>CM060918.1:1020398796-1021657796 GCA_030737875.1 Allium sativum | reverse complement strand
TCGAATATGGCATTGGTATTAGATTTTTTTGCTGTTGAATATATAGTTTTGTATTATTTACTGTTTAATTTCCTTTAATGTGCACAGTTCAAAGAGAATAGTGCACCTTAAAAGGAGCATGTTAAAAAAAGAGAGCCATAAATTAATATATTAATAGCGGTAAATGAGCCCTATGGAAACAGAAGTTGAATCGCTATAAAAAAAGCATATCAAAGGAAGAACGCTATATCAAGAAAATATGATAGCAGAAGGGAAGACTTATGGAAAACTAAACTGCTATGGAAAACTATTTTATATCATTGAATACTTGCCATGAAAACATTCCTAACGCTGTCAAAAGTACAATGGAATTTCTGAACAACAAGGTTGAAACGCTATGAAATTTTTTTCATATTGGTGAGTATATGCTATAAAATGTTTGATACAATAGCATTTAATTTAGAGTTATGAGATATATCAGGGCTATTATTACATGTTGATATATAGCGTCGTCACTAATGCTATGTAAAGTTATTATAGCGTTTTTCACGTGCTATCAAAAGCTAAATATGTTGTAGATCCTATTCACTTTCTGGAATCGGGTATTTATAAACATAATTTGATCCGGGTCGACATGCCACATGTCAACCATCTCAGGTCAGGTTGGTCACATGTCATCCAATCCGAAAAATCAGTTATTGGCGGCAAGACCCATTCTTCATATGGGGAATGGTTCTTCTCGGTTTCAATGGAACACGTGTAGCTCGATTCAAGAATTAAGGAAATAAAGTAGGTCAGAGCTGACCAATAAATTTGCCTTGAGAATCGGGCTTCGTTATGTAGTGCATGGTTTAGGTTGATGTTTATGGGGTCAAATTGTTTGACCGATCGATCCGACCCATGAATTTTGATCCAAGCTAGAAAGAGCGTGCTCCAATCCAGAGAACAACTGGTTTGGATCGAACCAAACTTAATCGACCCAAGCAGAAGTCGCGCCAGGACATGTTAATTTAACAGTCTTGAGAGCTCATCTTGATAAGGAAAAATCGGGGTTGTGACAGCCTTGCTAAAAGGTGCGTCAATACTTTGCCTCTCAGAGCACATCTTTCTTGAGAAAGAAAGGTGTGTTAGGATATTTCGATGATTAATAATTCATAAAGATCCAATATGTAGAAATCTGGAATGTGACGATCACGCCAGATCATATTATATAATAAGAGAAAGCCAGAAAACCCATGATCATTAGAGATCGTATTATTAGAAAGTCGATGATCACACTGAATCGTATTATGCTTAGAAAGGCCCGTCTGATTGCGCGCAAAACCAGTACCTGCAAAGAGATGAGATAAACAGACGTATCAAATCCTGACAATGTCGCTTAACCTTTTCAAGCGTAAACCATGCTTGGACATTTATTTTGAGTATAAACCATACTTAAGTGTTGGTCGGATCATCTCGCCAATTCCTGGAAAGGTAGCTTAACCACTCGGGCATAACCATACTTAGATATCCAATACGAGCATAAGCCATACTCGGGTATGATCCATATCGTGAAATACAAACTGAGTATAAGCCATACTCAAGTTTTGTAGTGTTTCCTTGTCAAATCTTAACAAGATAATCCAATTTTCCCAAGTATAATCCTTACCTAGGAATCCGATTTGACTATAATCCATACTCATATCAAGATTGAATTATGTTTTTCACATCCTGACAAGTAGAGTTTATTCCTAGGTATCAGCCATACCTAAGGTACAAAGATGAGTATAAGCCATGCTCTGGTTATGATTGAGAACCTTTCCAAATCCTGACAAGATACTTACATACGTCGAACATAATCCATGCTTGAAAATAAGTTTGATTAATTCCAAAGATTATTACAGAACCAAAACAAATCATGATTGGTTTATGATTGAATCCAGAGCACACCATGGGATTAAATACTAATCTCGAACGTATGTACTTTAACTTAGCCATTTATTCGTCGGATGGTTTTATTGTCAAGAACACGACATGTTTGAAGGTTAAAGCCTAACCCCCGTGCATGCGTGAGTCGACGTAGCCACCCAGAAATCTTA
Source organism: Allium sativum (assembly GCA_030737875.1). Classification (NCBI taxonomy): domain Eukaryota; kingdom Viridiplantae; phylum Streptophyta; class Magnoliopsida; order Asparagales; family Amaryllidaceae; genus Allium; species Allium sativum. The sequence goes on along the minus strand of CM060918.1, from coordinate 1,021,655,739 downwards.
ATGCAATAAAGATACATATCTTATATCCTAAGAAATGCAATAAATGCAGGATGATCTAATCCCGATCAGTTAATGATGATGCCACAACCGTTTGGCTTAGGATCCCACCCATTCCGAGAGCATTGGGGGTAGCAATGCAGATGCTGCAGATTTCTTAACATGCTTTAGTAGCTCTCCATGTCTAACCCGTTCTTCAATGAGATCACGTAAGTGTCTACAGTCATTAGTGCCATGACCTGCCATATCATGAAACATGCAGTGCTTTCTAGACTCACGTTCTCTCTGGGTTGGCTCCCTCTTAGGAGGCTTAGGAAAAGGAAGAGTTCCTCGCATGCTAAGGTATATATCCAGTAGTGATGAATTGAGCTCGGTTTATCTGCCATATTTGGGCTCTCTCCGAAACCACACATTCCTGACACTTTTTTTTAGGGCCTTCCCTTTCCATTTGTTCTGGACAGTAGTGGATGGTCCTCCATTCTTTACAGAAAGTACATCGAGATTATCCATCTCGATATAAGCATCCTCTTATCGGAGGAACCTGGCCGCCTCAGAGTAGAAATCACCAATATCTCTAGGGGGATCCCGTTGGAGGGGGATTTTGAAGTCCGTTTTACCCAAGATGTCGGTCATAGCTTCCATAAGTGCCATGGACGATTCTAGTTTATCGACCGATCCAACCTCCATGTTAAATCTTTTCAAAAAAGAGCGTAGGATATCGCCGAACCGTTGCTTAAAAGAAGTGAGAAACATGACTCTCTTAGGTCGAGCTATGTGGACCATGAATTTCTCGATGAAGCGGTTGACCAACATGTTCTAGCTATTGATCGATTCAGATGTCAGCTGCTGAAACCACATGGCAGCAATGTCGGTCAAATAACGAGGGAAGCACCTTGCCATGACATCAACTGATTCTGATAGTACTTCCATATGGTGCATGTAGTGCATAAGATATATGGTAGGATCTGTTATGTCGTTGTATGGTTCCATTGCGAGCAGCTTGAAGTCGGGTGGGTTGCGAGAGTTCCTGATTTCCCACGTGAAAGGGTTGCGATGGACATTATCCACGTCATGCTGAGAAGTAGGGCCTTGAATGAAGCATCTAATAATGTTGGCAATTTGATCCCCTTCTCTGAGAATTTGTTTCCACGAATCCAACTCTGCACTGACGGCTTCAGCTTGAAGCTCAGCAAAGTGCGAAAGCATGCCTCGGGCAATCGGGGTTGGCCTGGCGTTGCCCTCGAGTGATGGTTAGAGGTGGTCTCCAACCTTTGCTATTGGTTCTAGTTTGTTTGAAGTCCTCGGGTTGGCATGTGTGTTGGGCCGAGCCATGCGCGTGTCGATAAGATCGAACTACCCAAAATAGCATTTCCAGTTCTTGGCTCAGCATCGCCCCCATCTAGGGCGATATGAGAGTGGTTTAAGTAGTATTTCCCTCCATTGCATTAGGAGATGATGTGGTAGTGCATTGCAGGAGGAACAAGGGGTGGTTGCCCTAGGCTGTATTTGGATCGATCTGCTAGATGGCCGAGCCAGAGGTTGCATAAGACCAATTTGCGGTAAGATGTCGGGTCGAACCAAAGGTTCTGTCGAACTAAGACCCGGTCGACCCAGAGGTTGCATGGAACCGAGATCCAATCGTCCCGAAGGTTGGGTCGAACTGAATAATGGCAGGTTGGCGGGTCGATCTGGTACTTGGATTTCATCGACCTGAAACTCAGTTGTTTCCCCAACATCGCCTGTTGTAGGGAGTGATGCTTGGTTGCTCGGCCTTACGTCCATCCGAACGAAGAAGTTATCCATCATCTCCAGTTGTTTTTTGAGGAGCTCATCCCGGTGTGCCCAGAGTTCAGCTAGAACTTCATCCATCTCATCCCTAGTCAGATATAGGGAAGGTTCTCTGTGGGAGGAAGATTCCTGGCTTACCCCGCTCACTGCGCTTGTGGTGCCAGCGACTTGAGTATGGGAAGACGTTTCATCCTTCTTCTGCTTTACCATTGTTTCTCTAAGAAATAACTATCCAAGATCTTCCAATTTTAGAAATTGCTGAAGGTGGTTGTTGCCCCCTAATTGGCGTGCCCAAGTGTTGACGTCAAAAGTTGGTTTTATGACAATCAACCCCCAAAGTGGATAACCCACACATAAATCAAAAAGAAATTAAAGCAATAACCAGGAAGACACAAAATTTTTATAGTGGTTCGACTTAATCCAAGTCTGCGTCCACTTTATAATCTCTTTTTATACTGTCGAGTACAAGTTACAGTTACTTGATTGAAAGAAAGTAGTTTATACACAAAATCCTTGTGTTAGAATTTGGCTCGATTGGTTTATAAGGCTAGTTATTTAGGAAATCGAACTGTGAAATTTTCACAATAACTATCCTCTGCTTTTCTATTTCTGAAATGGGGTATTTATAGGAAGAATTCGATCCGGGTCGACGTGCCATGTGTTGACCATCCCGGGTCAGGTCGGCCACGTGTCATCCAATCTGGAAAATTGGTTGCTGGAGGCGGGACCTGGTCTTCGTATGGGGAATAGTTCTTCTTAGTCTTTCGTGGAAAACGTGTAGCTCGATCTAGGAATTAAGGCAATAAAGTAGGTCAAAGCTAATCAATAAAGTTTCCTTGAGAATCGGGCATTGCTATGTAGCGCATGGCTCAAGTCGATGTTTCCGGGGTTGACTTGTTCGACTGATCAATTCGACCCATGAAGTTTGATCCAAGCTAGAAAGAGGGTGCTCCCATCCAAAGCACAGATGGTTTGGGTCGAGCAAAGCTTAATCGACCCAAGCAAAAGTCAAGCCGGGACATGTTAATTTCACAGTCTTGAGAGCTCCTCTTTATAAAGAAAATCCAAGTTGTGATAGACTTGCTAAAAGACGGGTCAACAATATCCGAGAGTGATAAGTGTCTCTTTTAGTTTTTCATACCATACTCTGAATGACTGTTACAATCCATTGTAGGGTCATAGGTTTGGAAAGTGTAAGCATCTAATATTTTCAAGGGTTGAGTATTTTGGTTTAAATATTGAGAAGCTTCTCTAATGGGCTTTGATTTTGTAGCACTCTAGTTGACAATTTATTAATGAGGAATACACATGTGTCAATTGCATCTGGTCAGAACTTCAATGGAAAGGAGGCTTGGGCTAGCAGAGTTAAGCCAGTGTCAACAATGTGACTTTGCTTTCTCTCTACCAGGTCATTCTTCTCTTAGGTGTAAGGGCATGTTGCTCTGTGTATGATGACCTTTGAGTAGAAGTAATCTTTCATAGGTTTGAATTCTAATCCTCCATCAGTTTGTAGAACTTTTATTTTGTAATTAGTTCCTCTTTCAGCTTGTGTTATAAACTGAGTTACAGCATTGGCTATTTCTTCTTTAGACTTAAGAAAATATACCCAAGTGAATCTTGAATATGAATCAACAAAAGAAATATAACAATTGTACCCATAGTCAGAGTTTATTGGGGATAGACCCTACAAGTCAGTAGCTACCATTTCCAATGGTTTGTTATACCTAGTTTGTGATGTAGGAAATGGTAGTTTGTGACATTTGCTAAGTTGGAAAGCAGCGCAAACATAAGTGTGGGAAATATCATTGAATTGAACATTACTTTGAATTTGTCTTACAGTATTGGTATTGGGATTACTTAATCTATAGTGCCACAAATCAAGTTTATTCATAACAGTTTTACTTCCACACTTAGTGTAGTTTCGCAAGGGTATTCTATCAGACATTTTATTGTTTTTCACAGGACTGAACACGTTTAGTCGATTTTGCATACTACTTTGTAACAGAATTTCTTTACTCAGCATATCTCTAACAAGGCAATGATCAGGGAAAAATTCAAAGTAAACTTTGTTGTCTTTAGTAAACTGTGATACACTGAGTAAATTTTTCTCTATATTTGGCACCCTAAGTAAATTGTTTAAGAATAAATTTCTTTTAATTTTAAGAACTGCAGTTCTAGTATGTGTAGTACTTGTTGTTGTGCCATTACCTGTAAGTAAATGTTGTGTACCTTTGTATTTCTTTTTTCCAATGTTTAAGTTGTTTAAATTGCTGGTGATATGGTTTGTAGCTCGAGAGTCTGGAAACCAGTCCTCACTTTGGATGTCTTCCACTCTGGCAAACATGTCAGTATCACTTTGGCTTTTTGTTGTATCAATTTGACTTCTGTTGTCGGAACTAAATTGAGCAAGATTTGTAAACCTTTGATTATTGCTGCCCTGCTGGTTCAAAGAAAAACTCTGATCAAATATGAAGTAGCACTTCCATGCAGTGTGGCCAAATTTCTCACAGATTTGGCCCTTTACTCTATTTGAGTTGTTGAACCTTCATCTTCCTCTGCCTATAAAGTTTTGAGTATTTCTTTGATTGCCTTGTTCATTCTTGTTTGATTGATACTTTTCATGATTTTTTTAGCTGTAGAGACATAGTTGGCAGTGTATTCAATATGCTTGGTCTTCTTGGCAAGTTGGCATGAATCCTGCCTTCATGAGCGATTAGTGTTGAGTGCACTTTTTGCAGAGGTGGTGTAACTAATTAGGAAGAAAGCATGGTAGCAATTGATTCATAATCGTCGTCGAGTCCACTTGATATTTTAAGTACCTGATCTGCATCAGTGATTTTATGCCTTGCCACATCAAGTAAGTCACACAACGTCTTTATCTTTTTATCAAATACTCTCTCATTCTCGTATTGTCTTTGCCGATATTGTTGAGTTGGCACTTGTAATGCAATATCATTGATGGTGGCTGAGCATTGGAAGCTTGTTCTACTGTTTTCCGAATTTCTTAAGCATTTTTACATCTTATCCATTGTGGCAAAATTGTAGGGCTGCTGGAGGAAAATAGCCATGAACACAGTAAGCTATCTTGCCTTTTGTAGTGGGTAAAATCTTGACTTGCCACCAAATTTTATTCGTTATCTATAGTATTCTTTGCTGGAATTGATATAGTACAATTGATATAATCCTCTAAACCATACCTAGTTAGTGTTGTTAGTACCTGAAACTTCCATAATAAGTAGTTTCCTTCGTCAAGCTGTAAAAAGATGATCTGGTTTTTGGATTAATCACCGTTCTTGATTCTTTTGCAGTGATTTGGGGATTATTAGATGAGGCGCAAGCATTATCTCTGGTTGTTGACAACGTTGGTAAAATTGTATCACTATTGTTATTGTTACCGACCATGGAGAACACTACAAGAAAACAGCAAATAGCAGCGGCAAAATCCGTTTCTGATCCGTCGCTAAACAAGCATTAGCGACGGATATCCTACATAACTGTTTGGTCGGTAAAAACCATGACGGTATTTGTGTCAGATTTTGCGAGGATTTTAGCATGAGTTTTCCGACATTTTTCCGACATTTTCCTAATTTTATAATAAAAATAAAATTTTATTTATTAATTTTATTTTAATTTATATACCGACTATTTACCGGCGGATAATTAATTTATAATAAAATATTATTTATAAAAGACGTTGGTAAATCCTTACTAATTACCAAGGAATTAGCGACGAAAATTAAATTAAGGTAAACTTAACCTCCCCTTTTTTGTTGGTAATCCGCTGTTATTCCCCTTCTGATATATACACACACACCAGTACGAAAGCACGTCCGATGGACGTGTGCATAGGCAGTCGAAGCAAAAGTGAGATACATGGTGCCAAACCAAAAAACAATCAAAATTAGTACGGTGAACAAAATTTTATGCGGACTTCAAGTGTACAGATGCATACAGTTTAATGTTGGTTGCAGTCATCGTGGTGCTAAAAAGACAGATTCACAATGGTTGAAGCTATGAAAAAATTGGCATAAGAATATAAACATATAGAGAATACTGCAATAGGTACCAATGCACATGGTACGTTTATTTCAAGTAAATATAAAAAATAATACTTATTAATGGATACAACTGCAAACATTACTGAACGGAGATGGCAAAATCAAAATAAAGTCAATAGGTAAAAGAAGTCGGAGTGTCAAGTCAAACATTTGGCCAGAAACGCTGCAGCAGCTTTATCACATTTTACAATCTGTTAAAAAAAATGGGTACAGTATCAGTATATGTATTACAATTATGATCGGAAAACCACTTCAGGAGAACTCAAGAATGCATACCAATCGAATTCATCGTTGTTGTCCATATTGTCGTTGTTAGTAGGAGTAGGTGAAACATGAACCGATTGGATGTCATTGTCACCATTGTCTGCAATCAGAGAACATTACGTAAACAGGGAGAAAACTACTAAGAACTGATAGAATTTATTTAAGTTTTCATGTCCGTTGCTGCTACGTACAAAAGATGAAAATTTACCTATTGTAATTCTGGTTTCAATGCCCTTTTTATAAAGTACTGGTCTAGGAGGCTGTAGGTGAAGAGCAACATAACAAAGCGATGCAAAACATACCGCATTGCATTTAAAGAAGTGGTAAACATTATGACCGATAACATTTATTTAGTATATACTAATAATCAAAACAACAATCACAATAATTTTTCAAGACATGATACAAAATGTACAAAAGGCGATTAAAAGACTTGAAAATATTTATCACCTGGAATAGAGTTTTCCTTGTTTTAACCATGCCCGTGGTTGAATTCCATATTGCAGCCACTCCATCCTATCTATAGTCACCCACCGCAATTATTGCTATCACAGACGTTCAAAGTAGACATAATATTTCAGTGTCTTAAAAGCCAAATGTATTTTGCAAAACTTCGTCAGATACATTGTTTGCATGAATAACATTATTTTCACAGCAATAGACGAAGAGTAATGAAACCGAACATCCAAAATAAACATATTCTATAATCTTACCGCTAACACAAATCATCCATTGTCCTATGAATAATTAGGGAAAAACATTTGTGCACATTCAAAACATTTCTATCGAAAAATTCATAATAAAACATATGAGAAAGTAAATGTTGCAATTATATATATGAATAGCCGAATAATTGAACAATCGATAGAAAGCAAGCATAAGCATTCGGCTTGAACAATAGTGTTTTAAGTTTACAATACATTGGATGCCATTTTAATGAGATAAAATAATATACAGTAAGAATAAACACATAAATAAAATCTGTATCATGCTAACTCAAAAACTAAACAAATACACTGCTTATGGAAAAAAGGGGTTCTATGAAAATTCAGCAAATGAACATTCTTAAGGAAATGTCTTTTTTATAAGTTCTTAATATACTAAAATAAAACAGTCTCAGGAGAGATTCACGTACCATTATCCGGCGGTTCATTGGTTATAACCAACTTCATGTAGTTGGAGAAATCATGCTTTGGCCCTAAGCTTAAAATTTCTAGAGTTTCAAGGAATCCGTGTCGGCTTTTCACCTCAGCACTCAAATTTTATGTCTCCTATGTCATAATATGTCAGTGACCGATAATTCTTCTAATATTTACATGAATAATATCTTTATTTTAATAACTATTTTTATGGTTGAGATTTAAGCAAATACGTAAAACCAACCTATTTAAAGATCTATGTGTAGAGATTAGGTTACAGTTTACATCAGTAAATTTAAAGAAATTGTTAAAAGAAACATTCGTAGCAGAACTCGTAGAAGATATGAAGAGAACACGAAGAAGTAATATAGTTAACAAAGTAGTAAGAACGAAAAATATACAAAAAAGCGAAATCTGCAGAAGTTCAATTCTGTAATATGAAAATATAAGCACCGACTGACTGTGAGAAAATTTAATGATCATACAGAAAATAAGAAAACGTAATACAGTGAATATAGCTTAAAATTTTCATCGGTGACTTAAAAGAAATATAAAGAAAATACTATTTTAGAGATAGAATAAGTTAGAATACACAATTTTGCTTCCTTTTTCAACAACTACAATCAGTTAGAAACTTATTGATACTCCTAGCAGTGCGAAAATCCATTATTTTCTTCCAGACCACCTAATACAGCTAATGAAGTTAAAAGAGAATAACAATAATTTGTGCTTGTATATATGATAATTAAGGTTTGAAGTAGAGTTAATTTTAATAAACTTAGAAAACTATAGTGAATATACTTCTCGACTTCATATAATTTGTTTAAACATAGAACATGATTTTATAAACAGCGTAGGCTAAAGCTAGCTATTACATCTTGGCATAGGAACGTATAAATCTCAATTAGAAATATGGAAAATGTGCTTACCGTCCCTCAAGAACCACTCACTGTTAGCAACCCACTTCTTCTTTTGCCCTTTTTTGTACAATCTCTTCTTTCTAAGCCTTGCTCCCTTGCTGCAAAAATGTAGATAAAAAGATCAATTATATATTGAAATTTTTATTTGCAAACATGATGTGAAGCCATATACAGTGCATAAGATAATGTGAATATATAGCTTATCATGCAACGCACATTAAATACAGAAAAATATAATGAAACATCCAACTACCATTACATTGTTATTTAACTGCACTTGAAAAAGTAAGAATACCAAATAAAGAGATGCTAAGAGCTTTTGTGTTCAACGGTTCAAAGTCTTGCCCTTGGAAGAACGATCAGATTTGTGAAATTTGGTATACTGAAATGCTTACTGTTGTTTCTGAGAGTTCAATGAGGTTAGAATTAGCTAAAAATAGAAAAGTTGACATCAGATATTAATTTTTTATTGACATAGATTAAAAACTTAAAAGTGTTTATCTTATTTTTAAGAAAAGAAACATCCAACTAAAAAACAAACAATTCCAAGCCCAGTTTGAATGCAGCTTTAATATAGATCTACGAAAACAGTCATGAACTACTCCTACAAAATGCATGATTTATTAACATCTAAAAGGAAGGGAGAATTTTCGCATTTGAATTAAGCTCTCTATTCTACTTATTACCTAGAAGTACCTGAGATGTCAAGTAAATTTATATGGAGAAAAAGAAACAAATATTTTAGTGTTTGCCAACATAATTGCTTAATACACAGGGCATGAAGCTATATACTTGCTTCAACATTGATATATCGTGTTTGATATATGATTTAAAGTTATGATGCAAACATCAAGCATACCTCTTCTAAACTCTTTGATCACAATGACTTTTCTTCAAGTCCGCTACATGTTTCCGTTGAGTTTTCAACTCATGCTTTAAAATTTGAATATTTTCGCCTACAAAATATACAAATAAAATTATTACATAATCAGAGTTCGGTATATGTATGTATGGTTATGTTTGTTAGTGTACATAATAGGATGAACTACCAAATAACAATATGCTTCATACATAATATTTGTGGGGGAGAAGATATGAAAGAGCTATTCACCTCTTTGGGTAACATTTGTATTCTCCTCTTCCCGAAATTTCCTCTTAAAGTCTTGTTCAAATCTATCTAAAGAATGAAACTCATGGTACAACTCCTTAAATAAAATAAATAACAAAAATTGTTATACTGGACGGCTTCAAATTAACATAAAGCAAATATACATACAGCTGTACAATGAACCAAAATCAATATCTACTCCATAACTCTCAAGGCTTCTTTCAAATGCTTTTGAGTTGTAAGATCAGTCTCTAATCTATTTGCAAAGAAAATAATATAAAATGTAAGTCATCAATTAGCTCACAAAGATTTGGTGCATTTCAATTTACAGTAAGCCGATTACCTGGTAAAGTAGTGATCAAGATTGCGCCATTGAGGATCCTTACAGCAATTGCCGAACCGGACCACCTCTCCTGAAAATATTTTCAGCTCTTCCCTATTTAATATCATGAGAACAGAAGCAAGTCAACTACAGCTTTAAATAAGGGTAACTATGTGCCTCCCTCAAATGGCAGAGGAATGATTTTAAAAGCTAAAACGATTTTTAATTTGAGTTTTCAAATTGAGTGTTATCATTTCAGGAATCAAGTGTGGAAAGTATCCAATAAGGGGCAAGAGAAAATACTATCGCAGGCTATGTTTTGCTCAAATGCTTTCAGATCTACTGTTATAGTTGAAATCGAAATCAAATTCAAATCGAAATCTAAAGATCTGAATATAAACAGTGACATAAATAGAGCGACATACCTAATTTGCTATATGAAAGCTCGGATGAAGATAAACGCCCCAAAATTGTTGACACATCAATCTTGCAGTTTGTAGATTTAAAAATCTGAAGCCACAAATTTGGAAAGTTGGATTAATCTGAATCTACTTGCTTCGAAAAGGCAAAACAGTTTTGAATTTTGGTTATTAATTTGATGGACAGACGTGATGAAGGATTGGATAAAGTAAATTAGGTTTAGCACTGGAAGAAGATAAGGAACATTTGAGATTTTGTTTCGATTTTAGGAGGAAGACTTAGCGGTGGAAATCTGATTGCTGGAGTAATCCGTGGGTTACATTATTTCCATGCTTGGATTTCAGATCAACGGTCCCTGTTTATTCTTGATTGTTGATGCGGATTGCCGAGAAGAAAAACTGTATTCTACTTTGATGAATGCTATAACAAAATTAAAGTTTTGAATAACATTAAAATTTAAACTATTAAATAGTTTAATATAAAATTAATTTAATTTAATAGTATAAATATTTTAAACAGTAATATTACAATTTAATTGGTGTTACATAGTTAAACATTACACTAAAAATCTTAAATATAATTTAAGTACCATTACAATTAAAATTTATTATAACTTAAATATTAATGATTAGTTATTAAATATTAAGAAATAATCAATACTAATTTTAAGAAAGTATTGTAATTATTAATTATTGATTATCGAAAATTGATAACATCCATTTATCACAACATACATTTTATGATCATTGTAAAATTTGCATCAGTTAAAACAAATATTTTATAACCATGATAACGTTTATGATTTATTTCAAATTTATTTAAAATGATTTCAAATTTTTAAATTTTTCGAAATATAAATATAATTATCAACTATAATTATAAAATATTAAGTATCAACTATAATTATCAACTGTAATTATTAAATACAATTATTTAAAATTAATTATTGAATGTTATATATCATTTCAAGTATCTTATATAACCAAGTAAAGAATTATCTTACATGACCAAGTAAAGAATTCTGGAAATTCATTAAAAAAACACATATATACATACATACATACGTATATATATATATATAATGTATGTATATATATATATTATGTATGTGTATATATACATACATTATATATATATATATAACTTTGAATTGTATAAACTGAGGATGTGTTGTCTCATATTCATAGAAAAAAACACACATATATACATACATATATATATATATATATAATGTATGTATATATATTATGTATGTGTATATATATATACATACATTATATATATATAACTTTGAATTATATAAATTGAGGATGTGTTGCCTCATATTATATTAGAGATAATTGCAATACTTATTGAATTTAGGAAACATGTATACTGAAATCACATTATACACCAGTATAAAAGAACATGATATTATATATGTATATATAATCTTACAGTTTAAATTCTGATCTTTATAAACTGAAAATGTGTTGTCTCACAATATATTAGAGATAAGTGCACTACTTAAATCTTATGCTCAGCTGTAATTAATCACTAATTAAATATTTATTATTAATTATAGATTACCAACAACTAATTATTAATAGTAGATATTAATTTATAATAACTATTATATACTTATATTAACTATCACATATCAATTATTAATTATTTAATAGTACATTAATATGCATGAAAATAATAACTTGTATGATAACGTTTGAATTTTGAAATTCTTTAATATTTATTTAACTTCTTATTTTTAAACTTTGACCATTTTGTTTTTCTTAATTACTAATTATTTATCAAATAATACGTACCAATCAATTTCTTAAAAGCAAATATGTATTAATAATTTCTTGATATTAATTTAATTAATCCTATTAAAGGCTATTAATAATCATTGATTATCAAAACAAATTTAATAAACATCGAACAACAATGTATTTTATTAATTACTATTACCTCTTATTTATATTATGTAGTAATTAATAATTAATCAGCATTTAATTTTCAAAAAAATAATAATCAGCATTAACTATTGAATTTTATTTACTTCTAATAGTCATTATTTATTATTAATTACTAATGTATTAGTAACATTAATTATTTAAAATTTAAATTTACTAATTAATTACTAAGTAATAACACAAATTTAAAACATTTAATAAATAAAAAATATAAAAGTTCGTTTCAAATCTCTTGAAAAACTGCAGGAAAATAGCTTCAAAATTATGTCGACGGTAATTCGACTCTATTAGCAACGGAATTTAGCGTCAAATATTACATGACGGTAAAGAGCTGCAATTTCCATTGATTTAGCGACAAAATTAGTATTCGACGGTAATAATTTATAATAAGATGACATATAAAATCCAAAATATTTTCTCTTACAAAGCCCATGGAAATCCGCCGCTAATTAGCGACGAAAATTTCCGATGCTAAAAATCTGTCGCTAATCTCGGTTTTTCTTGTAGTGGAAGACTGGCAGAGAGATGAAACAACCAAGCCAATGAGGAAAAAACTCTGATGGTAATGCTGATGCAACCCAAGTTTAGAGCGAAAGCTTTACAACATATGGATGGCACAACAGATCTGATAAGAACAGGGTTCTTGAAATAATAATAACTGCAGATTTTTATTAAGAGAATGGTAATCTCTTTAATGATGACATTTTTCTAAGAAAAATATAAAAACTCTCAATGAAATCGAGAATCACTGTCATTTGGCAATAAGCTCTAATACCATAATAGAAATATGAGAAGTATAGTATTATTGCATCAATACTTTTGAATACGTTACAATTGATGGCTGGTGACATGTATTTATAATGTCATAATATGAGATGACGGTCATACGACTGTACATGAGTGCAAGTTACAATCATAACCTTATAACGAATAGAATTTTGTTCAATTTTTTTTTAAGTGTGAACAAAACACTTTCCACCTATTGGAGGAATCAGGTGGGTCACACATGGACCCCCCCTGAATTCCTCCAATAGGAGCCGAGTGTTTTGTTCACACTTGCTAAAAAGTGTGAACAAAATCGGACTCCCTTATAACCCTAGTTTATATATTCCTGAGGACTGGAAATAACCGTTCATCTAACTGTGCGGCTTGAAATCGAGTTTTTTGGTATAATATTTATGTTAAATAATGTGGAATAGAATAAAAAGTCAGGAAATCTAGTCATTTCAAGAAAAGGGATGAGAATTTCTGATATTTTCTAAAAGGTAGGAAAAAAACCAATTTTTTTCCTTTATCATACAATATTATTACCAGTCTTCACACTACAAATCGCAGTCTTGCATAATAATGTTTCTTTTCGTTTGTGGTCTACATATCAATATTGCTATGATTAGTAATGTCCTATGAACTGTATTTTCTTTTAGTTGGTTTGCAAATTCAAGATTTTACCATAGAGACTCCATAATACTTTACTACAACCCAAGGGCGGAGCCAGGGTTGTACTTCGTTCCGGGCTAAATATAAAGTAATGAAAAAAATAAAGCTAAATAATATCACCAGCGACCAACGAGTAAGGTAAGCAAACAAAGGAGGCACACGCTGAACAGAAAATCCCAAGAATACCAAGAAAAACGTTCCTAGATCTAAACTCAAAAAACATGCACCCCCCAAATGCCAAAAGAAGATGGAACTCACTGAATCGAAACACACATAAATTACGGAAGGTAAAACACAACCCAAGAAGTCGCCAAAACCTAATTCGCCAGCTGAAGTTTTAGTGTCGAATCGAGAATAGGAAGCAGGTGAAATCAGATTAGATATGAACCCGACCATGACTACGCGCTAGATCCAAAGCCATTGATTCGTCAATGTTTTCGATTTTGGGCAGATCTGAGTTTTTTATTTTGGATCTGATGAAAGAGATTAAGTTGGTATTTGGGGCAAAACGAAACGAGCAGCTTATATTCAAGCAAGGCGAAAGCTAAGGGCGAGAAAGTGAAGAGAGGCAAATAGAAGAGAGAATGAACGGAATGAAATCAAAGGCGATAGAAGAGAAAGTGAAAGGAGAGGCGGAAGCACAGTATGGTTTATAATTTAGTGGGCTGAAATATAATACGTAGTAATTACTTTGGGAAAAAGCACTCGGGCTGTAGCCCAGGTAATGATACACACAGCTCCGCCTCTGCTACCACCTTTCTTGTTATCTAAAACGAACATGGATAAACACTCTTCTTGCATTTTTGAACACCATACATACATACATATACATATATATATATAGAGAGAGAGAGAGAGGGGGGAGAGAGAGACGCACACATATGTATGCATGTTTTACCTCTTTTATATAGCATATGCATCTAAATGTGAATACTGATTGTTCACCTTGATGTTTTCAATGCTATACCTATGAATCATAAGTATCACTGAATTAGTTAAGTTGTATATGAGATTGATTTCATATTGAAACCCCTAAGGCAACTGAAACCCTGAGGACATGAAGTGCAATCACTTTTAAGAGTTTTTGAATATCGGTCAAAGCTACATATAGGCAAGGATGTGTAAAGACATAAATTTAGGGGGGCACACATTAAATTACCATATTATCCTTTGAATATCACCAATTCCTCCTTAAATACACCATTTTGGCATTTTGGCAAAAAAAAATTTTGTCATGGTAGCAAAACTCTTTATGGATAGAACATCTAAACAACATATCCACTTTCAGTGATTAGTGATTACTGAATTTCATGTCATCCAATAAAACGAGCATGTGCCCTGTAGCCCTAGGGTAAATGATTACATCTTCTTATCTCTAATAACAATGTTATTATTTATTTACAGGTTGCAAATTACGTTAACATAAAGGGTTTACTGGATCCGATGTGGTAAGGGGAAAACGTCAGAAGAGGTTCAGAAGACATTCAACATCAAGAATGATTTCACACCAGAGGAAGAAGAGGAGGTTCATAGGGAGAATCAATGGGCATTTGAATGGCCGTGCGGCGGCTGGGTCAGCGCTTTAAATTCAAAACTGAAATGGTTATGCTTCATTAGGAGGTTATGGGTTGAATAATTGTTATGTTTGTTTTATGTGTGTGTATGTTGCTGAATTCCTGTCTAGAAAACAAGGTAATTTTTAAGTAACTTATTTGTCGTCATGTTTGTGTTTTATGTATAGCTCTTTATGTTTTTCTACTAAAGTACGAAATAATTAACTAAGTATCATTAATAATGCTATCTTTAGATCATGGCGAGCAACTTGAGCAAACTGGTTATAATATTTAGATACGATGAAAGAGATCATGAATTCGATTTCGCTCTATAGGATTCAATTCACTTGTTATGTAGCATATTATATACTACTACAAGTAACCAATTTCCACAAAAAAAAAATGTTTATTTGTGGCTTATAATTAGAAATAGGGTTTTAAACAAAAAGTTTGGGGAAAAACATAATAAAAAAGATTCTGTGTAAACTTTGATAAAACATTGAGGATATCTTTATGGAATTGCAATTTGTTGTATGAAATTACTAATTTCATCGGATCTATTAGAATCATCAGAATGAGGAGTTATGAAAACAAAGTTTTAGAGTACACAGAACTATATAGGTAAAAAAGTAAGGATAATTTCGAAACAAACTATACAGATGATAGAGTATGTGAAACTAGGTGGAAACAAACTCCTCTTTGTACCAATATAATCGTATAACAAGAAATAAGCAGGCCAACCTTATTCTTTTTATAGTGGAATCATAGGCAACATTAACTATGTTATTATTAGCATTTAAAATAAATTATACGAAAAAAAAAGATCAGCTTAATGCACGTCATGTGTAGTATTTTAAATGTATGTATCATTAACAGCTTTCAAAAGACAGATCATAAGAAGAGTAAGGCCCTTAAAATGATATATACAACAAATATGGTACTACTTGTGAACTATTCTTCAAAATAAAAATCTACTTTTAGCTAATTAGCTCGAAAACATTAATAGCTAGAATAGATTAAAGGGACGTTTTTGTTAAGATTCTTGTTTAAGTTTCAAAATACATAAACATCATTGTAAAAAAACAAAGTAAAAAACTTATTTCAACTTATAATAACGTAAAAAAAACAATGTATTGTTAAGAAATATTTGTTATTTGATAATCCCAAAAAACAACGTAAAAAAAACTTCCAAAGTAGCTACAAAGTAAAAAAATTCGAATTCGACTACAGTATAGATGCCCTGTTGTCACACTATTCAGCTGTCCTTGCATCTATATTGTAGTGAAGTTCTGTTAAGCACACTGAATGGTATTTATCTGTTGTGATGTGCCTGTTTAGTGTAATTAATTGGTTATGTAAGCACATCTTTTTGAAGTATATGATGTATTATGCTATATGTTGGAATAAATGAATAATGAAGGTGTAGGGTAGAGTATCCCACAGTGTAGGAATAGTCCCACATTGTAGGGTATAAGTAATTATAATGGTTTATATACATAAGTGTAGTGACTATTATAAATTCCTTAGAGAGGGTGCCATGGACCAACAATGGGGACCATAAGGGGTGGTGCACCGCACCATCCTGCACCCGAGCCCGTGCTCGTGCCCGTGCTCGCTTCTGTACGCGTGTGCGAATGGGCATTTGAGGCGTCTTGTAGGCACTTAGCACTTTGCAATGCGCACTGTGCACTGTGATTAATGGGCCAAAACTATATTTTTGCTGGGCTTAACGGTCATCTTTTACGAGCAGATACGAATTCAAACGAGTGCAACGTTTAGAAACGCGTCGCTACCTTTCCAAACGAAGCGTCCGTTCGAACCAAATTGTCACCTGCAAAAGATAAACAGTTGCTCATCTTAACCCAATGCGCCGTAGGGGGAGCAAATCTGTTTTAAGGAAACAACACGCTGCTGGACTCGGATTTGACGATCAAACTTGCAATTGGAAAACAAAAAGGTAAACTTTCCTATTAACCCAATTTCGAATTAGGGTTTCTTTGGAATAACAATCTTAAAACAGATTTGTGCTTTTGTATAAACGTGGTACTGATTGAAGTCGACTGCTTGCAGACAATGCCTCAAGACAGTAACAGTTCGGCAAACAAGCAGCCCGTATCACCCACTATGCCTCCCGCTCAGACTGGAACTTTGATTCCTCAGACTGTGCCTTTCTCACATGGGGAACGACCAGAGAAATTCACCGGTGTGGATTTCAAGCGTTGGCAACAAATAATGCTTTTTTACTTGACTACACTAGGACTGGCCAAGTACCTTGAAGAGGACCCTCCGAAAGTAGATGAACTCGAGCCTGACGCCACAAAAGTCCATGCGCTCACCGCCTATAAGGGTTCAGACTTCATTTGCAAGAATTATATACTAAATGGCCTCGACAACAGCCTGTACAATGTATATTGTACTGTTCAAACAGCAAAGATCCTCTGGCAGGCACTGGAAAAGAAATATAAGACTGAAGACGCCGGCATGAAGAAATTCATAGTCGGAAGATTTCTTGACTACAAAATGGTCGACTCTAAGACAGTTGTCAGCCAAATTCAGGAACTTCAAGTAATTATTCATGAAATTCATGATGAAAAGATGGAATTGAGTGAATCATTCCAAGCCGCTGCAGCGATAGAGAAATTGCCTCCATCATGGAAGGAATTCAAAAACTACTTGAAACATAAGCGAAAGGAAATGTCCATGGAGGATCTGGTTGTTCGTCTCATAATTGAGGAAGACAACAGAAAATCTGAAAAGAAGGCAGCAAACACCATGGTGGCCAAAGCAAATGTGGTCGAGTCCAACAAGAACAACAAAAGAAAAAGGGAGCATAATCCAAATGCAAAAAAGGCTAAGAAGTTCAAGGGAAATTGCCATAATTGCGGAAAGAAAGGTCACAAAGCAGTTGAGTGCCGAGGACCAAAGAAGAAGAAGGACGAAGCCAATGTTACCGAATATGATAGGCTCTCGGATGATGTTTCAGAAATGAACTTATCTGCTGTAATCTACGAATGTAACTTGGTTGGCAACACGAAGGAATGGTTTGTGGATACTGGTGCCACAAAACATATTTGCGCTAACAAGTGGATGTTCTCTAACTACAAGCCTGCGACACAAGAAGAGCAACTCTTTATGGGAAATTCCTCCACGTCAAAGGTTGAAGGAAAGGGAAAAGTGGTTCTCAAAATGACTTCTGGAAAAGAACTCACTTTGAATGATGTGCTCCACGTTCCAGACATTCGGAAGAACTTGGTCTCGGGATCACTACTGAGCAAGAATGGATTCAAGTTGGTCTTTGTTTCTGATAATTTTGTATTATCTAAAAATGGAGTGTATGTGGGGAAAGGGTATGTGAGTGATGGTCTGTTCAAAATGAATGTAATGACTATTGTACCAAAAGATATGAATAAAGTGGAACCTTCTATTTATATCGCTGAGTCATTTAATGTATGGCATAATAGATTAGGACATGTTAACTTTGATACTTTGCGAAAAATGATAAACTTAGAATTTATACATAAGTTTGCCATAGACTCAAATTACAAATGTGAAACATGTGCCGAATCAAAACTAACTAGAACTTTCTTTCATCAAGTTGAAAGGAATACGGAACCTCTAGACTTAATTCACACAGATGTGTGCGATTTAAAAATGTGTCAAACTAGAGGAGGAAAACGGTATTTCATTAACTTTATTGACGACTGTACAAGATATTGTTATGTATATCTCCTTAAAAGAAAGGACGAGGCATTCGACGTATTTAAACAATACAAAGCAGAAGTTGAAAATCAACTAAATAAAAAGATAAAATCACTAAGAAGTGATAGAGGAGGAGGGTTCGAATTTCCTTTTGAGGAGTTCTGCACCGAACATGGTATTATACATCAGACAACGGCACCATATTCCCCTCAATCAAATGGGATAGAAAAACGTAAAAACCGTACACTAAAAGAAGTGATGAATGCTCTACTCATTAGCTCTGGTCTACCAGATAACTTCTGGGGAGAATCTATACTTTCTGTTAATCACATTCTTAATAAAGTGCCTCGAAAGAAGACTTTTAAATCACTGCATGAATTGTGGAAAGGTAGACCACCATCCTACAAATATTTGAGAGTGTGGGGGTGTCTTATCAAAATAGAAATACCGAAACCAAAGAAGGTCAAAATTGGACCAAAGACTATAGATTGATATTTATAGGATATGCTCATAATAGTACTGCTTATCGGTTTTTGGTATACAAATCTAAAATCGATGACATACATGAAACCACCATTATCGAATCATGAAATGCTAGATTCTTTGAACATATTTATCTTTTGAAAACCTCTATTGAAACTGTTGTTCAAGAAAAATCTAGAGATACTCACGAGGGTAATGATGATCAAAGAACACAGAAAAGAAATATTGAAACAGAGGTAGAGGAACCTAGAAGGAGCAAACGACAATGGATCTCTAAAAACTTTGGACCCGATTTCTATGCATATATGATCGAAAATGAACCTCTAACCTATCAACAATCGATGTCATATCCAGATGCTCCTTACTGGAAAGAAGCTGTCAACAATGAAATAGAATCCATTTTGCAAAACCATACATGGGAACTAATGGATCTACCTAATGGATCAAAACCATTAGGGTATAAATGTATATTTATGAAAAAACTGAAGGCTGACGGCTCAATAGATATGTATAAAGCTCATATAGTAGTCAAAGGTTTCAGACAGAAAGAATATATGGATTATTTTGACACTTACTCACCAGTAACTAGAATAACATCCATTAGGATGCTTATTGCAATTGCTTCTATACTAAATTTGGAAATACATCAAATGGATGTAAAGACGACATTTTTGAATGGTGAGTTAGAGGAAGAAATATACATGCTGCAACCTGAAGGGTTTGTAAGCCCAGGAAATGAAAAAAAAGTGTATAAGTTGGTGAAGTCACTTTATGGTCTTAAACAAGCACCCAAACAATGGCATGAGAAATTTGATCAAACTATGTTATCAAATGAATTCAGTATAAATGAATCACATAAATGTGTTTATATAAAATACACACATATTGGATGTGTCATAGTATGTCTCTATGTTGATGACTTATTAATCCTAGGCAATAATAAAGCCATAATAACATCAACAAAAGATATGTTATCCTCTAGATTTGATATGAAAGACCTAGTACTGGCTAATGTAATATTGGGTGTCAAAATTGTAAGAACGCCTCATGGATATGTATTATCCCAATCACATTACATAGCCAAGATACTTGAAAAATTCAAGCAGTACAATATAACTATTGCAAAATCGCCAGTAGATATGAATCAAAATTGGGTTAAGAACATTGGTGACAGTATATATCAGCTTGAATTTTCTCGCATATTAGGAAGTATCATGTATGTAATGAATTGCACAAGACCAGATATCGCATATGTTGTAAGTAAGCTTTGTAGATTTACCAGCAATCCTGGTAAACATCATTGGAAAGCAATAATAAGAGTTCTCGGATATCTAAAATATACACAGAACTTTGGTTTTCATTATACAAATTATCCTTCAGTAGTGGAAGGTTACAGCGACGCAAATTGGATAACTGGCTCAAATGACACAAAATCCACAAGTGGATATGTGTTTACATTAGGAAATGGAGCAATCTCATGGAAATCATCCAAACAGACTTGCATAGCAAGGTCGACAATGAAATCGGAGTTCATTTCTCTAGATAAAGCCGCAGAAGAAGCAGATTGGCTTAGGAGTTTTCTGGAGGATATTCCAAATTAGGAAAAACCTGTACCTCCAATATGTATACATTGTGACAATCAATCTGCTATAGGAAGGGCAAATAGTACATTGTATAATGGTAAGTCTCGACATATTCGTTGCAGACATAAAACCATAAGACAACTTCTCTCTAATGGAGTTATCACTATAGACTATGTACGGTCAAAGGATAACATAGCGGATCCACTAACAAAAGGCTTGCCAAGAGAGAAAGTTCAAATCTTATCGATGGGAATGGGCTTAAGACCTGTAAACTAAAAGTTTTCTAAAACGGAAACCCCACCTAGTTGACTGGAGATCCCAATATCTAGGTTCAAAGGGACAACTAAGTTTATAAATAAACTTAATGGCACTGTTAAAATACAAACCATTCCTATAATAACTCAGTGCACAACCCATCGGAGAATAGGATAAGCTTAGCTTTTAATGATGTCTATACTGTGGTGTTATAAAAGACCCAAGTGGAGTATTATGGGATACTCTTTATAGAATCACCTACGTGAGTGTGAAGGCGTCGCTTCAAAAAAGAATTGTAAGGTCTAATTCTTTAAACACTCATGAGACTAAGCAGGTGCTCATGGCAAAAACGAACACTAACAGAGAACCAAGGAAGTTTAGAAATCATGTTGTGTGTTATCTACTATCTTGACCTATACAAAAGGCTTACAGTTCAAGGACATTCACAAGTCTACTGATTCGCTAGTAGGTCAAATAGATAAACACTATGAAAGTTCAAGGCCATTGTGCTACTTTAACCGATACAACATAATTTCACTAATTTAAGAACAAATTAAAGAATTATTCATTCATGTGGGGGATTGCTGGAATAAATGAATAATGAAGGTGTAGGGTAGAGTATCCCATAATGTAGGAATAGTCCCACATTGTAGGGTATAAGTAATTATAACGGTTTATATACATAAGTGTAGTGACTATTATAAATTCCTTAGAGAGGATGCCATGGACCAACAATGGGGATGTACTCGTTGGTTTGCAAATTCAAGATTTTACCATAGAGACTCCATAATACTTTACTACAACCCAAGGGCGGAGCCAGGATTGTACTTCGTTCCGGGCTAAATATAAAGTGATGAAAAAAATAAAGCTAAATAATATCACCAGCGGCCAACGAGTAAGGTAAGCAACCAAAGGAGGCACACGCTGAACAGAAAATCCCAAGAATACCAAGAAAAACGTTCCTAGATCTAAACTCAAAAAACATGCACCCCCCAAATGCCAAAAGAAGATGGAACTCACTGAATCGAAACACACATAAATTACGGAAGGTAAAACACAACCCAAGAAGTCGCCAAAACCAAATTCGCCAGCTGAAGTTTTAGTGTCGAATCGAGAATAGGAAGCAGTTGAAATCAGATTAGATATGAACCCGACCATGACTACGCGCTAGATCCAAAGCCATTGATTCGTCAATGTTTTCGATTTTGGGCAGATCTGGGTTTTTGATTTTGGATCTGATGAAAGAGATTAAGTTGGTATTAGGGGCAAAACGAAACGAGCAGCTTATATTCAAGCAAGGCGAAAGCTAAGGGCAAGAAAGTGAAGAGAGGCAAATAGAAGAGAGAATGAACGAAATGAAATCAAAGGCGGTAGAAGAGAAAGTGAAAGGAGAGGCGGAAGCACAGTATGGTTTATAATTTAGTGGGATGAAATGTAATAAGTAGTAATTATTTTTGGGAAAGAGCACTAGGGCTGTAGCCCAGGTAATGATACACACTGCTCCGCCCCTGCTACCACCTTTCTTGTTATCTAAAACGAACATGGGTAAGCACTCTTCTTGCATTTTTGAAAACCATATATATATATATATATATATATATATATAGACACATGTATGCATGTTTTACCTCTTTTATATAGCATATGCATCTAAATGTGAATATTGATTGTTCACCCTAGATGTTTTCAATGCTATACCTATGAATCATAAGTATCACTGAATTAGTTAAGTTGTATATGAGACTCTTTTCATATTGAAACCCTTAAGGCAACTGAAACCCTGAGGACATGAAGTGTAATCACTTTTAAGAGTTTTTGAATATCGGTCAAAGCTACATATAGGCAAGGGTGTGCAAAGACATAAATTTAGGCGGGGAACACTTTAAATTACTATATTATCCCTTGAATTTCACCAATTCCTACTCAAATACACTACTCTGGCATTTTGGGAAAAAAAATTGTCGTGTAGCAAAACTCTTTATTGATAGAACATCTAAACAACATACCCACTTTCACCGATTACTGAATTTCATGTCATCCAATAAAACGAGCATGTGCCCTATAGCCCTAGGGTTAATGATTACATCTTTTTATATCTAATAATCAATGTTATTACTCCCTCCAGTTCAAAATTTATATCGTTCTATGGTTTGGGCAGTTTGCAGTATATATGTCGTTCTGTATAAAATTACCAACATATTCTCTTTTTTACCCTTTCTTAAAAACTGTTTAGTCAAAAAGGCAACGCATGCATACTACTCCTCTTTAGTTTCCAATGCAATTATGGTAGCAGGTGGTCCAATTCAGTCATGAGAAGCTGCGCATGTACACTGCATTATTTAATGAAAAGTGAGACAATGTTGTTTTCAAAGTAAAGAACAATTAATATAGGGGGGTTAATACAAGGGTAAACATGTCTTTTTTTAGTTTTCTTAATTTATGTGAAAATTTTCAAAACGACATAAATTTTGAACTGGAGGGAGTATTTATTTACAGGTTGCAAATTACGTTAACATAAAGGGTTTACCGGATCTGATGTGGTAAGGGGAAAACGTCAGAAGAGGTTTAGAAGACATTCAACATCAAGAATGATTTCACACCAGAGGAAGAAGAGGAGGTTCATAGGGAGGATCAATGGGCATTTGAATGACTGTGCGGTGGCTGGGTTCAGCGCTTTAAATTCGAAACGAAAATGGTTATGCTTCATTAGGAGGGTATGGGTTGAATAATTGTTATGTTTGTTTTATGTGTGTATGTGTTGCTGAATTGCTGCCTAGAAAACAAGGTAGTTTCTAAGTAACTTATTTGTCGTCATGTTTGTGTTTTTTGTATAGCTCTTTATGTTTTTCGACAAAAGTACGAAATAATAAACTAAGTATCATTAATAGTGCTATCTTTTGATCATGGCGATTGAAACAACTTGTGCAAACTGGTTAAGATACATGATGAAAGAGATCATGAATTCGATTTCGGTCCATGGAATTCAATTCACTTATTATGTAGCATATTATATACTACTACAAGTAACCAATTTCCCCAAAAAAAAAGAATTTGTTTAATTGTGACTTATTATTAGAAATAGGGTTTTAAACAAAAAGTTTGGAGGAAAACATAATAAAAAAAAATCTGTGTAAACTTTGATAAAATATTGAGGATATCTTTTTGGAATTGCAATTTGTTGTATGAAATTACTATTTTAATCGGATCTATTAGAATCATCAGAATGAGGAATTATGAAAAAAAAGTTTTAGAGTACACAGAACTATACAGGTAAAAAAGTACGAATAGTTTCGAACCAAACTATACAAACGATAGAGTATGTGAAACTAGGTGGAAACAAACTCCCCTTTGTACCAATATAATAGTATAACTAGAAATAAGCAGGCCAACCTTATTTTTTTTATAGTGGAATCATAGGCAACATTAACTATGTTATTATTAGCATTTAAAATAAATTATACGGGAAAAAAGATCATCTAAATGCACGTCGTGTGTAGTATTTTAAATATATGTATCATTAACAGCTTTCAAAAGACAGATCATAAGAGTAAGGCCCTTAAAATTTGGGGTGGGCGCGTTCGGTTCGGTGCAGTTTGAAGCTCAAACCACTTCCGCACCGCATCAAACGGTTAATCAAAAATGCAAACCATTATACTAACCGTTCAAACAGTTCGGTTTCGATGTAATACGGTCTGGTTTTGGTTCGGTCCGGTTTGAACCCGAATTAAATATGAAACAAGAAAATTACTTCCATTAACAAAAAATTTACGATTGTATGACGTTGTGTCACCCGAAGGTTAAAACACAAAGTGTTATCTTTAATTAATATAACTACAACATACGTTGAAAATAGAATATATATTGCTAAATTAAAATTTAGATAGGAGTTTGTTAATTTTTAATTAATATAACTACAACATACGTTGAAAATAGAATATACATTGTCGGTGTAGTTATGCGGTTCGGTTCAGTTTAATATGATTTGGTAAAAGTTCAAACCGCAACCGAACCGTATCGTTGCGAGTCGGTTCGGTTTGGCTTGTTTGCTTTAGAGAGAGAATCCGATGCAGTTTTTCGCACTGCTTTTACTGTTCGGTCTGGGAGGTTTTCGCATTGCGGTGCGATTTATGCCCACCCCTACTTAAAATGATATATACAAAAAATTTGGTACAACTTGTGAACCATTCTTCAAAATAAAAATGTACTTTTAGCTAGTTAGCTCGATATCATTAATAGCAAGAATAGATCAAAGGGACGATTTTGTTAATAATGAAAATCTACTTTGGCAACCTAGCTGCTGATTTTCCCGGATGTGAGTGATAAGGTCTTTGGTCATTTCCATCAATGATGCAATCAGCGAGCTGCTACATGCTGCCCCATGTGCGGAGCTCAAGTGAAGGTCCTTCACTTTGATGTAGGGTCATATCATGCAGGCCCGGTCCAACGTAATTTTGGGCCCTGGGAAAAAATGGTGTAAAGGACAATTTTTAATTTTGGACCCTAGGCAAACATAGTGTAAAGAAAAAAGTTGTTTCCAAGAATTGAACTCTCACCACTTAACAAAGAAACCATTCATCTTACCACACAGTCACACTACCATTTGTTATATAGTAGGATGATTACTTTTTTATTTGCTTACTAATACATCATATAAAAAAAATTGGGCCCTGTGTCGTCGTCCAGGTTGCCCGGGCCCAGGGCCGGCCTTGATATCATGTGAAGCTACTTTGTAGCTCTAACCATGGTAACCTGTCCTTGCCTAGCCTGGTCTGTGCAGTTTTTCCTTCGAAATTTCGAATCCCTGTTACACTATTCAGCTGTCCTTGCATTTATACTATAGTGAAGTTGTGTTAAGCACAGTGAACTGTATTTATCAATTATGATGTGCATGTTTAGTGTAATATCGTAATTCTTTATGTAAACACTTCTTTTTGAAGTATATGATGTATTATGTCGTATTCTCTCCCTATGTGGAGTTTCAGGTCATTTTTGTAGTCTAGTTACTATGTCTAGCTTCTGTATTGTAACCTAGTTAGAATGGTAGTGAATGGCCCACCTTAAACCGAACGGTGGACGATGCACCTTAAAAACCGTTTGTGGTAGATTGTTAATTGGTCAATCTTCTGGAACTATTGTAATTATTATTTGCTATAATAAGTGTTTGTGGTTACTCTAAAAATCGGTCGCTCTAGCAAAAAGAAATATCATTCTTATTGTGATAAAATTATGGAAAAGTTTATGTAAAACGACTACAAAACAAAAAAGGAAAAAAAATCACATACATGTTTGCAAAATCGTAGACATTTCTGCAACTTTTGAATTACTCCAAATATTGGTTTTTCATTGAACATCTGCCGATATACCTGCAAATATAAAGTCAATATTTGCAGAGAAAACTGTATTTTTTTCAGACATTTTTATATTTTATTTTTCAATTAACTTACTTTAATATTTATGCTCCTATGAATACCTTTTTTTTGGATAATTCACGTCTTAGGGTCTGTTTTGGAAAACAATCACTAAATTAGCTATGTTTTATACTTTATTACAGAAATAGGCCTGTTTTGGGTTTAGTGAAGGCGAGTTTTGGGAACTCGCACAAAGGCGCGTTCCCAAAACTCGCCTTCAGTAAACCCAATTAAAACAACCATACTTCATTTCAACAAAGTTTACGCATGACAATCGTACATTATTCGCTTCTAGATAATTTCCGAATAACATAACATTGTAGTGCTATTTTGATTATTCATTATACATAAAAATCTGCATTTGATTATATTAAAACGATTTATATATATTTAATAAATCGTTATGCTTTATAAACTATTTCACAGTGATTTTATGGAAAATTGATTTGGACACAACTAAAAATATGTAATCTTCATTTTTCTCCCCCCTTATAAAATATATTTTAGTGGATTCATACGTTTCTTGTTTTAAAGAATCCAGACGTGTAAAAAAGCATATATATTCAGTTAAAGTTCGAAACGTAATAAAACGAACTACCACGACGCTACGAGCTCGTTTTTTAATTATACTGTAAATTATACATTCAAATATAGAGAATTTCATAAACCAAATAACAATAAATATTAACTAAAAAGCTGATTACAAGAGATTGTATAACTTAGGATACAGCAGATGCTACTTAGGAAAATAGTACGCCACCGAACTACATCGGTCGTCACATGCTCTTGGGATGTGAAGTTGTGTAATCATTACGGTTAAACCGCAGCTGTTTAATAATGTTTTGGAGATGTCTAATTTCTTGTTCGAGTTCGTTTGCATATGTTATTCCCCTTGGGCATAGCGGTTCGTCTAGCCATTCTGTGTAGGTACATCCATTCGGATAGAATCGACATTTCTGAATGCGACGGCCAATATTGTTGCCACCTTCTTGAACCACAACTTCAACCGGATAGCCGCAGTAGCAACAAACTTGATAAGATTCACCTTCATGTGCATAAGGAATTGGAGCATGTGGTACTTGATAAGAAGCAACTACTTGTCGTGGTAGAATGACCGACTGTTCATACGTGTGTTGAACATTTGGTACTTGGGCTTGATGTAGAGGTTGGACATTCCGCTGTTCAGACGGTGGTTCAACTCGAGGTCTCAGTTCGTTTAGAAACCGGAGTTCATCTTCAAGCTTGTGAAGTCGCATCTGTTCATATGCTTGTTCATCAGAGTCTGGAGATGATGGCCAAGACGACATAGTTGTGGTAAAGCACATAGCAGTTGGAAACAAAGTTGTTGGAGTGAGGTAAGTTGTGAGTAATTCGACAGAGATATATAGCCGTGTAGTGTACAACGAATAAATGGTAAAACAAAGAATGATGTGAATGGTCACTGGTACACTTTGCTTTACGTGCTGCACGACATTGTCTCGTCTGACGTAATACTGTAGCGAATCTGCTTTACGTACTACTTTATCAGCAATGTTCGTACTTCCAGGAATTTTAATATTTTTCATTACATAACTGAGAAGTTTACAACAACGACGATTACAGCATCAAGAAATGCAAACCACAATCATACGAACTACAACAAAGGAACACATGAACATGAAATTCGAAGTATAACAAAACAAAGGTAGTTTCCACATACACCTACCACGGGCGTGGGTAAAATCTAGCTCTAGGTGACTGAACTCCACGTTCGCACATCGGAGGGTCAATCCACTGCTTAAAGTAACAACAATCAATTTCATCAGGAAAAACCTTGTGGTCCTCGTAGGCTTCACAGCCGAAAAATCGACGATCAGCATTTTTTTCCGGTTTTTGAAACAACCACGACTGATACTTCTCCACAACGGCAAATAGGGTTGGATCCACCAGGACCTAGTGGCTCGACAACGCGCCCTGCAACTGCCCTTTCTTTTCCGGATCGTTGATTTACTAACTATTCATCGTCGTTTTCCCATTTGTCCATGGTGGAGCCTGCACTTTCTTTTCCGCATTTCGACATGGTGAAAGAGGAAGGAGGCGACGGTTGGAAGAAACGAAATTACGAATGAGGGTTTAGCCGGATTCATAGAAGCTGCTATATATAGCGAAAAACTGGGTCGTCCCCAACCACATATAATTTAAACATTTCACTACACAATGGAGTTAAAAAACAGGGTCATCCTCATCCACATGAGCATTATTGTTGATAAATGCCTAGGAACTCGCAGCATGTTAGGCCAAAATGTATATAGTATACTGTGTAGGTTCTCTATCAGGGCTACAGTGGACAGTGACAATTGCGTATGGTTATAGTGTAGATTCTCTATCCCATCTACAGTGGACAGTGACAATTGCATAGTGTACAGTGGACATTCTCTATCATGACTACAATGGAGATTCTCTATCATGACAAATCGTATCAGTAGATTCTCTATCAATTCAGTCCCATGCTTCAGTCCCATACCGACTACTCTTATCAGGAGAGATGTCATTCCTTAATTTATGGATCGTCACATGCTTCAAACCAGCCTCTCTTCCTCTCTCCCTTATTAAAGACCAATCAACCTCTCTTCATCACACCCTGGTTTTTTGCATAGTAGTTCACTATCAAAATGGTTAACTGGGCATACAACGATGATACCATGGTTCAAATGTACGATGAGTACGAATTGGGTAAACAACTCGCAGAAGATGTCGAATTTGTGCCTGAAAAGTAAATAGGAGTCCAAGTAGATGTCGCATAGGTCAAGTCTAAACTTTTTAGTGCAACGTAACCAAACATTGCAGTCCAGCGCATCGGGCCGGTTCAAAAATCCCTCAATGCTCAGTTGAGGGAAGTTCTTGCTCGACAGAACCCCGATAGGTCAAGCTCCAGTATGACGGGTCGTTCGGTTCTTTGTTGTTGCGGAGTCGAATGTAATGTGATTGTTTCTAAAAGTCAAACGAATGCAGGTCGTCGCTTTTGTGGTTGCAAAGCGTACATTCATGCACAGAACCGCCAAGGGTTGCAGAGTTGTAATTTTTTTTCATGGTACGATCCACCTTTAACAGAGAGAGGTGTCCTGTGCGCACTTGAGATGCAAGTTGAGGTTAATCGCTTGGAAAGAATCAATGCGGCAATTAAGAATGAAATGCTTCATGGGTGTTACGGTTCACTCCAAAGCTATGGGTCGTAGTTACGTTGTATTGGGTCGTGGTTATGTTGTATTGTTGGGCCTAAGTTATGTTGTATTGTTGGGTCTAAGTTATGTTGTATTGTTGGGTCTAAGTTATGATGTATTGTTGGGTCTAAGTTATGTTGTATTGTTGGGTCTAAGTTATGTTGTATTGTTGGGTCTAAGTTATGTTGTATTGTTGGATCTAAGTTATGTTGTATTGTTTGGTCTAAGTTATGTTGGGTCTAAGTTATGTTGCATCTTATTTATGTTGGGTCTAAGTTATGTTGGGTCTTATTTATGTTGTACTGGGTCGTACTAATATGTTTTTATCGAATTAGACGAACACGCTTTGTATGATGTATGTTGTTCTTGTAAAGTTGTTTGGTTTGCTTAAAATAGTTTTTAAAGTGTTCAAAACCGAAGGCGAGTTTTCAAAACTCGCACAAAGGTGTGTTTTTAAAACTCACCTTCAGACTACCCCAAACCAAAACAGGTATATATATGTAATTATGTTGAAAACATGGCTAAATCTGTTATAAGTTTCAAAAACAGGTCTACACACGTGAATTTTCCTTCTTCTTTTTTTAAGAATTAGAACCAAAAAAAAATCGTGATGCTACAGTAAACTAAAAATAGCAATTCACTTTACAACAAACCTAGAGCAAAGACGTTTTACACCAAAGCTGATTTCAAGGAGACAACGCTAATTTTCACTATATTGAATGTATGATATTTTCAACAAGCTTCCAGGATCTAAAATAGTTAAAAATTCAATGGTATATACCAGCAATCATTTATACAAAATTACCTACCCTTCCTGGCATGTATAGCTCGCTAAGCCTGCTAAACCACACATTACATAATGTACCTTAAAACTGTACATTACCTCTTCAAGGAAAATAAACGTAACAAGCTCAAAATCATATATGAATCATTCATACATGGCATATACAAGGCAAGTTACGTAGAACGGTACTTAACAATAATATAAACGGTTTCAGCTAATCATATATGAATAGAAATGGTCTAGAAACTGCAGCAACCTTCTGAGCTTTTTGTGCTTCAGTTTTGTACAGCTCTCTCAGCCCATTCTTAACCCTTCTTGCTTCTCTTTTTTCTTCTTTCACACCAGCCTGCGCAAGATTTAACAATAACAATGTTTATAAGTTATAAAAACTCCATAATTGATGCACACTAGAGAACCAGAATTAGTTTTGAAATTGTGAACAAAAACGACCATACAACATGCTTATAGACCTCACATTTGCTACAGCCTGCTGTTAGAATTTGTGATACAATATTTCCATTTGCTGAAGATTGGAATATATTATTTATGGTGACACAATATGTCCATTAAGAAAAGTTTTGGAAAATATTGTTAATTTGAGAATATAATATTTCCAATTTACAGAAGATTTGGAAGATATCAGAAATTTATTGCTCTTTTATTTGTAAAAGGGATAGGCAATAACTTACCTACATAAGTCAAAGGATTGAAGGAAGAAATTTTTTGGATAGTGAAGTAAGGAATTAATTCCCTAATTGGTTGGTTAAACAAGAAAGCCTATCAGGAGAATTGGAGAATTAATTAGGCATTGATTTATATCATAAATCAATTACTTCAACCCAAGCATTAATCCATATATCAGGATAGGGATTAGGTGAATGTATTGTCATCTCAAAAATGTGAGGTGCATTCTCTAAAAAGTTCTTTTCTTTTTCCCTACTATATGTCTTGTAATTTTTCTTATTTAGAAAAGTAATAAAATCTCCTCTCCTCAAGTGAACATACACTAACAAGACGATAGTAGAACCACCATAAACCTTTTGTGTTATTTCTTTTATTGCTAGATCTGTGATTGCTTTGCTGGTGACTATCTATTGTTTGTTTTTTTTCACCATCAATCCGTTCTTATCCGTTTTTTTTTCGCAACACCTGCCTTGTTGCCCCAGCTAATGCAGGTATTTTTAAAAAAAGGGTTCAACGACTGGGATCGATCAGTACCTTGCGTTATTTCTTTTCCTCCTTTGACTCAAGTTTCCTGTTCTGCTTTTCATTGATCAATTTACATTTCTCTACATTCACTTTCTCAACAGCTTTCCCGGTGCTAGGCAAAGAATCAACATGAAGCTTCTGCTTTCCTCCAAGTGCAATCACATTAGCACCAGTTTGAGTAATTTCCCCAGGAAATATTTTCAGCATTCTTTTTTTGGGATTACAAGAGCCAGTATTTTACCTGGATGATTATCGAGATTAGAATAAGTGGAAACAACCGTTTCACAATCCCATATTTCTGAATCATCGCTGCTTTCAACTAGTACGACCTCTTTCTCATTTTCACTCTCATTACAGTACATTTTGGCATATTCTTTGCATCTTTGGATAACATCACTTGATGCATCTAGTACTACATCAGATCCCTATTCCACATCTTCTTTTGGGACTTTATACTGAGCTCTCTTGCATTCGATCTCCGTGCCAAATATTTGGACAGCATAGCTCATTTTTGCAACAAGAGATTCTTCATCTTCGCTGTACATACCATTAGTGCATCCGTCATTAGATTCATATTTTTGATAGAGCTGTAAAATAAAGTGTGTTTAATGCATAATAATAATATGGATATGATTACACTACAAGGAGCGGCTGAAATTGCAACGGGTGTGGGCGACGGCTAGCGACGGCCAAAAAAGCGGCCATCGCTAGCCGTTGCACGGCTCTGAAGCAATAAACAGCCGAGCATTCTTCCCCAATTCATTTTACCCACACAAAAAAACCTCCCTTTGTTGCGCCATCGATCTTCCTTGCAGCTATTTCAACCCTCCAAACTCCCTTCCATCATCTCAATTTGGAAAGGTATGTCTTCTAAACCCTATTCCATCTTTATTTAGGGTTATTTAGGGTTAATTTGTGTATGTTTATATGGGGTTGTAAATTCATTGTTTATGGATATGAAATTGGTTGTCTTGTGAGATGCATATGATGTTGATTTCGTTATACATCGATTTGGGAATAAGTGGAATTGATTAGTAGGTTGAGATCATTGATTATCACATATGTACTTGATTTAGGAGCATGAAAACGACGACTACAATGTATGTAATTGGGTTTACATTGATTGTGTTGTAGGTTGAGTGTGTTGTAGGATTATTTGAGATCATTTGAGAAAAAATGAACTAAACGTGATTGTTTAGCGCTAGTAATTAACTTGATATAACTATTGAAACGATGTAATGATGTCCCCACATGCACTGTTAATTATGTCACCATTGGATGCAAGAATAGTCGGTCCAAAAAAATTTGAAGAGTGAATTTGCAATATATAAAAAAATTGTTGCTATAATATTTAATATAAAAATGTTATTTTACAAATATGTACTTTAAACTAAAAGTAACTAAAACTAATTTATTCTTCATAATTTTCATTGTCATGTTATTTTACAAATTGAACGTATTGGAAAATATTATATAGACGCTATGTAGTTAACGCGCGAGCGTAGACTGAAAAAGGCGCAAGGCGCAACTAAGAGGCTTTTTTGAAGTTTAAGGGCGCACCTATTAGTGAAGCGCATAAAATCCCAAAGCGCAAAAGGCGCGCTTTTTTCATTTGTATTGTTTTTTGGTTTAAACTTAGGTTGAATGTTTTTTTGACTACTTATGTAACACCCCATCTCCTCCAGGGTCACTCACAAGAGAATGCACTAGCTTTGGAGGGGTGTTGTCTAGGTAAATATGCACAGAAATATTACAAGACAGAACATATAAAACAGCGGAAGAAAACATGATTTCGTTACTTTATAAAAGTAGTAAGGTCTAAAGCCTTTTACATCAAAGTGCCATTAAATTACTTACATTAAAACCTGTCTTGCAATAATAAAGAAGCATAAAACCATAGTCATAAATTATTCCCCAAGTAAAACAGTAAAATAGCCATAGCCAAGAAAAGTCCAAGCCATAGATGATGGTCTTGCAGCAGAAAATCCGAACTAAGTAGCAACATTTCCTCCCTGCAAACCTGGGGGGGGGGGGGGGGAAACGGAAGAAAAGGAGGCAAAACAAAACGGGGTCAGTCATAAAGACTGGTAAGTCCTAGCTACTTTCAGCCTAAAAACAGGTAAGAGTAACATGACATGTATAAACCGAAAGTAAACATAAGCATGATGATAAGATAAACAGATTAAACAAAGATAACCAAGGTGACAGGATAAACTCAAGGTAACAGGATAAACACGGAATAGCATCGCATGTCTAACGTCCTCTGCACCAACCGTACTAGCATCCTAACTCGTATCATCTTTTCCATGTATATGTATAGTCCCTTGCCGTATGTCGTACGGGTTCCATCGCGGTATTCTATACTACCACAACGTAGTGTCACCATCCTTGAAATCGCTCGGACTGCCACCCTTGATTTGGCCATTTTTCCTTATCACGAATTGTTGCGTGTTCAACTAGGATTTACGCCACCTAGGACCACTAGGGATTATGCTACCTATTGGACGTTTTCTAGATTCGATCAGGGTTTATGCCAACTAGGACCACTAGGGATTATGCTACCTATCGACTACGCCCTTTTTCCACGTAATGATCTAATCGATCGGCTCCCTACAAGTCCTAGCTCGTCGTGTGTCGGTGTCATATGGCCCAATCACGAATGTAGCTACTCTGTGCTAGGTCCACCCTAGGGTGTATCAAGCCCTAGGGTGTCAACCACTGACACCATTCCAAGCACGCACAGTGTACAACTACTGGTGCCCACGCCTGCTTTTTCAACTCCGGACTACGTGCACGACCATAGTCCGCCTGAACCTACAATGGCGCACCAAACTCAGCCGTCGTTTTGGTCGCTTACAATCAGCCCAGTAATCGTGCCCCACCCTAGCCTAGTCCCTAGGGTATCGTGATACATCTAAGAGGGTTACTGCTGAAAAAGACCGCGTAACTAGGGTTTCCGTCCAGCAGGTTAAGTGTAGAGACTTAACCCCTATCAGTCTAGCATGTCAAGTTGGTTAAGTGTGGTCATTCAAGCTCGTGACTTAACCCGTCTACATGTCATGTCAAATTGGCTAAGTGTTGTCATTCAAGTTCATGACTTAGCCCTACGAATCACGTGTCAAGTTGGTCAAGCGTATTCCATCGATTCATGACTTAACCGTATCCAAATCATCGTGTCAAATTGGTTAAGTATGTTTAATCTTAACCCCATCAAATTACCGTGTTAGATTGGTTAAGTATATTCAAGCTTAACCCCATCAAATTACCGTGTTAGATTGGTTGAGTATATTCAAGCTTAATCCCCATCAAATTACCGTGTTAGATTGGTTAAGTATACTCAAGTGATTCATGACTTAACCCCATCAAGTTACCTTGTTAGATTGGTTAAGTATATTCAAGCTTAACCCCATCAAATTACCGTGTTAGATTGGTTAAGTATATTCAAGCTTAACCTCCATCAAATTACCGTGTTAGATTGGTTAAGTATACTCAAGTGATTCATGACTTAACCCCATCAAGTTACCTTGTTAGATTGGTTAAGTATATTCAAGCTTAACCCCATCAAATTACCGTGTTAGATTGGTTAAGTATATGTTAACCTAACCCCCATCCACTAGTCATATTATAATGGTTAAGTGTTACCCTCGTAAGTTTACTTAACCCTACCATGCATCGCGTTACACTAGTCGGGTGTTATCGACCCATTCAGGTTAAACTAACCCATACTCAAATCGTGTTATATGGTTAAGTGTCATCAAGTAATCAAGTCCGGTTTTACTTAACCCACTCATCCACGTCATGTTGGTTAAGTGTCATTAGCCTAATCAAGTTACTTAACCCATCCGTCCATGTCATATTGGTTAAGTGTCATTAGCCTAATCAAGTTACTTAACCCATCCGTCCATTCATCATATTGGTTAAGTGTCATTAGCCTAATCAAGTTACTTAACCCACCCATTCATGTCATTAGCATTTATTATTTACTAATGCATCAACCTCTCACATTGGACTTGTTTGCGGTCACTGGATACGCCGGGCGGTTCCGGACAAATTCACACCGCAAACCCATTCCAACCTCGGGTTCAAGCATTACCACAATCTAATCTTTGCCTACGACCTCTCACATTGGACTATTATTGTTGTGGTCACTGGATATGCCGGGCGGTTCCGGGCAGAATTACACCACAACTCAAGTCCAACCTCGTGTCGAAGGCATCCGTTAGATTGTTAATTACATATGTGTCGTCTAAGACAAAATCCCCACTTTACATATTACTAAACATATGCCCAAGTTCCCAATTACATGTCCATCAAAATATGTACCCAATAGTAGCCACTTTACATATGTCCAATTCTCGCTTATTTGCATATATGTCAAGTTTATGCCAATTTACCCAAATCAAGTTCTAGCCAAAGTTACATGTTGTCAAGTTCATGCCCAAATAAACCCAAATCATGGTTCATGTTTCCAATTCCACTTATGCCTAGTTAACAAAAGCCCAACCCCTTGATTTAACTTGCATAGTCTCAAAACCCGTGATTTAATTCATATGCCAACTCATGTATGCCCAAACTTGCAAATAATATTGGCAATACCCCAAATTTTCCTTGTTCATGTTATGCATAAATTCGACCACCCACACCTATATCCAAATAGGTGAAATCCCAATATTCCCCCGTATACAAATCACACGTAAATCGTAGTTTAGGCCTAGGTCCGAAATCGACCAAGGTTCATCAAAAGAAAATAAATAGAGGAAGGTAGAAACTTTGCATAAAACAAGATCCGAGAGAAAATCATCATTACATGCATGATAAGAACATGAAAAAGTGATTTGCAACATGCATAGGTTCAAATTAATGTCATAGCAATATCCCCAAAGGTCAAGATCTAAAATGAACAAGAATGAGCATGGATTGAATATCATGCATAAATCCAATTCCAACTTTATCACATGTCATATTCAAGTTATCGTTTCAATCTAAAAGCATCTAGAACTTACAAATCGTGGCTAGTGAATTAGGAGCAAGAATTGTCATAGAATCGTTGTAGCGACGTTGATCTACTCTCTTGATTTGATGTAGAAAGCTTGCTCCTTTGTCATGGATCTAGTTTGAATGCTCAAGCCTTTGAAGTTGGAGATGGAGGCCATGATCAAGAGAGATTTTGGCAGCACTTCATTGTTAGAATGAATTGTAGTGATTTAGTCTTAGGGTGTTTTTATAGAAGTTAGGACTAGTTTAGGCCCTTAGATTAACCCTAGTTTAGATCTGGACCACTGAAAATCGTCACAGGCCAACCAACCAGACTACACAAGCAAGCAGGTGCACCAGGCCAACCTGGCCTGACCAGGGAGGTGGACCCCCAGGTCGACTGCCCAGTCGACCTGGTCCTGGGGAGGTCGACTACCCAGTCGACTTCCCAGTCGACCTGGGTCCTGAACGGGAAATTTTCCCGCCCAGTCTGTCTGGGGATAAATTCGAAATTCGAATTTGAACTGTTTTCGTTTTTGAATTTTTCGTGAAACTTCTAGAGACCATAACTTGGCCATACGGATTCCGATTTTCGAAAATTCGGACTCATTTCCAAGCAGAATTCCGAGACGAACGTAATGGCGCAACCCGTTTCTCTTGATTCTTATTTTAAAATTTAATTCTGCCTTGATTTCTTGTTTTAACATGTTATAAAAATTCGAGTTGTTACATTCTCCCCTCCTTAAAGGATTTCGTCCCCGAAATCTCTAAGTCAGGAAGAACATATCCTACCATCCATCATCCATCTACTCAAAATATCATCCACATGCAACCATTGTCCTTAATCGATTTCTATTGTTGTATGAACATATGCAGAAAGTGTGTGTATATGTTCCTTATCTAATGCAAATGATCAGGCCTGATTGTTCTTCTAAATGCAGAATATGTTTAGTGCCATGAATCCACATGAATGCAAATAGTCCTAGTCACATAAACACTATATGTGTGCACAACCATTCATCCATATGCAATATTCACAGGATAACACATTCAATTTCATCCATAAACAAGTATAAACACTCATGCATATGCAACATGAAAATGTGTCTGAGCCGATCTAGTGCCTAATGTGTATTCATGCATCCACGAGCAACCACTTGCGACCACTTGCAATCATTTCGCAAACATCAATCATAACATGTTTCAAATACATGTTTGCATCCATAGGGTTCTACCTAAGGTTCTCAAGATAGGATCGAGAAGATAAGCAAGATAAACTCCTTTTTGGATTACAAGAAATCCCTTTCAAATGCCAACCCATATCCTATAAAGCCCAAAAGGTTTAGTCAACCTAACAGACACCTTCAAACCCTGACATGTATTACTAACCGATGAGTCATAACCTGTAACGTCCCGCCTTTTTGACCGCTTCAAATTGGTGATTAAACCGACTTAAAACGTCCAAATCGACGGAGCGTATTTAGCTTACAGAGTTTAAAGACAGAATGAACACAGAAAATACAAAATAAATAAAAATGCAGTATTGAACAATGAAATAAATCTTTTATATATACCCAGAAATTTTCTTTGATACAAGAACATTTTCTATACAGCGGAACTTTAAATAGTTTGAATACAAAAAAATATTTACTGGTTTGAAAACTTCAGAGTGCGCCGTCTTTGAAATCCCCAGCTTCGCCAATCTTCAAATCCTAAGCTGAAATCGTTAAATCTGTAATGCTCGGGTCTGACTCGAGCATTCCATGCAAAAACATAAAAATACTCGAGTCAGGATTAATCATAGTTCAAGTAAATTAATTTCAATGTGAAAATGAATATAATAGTAAATCATGTGCAAATTGTCCAGTACACAGGTGTAGAATCTACTCAGTATCACGTATAATATTTGCGATATTAGTTTTTATTCCAGGGATAACCGATCGCGGAAGCCTGCACGTACACACGTGTACAGGTACACGTGTGCACTGCCCCAGCATCCCGCAACCACAAATAACAAACACTAAGGTTCAAAAGGTCTGACTGAATATAAAAGAGACATGTCGCATGTTCAAGTACATAAGCGCATACGAGGGTTACAACAAAAATTTCAAATAGCAGGTATGACAAATCATACTTAAGTTATAGTTCACTAAATATAATGAATCAAAATGGTTCTGGAAATGACTTATGATGGTTTTGGCAAATGAATCACTATAGTTTTGACTATTTTATCACGGGAGTTTAAGCAAGTGGGTCGATATAGTTTAGGCACACGGATCAATATAGTTTAGGCAAACGGATCAATACAGTTTAGGCAAATTGATCAGTACAGTTTAGGCAAATTGACCAGCACAGTTTAGGCAAACTGATCAGTACTTAAATGAATGTGACCCTGAGCGCAACTGTCATTGTCCAACCGTAAATGTTCATAGCCAATACAGTAAATACTAAGAAGTAATATACATGCAACGGTTAATTTCACTCATGCATTAAGGTACTGCATATAATCTAACTCATTCTCATATAGCTCAGCAACATCTCCCAGGCCCAATAGCGACTCATAAATGTTCTTTTAAAAATTTTGTAAATGGGGACAAGATACAGCAAAAACCAATACTCCCTTATGAATCCAAACAACTACGAAATATTCTTTTAGTTTGGGATGATAAGGTTGGGACTTAGTCTCTTAAGGCTACTGACTTCTGCAACCACTCAGGTTTGGAAAATTTTCAAAAAAATGGTTTTCAAATGAATAATTAGGTTGGTTAAAAGGATAACAAATTGCAATGGCATGTACATGCAAGTAAGATATATGCAGCATGCATTGTAATGCGGATAACAAAATGCAGTGACATGTACTGCTAGAATTCAAATATGTGCTAACTCCCCCTTATCACAGTTAACCTAATAATTTACATAAAAATCCAATCAACATACCATTTAGGCTCATAAGATCATTACAGTAATAAGTTGAAATGTTTTATTTTTTTCTACTCAAAATAAAACTAACTTCAGCCCAATATAGCAACTTATACATAGAAATTACCAAAAACAAATATTTGATAAGGACCAAGACACACAATCATTTTGATACCAAACCCCGTATAGGAAGAAGCATGATGCAGGTAAAAGTATACAAATTTTCCTATATATGCATATCCCCACTTCTAAATTAAGTGTATACAAAAGTTGAACATTAGTAGCTTTATTGCGTAGTCTAACTATCTGAATGAAAGATATTTCTGATAAATGAACATTACTAGTAATATGACAAACATCATAAGCTTATCAATTTATCCAATAATATACTTTATAGTTTAATCAAGTACTGACTTTGGACAGTCATAAATCAAACTTAACCATGCATTATGAATTATCACAAATGGTTGTTTCCTGCAATATATATTTATACAAGACAAAGAATAACAGAGATGCTGGACTTCAGCTTCTTGGTCTATTAGAATGTGGTCCACATGTAAAGGGTCCCATCGAGTGAATAAGCGATAGATTACATCAGGTAAAATCCTTTATCTTCATTTTATATTACTTTAGAAATCTACATGACAGTAGACACATAAACATTCACTTATAACATTCTGTTGCTGAACATACAAATTTTGGGACACTTAGTCTCGGCCATTACTAAGGCAACACTTAGACACAAATCGG
This sequence comes from Allium sativum, assembly GCA_030737875.1. Taxonomy (NCBI): domain Eukaryota; kingdom Viridiplantae; phylum Streptophyta; class Magnoliopsida; order Asparagales; family Amaryllidaceae; genus Allium; species Allium sativum. Next base: position 1,021,615,517 of record CM060918.1, on the reverse strand, counting down.
TCAATCAGTACTGGGAACAATTTAGGTCTGAAAGGGACTGGCCATAAATACATTGTTCATAAAAAAAACCAGATGTTGATGATATATATATACATATCAGTCCACGGATTTATCCCCCAACAAAGGTTCAATATTTAAGCTCAACAAACATACAGGCATTCAGATCGGTGTGACAGAGTAAGGCAATCAACAAACATGAATCTTGACTATTATATTTTTTGTTTATACTGATATTAAATTACTTGAAATTAGGATTAATCAATCGTGAGTCGAAACTCACCTTAAAACTAACGCAGCAAGATCTGTAGGTCGTTTGTCGTTGGTGCGAGCCTCGATTAACAGCGAGAGGCGGCTTCAAAAGGCCGGAGAACAGCAAAAGGCCGAAGGGCTAAAGTGATTAGGGTAAAGATCCAGCAAAGGCAAGCTCCGGTTTTGCGGTGGCTTTGGCTTCAGCGATGGAGGAAGGAGTACGATTTAGGGAAAATGATTTCGAATGGAGGAATTTGGGAAAGGGGTTCCAATTTTAGGGGAAAGCAAATGAGCGTCGGCCATTAAAAGAAAAAGGGTTTCGATTGTTGGCTGAAGGAAATGAGGAAGAGGCTGTGGCTTTTATAAAAGAAGAACCGTGGCATCCAAGGCAACGTGGGGAGCACGGCATCACAAGGTGTGCGCAACAAGGAACTGCTTTATTTATTTAATTTATATTTAAGGGTTCGTTTTGTACCGCTATTTATGTCTATGCTTTATTTTTGCCCTCTCACAACGAACTCCTACCGCAACGAAATTTTGACGCGCTGCAATGCCTTTATGTTCTGATTCCAATTAAATTATCGTATTCTAATTTTATTTGCATACGCCGTTATTTATTTTCAAATCATTTAAACGTTCACCAATTTTATTTCGTTTGTCCATCCTCAGCTCCGTTCATTTCACAAAATTTAGAACGTTAAAATCCGATTCACCAATATACACATTTGCCAATTTCCATTCAACAAATAATATTTTCTAATTTGTTGGTAATGTTTATTTTAAACTCTACCATCAATACTTCTCCGTCAAATTTCAATCTAATTCAAACTTAGTTCAAATACTCAACAGTACATATTCGATTCCAATCCACCAAATTGAATTAGGTATTCAATTCAGTTCAACTCAAAACACATATATTCAATTTTCGATTAGTCATTCTGAAATCGAATTCAAATGCTTATTCGAACCAATAAACTTTTATTCTCGAATCCAAATATAAAATTTATCATTTATCGTGAAATCCTTAATAAATTTCTATTTCAAATTGCCGAAATTTCTGGGTCGTTACAATCTTCCCCCCTTTAAAACTTTTCGTCCTCGAAAAGGAAAGATCGTTAGGAATTATATCAATATACACTTTTAATTTTCATATTTGTGTAAAAATTCTTCACAATTAATTTAAATATCGATATTTTAGTTATCGATCTTCCTTGTTTATTCATCATATTCAATTTATTCGGAAAATCAAATTTCTTTTCAACCCCATCTCTGCTTAGATTTCGAATTCTGCATATGTTGAATATATGCATCTCCAATTATTCCAAAATTTTGTATAAATCTCATCACTTATTCCTTACACTCCCAAGTTCAATCTAATCCTTTTACGTTCAATCCATATAATCTTCTCAACACTCCTTAAAGAGTGTAAATAACATTTCCATTCCAAGTCACCAATTATCAACAAAATCCTAAAATCATTTATATATATATATATACATATTTATTACAGAAAATATTTGTGTTATTATCTCAAAACTATGGACTTGAAAATACCTCGAAATTCTTTAACTTATTAAATTAGGTATATTAAATTCCAAATTATTGCTTTGAAAATAATTTTGATAACTCGAAGTTTGACAAGTATATTGTCGTTCTCACAGACGTTAGGCATACGCTGGCCAGGCGCATGACTAAAATCTCTAAGTACTAAATATTCTTGCTTCAACTCCTAGTGAAAAATATTTCAAAAACTCCTTTAAAAACAGATACGGAAAGTACCAATGTGATATTGATATGTTGATTGTTCATGAATCGCAGATACACAATGGTTCCGTCTGGATCCCCCAGAAAACATCCGTATCCGTAGGAATTCACTTCCCTGCGAATTTCGTCATGGACAAATCAACGGAAGGCAATATAAGAATCAAAAGACAATCTGAGGTCATTGAGCACCAGTTGCTCTATCTCAGGATCACGAAATCAAATCATCAAATGAATTTAATTCAGGTCATGAGGACCAATCAAGTTACAGAGACAAATCAAGTCACGAAGACCAATCAAGTCACGAAGACTAACTGCTGCATCAAACAGGTGGCTCACTATCAATAAGATATCCCAAATACTATGGACCGCAGGTACACAATGGTTACGCCTGGGTCCCCCAGGAAACATCCATACCCGTAAGCTTTCACAGCTCTGCGGATTACGCCCTTACAATTCGACTGTAGATCGCAGCAGTCACAATGGTTACGCTTGGTTCCCCCAAGTAACATCCGTCCGCCGTAGGCTATCTGCAGCCCTACGAATTACGCTACACGGTCGAATTCCAACGACTCTAGATCGCAGCGATCACAATGGTTACGCCTGATTCCCTCAGGAAACATCCGAACGTCGTAGGCTATCTGCAGCCCTGCGAATTACGCTAGCAGTCGTGCTCAATGGCAACTCATGAGTTTTATGTCCGGACAACCTACCACCACCAGCAGCACTGCAGATTACGCTATCTGCAGCCCTTTTCCATAAGCTCGAAATTCAAAGGAGAAGGATGGTACTTCCCTTATTTTTCTTTTAAAACATATAATACTATATACATATAGTACTTTATTTCAAAATCCTCATAAATCATACTTATGTCAACCTACATAAGATCTACTTTTCAAATCAATTTTCCAAACACTTTTCTCATATAATTTCCATTGTCTACGATTTTAGCTCAATCTGTTACCTTCCAAATTAATAGTTTTCACATTCACCAAAATTCTTATATATTTTTTTAGATAAGTCTCGGAAACTTCTATATCCAATATTCAAAATCAAATATCCTCACATTTCTATTCCAATTTCAAAATCTTGGGTTTGATCTCTTAATCAATTCAGAAATTTGACATCCTTTCAAACCCAAATTTTCTTTCAGATTTCTAATTATAAAATTCATCACTTCATTAACATCTTTATTCACTCAAAATTTCGAATTTTTCTTCTTATCACAAATTTTTCCTTCACGCATTATCACTTCTTCACACTCATACTTCGACCGTCAATTAGTAAGCGAACAACTCCCTAAGTATCAACCCCGAAGGCCGAAACCAACATCAGATCAATACTCAGAAAACTATTCAACTTAACTAATCTTTAGTCAGTTTCTAAATTCCTTAACTCCACTTCTTATCAATCATTGTTTACGAAATTCTCGGATTACATTTACAATTCCACTTCTCTTTACGTTCTGCCCTCTTCCGTCTTCGACGTAGCTCTTTGTTCTTCAGTTCTTGTTATTCTGAATTATGTTAACCTCTCACTATCCTTTGAAAATATTTCCAATTGTTCTATTCATTTTCTTTATTCTTAAAAATCATTTATTGTCACCGGAAAATATTCCCATATATTCACAAAGCTTTATTTTCTATCAAGAATATACTTTATTCTTGCAACATTTCTAAATTTGATAGTTTGATTTAAACAAATGTTAAATAAAACATCGTCATCTCTTCACTTAACCCTTTTTATTTGATTTTTCATCAACTTATATTCTTAAAAAAATTCATCGTTTCTTCTTTGAAATGATTTCAAATTTCCTTTTTCTATTCAAATTGAATTCTCATTTACAATCAACTTCAGTCATCTTTGATTTCTAAAATTCACGCTTAACGAAATTAATTCGTTGATTCTCTCCTATCTATCCTAGATACCATCCGATGATGGATTCTAGATTCAAATCCTAAGGGAACTTATTGAAGAATAATTCTCGCAAACCTGGATTCGAAGACTTCTGAAGACTGGGGATTCCGAACAAAATTTTAAATCTCAAAATAAATTTTTATTTCCGCTGTATTAATTTCAAAACACTAGTTTCAAAATATTTGCTATTTCAAAAATAATTATTTTTCAAAATCGCTTTATTTTCAAGATCCGTTTTTAAACTCAATAAGCTAAGCTTTGAATAAACCTAAGCTCTGATACCACTTGTAACGTCCCGCCTTTTTGACCGCTTCAAATTGGTGATTAAACCGACTTAAAACGTCCAAATCGACGGAGCGTATTTAGCTTACAGAGTTTAAAGACAGAATGAACACAGAAAATACAGAATAAATAAAAATGCAGTATTGAACAATGAAATAAATCTTTTATATATACCCAGAAATTTTCTTTGATACAAGAACATTTTCTATACAGCGGAACTTTAAATAGTTTGAATACAAAAAAATATTTACTGGTTTGAAAACTTCAGAGTGCGCCGTCTTTGAAATCCCCAGCTTCGCCAATCTTCAAATCCTAAGCTGAAATCGTTAAATCTGTAATGCTCGGGTCTGACTCGAGCATTCCATGCAAAAACATAAAAATACTCGAGTCAGGATTAATCATAGTTCAAGTAAATTAATTTCAATGTGAAAATGAATATAATAGTAAATCATGTGCAAATTGTCCAGTACACAGGTGTAGAATCTACTCAGTATCACGTATAATATTTGCGATATTAGTTTTTATTCCAGGGATAACTGATCGCGGAAGCCTGCACGTACACACGTGTACAGGTACACGTGTGCACTGCCCCAGCATCCCGCAACCACAAATAACAAACACTAAGGTTCAAAAGGTCTGACTGAATATAAAAGAGACATGTCGCATGTTCAAGTACATAAGCGCATACGAGGGTTACAACAAAAATTTCAAATAGCAGGTATGACAAATCATACTTAAGTTATAGTTCACTAAATATAATGAATCAAAATGGTTCTGGAAATGACTTATGATGGTTTTGGCAAATGAATCACTATAGTTTTGACTATTTTATCACGGGAGTTTAAGCAAGTGGGTCGATATAGTTTAGGCACACGGATCAATATAGTTTAGGCAAACGGATCAATACAGTTTAGGCAAATTGATCAGTACAGTTTAGGCAAATTGACCAGCACAGTTTAGGCAAACTGATCAGTACTTAAATGAATGTGACCCTGAGCGCAACTGTCATTGTCCAACCGTAAATGTTCATAGCCAATACAGTAAATACTAAGAAGTAATATACATGCAACGGTTAATTTCACTCATGCATTAAGGTACTGCATATAATCTAACTCATTCTCATATAGCTCAGCAACATCTCCCAGGCCCAATAGCGACTCATAAATGTTCTTTTAAAATTTTTGTAAATGGGGACAAGATACAGCAAAAACCAATACTCCCTTATGAATCCAAACAACTACGAAATATTCTTTTAGTTTGGGATGATAAGGTTGGGACTTAGTCTCTTAAGGCTACTGACTTCTGCAACCACTCAGGTTTGGAAAATTTTCAAAAAAATGGTTTTCAAATGAATAATTAGGTTGGTTAAAAGGATAACAAATTGCAATGGCATGTACATGCAAGTAAGATATATGCAGCATGCATTGTAATGCGGATAACAAAATGCAGTGACATGTACTGCTAGAATTCAAATATGTGCTAACTCCCCCTTATCACAGTTAACCTAATAATTTACATAAAAATCCAATCAACATACCATTTAGGCTCATAAGATCATTACAGTAATAAGTTGAAATGTTTTATTTTTTTCTACTCAAAATAAAACTAACTTCAGCCCAATATAGCAACTTATACATAGAAATTACCAAAAACAAATATTTGATAAGGACCAAGACACACAATCATTTTGATACCAAACCCCGTATAGGAAGAAGCATGATGCAGGTAAAAGTATACAAATTTTCCTATATATGCATATCCCCACTTCTAAATTAAGTGTATACAAAAGTTGAACATTAGTAGCTTTATTGCGTAGTCTAACTATCTAAATGAAAGATATTTCTGATAAATGAACATTACTAGTAATATGACAAACATCATAAGCTTATCAATTTATCCAATAATATACTTTATAGTTTAATCAAGTACTGACTTTGGACAGTCATAAATCAAACTTAACCATGCATTATGAATTATCACAAATGGTTGTTTCCTGCAATATATATTTATACAAGACAAAGAATAACAGAGATGCTGGACTTCAGCTTCTTGGTCTATTAGAATGTGGTCCACATGTAAAGGGTCCCATCGAGTGAATAAGCGATAGATTACATCAGGTAAAATCCTTTATCTTCATTTTATATTACTTTAGAAATCTACATGACAGTAGACACATAAACATTCACTTATAACATTCTGTTGCTGAACATACAAATTTTGGGACACTTAGTCTCGGCCATTACTAAGGCAACACTTAGACACAAATCGGTCAATCAGTACTGGGAACAATTTAGGTCTGAAAGGGACTGGCCATAAATACATTGTTCATAAAAAAAACCAGATGTTGATGATATATATATACATATCAGTCCACGGATTTATCCCCCAACAAAGGTTCAATATTTAAGCTCAACAAACATACAGGCATTCAGATCGGTGTGACAGAGTAAGGCAATCAACAAACATGAATCTTGACTATTATATTTTTTGTTTATACTGATATTAAATTACTTGAAATTAGGATTAATCAATCGTGAGTCGAAACTCACCTTAAAACTAACGCAGCAAGATCTGTAGGTCGTTTGTCGTTGGTGCGAGCCTCGATTAACAGCGAGAGGCGGCTTCAAAAGGCCGGAGAACAGCAAAAGGCCGAAGGGCTAAAGTGATTAGGGTAAAGATCCAGCAAAGGCAAGCTCCGGTTTTGCGGTGGCTTTGGCTTCAGCGATGGAGGAAGGAGTACGATTTAGGGAAAATGATTTCGAATGGAGGAATTTGGGAAAGGGGTTCCAATTTTAGGGGAAAGCAAATGAGCGTCGGCCATTAAAAGAAAAAGGGTTTCGATTGTTGGCTGAAGGAAATGAGGAAGAGGCTGTGGCTTTTATAAAAGAAGAACCGTGGCATCCAAGGCAACGTGGGGAGCACGGCATCACAAGGTGTGCGCAACAAGGAACTGCTTTATTTATTAATTTATATTTAAGGGTTCGTTTTGTACCGCTATTTATGTCTATGCTTTATTTTTGCCCTCTCACAACGAACTCCTACCGCAACGAAATTTTGACGCGCTGCAATGCCTTTATGTTCTGATTCCAATTAAATTATCGTATTCTAATTTTATTTGCATACGCCGTTATTTATTTTCAAATCATTTAAACGTTCACCAATTTTATTTCGTTTGTCCATCCTCAGCTCCGTTCATTTCACAAAATTTAGAACGTTAAAATCCGATTCACCAATATACACATTTGCCAATTTCCATTCAACAAATAATATTTTCTAATTTGTTGGTAATGTTTATTTTAAACTCTACCATCAATACTTCTCCGTCAAATTTCAATCTAATTCAAACTTAGTTCAAATACTCAACAGTACATATTCGATTCCAATCCACCAAATTGAATTAGGTATTCAATTCAGTTCAACTCAAAACACATATATTCAATTTTCGATTAGTCATTCTGAAATCGAATTCAAATGCTTATTCGAACCAATAAACTTTTATTCTCGAATCCAAATATAAAATTTATCATTTATCGTGAAATCCTTAATAAATTTCTATTTCAAATTGCCGAAATTTCTGGGTCGTTACATAACCCCTATGGAGTTTGCAACAGAAATAAGATCGAAAATAGGACCGAGAGGATATGCATAAAAGATAGCATGCGGGTAAGCTCTACAGAAAAATAGGGATCAAGGATATACTCTTAAAAAGGGATATGATGCGCGTATCTAGTCTTCAGTCTTCTAAGTCGCATTTCCTTGAGCTTAACTCCATTGGGCTTTGGATGTCTGTAACTTCATGATTCCGTAGCTTCTTAATTCCTATTTCCAAATACGAGCTGGATCTCATTTCATTGTCGCCTCTCGTTCCACTTTTACTTATTCTCCCTCTAGTATACTTGGCTCAACCATATCCGTGTACTCACGGTTTCATGCAAGCCCTCCAAAATTCACTAGTGAATCATGGATCTCGTTTACTTGCTCTACGGCATTCCACGCAGAAGAACTTATCTCTTGAAAACAAACAGATGCCAACCATGTTACCAAGTGTACTTATTAGAGTGAACTCATGCACAAGCGAAATGAACCATCCGCCTTAGTGGCGAACTCTACTCGAACGGATTACCAACAAATGCATCAAGAGATTCTAGGTAACCAATCATGACAGAACCCTAAAGGTTACACGAGACTTCGAGGGTATTATCGAGGCAAGTCAAGAGTCTAACTACCCTCCTTTCCGAACCGAGGATGGCACCCTTACGGGATGACCACTTCATCCCTAGAATCAACCCATAGCTCAAAAACATAAGCATTATTCCCAATAGTCATAGATGTCCTCAAATCCAAACAAGTCATGAATAAATGGGACGATCCCCCAACAGGATTTGAGACAAAAACGGGACCCTCTATTGTGCTTGTACTAAGGTGCAGAGACTCAACTATCGAAGCAAGATTTTAAAAAGGATGCTATGTACAAAACAAAGTCCTGACGGGATGATAGAAAGGAAAACCTTTAACAGAAACTTTACCATCCCTCTTAGGTGAGAGTATACAATTGCCCTCTCGACGATCTTGTTCTTTGCCCATGTCCTTGTCCTATAGTACTTAACTACCTTCTTGTTCTGAGCCTCATTCGCCTTAACCACTCCTATCCTTTCTTGTATAACGCGGTAACAGGTCTCTTGAGAACTTCCTCCATCGCACGGAAAACATTTACGTAGCTAGAAAAGGATTAGTCACACTTAAAACTACTGTGACTACAGGTGGAGGAAAGAAAGGAAAAGAGATTCAATCAAGGGAACACAGGATAGTGCTAATGGCTTTTTGGGGAATAGCCTTTTTCTTTAAAACTTTTCTTGAAAAATGCTTCTTTGTAAAATGGCTTTGAAAATAGTTTCAGAAGGTTTTAAAAACTTTTGCCCAGTCTGGGAACCTTCTGCTCTGATACCAAATGTAACACCCCACCTCCGCCAGGGTCACTCACAAGAGAATGCACTAGCTTTGGAGGGGGTGTTGTCTAGGTAAACATGCACAGAAATATTACAAGACAGAACATATAAAACAACGGAAGAAAACATGATTTCATTACTTTATAAAAGTAGTAAGGTCAAAAGCCTTTTACATCAAAGTGCCATTAAATTACTTACATCGAAACCTGTCTTGCAATAATAAAGAAGCATAAAACCATAGTCATAAATTATTCCCCAAGTAAAACAGTAAAATAGCCATAGCCAAGAAAAGTCCAAGCCATAGATGATGGTCTTGCAGCAGAAAATCCGAACTAAGTAGCAACATTTCCTCCATGTAAACCTGGTGGGGGGGGTGGGGGGGGGGAACGAAAGAAAAAGAGGCGAAACAAAACGGGGTCAGTCATAAAGACTGGTAAGTCCTAGCTACTTTCATCCTAAAAACAGGTAAGAGTAACATGACATGTATAAACCGAAAGTAAACATAAGCATGATGACAAGATAAACAGATTAAACTAAGATAGCAAGATAAACTCAAGTAACAAGATAACCAAGGTGACATGATAAACTCAAGGTAACAGGAAAAACTCGGAATAGCATCGCATGTCTAACGTCCTCTGCACCAACTGTACTAGCATCCTAACTCGTATCATCTTTTCCATGTATATGTATAGTCCCTTGCCGTATGTCGTACAGGTTCCATCGCGTTATTCTATACTACCACAACGTAGTGTCACCATCCTTGAAATCGCTCAGACTGCCACCCTTGATTTGGCCATTTTTCCTTATCACGAATTATTGCATGTTCAACTAGGATTTACGCCACCTAGGACCACTAGGGATTATGCTACCTATTGGACGTTTTCTAGATTCGATCAGGGTTTATGCCACCTAGGACCACTAGGGATTATGCTACCTATCGACTACGCCCTTTTTCCACGTAATGATCTAATCGATCAGCTCCCTACAAGTCCTAGCTCGTCGCATGTCGGTGTCATACGGCCCAATCACGAATGTAGCTACTCTGTGCTAGGTCCACCCTAGGGTGTATCAAGCCCTAGGGTGTCAACCACTGACACCATTCCAAGCACGCACAGTGTACAACTACTGGTGCCCACGCCTGCTTTTTCAACTCCGGACTACGCGCACGACCATAGTCCGCCTGAACCTACAATGGCGCACCAAACTCAACCATCGTTTTGGTCGCTTACAATCAGCCCAGTAATCGTGCCCCACCCTAGCCTAGTCCCTAGGGTATCGTGATACATCTAAGAGGGTTACTGCTGAAAAGGACCGCGTAACTCGGGTTTCCGTCCAGCAGGTTAAGTGTAGAGACTTAACCCCTATCAGTCTAGCATGTCAAGTTGGTTAAGTGTGGTCATTCAAGTTCGTGACTTAACCCATCTACATGTCATGTCAAATTGGCAAAGTGTTGTCGTTCAAGTTCATGACTTAGCCCTACGAATCACGTGTCAAGTTGGTCAAGCGTATTCCATCGATTCATGACTTAACCGTATCCAAATCATCGTGTCAAATTGGTTAAGTATGTTTAATCTTAACCCCATCAAATTACCGTGTTAGATTGGTTAAGTATATTCAAGCTTAACCCCATCAAATTACCGTGTTAGATTGGTTGAGTATATTCAAGCTTAACCCCCATCAAATTACCGTGTTAGATTGGTTAAGTATACTCAAGTGATTCATGACTTAACCCCATCAAGTTACCTTGTTAGATTGGTTAAGTATATTCAAGCTTAACCCCATCAAATTACCGTGTTAGATTGGTTAAGTATATTCAAGCTTAATCCCCATCAAATTACCATGTTAGATTGGTTAAGTATACTCAAGTGATTCATGACTTAACCCCATCAAGTTACCTTGTTAGATTGGTTAAGTATATTCAAGCTTAACCTTATCAATTTACCGTGTTGGATTGGTTAAGTATATGCTAACCTAACCCCAATCCACTAGTCATATTATAATGGTTAAGTGTTATCCTCGTAAGTTTACTTAACCCTACCATGCATCGCGTTACACTAGTCGGGTGTTATCGACCCATTCAGGTTAAACTAACCCATCCTCCAATCGTGTTATATGGTTAAGTGTCATCAAGTAATCAAGTCCGGTTTTACTTAACCCACCCATCCACGTCATGTTGGTTAAGTGTCATTAGCCTAATCAAGTTACTTAACCCACCCGTCCATGTCATATTGGTTAATTGTCATTAGCCTAATCAAGTTACTTAACCCACCCGTCCATGTCATATTGGTCAAGTGTCATTAGCCTAATCAAGTTACTTAACCCACCCATCCATGTCATTAGCATTTATTATTTACTAATGCATCAACCTCTCACATTGGACTTGTTTGCGGTCACTGGATACGCTGGGCGGTTCCGGGCAGAATTACACCGCAAACCCATTCCAACCTCGGGTTCAAGCATTACCACAATCTAACCTTTGTCTACGACCTCTCACATTGGACTATTATTGTTGTGGTCACTGGATATGCCGGGCGGTTCCGGGCAGAATTACACCACAACTCAAGTCCAACCTTGAAACGACCCGCAAATCCGTGCTATCTGAGTTGACTAAATACACCACACGTCCAACCCAAATAACACAGAAATACGAACCATTAATAGAAAGAAGTTAGAAGATGAGAAATAGAAAGAAAGAAATATTAGAATAGAAGAAAAAACGAAGATCACAACTCACAGCGGAACGAAGAAAATATATTATATAACATAAGCTTTGAAATACAAATCTGTTTTGTACATATATACATACCATCATCAGAGTACACATAACATTTGATTCAGCGGAAGTAACTCTAAATAACTAACGTTGAAGCCTCCTGCTTCAAGCTCCTCCAAGTGTATCTGTAAAAGCCTGAAACACTTGACTGCCCGTACAAATTTGGGCACCCAAGAGTTTAGGGAAAACAAAACAAAATAAACTCTGGGTCAGTCATGGGACTGGTGTGAGTAAACTCCAACCACTTGTTTAACTTTCAAAACCCTTTTTGAAAGAAAAGATAATAGTAAGACCAGCCCACACATAAACACGGACGGTTTTTACCTTACTATAACCCAAAACACTTTGATACGAAAATCCAGTGATATTATAATAATGTCTACATCAAGTAAATAACCAAATAGCAGAACGCTTGCATCTCACGCTCCACATATATATCATAAAATCAAAAACCGCATGGCGCTTATTGGAGATTGGATTTCCAACATGACAAGGTATGGAACCACCTTCCGATGATGTATCTCTAGAGACGAATACACCTGGGTTCAACAAGAACATCTTGCAACCCGGCCCACACATGACCGACCACTCATTTCGCTTGAGTGTATCGAATGTATATCACCAACGGTTGGACTCAAACCACCGTTTCCCGAATGGGCAGAATCGATAGATTTAGAAACAAAAGGAATTTCTCTAGATAGGTGATTATACACCCTAATGGGTGCGACCCACATAGCCATGCTGCCTGCCCGATTTTTGTCATTTCCCGGTTGTTGAGGCCTGAGGCTACGCATACTTACCATTCATTGATAACACCATCACTTTGAATGCCACATTGTCAGATCCGTTAATCACTAGTTGAGTTTGCACAAATATTCTGGATATTATGCTAAGGGATAAATCCGTTGCAACCATATACATTCATACAGACCAACCCATTTGATCATTGGAAATACTCTGTCAGACATTCGTCCATATACGTTCGTCCTGGGATTGAACGAAACCGAAGGCACTATTTCTATAAATAGAAAAGCCCTTGCACTTTACTCCGTCTTCAATATATTCAGCATACTTGGTTCGCAACGCTTATGCCGATACGGAGTGGTTCTTCGGATAATAATCCAACCGGTCTCTCCATATTGACAACGATGGTCAAAAACTTCGATAGTCTGTGATTTAACTATCGAATAAAAACAAGTGTTCATCCAAACATATCAAACAAATCACTGGGCTCTTTAATTAATATTTCATTAATTAAATCACTTTTCCATTTCCTCTATCAATATTTGTTATCCCAATACTTCAACAACCATATTGGCTCTTTTCGCTATTTTTGATTTCGTTTCCTTATCGAATTCTATATATATCGATATATAGATTTCTAATTGTCAAATTTCTTAAAAATATTCTAACTCCTTAAATTCCCGGAAAAATTCGCCATAACCTCCCCTGTATCGGGAGCATCGGGAAATTTCAAATAGCTTTCCCGGTCCTTCTAATCTCAAAAAGAAAAAGAAAAAACCAAGCGGTTTGCCGATACGGCGCATAAAACCCATATATGAATTAAACATGTACCTTTTTGTCGGGCACATACATTAAAAATCTCCATATACTTCATCCCATATCTGTTTAACACCTGTTACCTGTTTTCAATTCAATTCAACACTATCTAATCGTTTGAATTCCGTTTCGCCCATTTATTCTTTAAATCTGCCAATTTGCCTATTTCACTTCTTTGTTTGAACATAGCACGTTCAAATAAAATGTTTAACTCGCTCACGACCAAATTGAATTTCAATTTCAATTTTAGTTCCCCTTTTGATTTCGAATATAAAATTTCAAATCGAATCCACTTATTCAAAGCCCAATATTAATTCAAAATCTCATTAACTAATTACCATTCGAATTAGTTAATTCTATTCAATAATCAAAATCTGATTTCTGTTTCAAAAATCAATTCATTTACTTCACTGGAGTTCATATTTGTTTTATATTTCCAGTCTAGATGGAAATTCGGATTTTTATTTATAAAAATCCTTTTATTCATTTAAATACACCATTACGGTTTTAAATTGGTTCTGGCGCTGTTTTTCTGAAAATTTGATTTTGACATAACTCAAAATCTATACGACGAAATTTAGATTTTTCTCTTCCATTAGAAAACTATTATCAAATCGGTCCTGACGTTTCTTGTTTCGAAGAATTCCGACTTCAATTGTGTTCTGTATATTCAATTGAAGTTCGAATCGCTATTTTACGAACTGCAGCGCTGCGGCGAGTTCGTTTTAATTATATTTATATATATAAGCCTTTAAACTTTCGTTAAAATGAATCAAACTCCATTTTAACTCCATTCGAATTTCTAATATTCAAACTCCATTTTCCTTTATTTGAATTTCTTGATTCAGATTCCAATCTCACTTTTGAATTCTATTTTCAAATCCCAATTTCTTTGATATTCAAATTCAGTACTTGAATTTCTATTTCCAATCTCTATTTGAACTTCATATTCAATTCTTTTTGAGTTATGTATTCAAACTCTATTTTGATTATATTTGAAGCTTATATTCAATTCTTCTTTGAATTCAAAATCCAAATCCATATTCAATTCTCTTAAATTCGATATTTCAAATTTCATTTCAATTCTACCTTGCAATTCTATATTCAAATTCATTTATTCAAATTCTATTTGAATTGTTATATTCAGACCCATATTTGAATTCTATTTGAAATTCAAATATTCAAACTCCCTTTAAATTCTATTTGAAATTCTATTTCAAATTCTCTATATTCAAACACCATTTGAAAGTTCTATATACAAATCCACTTTGGATTTCTTATTTGAATTCTAAATTCAAATTTCCATTTCCTTTTCTATTTGAATTCAAATTTCCATTTTCTTTTCTATTATTCAAATTCTATATTTAAATTCCCTTTTGAATCATATTTCCAAAACACTTGTATTTCTATTTTTGAATTATCAAACGATAATTCTTTTCACTCCATTTATAACTTCGTTATAAAAGAACTATTTATAAACTTCGTTTATAAAGGAACTACTTGTTATATTTTTCAAAAACAAGTTTTATATTTTATTTCCATTTAAAATTCAAATTCTATTTAAAAATAGAATTTTCCCTTTTTAAATCTCAAATATCCTTTTTACGATATTTTAAATATCATTACTTAAGCCCAGTGATAAAACACACAAAGCAACCAATTATTTATTTTTCTAACACATCATATATAACAATATATATGCAAACAAATAAACAAACAGATAATATAATTTGAGGAATCCAGTTGGATTCCTCCAACCTGTTTTCCTGCATCCACAGATGTTAGCACATAAATAATACCCATTCTGCTTCGTGGCAGAATATCGCGGTATAGAAGGTCATCCACTAATCATAGCATGGGGCGTATAGGGTAATCATCCGCTATGAAACTGCGGGCATCCGCTAATGAGACTGCGGGAATCCAACCAATCAATCAACCCAATATATATATATATAATAGCCTAAATAACTAATATATAAAACAACCAGAAAGCATTCAAACAAGCATCAAACAATTATTTTTAATGAAATAAAAATAATTCTAAAGGTGAGTGAGATTTACTCACCGGGATATTTAATTGCCGGAATGAATCGAAGACGTATGATTTAAATTCCATCTGACTCTGGGAAAATCCAAACCCATTTTCCTGCTATGATTCCAACCCGACTTGCATTCACATTTTGCACCTTGTATAAATTAAATGTAGTATTTATAAATATGCAACTTATATTGACTATATATATTTATTTTCTCTCCGCTTTACATAATCCGACTTTTATTTAATTAACATAAAATAATATACCTAAATTCCAAACTCTTTCTTCCTTAATTTACAATCATCTTTGATATGCATTGCCTTGAATAAATTAGCTTTGTACCTACCATTGTTTATTTTAATTAAATGGCCAAACGATTATTTTATTTAAATTTTGACACTACAATGGATAAATATACTATTCTATGAAGTCAAAATTTAAAAATAACGTATACCTTATCGCCTTGACTTGAGAACCCGTTGCATCATTAAATCGAGCGACATACTTGGAGTAAACCTCCACTAAAACTTGCTGCTACACACTACTCTCCTTTTACATCATGACTCGGCTTACGGAAGTCATCTGCAGCCTCAACCTGAACCCTTCCAAAATGCTTAGATCGACATTAACCGACTGCTGCAAACCCCTCGTCCAAACCACTACGCCTTTACCCCAATCCCCATTACCATCGGACTGTGTCTGATCATCACTACAAAGTCTCCATACTACCTCAAAACTGTTTAGCAAAGCATCACAGACCATTTTCTGATCATGCCTGAGCTCCTCTGTCCCAAAATCCACGTTCAAAAATCAGCATCACACCCCTCAAGTTCATTACCAGTCTGTGACTTCCCCAAATCAACATCAGGTCATCCATCCCACAACTGAACTTTGCTCACGTCGCTCTATCATCGCACCCTCTAAATCCCGTCTACGGCAAACCACAGAACACTCGACATCATTAAACTCAACTCGGATGCCTTCCTCAAATCGCGACTGTCAATCACAACCCAACATCGATCTTCACCAAGTCGCAGTGCCTCAACTAATTCCGCAAGTACCCAGTCCATCCCAAAAATCAGGAATCGCACCATCCCCAAATCGCCAACTCGAGCAGCCCCTTCATTGCGTCGATTCCTACTCCACTCATCGCTCACTGGTTTGCGAGCGCCAGATCGAGACAAGCTCCCGGTTCCACTTTCGATTTCAAGTTGCGATACCCTTTTTTTTTTTTTTTCTTTTAGCAGAGGATCGCGATTTTTGATTGAAAAAAATGAAAGGGGAAGACTAGAAATTGTTTTTCGGATTTGAGTCTGAAAATATATGAAAGCTCGGTCCATTTATATAAGCGTTGAGGGCAAAACAGGGAGTACAAGTCCATTAAATCCTTGCTTTACTTTGCCGGGAAGGAGGAAGACAATATGTGCTGCTCGAAGAATTAGGCTGCGATGTTATGTTTTAGGGTAGCGAAAAACGTAGGTCGGCTGATGTTTTATTGTGATTTGATTTAAATTAAATAATAAAAATATCTTGTGGTCTCTCAATTTGAAGTCCTGAACTGCTATTCCACCGTAATGACCGATGCTCTCAGATTATATCGTTATTCTAAATTCTGCGGAACTGATTCTGGAATTAAATTTGACCGTATAGAAGAGATAACAGCTTAAATTAACGATTAAAATTAAATTCAATTTAAAATATAAATTGATTCACACAATTAAATTCATCGATAATAAATTATTATTATCGTTCTATTTCAAACAGAATTTATATTAATCGACTGTATCGTTTCGATTCAGTTTTAAATCTGAATTATATCCTATATCGATTATTTAATCGATAAATTCAATATAAAAATTCTTTTATATTATCAACACAATATTTAAAACGATATTAAATATTTAAAATTAATCGTTCAAAAACCTGGGTCGTTACATTCTTCCCCCCTTAAAATAATTTCGTCCTCGAAATTGCTAAGGTAGGAAAAAGGGTGCAAATCCATTTATTTTCAACATCTCACTTCTGTTGAAACTCAACTCTTCATATTTCAATAAATTAGCTCCAACCAAAACTTTTGGTCTTTACCCATTTAATTCAAATGATCCACGATCAATCCATTTATATCCAATCTATATTCCAATAAACCTATTCAAATTGATTCTAATCAATTTATTCACCTCGAACCATTTAACTTGTTTAAGTTAAATTTAAATTCCAGAATTCAAATCCCTGGGTTTTTCCTTTCAAATTCTTTTGAAATCCCATAAATATATACATATATTTATTTTCATTTCAAATTCAAAACATTTGAATTTTCAACTAAACTTGTTTCCTTTCAAACAAATTTCATCAAAACTTTTTCTAAGGTAGCAATTCATCACTTAGAAACTCGGAAATGAACACTGATGATGTTGCAATCATCATCAGAATAATTTCCCAGCCACTGAAGTGAGTTCAGTGCTTTATCATTTCAAAATCCATGATTTTCTTTCAAATCCTTTAAAACAAAGCTATATTGTTCTAATATACTTTGAAAAATATTTTTCAACTTCCCAGGATTTAAATTTCCAAATTCTGGTTTGAATTAAATTCAATTCATTTGTATATATTTCATTCATATACAAATTCAGTTTGGTTATAAATAACCATTTCAATTTTTTTATAATCTTATCTGATTATAATGATATCAATCAACCCATCCATATAATATAATAATTTCAGAAAATTATTCTTTCTATATCAAAATAGAAATTTTGGGTAAAATTATTTCATTTACCCACTTAAAACAATATCGTGTCGTATTTTCTGTTCAAGTGTTTAGAAATCCCTATCGACTTCGTGGCGTCCCACGATTCGACCAGAATTCATAAACCACTCAACAGACTAGCCAACACAATATAAAACAGTTTTTAATATCAATTTACAAATACGCTCTCTCGTATATATACGCTCAACTCATTCTAGGGTGCTACTGACCCTATCTCTAATGAGCACATACCACACAAGCCTAGGTATTCGCTCAACCTAAGCTCTGATACCACCTGAAACGACCCGCAAATCCGTGCTATCTGAGTTGACTAAATACACCACACGTCCAACCCAAATAACACAGAAATACGAACCATTAATAGAAAGAAGTTAGAAGATGAGAAATAGAAAGAAAGAAATATTAGAATAGAAGAAAAAACGAAGATCACAACTCACAGCGGAACGAAGAAAATATATTATATAACATAAGCTTTGAAATACAAATCTGTTTTGTACATATATACATACCATCATCAGAGTACACATAACATTTGATTCAGCGGAAGTAACTCTAAATAACTAACGTTGAAGCCTCCTGCTTCAAGCTCCTCCAAGTGTATCTGTAAAAGCCTGAAACACTTGACTGCCCGTACAAATTTGGGCACCCAAGAGTTTAGGGAAAACAAAACAAAATAAACTCTGGGTCAGTCATGGGACTGGTGTGAGTAAACTCCAACCACTTGTTTAACTTTCAAAACCCTTTTTGAAAGAAAAGATAATAGTAAGACCAGCCCACACATAAACACGGACGGTTTTTACCTTACTATAACCCAAAACACTTTGATACGAAAATCCAGTGATATTATAATAATGTCTACATCAAGTAAATAACCAAATAGCAGAACGCTTGCATCTCACGCTCCACATATATATCATAAAATCAAAAACCGCATGGCGCTTATTGGAGATTGGATTTCCAACATGACAAGGTATGGAACCACCTTCCGATGATGTATCTCTAGAGACGAATACACCTGGGTTCAACAAGAACATCTTGCAACCCGGCCCACACATGACCGACCACTCATTTCGCTTGAGTGTATCGAATGTATATCACCAACGGTTGGACTCAAACCACCGTTTCCCGAATGGGCAGAATCGATAGATTTAGAAACAAAAGGAATTTCTCTAGATAGGTGATTATACACCCTAATGGGTGCGACCCACATAGCCATGCTGCCTGCCCGATTTTTGTCATTTCCCGGTTGTTGAGGCCTGAGGCTACGCATACTTACCATTCATTGATAACACCATCACTTTGAATGCCACATTGTCAGATCCGTTAATCACTAGTTGAGTTTGCACAAATATTCTGGATATTATGCTAAGGGATAAATCCGTTGCAACCATATACATTCATACAGACCAACCCATTTGATCATTGGAAATACTCTGTCAGACATTCGTCCATATACGTTCGTCCTGGGATTGAACGAAACCGAAGGCACTATTTCTATAAATAGAAAAGCCCTTGCACTTTACTCCGTCTTCAATATATTCAGCATACTTGGTTCGCAACGCTTATGCCGATACGGAGTGGTTCTTCGGATAATAATCCAACCGGTCTCTCCATATTGACAACGATGGTCAAAAACTTCGATAGTCTGTGATTTAACTATCGAATAAAAACAAGTGTTCATCCAAACATATCAAACAAATCACTGGGCTCTTTAATTAATATTTCATTAATTAAATCACTTTTCCATTTCCTCTATCAATATTTGTTATCCCAATACTTCAACAACCATATTGGCTCTTTTCGCTATTTTTGATTTCGTTTCCTTATCGAATTCTATATATATCGATATATAGATTTCTAATTGTCAAATTTCTTAAAAATATTCTAACTCCTTAAATTCCCGGAAAAATTCGCCATAACCTCCCCTGTATCGGGAGCATCGGGAAATTTCAAATAGCTTTCCCGGTCCTTCTAATCTCAAAAAGAAAAAGAAAAAACCAAGCGGTTTGCCGATACGGCGCATAAAACCCATATATGAATTAAACATGTACCTTTTTGTCGGGCACATACATTAAAAATCTCCATATACTTCATCCCATATCTGTTTAACACCTGTTACCTGTTTTCAATTCAATTCAACACTATCTAATCGTTTGAATTCCGTTTCGCCCATTTATTCTTTAAATCTGCCAATTTGCCTATTTCACTTCTTTGTTTGAACATAGCACGTTCAAATAAAATGTTTAACTCGCTCACGACCAAATTGAATTTCAATTTCAATTTTAGTTCCCCTTTTGATTTCGAATATAAAATTTCAAATCGAATCCACTTATTCAAAGCCCAATATTAATTCAAAATCTCATTAACTAATTACCATTCGAATTAGTTAATTCTATTCAATAATCAAAATCTGATTTCTGTTTCAAAAATCAATTCATTTACTTCACTGGAGTTCATATTTGTTTTATATTTCCAGTCTAGATGGAAATTCGGATTTTTATTTATAAAAATCCTTTTATTCATTTAAATACACCATTACGGTTTTAAATTGGTTCTGGCGCTGTTTTTCTGAAAATTTGATTTTGACATAACTCAAAATCTATACGACGAAATTTAGATTTTTCTCTTCCATTAGAAAACTATTATCAAATCGGTCCTGACGTTTCTTGTTTCGAAGAATTCCGACTTCAATTGTGTTCTGTATATTCAATTGAAGTTCGAATCGCTATTTTACGAACTGCAGCGCTGCGGCGAGTTCGTTTTAATTATATTTATATATATAAGCCTTTAAACTTTCGTTAAAATGAATCAAACTCCATTTTAACTCCATTCGAATTTCTAATATTCAAACTCCATTTTCCTTTATTTGAATTTCTTGATTCAGATTCCAATCTCACTTTTGAATTCTATTTTCAAATCCCAATTTCTTTGATATTCAAATTCAGTACTTGAATTTCTATTTCCAATCTCTATTTGAACTTCATATTCAATTCTTTTTGAGTTATGTATTCAAACTCTATTTTGATTATATTTGAAGCTTATATTCAATTCTTCTTTGAATTCAAAATCCAAATCCATATTCAATTCTCTTAAATTCGATATTTCAAATTTCATTTCAATTCTACCTTGCAATTCTATATTCAAATTCATTTATTCAAATTCTATTTGAATTGTTATATTCAGACCCATATTTGAATTCTATTTGAAATTCAAATATTCAAACTCCCTTTAAATTCTATTTGAAATTCTATTTCAAATTCTCTATATTCAAACACCATTTGAAAGTTCTATATACAAATCCACTTTGGATTTCTTATTTGAATTCTAAATTCAAATTTCCATTTCCTTTTCTATTTGAATTCAAATTTCCATTTTCTTTTCTATTATTCAAATTCTATATTTAAATTCCCTTTTGAATCATATTTCCAAAACACTTGTATTTCTATTTTTGAATTATCAAACGATAATTCTTTTCACTCCATTTATAACTTCGTTATAAAAGAACTATTTATAAACTTCGTTTATAAAGGAACTACTTGTTATATTTTTCAAAAACAAGTTTTATATTTTATTTCCATTTAAAATTCAAATTCTATTTAAAAATAGAATTTTCCCTTTTTAAATCTCAAATATCCTTTTTACGATATTTTAAATATCATTACTTAAGCCCAGTGATAAAACACACAAAGCAACCAATTATTTATTTTTCTAACACATCATATATAACAATATATATGCAAACAAATAAACAAACAGATAATATAATTTGAGGAATCCAGTTGGATTCCTCCAACCTGTTTTCCTGCATCCACAGATGTTAGCACATAAATAATACCCATTCTGCTTCGTGGCAGAATATCGCGGTATAGAAGGTCATCCACTAATCATAGCGTGGGGCGTATAGGGTAATCATCCGCTATGAAACTGCGGGCATCCGCTAATGAGACTGCGGGAATCCAACCAATCAATCAACCCAATATATATATATATATATAATAGCCTAAATAACTAATATATAAAACAACCAGAAAGCATTCAAACAAGCATCAAACAATTATTTTTAATGAAATAAAAATAATTCTAAAGGTGAGTGAGATTTACTCACCGGGATATTTAATTGCCGGAATGAATCGAAGACGTATGATTTAAATTCCATCTGACTCTGGGAAAATCCAAACCCATTTTCCTGCTATGATTCCAACCCGACTTGCATTCACATTTTGCACCTTGTATAAATTAAATGTAGTATTTATAAATATGCAACTTATATTGACTATATATATTTATTTTCTCTCCGCTTTACATAATCCGACTTTTATTTAATTAACATAAAATAATATACCTAAATTCCAAACTCTTTCTTCCTTAATTTACAATCATCTTTGATATGCATTGCCTTGAATAAATTAGCTTTGTACCTACCATTATTTATTTTAATTAAATGGCCAAACGATTATTTTATTTAAATTTTGACACTACAATGGATAAATATACTATTCTATGAAGTCAAAATTTAAAAATAACGTATACCTTATCGCCTTGACTCGAGAACCCGTTGCATCATTAAATCGAGCGACATACTTGGAGTAAACCTCCACTAAAACTTGCTGCTACACACTACTCTCCTTTTACATCATGACTCGGCTTACGGAAGTCATCTGCAGCCTCAACCTGAACCCTTCCAAAATGCTTAGATCGACATTAACCGACTGCTGCAAACCCCTCGTCCAAACCACTACGCCTTTACCCCAATCCCCATTACCATCGGACTGTGTCTGATCATCACTACAAAGTCTCCATACTACCTCAAAACTGTTTAGCAAAGCATCACAGACCATTTTCTGATCATGCCTGAGCTCCTCTGTCCCAAAATCCACGTTCAAAAATCAGCATCACACCCCTCAAGTTCATTACCAGTCTGTGACTTCCCCAAATCAACATCAGGTCATCCATCCCACAACTGAACTTTGCTCACGTCGCTCTATCATCGCACCCTCTAAATCCCGTCTACGGCAAACCACAGAACACTCGACATCATTAAACTCAACTCGGATGCCTTCCTCAAATCGCGACTGTCAATCACAACCCAACATCGATCTTCACCAAGTCGCAGTGCCTCAACTAATTCCGCAAGTACCCAGTCCATCCCAAAAATCAGGAATCGCACCATCCCCAAATCGCCAACTCGAGCATCCCCTTCATTGCGTCGATTCCTACTCCACTCATCGCTCACTGGTTTGCGAGCGCCAGATCGAGACAAGCTCCCGGTTCCACTTTCGATTTCAAGTTGCGATACCCTTTTTTTTTTTTTTTTTCTTTTAGCAGAGGATCGCGATTTTTGATTGAAAAAAATGAAAGGGGAAGACTAGAAATTGTTTTTCGGATTTGAGTCTGAAAATATATGAAAGCTCGGTCCATTTATATAAGCGTTGAGGGCAAAACAGGGAGTACAAGTCCATTAAATCCTTGCTTTACTTTGCCGGGAAGGAGGAAGACAATATGTGCTGCTCGAAGAATTAGGCTGCGATGTTATGTTTTAGGGTAGCGAAAAACGTAGGTCGGCTGATGTTTTATTGTGATTTGATTTAAATTAAATAATAAAAATATCTTGTGGTCTCTCAATTTGAAGTCCTGAACTGCTATTCCACCGTAATGACCGATGCTCTCAGATTATATCGTTATTCTAAATTCTGCGGAACTGATTCTGGAATTAAATTTGACCGTATAGAAGAGATAACAGCTTAAATTAACGATTAAAATTAAATTCAATTTAAAATATAAATTGATTCACACAATTAAATTCATCGATAATAAATTATTATTATCGTTCTATTTCAAACAGAATTTATATTAATCGACTGTATCGTTTCGATTCAGTTTTAAATCTGAATTATATCCTATATCGATTATTTAATCGATAAATTCAATATAAAAATTCTTTTATATTATCAACACAATATTTAAAACGATATTAAATATTTAAAATTAATCGTTCAAAAACCTGGGTCGTTACAAACCTCGTGTCGAAGGCATCCGTTAGATTCTTAATTACATATGTGTCATCTAAGACAAAATCCCCACTTTACATATTACTAAACATATGCCCAAGTTCCCAATTACATGTCCATCAAAATATGTACCCAATACTAGCCATTTTACATATGTCCAATTCTCGCTTATTTGCATGTATGTCAATTTTATGCCAATTTACCCAAATCAAGTTCTAGCCAAAGTTACATGTTGTCAGGTTCATGTCCAAATAAACCCAAATCATGGTTCATGTTTCCAATTCCACTTATGCCTAGTTAACATAAGCCCAACCCCTTGATTTAACTTGCACAGTCTCAAAACCCGTGATTTAATTCATATGACAACTCATGTATGCCCAAACTTGCAAATAATATTGGCAATACCCCAAATTTTCCTTGTTCATGTTATGCATAAATTCGACCACCCACACCTATATCCAAATAGGTGAAATCCCAATATTCCCCCGTATACAAATCGCACGTAAATCGTAGTTTAGGCCTAGGTCCGAAATCGACCAAGGTTCATCAAAAGAAAATAAATAGGGGAAGGTAGAAACTTTGCATAAAACAAGATCCGAGAGAAAATCATCATTACATGCATGATAAGAACATGAAAAAGTGATTTGCAACATGCATAGGTTCAAATTAATGTCATAGCAACATCCCCAAAGGTCAAGATCCAAAATGAACAAGAATGAGCATGGATTGAATATCATGCATAAATCCAATTCCAACTTTATCACATGTCATATACAAGTTATCGTTTCAATCTAAAAGCATCTAGAACTTACAAATCGTGGCTAGTGAATTAGGAGCAAGAATCGTCATAGAATCGTTGTAGCGACGTTGATCTACTCTCTTGATTTGATGTAGAAAGCTTGCTCCTTTTTCATGGATCTAGTTTGAATGCTCAAGCCTTTGAAGTTGGAGATGGAGGCCATGATCAAGAGAGATTTTGGCAGCACTTCGTTGTTAGAATGAATTGTAGTGAATTAGGCTAGGTCTTAGGGTGTTTTTATAGAAGTTAGGACTAGTTTAGGCCCTTAGATTAACCCTAGTTTAGATCTAGACCACTGAAAATCGTCACAGGCCAACCAACCAGACCACACAAGCAAGCAGGTGCACCAGGCCAACCTGGCCCGACCAGGGAGGTCGACCCCCAGGTCGACACCCAGGTCGACTGCCCAGTCGACCTGGTCCTGGGGAGGTCGACTACCCAGTCGACTCCCCAGTCGACCTGGGTCCTGGGCGGGAAATTTTCCCGCCCAGTCTGTCTGGGGCTAAATTCGAAATTCGAATTCGAATTTGAACTGTTTTCGTTTTTGAATTTTTCGTGAAACTTCTAGAGACCATAACTTGGTCATACGGACTCCGATTTTCGAAAACTCGGACTCATTTCCAAGCAGAATTCCGAGACGAACGCAATGGCGCAACCCGTTTCTCTTGATTCTTATTTTAAAATTTAATTCTGCCTTGATTTCTTGTTTTAACATGTTATAAAAATTCGGGTTGTTACAACTTATGTGAACCCTTAGATAAATTTGGCCCCGTCCGACAAGTGTTGTATATGATTGTTATATGGGTATTCGTTTTTACACAAAACAGAAATCTATATTCCTAGTTCTGGAATCAACGTGCACAAAGATTATAAGCTAATTGAAATAAGGCATACTTCGCATTACTATAAGTATGATCGTTTTGTGTTATCTAAGAAAGCATTACAAGTCTATTTTGCTCCATATCCATCCTTAAGAAAAGATAAAGCAGATTGGTGGGCTGTTTTTAAAAACAAAGGCGAGATTTACATTTGATGGAAATAATATTCCAGACAAAGCAGCATATCAAGCGGATCTTGAGCCAAATACTGAAATAATAACAACTGATGACATTGATGAAGGGTCATGAAGCGAATGTATTAGTAGATGCATTTGTAAGTACTGAAGAAAACGATATAGAGTATGAGACGGAGTCTGCATCCGAAGATGATGAAGAGTGAGGTTTTGTACTTATGTTATGTACTATATTCTGAGCTATGTACTATGTTATGTATTATTCTGAGCTATGTAATAATAATGATGTTGATTGTCCTTAGCTATGCATTTACTTACGTTTGTTATTATTCTGAGCTATGTAATAATAATGATGTTTATTGTTCTTAGTTATGCATTTACTTACGTTTGTTACTATTATGAATTATGTAATGATAATGTTGACTATGTATGTTATGCAGTATTGTTCTTCTCATTTACGATTTATGTTATGATAATGATGACTAATGTTAATAATTCAAGTTATTTTGTATGCACATTATATTATTGTAATAGATATGTCTGACGATAGACGACGATCGAGGAGTACATCTCAGCCTACTCGTTCACCATCTCCAGGAGGATCAGGAGCAAGTGCGTGCAGCTCAGTGCCCGATCTACGCCGAGTTGCGGAGATTGTTCCGAAGAGTGGCGGGTAAATGTCAAATTAGTTTCAATTTAGTTTATTTAAAATATATGAAATACTTATATCAACTTCTACACAGGGGATTTGAGATTGAGCCCGCACAATTCATATTAGAGGTATCGAGGCAGTCTTACGTGAGCAAAATGACGGGGGCTTGGCCACATTGGGATAGTATTCCACCTCATATTAAGAATGTCATTCTAGCCGATTTATTGGTAAGTATCGCAGCTATACTAATATTGAAAATTAATATACTGTAAATAATTAAAAATAAATGTAATATGCAGGCTGTTGTACGCTTTGAGGACCAGGACATGTCTACTTTTCTGACTCATTGGAATACAAAGATGCACAAAATTATCAAGAGATGGTTTCAAGGGCGAAGACATCTATAAAAAAGTCTTCGTTTATGAGTGATGATGTTTGGGCAGATTTTCAAAAGTATTGGGAGTCGTAAGAAGCTAAAGTAAGACATAATGATAAATATTCACATTTATAATATTGGTTGCATTATTTTACATCATCATGTTTAAAATTTAATAAAAAGTAGCAACTAGAAATAAAGCAAATATATAAAAGAATCCTGCTCTACACCGCGGTGGCTCAAAATCATTTCAACCACATAGAAGGGATTTGGTATAAATTTTAAATACTTGTAGTATATGTTCACGTAAAAATGTAGTGTATATAATTCATTCTTATTTTTAATAAATATTTACTCAGACTGTAAAGTACGGAAGAGAGCCTTTGCTGGCAGATGTATTCAGACACACACAAGTAGTGGAGCATACTGACCAAGAAGGAAATATTACATATGACTGGGTGGATCCAAAGAGTGAGCGTATAATGGTAAATATATATGTTTATCCGTATAAATTAAAATAATCAATATTCATTCCTATCACGGTATATAAGTAAATTTTATAGCATTTGTGTTAAAATTATATTGCTATTCTAGGAGAAGTATGATGCAGAGGCTGCTAGAGTGATACAGGCTACTGGGCAGGAGCTTACGGTCGCAGAGTTTGATCGTATATGGCATTGTATCACCGGTCCTCCTACTCGACGAAGGCGATATGGTTTCGGCAATCAGGAGGTAAGACTTTTTGTAGACGTAAATTACAGTTTTAAAATATGAGAAACTATGATATTTAATATTAAGTTTTGTTTATATTTGGACCACACTAAACTCATACATGTTTAACACAAACCAAATAAATGTTTAACACAAAACATATACATGTTTAACTATATACATGTTTAATACGAACTATATACATGTTTAACCATATACATGTTTAAATAACTTTAATGTGAACTTACTTATTTTGCAGGATGTTCAGCGTATTTATAGAAGGACGATGGAGGAGGCGACTATTGCTCGGATGCAAGAGCAGATGAATGAGATGATGGACTGGTGAAAAACCCAGATGTAGCAGGATATAGATGAACGCATCGCAGCTTACTTTCAGGAGCATAGGTTTATGCTTGGGGAGGGAGGAGATGGAGGAGATTCTGCCGTTTATCGAGGGGAGGAAGAAGAAGACGATGACGAGAAAGATTAGTGTAGGTGCGCATTTCTTGGTTTATGCTCTGGTATGTACATATACTTGGTTTTTTATATGTTATATGTACGTATGATGGTATGAACATATACTATGGCTCGGTGTGTTTTGTGTTGTACGATGTACGATGGCATTTAACGATGTTATGATGTGTTTTGATATGGTTTTCATATGTGTGTTGTTTATAATTTTGTTTTTTAATTGACGAATTGATTGTTGATAAGTATTGATGAAATGATGAGATAATATTGGTGAATTGAATTGATTTTTGATGATAATTGGTGAATTAATAGTGAGTTGATGAGATTATAGTGTGGTGTGGTTTGATGGAAAGGACTTGCTGTGCAGTGCAAAAAAATTTGCTTCAGATTTGCGACGGCTAGCGACGGCCTATTGTTTAACACATAGCGACGACTAGCGACAGCGTATGACGGTTTTTTGTAACGGTTTTGCGACGGTTTACAACGACTTCCCGGCAAAAGAAACTACTTGCCATGTAAGATGACACGTGGCTACAGACCGTTGCTAATTCAGCGACGAGGCCGTCGCTTTGGCCGTTGCTTTTTCTGTTGGCGACGACTTAATTAGCAACGACCTTTAGCGATGGCGGGCGACGGATTGCGACGGCCGCCGACGATTTCAGGCCGTCGCAAAAGACTGTGTTATTTGTAGTGTTAACTGAAGCATGATTATTTCAACATTACATTGTGTAGATGAGGATCTCAAAGATATGGTTACGTATTAGTGCTCAAGTACAACCTTTTTATACCAAACCTATGCTTACATAAGAGAGTTTCGTAAGACATATACTGAACTTAAATAATTGACATTATGTTATTTTTATATACGACTTAAAGACCATCGTACACCAGAAACTTTTCTGGATAACTATCACCATTTACTTTCAAGTGTACTGATACTAGAGTTTAGAAAAGGTAAGTATAATCGCAGAAGAATTTATCCATATTTCTATGTGGGAAAACAACCTCAGATTACACTGTCACAGTTTACAGAGGCTAAAGTGTACCAAAATTTCATTTTTGTTCTTAACAAATTCTTTCTAAAATAAGTTATAATAACACAACCTCTTCAATTTAGTTTGCTTCTTCAAACAAGACACATGTAAGCTCTTCAACTTAGTTTGCCTCTTCAAACAAGATACATGAAGAATGATGCAGGCGCATCAAGGTACAAAATATTACAGGGACAACTTTTCATACACAGCGTATATGACATGCAACAAAGAAAGAAGTGCAGAAAATTAGTGTATCCAAGAAAATAAAGCATTAAATTTAATTAAAAGTCATGTGGTGATGTAATAATCAAATACTTCAATTTTAAATTTTTAAATGCAAAAAAGTGAAAAATTGAACTGTCGTGTTGACTACATAACAAGCTAACATGCTACAATTGCAAAAATGACGGGAAGGAAATCTCACCAAATCAAACTGTTCATCAAGAGGTCTACTGGCACGAGGCTTTACGGTAGCTTCTGATTCATCGTCCTCATCAACATCTGCAAAATATCATCTACATTCGAAAACTGTGCAAACTTCTGTTGCCCCACTGCTTCATCCTCTCCATCAGGTGGGTAAGCTTTGACCACAAAATTGTCATCTAAGTCCAAATCCTCGATGTCTGATCCAAACCGTAACAAATCACTGTCGTCGAGCAATCTAGCCGCATCCAGGTCAACTGCTTTCTGTATCTTCCTCACAACAACAGCTTTTGAAGCATTATATACAAATTTTGAATCCTTGTCTTCACTGCTAATGCTAGCGTTGATCTTTATCCTTGATGCATCATATGCCTATCAAATAAATGTTATATTACATAATAAATTAGTATAAAAGTAGTTTGTTTGTAAATTTGTATCATATGGAAACTGTTGTTAATATTATAATCATGCCTGATTACTTTCTAACAGCAGTCGAAAAATTCATTAAGCAATAAATATTGCATCTTTCACTACAAGAATAATACGGATTTCCGACGGCTACCAGCGGTGGGCGTCTGAAATCAAAGCAAGCCGTCAGAAATAACCGTTGCAATTTAAGGCGTCGATAAAAAGAGTTTCAACATCTACTAACAGAACCCGTCGTTGCAATTTCCTATGGATTGTAGCAGATTGTAACAGTTTCCGATGGTTTCCGACGGCCTTCGCTAGTCGTCGAAAACCGTTGCATACGTTGACTACTAAGTCGTCCCAAGCCGTCGGAAACCGTTA
Organism: Allium sativum; assembly: GCA_030737875.1. Taxonomy (NCBI): domain Eukaryota; kingdom Viridiplantae; phylum Streptophyta; class Magnoliopsida; order Asparagales; family Amaryllidaceae; genus Allium; species Allium sativum. The sequence continues at coordinate 1,021,584,951 of CM060918.1, read as the reverse complement.
CCTATATTTGGACCCATAGGCCGTCCCAAGCCGTCGAAAGCCGCCGCAAAACTTGGTTTTTTTTTTTGTATTACAGCTGCTATTTAGCCTTCCAATATACATTCATCTCAATTCACCCATTCAGATCATCGGTCTATAATTCCTGCACAACATTTCATACACAAATCATGAAAACCACACCATTTCAACCAAAAAATCATGAAAATAAAAAAAACATATAAACATAAAAAGTCTACCATTACATCAACATATAATACATTAAGTCTAGTACATCAACCCACTACATCAAGTCTACCATCAAATTACATGCAAAATGTCAAACCAAATTCATACACCCATCCCATAGTCGTAACAACCTAGTCATATATGTACATGCCAAACTAAAAAACATACCTATCCATCACTGATCCTGATCATCATCATCTGCAGAACCAGCTGATGAGGAGAAGCGCCCATACTGTTGTGCAAACTCCACAAGGCGTCGATCAAGAAGCTGAGTCGTCTCAGTAGCTTGGCTGTAACAACCCGGAATTTTGGAACCAATTTAAAATTTTTATTTTAGAAATTTTAAAGTAATTTATTTTAAATAATAACGATGAGAAATTTATTTTAATCGAAGTTAGATCGAATATATTCATTTTATTATAAAAGGAGTTAGAAATAGCGCGGTAGTTTGAAAATTTGAATTTGAACTTTGACCGAATATACAGGATTCAAAATAAAACGGATTTCTGTAAAACCAAAAATATTTAAATCTATTTAAAAATATCTTACCAACGAATCTGAAAATTGAAATTTCATAGCAGGAATAAAAAGTTATGGCCAGTTGAATATTCAGAATAGTCGCTATGGAATTTAATATAATATATAGCTCGTATAAATAGCCGTTTTGCAAACGACCTCCATTTTCGACGAAACCACTTTTGTTGTATCCGGAATGTCAAATTATTGCAAGATTCCAATTTTCATAATTTTTGGAATTAATATGTGAGCGTGGCAAATTAAAACGCGTTTGACCAGTTTTAGTGAAATTTAATCGACTTGAAAAGTGCCATTTTTCCAACGGTCTCCAAATTTGACGAAATTAATTTTGTTAGGACCGTATCGTTAAAACATAACTAGAAATAATTTTTCTGTAATTTTTAGAGTCAGTATGTGGCCTCAGTAAATTAAAATGTACGATCAAATTAAATAATTAAATTTTTTATATTTTAACTTAAAGAAAAACATATCGTAACAGCCGAATTGGGTTATAAAACGTATTCCATTATGTCCGGATGAGGAATATTTGGCTAGGGGCAACTCTCGCTGGGCTGGAATTGGAGTTATTATAAGTTAGAGGGCTTTTCTGAAAACTATTGAATTAAATAATATATTATATTATAAATACCACCCCTTTACAAAACCTAAACCCTAATATTAGAACAGCAGCCACCGCTCAGTATTTCAATGGCTCGAACGCTCTAAACCTTTTTCCAATCAATCTTTCAATTCTTCAACAAATTCAAACAGCGTTCAATACAAAAAATAGTGATCTTAGTGAGATATAGAGTACCAACGGATGAGATTGGGTTTACTGTCCTAGATCGAGAGAATTTGGGGTTCGAATACCACCAGTTCGCATGCAATTCCAGGTGAATTGGGGAGTTCGAATTCGCCATCACTAAGGCGAAGGAAGAGGAGCTCGGGGGCTTCGAGATGGAGTAGTTGGATCGATGTCAGAACGCCTAGGGGAGCATGCGTAGGTCAAAGTTCGATAGAGTGATGGGTTCTATTTTGATTTGTTGGCTACAGTATGAGGAAGACGATGGAGTAAAGTAAATGATGGATTAAGGTTAACTAAATTTATTAATTTTATTAGTTAATTAACTCTTGTAATTAAAAATTTAAACCATTGTAACTTTTGCAAATTGAGTCAGAATCGAATGAAACGACTTGCGTTGGGATCACAAAAATGAGAGCTTCACGATGGAACTGACCAGAGTTTAAACGAAGCATGTTGGAAATTCAGATAAATTCATGGTGAGATCCCTATTTTAAATAAATTTTATTATTGATTGTGAGGTGAAATCCATATATATGTTGTCTAAAATCTGAATTGATTGTTCGTCATTTTGTTTAACGACTGGATTTAATTACATATGTCAGAAAAATGTTCATGTTTAATAAGAACATGGTTAGACAATAAAATCAATCGATCAAGGTGAGATTTTTCCCAATTTAAAAAAATTAAATTAAAAATATTATATATATATATATATATTTGATTTGATTGTGACTGTGTTATTAATATACGCCCTATAGAAAACAAATATGCGGTGTGTAAAATTTAGATTGACTAATTGCTTGTGGTGATGATTATTCATTGAATTATATTTATCTAAGATAAAGATATAATCTTTAAATATTAAAATGAAAATATCATGTTATGTTAAACATATCATTTTAGTTAGAAAAACATCATTTTTGTTATTATATGTCATGTTAATGAAAAACATCATTTTTGTTATTATATGTCATGTTAATGAAAAACATCATTTTTGTTATTATATGTCATGTTAATGAAAAACATCATTTTTGTTACTGTATGTCATGTTAATTAAAAACATCCTTTATGTTAAAATAATGTTATGTTATAATATCATTTATGTTAGAATAATGTAATGTCATGGTATAATATCATTTATGTTAGAATAATGTCATGTCATTTTTGTTAGGAATGTTATATTAGAACAAATATGTCATGCATGTAGAAATCATATTTTGTAATTAAAATATGTCATATTAGAATAAAATTAACATTTTTGTTATGAAATGTTGCATTAGAAATAAAATGTCTTTTTTGTATAAAATGTTATGTTAGAATAAAAATGTCATTTTAGTTAGAAATGCTACATTAGAATAAAAATGTCACTTTTTCTAGGAATGTTTTATTAAAATAAATATGTCATTTATTTAGAATAGTGATTTGTCAAATAAATATGTCATTTATTTAGAATAATGATTTGTCAAATAATTATGCTATTTACTTAGGATAATGTCATGTTAAACTAAAATGTCATTTATTTAGATCATGATATGTTATACAAAAATGTCATTTATTTAGATATGTTCATGTTTCATATAATATTATTCTATTAGAATATATTCATGTTACATAAAAATGTCATTTATTTAAAAAATGATATGTTGAAATAAAAATATCATTTTATTATAATTGTCATGTTTAACAAATTAGAACTGTTAAATTATAATTGTTAGGTTTAACAAGTTAGAATTGTTAAATTATGTTAACGATAAAATTTACATTTTTATCGTATATGTAGAAAGGATTTGAAATGCTCATTTTTTTGAAACGAAAATATGTTAACGATAAAATTTACATTTTTATCGTATATGTAGAAAGAATTAAAAATGTTCATTTGTTTCAAATGAAGATATGTTAACAGTAAATATTCAAATTCTTATTTTATATAAGAAAAGATTAAAAATGATCGTTATAGAAAATGAAAATATGTTATAAATAAAAACCACATTTTTATTGTATAAATAGAATATTGTACACAAATAAATTGTTCTCTTATTTGTTATTAGAATAATGTAGACAGATAAATTGTTCTTTTATTTGTCATTAGAATACATAGAATAATGTATGCAAATAAATTGTTCTTTTGTTTGTCATTAGAATACATAGAATAATGTATGCAAATAAATTGTTCTTTTATTTGTCATTAGAATACATAGAAAAATGTATGTAAATAAATATGCCATTTTATTAAATTAAAATTGTCGAAAATGAGTTGTCATTTTTGTTGAAACTAGGATTGTCAACAAAAATGAATGAATCATTTGTGTTCATTCTGTTAAACTAGAATTGTTAACAATATGAAATTATCATTTGTTATTCATTTTGTTAAATTCGAATCATGAACAATATGAACTACCACTTTTATTCAATTGGTTAAAATAAGAGTTGTATACAATATGGAATTATCACTTTTAATCATTTTATTGAAATAGTATTTTCAACCAAAATGAAAAATCATTTTTAATCATTTTTTTTGAAATAGAATCATCAACAAAAATGAGAGAATCATTTTTTATTGTTAAAACATACATTAGAATTTGTATGTTAAATAAAGGATCATTTTCATGGTTAAAACATACATTAGAAGTTATATGCAAATATAAGAATCATTTTCATGGTCAAAACATACATTTGAATTTATATGCAAATATAAGAATCATTTTCATGGTCAAAACATACACTAGAATTGCATGTGAATTAAAATGACATTTTATTGTTAAATTATACAATAGAATTTGTATGCAAATACAAGTGACATTTGTATTGTCGAATTATACATTATAATTTGTGTACAGAATAAAGAGGCATTTCATATGTTATGATTTGAAACTACACATGCAAATAAAACAATTTTTTTTTATTTGTTAAAATTAAAAATAGAAATTGCATACAAATAAAGGAAAATGAAAATTTTCTTTTATTTTCCATCAACAACAATGTCATGTAAATAAATTACATTTTGTTGGACATTAGATACATGTAGGGAAATTATGCGAGTAAAATACATTTTTATTCGGCACTAGGAATATAATAACATGTTTTGTTCATTATCATCAACATGTTAGCAGAATTAAAATTGGTTAAATTCATTAACCAATGATTTATTTAGATGAACTGTTGTTAGCTGAAAACCCCACACGGGTATTGGGATGATATTTGACATATACTAGTCCCAATATTTAGTTGTATGCCAATCGATGGATTGACCGGCTACGATGAGCGTCATTTATTCATTTTAATGTTCACACAGTTATAAATTCCACTCTAGATGTGAATGGATTGTTTAATGACTATTTATCATTATTGTCGTGTACATGCGAAGTATGAAATCCATATAACTGAAGTTATATGGTAAATGATTGAGTCGCATTCCGATTCAGAATATCTTTTAAATAAAGAATATTTTAAATAAAGAACACTGTAATATAAAGAATATTTTTACATAAAGAATCTTTTTATATAAAGATTTTTTTTAAATAACGAATATTTTAAAATAATATTCAACGAAGAATAAAATGATGATTTCTATGTCCGTTTTTGGACGGACACAAAAGATAAAAATATATTTTTATCAAAATGAACTAGTTATTAACTAGAATAAATCTTTTAAATTAAGATTTAATGAAGTCTTCCAATTAATTAATATTTAATTGGAATTAAATAAAAGAATTGGATTTTGGGTTGTCGTGGATGGTGTCTTAAATAACACTGTTCTTAAACCCCGTATGTAAAGAATAAATCTTTTAATTAAGATTATTAGAGTTTCCAATTATATTTAGTGATTGGAATAAAATGATATGCGAATTGGGTTTAATGTGAACTGTGTTTTAAACGACATTTGTTCTTTAACCCAATTAAAAGTAAAAAAAATATGATTTAGAATTTATAAATCTTTTTAATAAGATTAAAAAGGAAATTTTCCAAAGTCAAGTTTTCCAATTTAATATATTAAATTGGAATTGAGTGGAAATTCGATGTGATAATAATCGAGATAGGCTTCTGTAAAAGAAGACTGTTACTATATATGGAATTTAAAAGGCTTTGTCGTTATTCCATTTATATTTATAATCTAATACGGAAATTCATATCGATTATATATTGATTCTTTCTGTGGAAATTCCATATTAAATGAAGATGATTTTGGGTTTATCGTGAACTGTGTTTTAAATGACATTGGTTCTTTAACCTAGTTAAAGATAAGATTAATTTCTCAAAAGTTGAATAATCATAAAGTAATGTTTTTCGATATTAAAATCAAATTGGAGTTTTATTGAATCTTTAAAAAGAAGATTAAAGATTAAATTTAAAAGAATTTATCTTTGATAAAATTAAGGGGAATCTTTGCCTTTTAATATGAATATTTTATTAAAAGAATATTCGGAATTGGAATGAGGCGTATGATGTGTATTTATAGCACTTAATTTTTTATTATAAAATACGCGAGTTATTCGGAAAGACCGGGTTTAACCAATTCTGAATAATTACTACGATGATTAAAAGTCGAAGACATTGAAGACGGTGATTGAAGACTAGCGATCTTCATATCGAATGGGCGACTACTGATGCCCTGAACTGGGTCGCTCCTAGGAAAGGGTTAAAGTGGTAGTTGTCCGGACGTACTTGTTGATTGTCCGGATATGCGAGGACCTCTCTTCCGTATTGGACATACGGGACGAGGAATAAGGTTGTGACGACCGCCCACATCCCCCGCACTACACAAGAGGAATAATGCGCTGAAAGGTGTGCCGGGAAGCTATGGACGATCATCATGGTATGGAAGATAAATGAAATCTGTCGTAAACTCACAGCGCAAGGATAAAATATAATAAAACATATACAACAGGTAATGATAGTGAAGCAGAAAACACTAAACTTTTATGACAACTAGGAAGTATTCCCATACACGTGGATAGCAACAGTAGTGTTTGTACAATTTTCCTCACTACAACACTCATAAAAATAGCACACAACGGAAACAAATACTAAATAGTAGTAAAAATAGTACGCCAGCCTCCGGCTCGCCTCCGAACAGCAACAGCGCCCTCACTTAAGCTACCTGTTACCTGCTAATTAGTCTGCCCATCCAACAATCGGATGAACAACCCAAGGTAATAAGAGGAAACATAAAACCTTGAGTCAGACAACAGTCTTAGTGAGCCATAAAACAACTAACAAACTTCAAAAATAAAGTATATGAGAAGGGATAGATAAGCATACTAATCTACCCATGACACCAGAAAAGGACTCTGCCTTATCTTCCCCACATCGGACAGTGATAGCCTTTACAATCTATTCAACCAAAGGAATAACAATTCATACATGGGAACCAGAACAAGCATTGATAACATTCATAGCATCCAGATTTCATAGATCTCACATAGACAACTCTAATCGAGTTTAACATTCCCCAAGTACTCTCCTCACATGCCTAAACCAATACCAGTTAAGCACTCAAATAACATCTCCCTCGACTTTGGATAATCTATATGAGATAGTATAAACAGAACAACCAGTCATCCATGACTGACCCTGGCTATCACCGCCAATCCTGCTTTGAAATCATCGTTAATCGTATGAGGGCCAACCTTGCCATATGTCAAGGGCTAATGGTAACCCCAGTTCTAGCATAAACTCCACATGTCCAACCTTGACAACTAGGCCTTTCAATGATACCCAAGGTACTCGACCTACAATCGGTCTTTTGGGTGCCCCCATCGTATCCCTGCTTTGAGCCTGCTAAAAATTACGACAACGATAATCTCTCGTCCTTCAATATCTCTAGTCGTCCAACCTTGATGGCTATTTACTGCTCAAGCGACCTTCTCGAGCAACCATTATCCACCAACTCACGACCTGATAGTTGTTTGCCTATTCGTTGCTTTTCACCGATCAACGAACATATCACATCACCTTGAACATCCCCTTCTGGACTCTTGTCGAAGCCACCACCATCGTTGAACCAACCAACATCTTTATAAGGTTCAAGCAATCCATAGAATTATTTTAGCACTTCCTGACTTCCTAATTAAATTTACTTTGAAGTCACACCATCACTGGAAATGTCCGGGTCACTTTAGTCCGAATCACTTCTGGCTGATCCAATTCTGGCTGAGACAATTCTGGTTGAGCCAACTCTGCCCGATCCAACTTCTGTCCGATCCAACTTCTGGCTGTGCTAACTTCTGCCTGAGCCAACTTCTGCCTGATCCAACTTTTGGCTGAGCCAACTTCTGCCCGAGCCAATTTCTGCTCGATCCAACTTCTGCCCGATCCAACTTCTGGCCGAGCTAACTTCTACACGAGCCAACTTCTGCCCGATCCAACTTCTAGTTGAGCCAACTTCTGCCCAATCCAACTTCTGCCTGATCCAATTTCTGGATGAGCCAACTTCTACCCATGCCAACTTTTTCCCGATCCAACTTCTGCCCGAGCCAACTTCTAGCTGAGCCAACTTCTGCCTGATCCAACTTCTGCCCGAGCCAATTCTGGCCGAGTCAATTATGGCCGAGTCAAAACCTGCATATTGCAATTCAACTCCGATTTCGACCAAAACTTCGCCAAACAACGAATCCGACGAAATCAACTCAACCAAAATCATCAAACACGATCATAAACATATCATAACATTACTAACCACATGAATATGACGATTACCACAAAAATGATGTAAATCTCACCAAAAACCATTAGAATGAACATATGATCAAAATGAGAGATCTAACTAATATAAACATGTAAAATGACATGAAATTAACGAGTGAAACTTGTTAGATTAGATCATAGGGTGTTGCATATGAAAATGGACATGTAATGGTGTAAATCTATGGTAAAACATTCCAATTTGATGAGAAACATGCATAAACACTCATATACTTCATTTTATACATGTGAGAGATGTAAATCACTCACCGATTCTCCAAAATAAGCTAAAATGATAGAATTATGAATCCGAATAGCGAAAACATCGAACCAAGCTCCTTGATTCGATGAATTTGCCCTTGGAACGATGTAGATCTAGCCTCGAATGGTGTAGATCTTTGATTTCCCTTCTTGGATTTGGATTTTTAATGGTGGAAAGGTGTTAGAGGAAGAAGAAGCACAAGGTCTCCAAATGAGAGAATGAGAGAAGTAACCTATTCTCCATATCCCTCACCCTCTATTTATAGTTTCCACCAACCCACTGGAAAAACCCTAAAACAACGATTTCTCCCAAACCGCTGCGCCAAATCCTTAATGTAACCACTCTACGGAAAGGCAATCATCAATTCCTTTCCAATGGCACAAGTCTCACCCTTTGATTCGACCTGAGTCAAAAGTTATGCCCTGTACAAGATTGACAGTGGCAAAATGGTCACAAACAAAATCGGTAAAAATTATGGACATGTCTCACATCCCCATAAGCAACATATTAAAAGATGAGAATGATCTGACCCTCAGGGAATAAAATAAAAATATTTTATGATCTTTCGATACATAAAATGCAGGCTGTTACATTCTTCCCCCTTAAGAATTTCGCCCCCGAAATTCCAAGTAAACATAAGCAATTACAACATTTTCCGCATGCCTATCATCCATGAGAAGCCAATTCTATCACCCAAACTAGCAAACAACATGTCATGCATCCATAGCCTTATCCTAGCACGCGGAATTCTATCAAACAACCCGAAAATAACAACAATATCAACAAGTAACAATAATGACAACAAGTAATAATGATGTGATGATGGCGCGATATCAATGGGTCCTATGGACGAAGAATTTTGGATGGGTCTTCCTTATACTCTCCTTCATCCCCTACGTACCATCGTTGCCATCGCCACTCCATTATAACTTAACTAAATATAACACCCTCTCCCTAAGTTGTTTCGTGTTATTCTCCATAACACGAAGCGGCTTATAAGGTTTCATAATTGCAAACTGAACTACAAGGTTGACGTACTACTCTGGAGGTACTGCCACATCCAGACCATGCAAATATTTTTGCAAAAACGACTCATAAAATATTGTGCACACTCTACATCCCTCGTGTAAAATCACTTTATATGCAAGCTTTCAGATTTGCTCATCTATCAGAACCGGTCCAACAACCCATAGCACTTAAGCTACCCACCACAACGTTTAGAAGCATTGCTGAAAACTCCTCCAATATGACCGACCCATTTCCTGGCTTGGTTCTAGGTAGTCCAATGATAAAATCCATCGATACTTGCTCCCACTTCCACGTAGGAACTTCTAATGGCTGAAGCAACCCACTCGGCTTCTTCTGTTCAGCTTTTACCAACTAACAATTTATGCACTTGGAAATGAACTTTCCAATATATCGCTTCATTCCTTCCCAGTAGTAGTTTCACTTCATATATTGATTGAATTTATTACCACTGGAATGAATCGTCAAGTTCGAGTGATGACATTCTCCCAAAACTTCATCTCTCAATCTGTCAATATCAGGAACAACTAATCGTCCATGCTTTCGAAGCCAACCTTCTCGATTGACTTCAAACTCTTTGTCTTTCGATTCCAGCTTTGGGGTAAAATCGACAAGCATTGCATCTTGCCTTTTGGCTATAGCCAATCCTTTCGATGAGAGTAGGTCTTATCGATAAGCTTGCCAACATTTCAGGTTCCAACTTGCACTTTGGCCTGAAATCAAACCTTGCCAAATACTCAAGGCTCTTCCATTCTGAAAACATCGCTCCCAAACTTGCGTGTCTTCGGCTTAATGCATCTGCAACTGCGTTACCCTTGCCCGGAGTATAGGCTATGCCAAAATCATGATACGCCAGAAACTCTAACCATCTTTACTACCGAAGATTCAAATCCTTTTGGGAGAAAAGATACTTTAACGACTTGTGATCCATAAACAACTCGAATCGAACACCCTACAGGTAATGTCTCCACATCTTCAAAGCAAATACAATCGCTGCCAACTCCAAATCATGAGTTCGGTAATTCTTCTCATGCGGCTTTAGCGATCGACTTGCGTAGGCCACAACTTTATCATTCTACATTAGTACTGCTCCAAGTCCAGTACCACATGCATCGGTATATACCACAATCTCTTCATTCCCACTTGGAATGGTCAGAATAGGTGCACTCTTCAATCTCTCCTTCAGGATTTCAAACACTTGTTCACACTTTGCATCCCATGTGAACGTTTGGTTCTTCTTCGTCAATCTTGTCAACAGTGCAGCTACTTTAGAGAAATCCTTGATAAACCGTTGGTAATATCCTGCCAACCCAACGAAACTCCAAACATCCGTCGCATTCTTAGGTCGATCCCAGTCCTGGATTGCTGCAACTTTAGCGGGGTCAACCGCTATCCCTTTTCCAAAAACTACATGACCTAAGAACCTCACTTCATCCTTCGAGAAGTAACACTTTGAGAACTTAGCCTTAAGCTGATGCTTCCGCAAGATCTCTAACACAACTCTCAAGTGCGTCTTATGTTCTCCCTTATTTTTGGAGTAAACCAGAATATCATCCACGAACACAAGCACAAACTTGTTCAACTGGTCTCTGAATACTTTATTCATAAGATCCACAAAATACGCTGGTGCGTTAGTCAATCCAAATGGCATCACCAATCACTCAAAGAAACCAGATGGTGTCCTAAAAGCAGTCTTTGGCACACTATCCTTAGCCACCCTCAACTGGTGAAATCCCGTTGCCAAATCCATCTGAGAAAACACTTTGGCTTTGTGAAGCTGGTCGAACATGTCATCTATCCTTGGCAACAGATACTTGTTCTTCTTAGTCACCTTGTTCAGCTCACGATAGTCCACACACAATCTTAACGAGCCATCCACCTTGGATGCAAATACGACTGGTGCACCCCACTCGGAAACACTCCTCCGAACGAATCCTTTTCCCAAAAGGTCACAAACTTGCACCTCTAACTCTCGTTGTCCCTAGGCACCATCCGCCTAAGAGGCATAACGATTAGTCAAGCACCTTCAACCAAATCGATCCTAAACTCGATCTCACGATGCAAAGGTAACCCTTTGACCTCGTCAAAGACATCTACATACTCATTAGCGATCAGCACTAATGACAAGTCTTCTTGTGGAATCCCAAGCGAATATAGATAACTCACGAAGACCCCGTCTTCGCGTTTACATCTAATCAACACCTTTCGCCCTTCCACATCCCCGACCCTCACCTCCAGCTTCTCGCAATTCACCCTGGCCACATACCTCTTGAGCCAATCCATGCCCAAGATGATACCAAACCCAGCGAAGTTAAGAACAAGGCAATCACACACAAAAGAGCAATCATGACTCGACAACACTAGACCACGACATATCATGCAAAGATTTGATGAACTCCTAATTGGATTAGTCACTACGAAGGGTCTATCACAAATCTCAGGTTCCAAACCCAAGAGATACACAAGCTCATTGCAAATGAAAGAATGTGATGCTCCGGTATCGAAAAGCATACGAACTGAAACACCATTAACAGAAAGAGTAACTTGCACCATGACACCCTTTCCCTTCTCCTCTGTAGTAGGAGCTCTTGAAGAATATGGCATAGCTTCCAAAGCATATGCCTTCACAATCTGCTTGCCCTTAGCTGATTCTAGACAATCTTTCTTCTCATGCCCAGGCTTCCCACATTTGAAGCACTTCTTCTCAGCTTTGGGATTCTTGCACTCGCTAGCAAAATGGCCTTTCTATTGGCAGTTAAAGCAAACCACATCACTCTTGGGATTCTTTTGACCATCTTTTCCTTTTTGTTGTTGTTGCTTCCTTTTATTATTATTACCACCCTGCTGTGGTTTCTAAGCCTCTTTGGTCGCAGCGACAACGTTTTCTTCCTTAGGAAACAAGCTCTCATGACGAATAGCTTTTTCCACAATCTTCTCAAATGAGTCATCAAGATGGTCCACTAAAGGATTTCTGATATAAGCATCCAAACAGAAGACAAACTTCTCGTTCTTTTGATAGGGTGTATCAATGTATGAACGAGCATATCTAGACAAAACCTCAAAATAAGAAATATAGTCAAGAACTGATCTGCCATTCTGCTTCAACTCTACGAACTTCTTGAAGAGAACAGACTTTTGAGCAGTGGAGATAAACTTTGCCTCAAACTTAGCTCGGAATAGCTCCCATGAAATTTCTTCCTCTGGAGTCTCAAGTGTAACAGAATTCCACCATTCCATGGCCCTGCCTTGCAGTTGCCTTGATGCAAGCTTTCTCTTTATTGCATCCTCAATACCTAAGTCTCCAAAGATTCGTACACATGAATCCATCCACCTATGAACATCCTCAGCTGGTTTAGTTCCCTTGAATGGTTTTCCCTTAGAGATGTAAAGTCCTTGCACAGCTTTGCAAAATCTACTACTCTAGGAACTCGCACACCAACATCTACCGTTGCTGCCACTGGAGCGAGTGCCCTTCACATAATTGCTTCTTCCATGGCTTCAAACATGGCCGGGTAATTAGGTTCAACACCGTTTCCCCCTCTAGTATTGGATCCCCTAGCAGCGTGTCTTGTTTCTCGTCTACTCATTCTAAATCTGCAATTTAGAATAATTAGTCACATACAAGAAAAACTGCTAAAGGAAAACAACCGTTACTACTATATATGCTAATATATATATATATATAGTAAGCATCCAGCTGAAATCTACAAGTACGTCTCTCATACGTGATTACGTCCTTGAACTTTGGCCAAAAATCGTTGACCAGAGCTCTGATACCAAATGTGATGACCGCCCACATCCCCCGCACTATACAAGAGGAATAATGCGCTGAAAGGTGTGCTAGGCAACTATGGACGATCATCAAGGTATGGTAGATAAATGAAATCTGTCGTAAACTCACAGCGCAAGGATAAAATATAATAGAACATATACAACAGGTAATGATAGTGAAGCAGAAAACACTAAACTTTCATGACAACTAGAAAGTACTCCCATACACGTGGATAACAACATTAATGTTTGTATAACTTGCCTGACTACAACACTTATAAAAATAGCATACAGCAGAAACAAATACTAAATAGTAGTAAAAATAGTACGCCAGCCTCCTGCTCACCTCCGAATAGCAACACCGTCCTCACTTAAGCTACCTGTTACCTACTACTTAGTCTTCCCATCCAACAGTCTGATGAACAGCCCAAGGTAATAAGAGGGAACATAAAACCTTGAGTCAGACAACAGTGAGCGATAAAACAGCTAACAAACTTCAACAATAAAGTATATGAGAAGGGATAGATAAGCATACTAATCTAACTATGACACCAGAGAAGAACTCAACCTTATCTTCCCCACATCGGACAGTGATAGCCTTTACAATCTATTCAACTAAAGGAATAACAATTCATACATGGGAACCAGACCAAGCATTGATAACATTCATAGCATCCAGATTTCATAGGTCACACATAGACAACCCTAATCGAGTTTAACATTCCCTAAGTACTCTCACCAGAGGCCTAAACCAATATCAGTTAAGCACTCAAATAACATCTCCCTCGACTTTGGATAATCTATATGAGATAGTATAAATAGAACAACCAATCATCCATGACTGACACTGGCTATCACCGCCAATCCTGCTTTGAAATCATTGTTAATCGTATGACGGCCAACCTTGCCATATGTCAAGGGCTAATCGTAACCCCGGTTCTAGCATAAACTCCATATGTCCAACCTTGACAACTAGGCCTTTCAACGATACCCAAGGTACTCGACCTACAATCGGTCTTTTGGGTGCCCCCATCGTACCCCTGCTTTGAGCCTGCTAAAATTTTAGACAACGATAATCTCTTGGCCTTCAATATCTCTAGTCGTCCAACCTTGACGGCTATTTACTGTTCAAGCGACCTTCTCGAGCAACCATTATCCACCAACTCATGACCTTTGAGTTGTCTGCCTATTCGTTGCTTTTCACCGATCAACGAATATATCACATCAATTCGAACATCCCCTTCTGAACTCTTGTCGAAGCCACCACCATCGTTGAACCAACCAACATCTTTATAAGGTTCAAAGCAATCCATAGCATTATTTTAGCACTTCGTGACTTCCCAATTAAATTTACTTTGAAGTCACACCATCACTGGAAATGTTCGGGTCACTTTAGTCCGAATCACTTCTGGCTGATCCAATTCTGGCTGAGCCAGTTCTGCCCGATCCAACTTCTGCCCGATCCAACTTCTGGCTGAGCCAAGTTCTACCCGAGCCAACTTATGCCCGATCCAACTTCTGCCCGAACCAACTTCTGGCTGAACCAACTTCTACCCGAGCCAACTTCTGCCGGATCCAACTTTTGGCTGAGCCAACTTCTGCCCGATCCAACTTATGGATGAGCCGACTTCTACCCGAGCCAACTTTTGCTCGATCCAACTTCTGGCTGAGCAAACTTCTGCCCGATCCAACTTCTGGCTGAGCCAACTTCTACCCTAGCCAACTTCTGCCGGATCCAACTTCTGGCTGAGCTAACTTCTGCCCGAGCCAATTCTGGCTGAGTCAATTCTGGCCAAGTCAGTTATGGCCGAGTCAAAACCTACATATTGCAATTCAACTCCGATTTCGACCAAAACTTCGCTAAACGACGAATCCGACGAAATCAACTCAACCAAAATCATCAAACACAATCATAAACATATCATAACATTACTAACCACATGAATATGACAATTACCACAAAAATGATGTAAATCTCACCAAAAACCATTAGAATGAACATATGATCAAAATGAGAGATCTAACTAACATAAACATGTAAAATGACATGAAATTAACGAGTAAAACTTGTTAGATTAGATCATAGAGTGATGCATATGAAAATGTACATGTAATGGTGTAAATCTATGGTAAAACATTCCAATTTGATCAGAAAAATGCATAAACACTCATATACTTCATTGCATACATGTGAGAGACATAAATCACTCACCGATTCTCCAAAACAAGCTAAAATGATAGAATTATGAATCCGAACAGCGAATACTTCGAACCAAGCTCTTGATCCAATGAATTTGCCCTTGGAACGATGTAGATCTAGCCTCGAATGGTGTAGATCTTCGATTTTCCTCCTTGGATTTGGATTTTTAATGGTGGAAAGGTGTTAGAGGAAGAAGAAGCACAAGGTCTCCAAATGAAAGAATGAGAGGAGTAACCTATTCTCTATACCCCTCACCCTCTAATTATAGTTTCCACCAACCCACAAATGGGCCTCCCCAATTCAGCCCATTAGACTCTCCAAACCTGAACAACCAACTGAAAAACCCTAAAACAACAATTTCTCCCAAATCGCTGAGCCAAATCCTTAATATAACCACTCTACAGAAAGACAATCATCAATTCCTTTCCAATGGCACAAGTCTCACCCTTTGATTAGACCTGAGTCAAAAGTTATGCCCTGTACAAGACTGACAGTGGTAAAATGGTCACAAACGAAATCGGTAAAAATTATGGACATGTCTCACAACCACATAAGCAACATATTAAAAGATGAGAATGATCCAACCCTCAGGGAATAAAATAAAAATATTTTACGATCTTCCGATACGTAAAATGCGGGCTGTTACAAAGGTGTCTCCGGTTTCGTTCAGACCCAGAACGGACTTGTAAATGGATGCATGTCTGACATTGGATTTCATTCCATGTAAATTAAATTGATTTCTATTTAACATATATCTGTGGTGGCGGAGAATTTATTCTCTTGCTTAACACCCTTCTTTGGGACGCACGAGCTCAAATGTTATATATTGGTAGTTATCGATCGCATGGCGTGGATGGTCAATGTGGCATGCCAAGATGCAAATGATCAATTCTTTTATTGAAAAGCAGAGTGTTATGATTGATGATCAAAGTATAGCCTATTTTGGCATAGCTTTGTGTATAACGTTACCTCGCAAGCCTCACACCCCGGTAAGAGTCAGAAACGGGATAAGGGAACGCAGGGAGTGCACACGTTTCTTTCTAGCTAGAAGTGGTATCAGGGTTTTGCAAGCCCTGACATTTTACTTATGTGGTTGATGGAACAAGGCGCCTCGGATTTATTGGTCGATAGTGACCATTTTATAGGTTCAACAGGACCGGGAAGCGTGTGTTAAGGCATAACTAATACACTAAAGTTTTTGTGGACCGGCCCTGCAGGATCCAAGGGTTCGCCAGCGTCCGAATCCTAAGACATCACTAGAGTGTCTTGA
Source organism: Allium sativum (assembly GCA_030737875.1). Classification (NCBI taxonomy): domain Eukaryota; kingdom Viridiplantae; phylum Streptophyta; class Magnoliopsida; order Asparagales; family Amaryllidaceae; genus Allium; species Allium sativum. The sequence goes on along the minus strand of CM060918.1, from coordinate 1,021,568,195 downwards.
ATTGGTAAGGAGATCGTCCCTAGCCTTGACTCATGATGGAAACCCAACTTCCAATACGACATTACGATTTTGATTGTATACCTATATATGGCGACATAGTAGGATGGGGTATTATGCCGCCTAGGATTGATACATTTACTTTGAAGTTAAAACTGATTAGACACTAATAATATTATTAAAATATTATTTTCTACGTATCAAGCATATTTGATCATTATAAGGCAAAACTCTATCCTCCGGTTTGCGTTGCATTGTTTGATGGGACTTGAGTCTTATAATGATTTCATTTTTCTAAAAGGCATTGCGTTGTTTTGAATAAAAATTTATATAATTTATGCACTGGCAATCAAATGGAGTAAGCCCGTTCCGCGTTAGCAGCGTGGTCCCGTGATTAGCCATACTGTTAGATGAGTTAGGAAAGATTTCTCATACCAGTCCCATGACTGACCCGTAGTTTGTTACACTTCACGAACTCGGGTGCCCTCTTTTCCACACAGGCAGTTGAGTAGCTTATTTTGCATATATATTGAGTAGGATTCTGGATCGAAGCTTAAAGCTGTGTCTAGAGCATTGATAGACTTCTGTTGTATCAGTTTATTATTTCCGCTGCACTGTATTACAATTATTATAATTTATTCTTCCGCTGGGGTATTTACTTCAATGTACTCTGATATTCTGTACTCTGATGTAACATTAATGTAATGTTTATAAAAGTCTTCTATTATTTGTTCTAATGTGTTGTATGCCCAAAGTTAGCGTATTCGGGTTTTTCAACGGTCTTAGTCGATTTTACTATCGATTAGGTACGAGCGAAATCCGAATCGTTATGTTTGGTATCAAAGCTCTGGTTAGCTCAAATCTTTGAGGTATGTAATGACCCGAAAATCCGGACCAATTTGAGCTGACAAATAACACAAGTCCAACCCCAAATTGCACTGGAAATTCAAGAAATTAATAGAAAGAAGATAGAAGGTGAGGATAAATAAGATAGAACTAATAGAATAGAAGAAGAAAAGAAGAACTTACATTATCAGAGTGAACACGAATCTCACAGCGGAACGAATAATATATAACATAACTTTTGAAATACAAATAGTATGTATACAATAACACTTATCAGAGTACAACACTTACAACAACAACAGAAATAAACTATAGCTATATGATCTTGAAGCCTCCTGCTCCAAGCTTCCCAAGTATATCTGTAAAATCCCGACTACTTGACTACTCGTACAAATTTAGGCACCCAAGAGTTTAGGGAAACAAAACAAAATAAACTCCGGGTCAGTCATGGGACTGGTGTGAATAAAACTCCAACACTTGGTAAATAAAGGATATCTCATAAGACCACGCCATGAAAACGGAATGGGTTTTTCCCTTATGAAAATCCAAACAAAACTTTGTAAACAATATTATATACAAATAGATGTCAATCTAGAAGAACGCTTTCATCTTACGTTCCACATATATAATGTAAAATCATAAACCACAGGCGCTTATTGGATGATTGGATTTCCAACTATGACAAGGTATGGAACCACCTTCTGATCAGTGTACTCTAGGAACGATATACTGGAGTTCAACAAGAACATCTTGCAACTCAACCACACATGACCGACCACTCATTTCGCTTGAGTGTATCGAATGTACATCACCAACGATTGGGACCGGCAACCGTTCCCGCATATATATATGGGACAACATTGATATATTAAAGAAGCAAATGAATATTCTCTAGATAGGTGATTATACACCCTACTTCGGTGCAACCGACTTAGCCGTGCTGCCTGCCCGACTTCTGTCATTTACCGGATGTGAGGCTAGAAGCTACGCTTATCTTTTCACATACCACATCTTCATTCACTTAGAATGTCACATCATCATACCCTCTAAATCACAAATTGATTTTCCCAAAAATACCACGGGTATAAGCTAAGAGAAACGAATTCCTCCGCCACCAACGTAAATACGTTTGAAACGATCAACTTACGTGATCTATCAGATATACTCTGTCAGACCTTCATCCATACAAGTTCTCCAGGGACTGAACAAACCGAAGGCACTATTCAATATATCCATCTTATTCACAGTTATCTAAGACTTATACAACAGCCCTTGCACTTTACTCCGTCTTCAATTATCTTTGGCATATATGATTCGCAACGTTTATGCCAATACAGAGTGGTTCTTTGGATAATAATCCAACCGGTCTCTCCATATTAACAACGTAATTTGGTCAAAACTTCGATAGTCTATGATTTAACTATCGAAGAAAAACAGGTGTGCAAACAACGATATTATTTCCAAATGGAAATATTATCAATCAATCATCAATCACTACCATTCCACAACTATCAGACTCTAACTATAAACTAACAAGAGAATAACTTCCTAAGTATAAACCCTGAAGGCCGAAACCAACATCAGATCGATACCCAGAAAACTATCCAACTTATTAATCTCTAGTCAGTTTCTAATTTTGCTTAACTCTATTTCTTTAACTCTATACGATTAACTCTAGTTCTTCTTTTTTTTACTCTAACCGATTAACTCTATTTGATTACCTCTAACTGGTTAACTCTAACTGATTAACTCCTTTCAAATAAACTTTATTTGATTTACTCTTTTTAACTCTAACTGATTTATTCTAACTCCTTTCAAATAAACTATATTCGATTTACTCCTTTTAACTCTAACTGATTAATTCTAACTCCTTTTATAATATCGTATTTATTATCTAAATAAATATTTACTTTATTCTATTTATTTTCTCAAATAAATATTCCTTTATTCTAATTCTATTTATTCTAACAAGTAAATATCTTCTTTTAATCCTATTGATTTTCTAAATAAATATCTCCTTTTAATCCTAATTCTATTTAACAAATAAATTCCTTCTATATTTGATTAACAAATAAATTCCTTTATATTTGATTAACAAATATAATTCCTTTATATTTGATTAACAAATATATTTCTTTTATTTAAAACCCTTTTTATTTTATAATATAAAATCCATTGATTTTATATAAATAAATTATTTTCAAAATATACTTTGAAAATCTCCTTTCTACATTCTGGTATTTCTTATGGTATTTAACGCACCATATAACAACGATAACTATCGTCGAAAACACACATAATCAATGTCAGATTATATATCACAATATATAAATCACAGTAAAATAACTGTTGAGGAATCCAGTTGGATTCCTCCAACCTGTTTCCCTGCATCACAGATGTTAGACAACATAATTAACATTGATTTCACTTCACTGTGAAATATTCTGATAACAGAATCACATATAAATATTTAACGGTTTATATATATATATATATATATATATAATTTCTACTAACTGACTAGCAGTTCAATCAAACAGCCAACACACAGCAATCAACAGATGATTAACAGTTCTAAAAATACATTATTAAAATAGAACTATACAGAGTTGGTGAGTTTTACTCACATTGGCAGTTCATCGTTAAAGAACGATAAACTGTTTATTTGATTTGAATCAAACAATTAAATTTGCCGTAAATTCAGACGAGCTCCAATTCACTTCCCGTCAGTTTCACTACGAAGTGTCCGTCCATACGATCCTAACGGATCTTGTTTCGCTCAATTCTGACATCGTATGGTAAAGATATTAATCACACCAGTTTATACACTATTTTAATTAAACCAAACTTGAATTTATTTTAATATGGGGTTAACTTTATATCCCCGGCCCATTCACTATTCAGACCCGCACCCATATTTCCTTTTTTCCCCGATTGTTTCACGCTTCCAGGAACTTCCTCAGTGCCAAAGACCGACTTCTACCACCTCGTTTGACTTCATCTATCCACCGAACTTCATAAGGACTACACCAATGAACTCATGTTGACAATCTCCATCTACCCATCCTCATTAGAAGCAACTCGCACGCACCAGGACCAGTGCGTCCTCTAGCGTTTCTCGAGCAAGAACAGTGCAAGTCCGAACCTTTTAATCGCAGAATCCACCAAATTTTTGACCGTAGGTGTGAAATCATCCAAGGAATCCAACTACAACCCTGAATTCACGAACGAGTGCTTCCATCTTCTACAAAATACAACCCTAGCACTTCGCTGTCGAAATTCCATCGAACGGAATATCAACCGAATACCTTGAAACTCACATGGGTTGAAGATAATCACCTCAGGATCTTTACTACATGAGTTCTGAGATTTATGGATTTTTTTCCCAATTTGATTTTGAATTCTCACTTTCGATTTTTCTTTTCAGGAAAAATAAAAAGCAACGGCGCAAGTTTATTATCTGTTGACTTTGAGAATTAGGTTTTAAGGGTTTGGGTAGGATTATTTATAGGAGAAAAATATATTTTTATATTTCATTTTATATTGATTTATAAGCAACTGCTAGTTGTACTTATCATTTAAAATTCCTGTGGTCACATGCAATACCCAAAAATCACGAACAAGGACATGCAGCTATAGCTCGACATTACGGTCCCAACGAAACTGGTTTCGTCGAATTCCGACTCTATTTTCTCATACAGCGTATTTTTAACTATCAAAATACTGACCGTTTTTCACTCTAAAAATTCGTACGGCCACATACTGACTATAAAAATCACAGAAACTGACATCTAGCAATAATTTAACATTGCGGATCCAAAAAAATTAGTTTCGACGAATTCCGACTTCGTTTGCAAAAGTGGCTATTTTTAAAGCTCTGGATGACCCATTTAAATATATAAATATATTTAAATATAATTAAATTAAATATTTATAAATAAATATTATCGTATATATTCACAATGGAATACCATACAGCTCCAATATATTTCTAACTGAATTTACAGCTTGATATTTAAATCCTGATTAAATCGATATTTGATTTATAATGAAATCCCTTTTTAAAATATAAATAATTCCTTTAGAAATTATAAAGGAATTCCACATCGACTTTTCTGAAATTTGATTTGGACATATCTCAAAATCTACACGATGAAATCCCGATTTTTCTCTTCCACTAGAAAGATATACTCCACCAGCTCCACACGTTTCTTGTTTCACAGAAATCCGGCTTAAAACGAATCTTGTACATTCAGTTGAAGTTCGAATCGCCAATTTACGAACTGCTGCGCCATTTCGAGCTCGATTAAAATTATAATATAATTATACATTCAAACTGTCGTCGATTTAATATATTCGTCAATATAATTCATCTCTAAGCTGAACTAAATATTAGGGATGACCCCGTTCACAGAATATTGTGATTTCCAATATTTTTTATTATTTCTGAATTAAATATATTATTTAATTATTTAATTAAATTAATTATCACTTATAATTTAATTAACGACGATTTAATTCCCTAAATCCTTATTTAAATAATTAAATTAATTAATTATTCCACGGCTAACAATGCGGGTCATTACAATCTTCCCCACTTAAAATAATTTCGTCCTCGAAATTGCTAAGTTAGAGGACGACCCTATCTATTGGAATTCCTAAGATTTGTTTACCTCTTATTTCTGATTTCAACTGAACCAATTAATATCGACTAAATATTTATTCCTTCCGACTAACTAAAATTCTCAAAAATTCTGAAAATTTTCTAACACTTTAAATTTTCGGAAAATTTCGCCATAACCTCCTTTGTACAGCCCTATCGGTAAAACTCCAACTCGCCTCTCTAGGCCTTCTCCAACCTAAAAGAAAATCAAACAGCCAAGCGGCTTGCCTATTCGGCTCATAAATCTCATGCTCATATCAAATATAAACTTGTACCTTTTTGTCGGGCATATCAACTTTATCACTTCACCTGTCATCAATTCAACATATACCAATGCAATTCCAACTTGATCTCAAATCAATTTATCTTTAACACAACCATTCGCTTATACCTAAGTCGAATTTCATTTCAAACTCAAGCACAATTCTTGATTTCAAATCCATAACTCACCAGTCCAATATAATTCCAGATTATCTCTAATCAAGTCTAATTCTTCTTGACACTAATCTATTTCAAATGATTTTTACTTACTGGCTTTTAATTCAATCTCAGTTCTATTGGATTTTACAAATTTTACTTTAATTTGTTTAAATTCAAACAACCTTTTCTTCCTGGAAGTTTTTAAACAGTTTACCTCTTCCAAAAATCAAATTTTCCTTTTTGAAATTCAACACAACTTGTTTTCCCAAAACAAATTCAAAACAAAATCCTTGGTAGTAATCCGTCACTTACATACTCGAAAAGGAACACCGATGATGTCATGATCAACATCGGAATCTATTTTCCAGCTACTGAAGTGAGTTCAATACTATAGCACTTTCAAAACCCATTTTTAAACATTTCCACCTTGAAATCAATTCCAAATATCCTTTTACAATGTTGTAAACAAATTTAAAATCTCCCAGGATCTAAAAATTCACATATATTAAATCCAGATTCATTTACAAACACCTTTCCAAATTCTGGGATTTTAATTTCAATCCTGATTTAAATTTTAGATTTAATTCATCTGCTTTCCTATATTTCACTTGTATGAATTCTGATTGGTTATATATAACCATTTCACATTTTATAATCTTACTCGATTATAATCACAATCAGTATGTCCTATATATGATAATATATCACATATCCATATTGTGTCAGTCATTCGTATACAAGTGTTTACTTACTCCTACCGATACAGTGGATACTACTGATCGACCAGAACTCATAAGCAACTCAACCAATGAATCTCTACAATATAAAACCATTTTTATATCAAATACAAATACGCTCTCTCGTATATATACACTCAAACTCAATCTAGGGTATTACTAACCCTATCTCTACCGAGTCACGCCACAGAGCCAAGGTAAACTTAACTTAAGCTCTGATACCGACTGTAATGACCCGAAAATCCGGACCAATTTGAGCTGACAAATAACACAAGTCCAACCCCAAATTGCACTAGAAATTCAAAAATTAATAGAAAGAAGATAGAAGGTGAGGATAGATATGATAGAACTAATAGAATAGAAGAAGAAAAGAAGAACTTACATCATCAGAGTGAACACGAATCTCACAGCGGAACGAATAAAATATAACATAACTTTTTAAATACAAACAGTATGTATACAATAACACTTATCAGAGTACAACACTTACAACAATAGCGGAAATAAACTATAGTTATATGATCTTGAAGCCTCCTGCTCCAAGCTTCCCAAGTATATCTGTAAAATCCCGACTACTTGACTGCCCGTACAAATTTAGGCACCCAAGAGTTTAGGGAAACAAAACAAAATAAACTCCGGGTCAGTCATGGGACTGGTGTGAATAAAACTCCAACACTTGGTAAATAAAGGATATCTCATAAGACCACGTCGTGAAAACGGAATGGGTTTTTCCCTTATGAAAATCCAAACAAAACTTTGTAAACAATATCATTTTGATATTATAATAATGTCTAAGTACAAATAGATGTCAATAGCAGAACGCTTTCATCTCACGTTCCACATATATAATGTAAAATCATAAACCGCAGGCGCTTATTGGATGATTGGATTTCCAACTATGACAAGGTATGGAACCACCTTCTGATCAGTGTACTCTAGGAACGATACACTGGAGTTAAACAAGAACATCTTTCAACTCAGCCACACATGACCGACCACTCATTTCGCTTGAGTGTATCGAATGTACATCAACAACGGTGAGGATCAGCAACCGTTCCCGTATATATATGGGACAGCATTGATAGATTAAAGAAGCAAATGAATATTCTCTAGATAGGTGATTGTACACCCTACTTTGGTGCGACCGACTAAGCCATGCTGCCTGCCCGACTTCTGTCATTTACCGGATGTGAGACGACCCGATTTCCCGTTCTCACGGAAACAAGGTTATCTTTGGAATATAACACAGAAACATATAATAGCAGAACAGAATTAAATAAATACACCAGATAATGAACAATAAAATATACTGGATAAAAGTATCATCAGAGTTACACAGTATACAGGATCTTACTTAGTACAAATACAGTTTAGCTATACATAAGTGTCTACAGCGGAAATAAACAAAGTATGTACAATAGGAGCTGAACAGCATAAAAAGAAATAAATGATAGAATCCATCTTCAGCTCCAGCTATCCAGAAAGAACCAGCTAAACCTGAATACAAGGCTGCCCGTGTAGAAAAGGGGCACCCGAGTTTGAGAGTGAAACAAACTACGAGTCAGTCATGGGACTGGTATGAGAAATCTACTCAACACATATATAATATGGCTAATCACAGGACCACGCCACTTTCGTGGAACGGGTTTACTCCATTGGATTGCCAGTGCTTTAAAACAAATCTTTCTTTTAAAACATCGCTATGCTTTTTATAAAAATGAAGCCGTTATAAGACTCAGTTCCCATCACACAATGCAACGCAAACCGGAGGATAGAGTTTTACCTTATAACAGCCAAAATATGCTTGATACGAATAAAACAAAGGCATTTGATATTATTGCTAGTGTCTATATGTTTTGAAAACAATTTCAAATCATAACTATCAATCATAGACGACATGAGCGTCCCATGCCACTATGTCGCCAAATGTATATATACAATCGAAACCGCATCGTCACGTATTTGGAAATTGGATTTCCGTCATGAACCAAGGCAAAAGATAGTCCTTACCGAATTCGTGACTCTCTAGCCCGAGCCACAGGCAAGCCTTTAGATCGTCAGGGCCGGTCCACCGATGTGGATTATTATGCCTGAACAATACGTTTCCCCGCCCTTTGGGGCGTAAACGAGCCAACGAATGACTCTATCGGACCCGGATCGTCCGATCAAACCGAGGCGCCTCGCAACAGCAACAACCACATAGGTGAAAAGTATATAAATGTCAGGGCTGGTAGGTCACTGACACCACCCTAGCTAGAAAGAAACGCATGCCCTCCCTGAGGTCCTTCTCCCGTTTTAGGTCCATACCGGGATGTGAGGCTCGCGAATTCACGTTATACACAAAGCTACGCCACACAGGCGGTGCTTTGATCATCACCACAAGACTTTGCTTTTCAACAGAAGCCCTGATCACTGCATCTTAGCATGCCACACAGGCAATTCACGCCATGCGACTGATGTCCATCGATATACAACCTCTGAGCTCGTGCGTCTCAGAGAAGGGCGTTAAGCAAAAGAATAAATTCTCCGCCGCCAAACAGATGTATATTTAACAGAAATCAATCAACACAGAATAAACTCCAATGTCAGACACACAGTCCATTTACAAGTCCGTTCTGGGTCTGAACGAAACCGGAGGCACTAAATACCTCGCAAACCCTTCGATCACCACGTACGTCTGGACGATCACCACTCATTATCCATATTTCGTGATGCCTCCCAATCAGGACCTCGGTTACCATCCAAACGAGGTGAAGATCTCCGGTCTTCGACCATCGTCTTCATCTTCGAATTTCAATCGTCGGTCGATTATTCGAAATGAGAATTAACTCGGCCTTTCCAAATAATTCACGTATATTTAGAATTTCAAATCGATTTATTTCAATGGATAAATTATTCGACAACACCAATATTGTTCTTTAATGTAATTTTCACACCAAACACATTCAACCATCAAATACAACATAAATCGAGCAAATTCAGTTTATTTCCATTCCATATCGCTTAGGATATTTTATAACTATTTATCGCTATTTTTATTTATTTCAAAATAGCCATTTTATTCAAAACGACGCTTCGGGCCATAAGGCGGCCGTGGCGCTGTTTTTCTTCAAATTTGATTTACACATATCTGAAAATCTAACCGTTGGATCTTCACAAAATTTACATCATTAGAAAGGTCATTTCAAAACGAATCCAACGGTTCCAGTTTCGGGCAAATCCGACGGTCGGATCTCCCGGTACAATCGTTTGAAGTTTCGATTTCAAAATACGAACTGCAGCGTCGTTATTCGATTAAATATATAATTATATTTATCTATATAAATATAATCGCTTCTGGCGCTGTTTTTCTTCAGATTTGAATTAAACATTCCAGACGATCCAACCGTTGGATTTTTACAAGGTTGGTGCCGTTGGAAAGATTATTCCAAGGCGAACCCGACGGTTGAGGTTTCGGAAAAATCCAATGGTCGGATTTCCCGTACTAGTCGTTTGAAAACACGGTTTCAAAACACGAACTGCACGACTTCGTTTCGTTTTAATTTTATTTATATTTATATAGTTATATAAATATAGTTCATTCAATGATTTCCATATCGTTTTAACTTCAAATATTTTTCTAACGCCTTAAATTTTGGAAAAATTTCGCCATAACCTCCCCTGCACCGGGAGCATCGGGAAATCGCAAATAGCGTTCCCGGTCCTTCTAATCTCAAAAAGAAAAAGAAGAAGCCAAGCGGCTAGCCAACAGGCTCAAAATCATCACCCAAACAAATCAGTAAATGTGTACCTATTTGTCGGGCACAAAATTTTATTCCTCTTCTCTAGCCCCTTTTCTATAACCTGTTCAATGAATATTGCATGTACATATATATACAGTTCTTATCATTTATCAATTTCTATTCGACTTCATATTTGATTTCTATTTGGTTTAAAAACTCCATTTATTCTAATGTTACATAAATAGGTGCAAATCATTTCATTAGCTAATTAATGAATATTTCAACTCATATATGTTTATTTTGAACAAGTGGCTATTTTTAACCCTTCACATTTCAACGATTCATGCATACAATAAAAATGTGATTTTTATTGTAAAACAATTCATTTCAAAACACTATTTTTCTATATAGTTCATATAGGTGACAAAATAGGATTTTTATCATAACACAATTTATTTCAAAATATGAATACCATTCAACACATGAATTTCTAAACAACGAATGAATATCAATTCAACACATGAATGTTTTCAATAGTTTTTATATATAGATAAAAATGTGATTTTTATTATCGAACAATTTATTTCAAAATATGAATACCATTCAACACATGAATTTCTAAACAACGAATGAATATCAATTCAACACATGAATGTTTTCAATAGTTTTTATATATAGATAAAAATGTGATTTTTATTATCGAACAATTTATTTCAAAATATGAATACCATTCAACACATGAATTTCTAAACAACGAATGAATATCAATTCAACACATGAATGTTTTCAATAGTTTTTGTATATAGATAAAAATGTGATTTTTATTATCGAACAATTTATTTCAAAATATGAATACCATTCAACACATGAATTTCTAAACAACGAATGAATATCAATTCAACACATGAATGTTTTCAATAGTTTTTATATATAGATGAAAATGTGATTTTTATTATCGAACAATTTATTTCAAAATATGAATACCATTCAACACATGAATTTCTAAACAACGAATGAATATCAATTCAACACATGAATGTTTTCAATAGTTTTTATATATAGATAAAAATGTGATTTTTATTATCGAACAATTTATTTCAAAATATGAATACCATTCAACACATGAATTTCTAAACAACGAATGAATATCAATTCAACACATGAATGTTTTCAATAGTTTTTATATATAGATGAAAATGTGATTTTTATTATCGAACAATTTATTTCAAAATATGAATACCATTCAACACATGAATTTCTAAACAACGAATGAATATCAATTCAACACATGAATGTTTTCAATAGTTTTTATATATAGATAAAAATGTGATTTTTATTATCGAACAATTTATTTCAAAATATGAATACCATTCAACACATGAATTTCTAAACAACGAATGAATATCAATTCAACACATGAATGTTTTCTATACAATGAATAAATATAGTTTAAGCATATGAAAATAATTCAAACACACAAATATTATTCAAAATTTCGGCAGCATAACGGCAGGGTAGTTACACCGGCACCGTCCCTAGTACGGCTCCTCGCTCTACCTTAAAACCTCGCGGTTTTTGACAATGGGAATCATGCATCTAGTTCGCACGCAGGCGGCATGTATATATTTATTTCATTTCCACAAACTAATCCTAAGTGGTTTCAACCAAATATTTCACAACCACAAACGGGTATTTTTCAACCTCAAACAACCAATATCAATCACAAACAATCCCAAACAACCATTCGTTATCAACCAATTATCACAACCATTTCAATCAATAAATATCGTCCATGGTTTGTGGACGAGGGGCGTATATATATATATATAGAGATATTTATATATAGCAATTCACTTTTCATTTCAACACATATATAATATTTTTAAATCAGAAATCTCACCAATAGCTATCCAACTGCACGATACTTCCTTTATAGAAATCTTCGCCTTTCTGACGCTTTCGCCCGTATTCTCTACATATGTAAAAATCGAATTTTTACTATGTTATTCAATATATAAAAATCGAATTTTGACTTCGCTATATAAAAACATGATTTTTCTTTTTTTTAAAGTTCAGTTTTTATTTCCTTTTTAAAAATCAGTTTTAAAATTCTTTTTTAAAAATCTGTTTTTACTTTCTTTACAAAAATCAGTTTTTAAAAATTCTTTTATAAAAATCTGTTTTTACTTTTAATTAAAATCAGTTTTTACTTCTTTAAAACAAATCGGTTTTTTTTATTTCTTTAAAACAAATCAGTTTTTAATGCTTTAAAAACAAAAATCAGTTTTATTTCTTTAAAAACAAAATCAGTTTTATTTCTAAAAAATCAGTTTCAGTTTCAGTTTTTATTTTTAAAACAGTTTCAATTTTTATTTTTAAAACAGTTTCATACTTTTAAAAAGAACAGTTTAATCTTTTAAATAAAATCAGAATTAAAATAAAATAGATAAATAAAATTAAAAACTTACAGAGGAGCGGGGGGGGGGAGGAGACGACGTCGGCGGCTCGGGTCTCGAACGGTGGTGGCGGTCTTCGATCGAGGGAGGCGGTGGCTTCGGGGTATGGACGGCGGCTTCAGCGTCGTCAGCGAGGGGGGGGGGCTTCGGGGCTCGAACGAGGAGGCGGGAGGTCGACCGACTGGGCGGAGCGGTGGTGGTTGAGTGGTTCGGCGGTGGCTCGGCGATCGATTAGGTTTAGGGTTTTTTTTTTTTTTTCCTGAGCTATTGAATTTTAAAAAGGGGGGGGGGGGCAGAAAGGATATAAAGGAGGGAGAGGGAAATTAAAATTTATTTTAATTATTTTATTATTTAATTTTTCAAAAAGTTGACTTTTACCTGCGACCTCTAAACGAGGCTCACCGCCTGTCGTCCATAGCGTTTTACCCCCATTCCGAACACAATGGGATATGTATCGCAAGCTGATTTGATCGTTACAATCAGTTTCCTTTTGAATTTTCATTTAAATCACTGTATTGAATTTTAAACGCACATTTCAAATTACCGGGGTCACATACTAACTAGAAAAATCCCAGAAAATTATTTTCCAGCTTCGTATTGACGATATGGTCCTAACAAAACTAATTTCGTCAAATTCTGAGACCGTTTGAAAAATGGCCAATTTCCATTCGATTAAAATCAACGAAAACTGGTCAAACGCGTTTTCTTTTGCCACGCTCACACACTGATTCGAAAAATTATGAAATTTGAAATCTAGCAATAACTTGACACTGCGGATCTAACAAAAGTGGTTTCATCGATATCCGAGGTCATTTGCAAAATGTCCATTTTTAAGGGCCTGAATTCCACAGCGACTATTCAGAATTTTCAACTGGACATATCTTTTGATTCCCGCTATCAAATTTCGATTGGTCGGATTCGTTAGAAAGATATTCACTAACATATTTAAATATTTTTGGTTTCACTAAAATCCGGATTGTTTTGCACCCGGTATATTCAATTGAAGTTTGAAATCGAATTATCGAACTACTGCGCCATTTTCAATTCTATATATAATTATAATTAATTATATTCGTTTTCAAATGTCGATTCAACTCAGTTTTCATCGCCATTATCTAAAATATTTATTTTAAATATTTAAAATCCATTATTTTAGCCAATTTAAAAATTTTAAATTGGTTCAGATTTTCTGGGTCGTTACAATCTCCCCCACTTAAAACTTTTCGTCCCCGAAAAGGAATAAAGTCGAAAGTGGTTTGATAAATCTACGATCACACAACACAACAACCAATCCAATTGTTTTTAACCTTTTTAACTTTTCAAATATATATCTTTTATATATTCAAAAATTATATTTCTAAAACCAGACTATATATAAATATAATCACATATACGTTATTTAAAAACATATTACTCTCGACTCGTTCTGAGGCACTTCTGACCCCATCTCTAACGAGTTGTTCTGATTCTGCTACTCATACTAGGATATTACTAATCCTATCTGTATAGAGTTACCCGTCCTAGAACACTACTGGTTCTATTTCTGACGAGTTCGTTCAAATGTTATATTCCAGAACTAAGCTTAACCAAAGCTCTGATACCACGATGAGACGACCCGATTTCCCGTTCTCACGGAAACAAGGTTATCTTTGGAATATAACACAGAAACATATAATAGCAGAACAGAATTAAATAAATACACCAGATAATGAACAATAAAATATACTGGATAAAAGTATCATCAGAGTTACACAGTATACAGGATCTTACTTAGTACAAATACAGTTCAGCTATACATAAGTGTCTACAGCGGAAATAAACAAAGTATGTACAATAGGAGCTGAACAGCATAAAAAGAAATAAATGATAGAATCCATCTTCAGCTCCAGCTATCCAGAAAGAACCAGCTAAACCTGAATACAAGGCTGCCCGTGTAGAAAAAGGGGCACCCGAGTTTGAGAGTGAAACAAACTACGAGTCAGTCATGGGACTGGTATGAGAAATCTACTCAACACATATATAATATGGCTAATCACAGGACCACGCCACTTTCGTGGAACGGGTTTACTCCATTGGATTGCCAGTGCTTTAAAACAAATCTTTCTTTTAAAACATCGCTATGCTTTTTATAAAAATGAAGCCGTTATAAGACTCAGTTCCCATCACACAATGCAACGCAAACCGGAGGATAGAGTTTTACCTTATAACAGCCAAAATATGCTTGATACGAATAAAACAAAGGCATTTGATATTATTGCTAGTGTCTATATGTTTTGAAAACAATTTCAAATCATAACTATCAATCATAGACGACATGAGCGTCCCATGCCACTATGTCGCCAAATGTATATATACAATCGAAACCGCATCGTCACGTATTTGGAAATTGGATTTCCGTCATGAACCAAGGCAAAAGATAGTCCTTACCGAATTCGTGACTCTCTAGCCCGAGCCACAGGCAAGCCTTTAGATCGTCAGGGCCGGTCCACCGATGTGGATTATTATGCCTGAACAATACGTTTCCCCGCCCTTTGGGGCGTAAACGAGCCAACGAATGACTCTATCGGACCCGGATCGTCCGATCAAACCGAGGCGCCTCGCAACAGCAACAACCACATAGGTGAAAAGTATATAAATGTCAGGGCTGGTAGGTCACTGACACCACCCTAGCTAGAAAGAAACGCATGCCCTCCCTGAGGTCCTTCTCCCGTTTTAGGTCCATACCGGGATGTGAGGCTCGCGAATTCACGTTATACACAAAGCTACGCCACACAGGCGGTGCTTTGATCATCACCACAAGACTTTGCTTTTCAACAGAAGCCCTGATCACTGCATCTTAGCATGCCACACAGGCAATTCACGTCATGCGACTGATGTCCATCGATATACAACCTCTGAGCTCGTGCGTCTCAGAGAAGGGCGTTAAGCAAAAGAATAAATTCTCCTCCGCCAAACAGATGTATATTTAACAGAAATCAATCAACACAGAATAAACTCCAATGTCAGACACACAGTCCATTTACAAGTCCGTTCTGGGTCTGAACGAAACCTGAGGCACTAAATACCTCGCAAACCCTTCGATCACCACGTACATCTGGACGATCACCACTCATTATCCATATTTCGGGATGCCTCCCAATCAGGACCTCGGTTACCATCCAAACGAGGTGAAGATCTCCGGTCTTCGACCATCGTCTTCATCTTCGAATTTCAATCGTCGGTCGATTATTCGAAATGAGAATTAACTCGGCCTTTCCAAATAATTCACGTATATTTAGAATTTCAAATCGATTTATTTCAATGGATAAATTATTCGACAACACCAATATTGTTCTTTAATGTAATTTTCACACCAAACACATTCAACCATCAAATACAACATAAATCGAGCAAATTCAGTTTATTTCCATTCCATATCGCTTAGGATATTTTATAACTATTTATTTTTATTTATTTCAAAATAGCCATTTTATTCAAAACGACGCTTCGGGCCATAAGGCGGTCGTGGCGCTGTTTTTCTTCAGATTTGATTTACACATATCTGAAAATCTAACCGTTGGATCTTCACAAAATTTACATCATTAGAAAGGTCTTTTCAAAACGAATCCAACGGTTCCAGTTTCGGGCAAATCCGACGGTCGGATCTCCCGGTACAATCGTTTGAAGTTTCGATTTCAAAATACGAACTGCAGCGTCGTTATTCGATTAAATATATAATTATATTTATATATATAAATATAATCGCTTCTGGCGCTGTTTTTCTTCAGATTTGAATTAAACATTCCAGACGATCCAACCGTTGGATTTTTACAAGGTTGGTGCCGTTGGAAAGATTATTCCAAGGCGAACCCGACGGTTGAGGTTTCGGAAAAATCCAATGGTCGGATTTCCCGTACTAGTCGTTTGAAAACACGGTTTCAAAACACGAACTGCACGACTTCGTTTCGTTTTAATTTTATTTATATTTATATAGTTATATAAATATAGTTCATTCAATGATTTCCATATCGTTTTAACTTCAAATATTTTTCTAACGCCTTAAATTTTGGAAAAATTTCGCCATAACCTCCCCTGCACCGGGAGCATCGGGAAATCGCAAATAGCGTTCCCGGTCCTTCTAATCTCAAAAAGAAAAAGAAGAAGCCAAGCGGCTAGCCAACAGGCTCAAAATCATCACCCAAACAAATCAGTAAATGTGTACCTATTTGTCGGGCACAAAATTTTATTCCTCTTCTCTAGCCCCTTTTCTATAACCTGTTCAATGAATATTGCATGTACATATATATATACAGTTCTTATCATTTATCAATTTCTATTCGACTTCATATTTGATTTCTATTTGGTTTAAAAACTCCATTTATTCTAATGTTACATAAATAGGTGCAAATCATTTCATTAGCTAATTAATGAATATTTCAACTCATATATGTTTATTTTGAACAAGTGGCTATTTTTAACCCTTCACATTTCAACGATTCATGCATACAATAAAAATGTGATTTTTATTGTAAAACAATTCATTTCAAAACACTATTTTTCTATATAGTTCATATAGGTGACAAAATAGGATTTTTATCATAACACAATTTATTTCAAAATATGAATACCATTCAACACATGAATTTCTAAACAACGAATGAGTATCAATTCAACACATGAATGTTTTCAATAGTTTTTATATATAGATAAAAATGTGATTTTTATTATCGAACAATTTATTTCAAAATATGAATACCATTCAACACATGAATTTCTAAACAACGAATGAATATCAATTCAACACATGAATGTTTTCAATAGTTTTTATATATAGATAAAAATGTGATTTTTATTATCGAACAATTTATTTCAAAATATGAATACCATTCAACACATGAATTTCTAAACAACGAATGAATATCAATTCAACACATGAATGTTTTCAATAGTTTTTGTATATAGATAAAAATGTGATTTTTATTATCGAACAATTTATTTCAAAATATGAATACCATTCAACACATGAATTTCTAAACAACGAATGAATATCAATTCAACACATGAATGTTTTCAATAGTTTTTATATATAGATGAAAATGTGATTTTTATTATCGAACAATTTATTTCAAAATATGAATACCATTCAACACATGAATTTCTAAACAACGAATGAATATCAATTCAACACATGAATGTTTTCAATAGTTTTTATATATAGATAAAAATGTGATTTTTATTATCGAACAATTTATTTCAAAATATGAATACCATTCAACACATGAATTTCTAAACAACGAATGAATATCAATTCAACACATGAATGTTTTCTATACAATGAATAAATATAGTTTAAGCATATGAAAATAATTCAAACACACAAATATTATTCAAAATTTCGGCAGCATAACGGCAGGGTAGTTACACCGGCACCGTCCCTAGTACGGCTCCTCGCTCTACCTTAAAACCTCGCGGTTTTTGACAATGGGAATCATGCATCTAGTTCGCACGCAGGCGGCATGTATATATTTATTTCATTTCCACAAACTAATCCTAAGTGGTTTCAACCAAATATTTCACAACCACAAACGGGTATTTTTCAACCTCAAACAACCAATATCAATCACAAACAATCCCAAACAACCATTCGTTATCAACCAATTATCACAACCATTTCAATCAATAAATATCGTCCATGGTTTGTGGACGAGGGGCGTATATATATATATATATAGATATTTATATATAGCAATTCACTTTTCATTTCAACACATATATAATATTTTTAAATCAGAAATCTCACCAATAGCTATCCAACTGCACGATACTTCCTTTATAGAAATCTTCGCCTTTCTGACGCTTTCGCCCGTATTCTCTACATATGTAAAAATCGAATTTTTACTATGTTATTCAATATATAAAAATCGAATTTTGACTTCGCTATATAAAAACATGATTTTTCTTTTTTTAAAGTTCAGTTTTTATTTCCTTTTTAAAAATCAGTTTTAAAATTCTTTTTTAAAAAACTGTTTTTACTTTCTTTACAAAAATCAGTTTTTAAAAATTCTTTTATAAAAATCTGTTTTTACTTTTAATTAAAATCAGTTTTTACTTCTTTAAAACAAATCGGTTTTTTTTATTTCTTTAAAACAAATCAGTTTTTAATGCTTTAAAAACAAAAATCAGTTTTATTTCTTTAAAAACAAAATCAGTTTTATTTCTAAAAAATCAGTTTCAGTTTCAGTTTTTATTTTTAAAACAGTTTCAGTTTTTATTTTTAAAACAGTTTCATACTTTTAAAAAGAACAGTTTAATCTTTTAAATAAAATCAGAATTAAAATAAAATAGATAAATAAAATTAAAAACTTACAGAGGAGTGGGGGGGGGAGGAGACGACGTCGGCGGCTCGGGTCTCGAACGGTGGTGGCGGTCTTCGATCGAGGGAGGCGGTGGCTTCGGGGTATGGACGGCGGCTTCAGCGTCGTCAGCGAGGGGGGGGGGGCTTCGGGGCTCGAACGAGGAGGCGGGAGGTCGACCGACTGGGCGGAGCGGTGGTGGTTGAGTGGTTCGGCGGTGGCTCGGCGATCGATTAGGTTTAGGGTTTCTTTTTTTTTTTTTTTTTTTTTTTTTTCCTTAGCGATTGAATTTTAAAAAGGGGGGGGGGGGGGCCAGAAAGGATATAAAGGAGGGAGAGGGAAATTAAAATTTATTTTAATTATTTTATTATTTAATTTTTCAAAAAGTTGACTTTTACCTGCGACCTCTAAACGAGGCTCACCGCCTGTCGTCCATAGCGTTTTACCCCCATTCCGAACACAATGGGATATGTATCGCAAGCTGATTTGATCGTTACAATCAGTTTCCTTTTGAATTTTCATTTAAATCACTGTATTGAATTTTAAACGCACATTTCAAATTACCGGGGTCACATACTAACTAGAAAAATCCCAGAAAATTATTTTCCAGCTTCGTATTGACGATACGGTCCTAACAAAACTAATTTCGTCAAATTCTGAGACCGTTTGAAAAATGGCCAATTTCCATTCGATTAAAATCAACGAAAACTGGTCAAACGCGTTTTCTTTTGCCACGCTCACACATTGATTCGAAAAATTATGAAATTTGAAATCTAGCAATAACTTGACACTGCGGATCTAACAAAAGTGGTTTCATCGAAATCCGAGGTCGTTTGCAAAATGTCCATTTTTAAGGGCCTGAATTCCACAGCGACTATTCAGAATTTTCAACTGGACATATCTTTTGATTCCCGCTATCAAATTTCGATTGGTCGGATTCGTTAGAAAGATATTCACTAACATATTTAAATATTTTTGGTTTCACTAAAATCCGGATTGTTTTGCACCCGGTATATTCAATTGAAGTTTGAAATCGAATTATCGAACTACTGCGCCATTTTCAATTCTATATATAATTATAATTAATTATATTCGTTTTCAAATGTCGATTCAACTCAGTTTTCATCGCCATTATCTAAAATATTTATTTTAAATATTTAAAATCCATTATTTTAGCCAATTTAAAAATTTTAAATTGGTTCAGATTTTCTGGGTCGTTACAGGATGTGAGGCTAGAAGCTACGCTTATCTTTTCACATACCACATCTTCATTCACTTAGAATGTCACATCGTCATACCCTCTAAATCACAAATTGATTTTCCCAAAAATACCACGGGTATAAGCTAAGAGAAACGAATTCCTCCGCCACCAACGTAAATACGTTTGAAACGATCAACTTACGTGATCTATCAGATATACTCTGTCAGACCTTCATCCATACAAGTTGTCCTGGGACTGAACAAACCGAAGGCACTATTCAATATATCCATCTTATTCACAGTTATCTAAGACTTATACAACAGCCCTTGCACTTTACTCCGTCTTCAATTATCTTTGGCATATATGATTCGCAACGTTTATGCCAATACAGAGTGGTTCTTTGGATAATAATCCAACCGGTCTCTCCATATTAACAACGTAAATTGGTCAAAACTTCGATAGTCTGTGATTTAACTATCGAATAAAAACAGGTGTGCAAACAACGATATTATTTCCAAATGGAAATATTATCAATCAATCATCAATCACTACCATTCCACAACTATCAGACTCTAACTATAAACTAACAAGAGAATAACTTCCTAAGTATAAACCCTGAAGGCCGAAACCAACATCAGATCGATACCCAGAAAACTATCCAACTTATTAATCTCTAGTCAGTTTCTAATTTTGCTTAACTCTATTTCTTTAACTCTATACGATTAACTCTAGTTCTTCTTTTTTTACTCTAATCGATTAACTCTATTTGATTATCTCTAACTGGTTAACTCTAACTGATTAACTCCTTTCAAATAAACTATATTCGATTTACTCTTTTTAACTCTAACTGATTTATTCTAACTCCTTTCAAATAAACTATATTCGATTTACTCCTTTTAACTCTAACTGATTAATTCTAACTCCTTTTATAATATCGTATTTATTTTCTAAATAAATATTTACTTTATTCTATTTATTTTCTCAAATAAATATTCCTTTATTCTAAGGGTGTGTTTGGTTAAAAATGAGTTTTGGGTTTTTAGTTTTCAAAATTAATTACAAAACTTTAAAGTGTAGAAGGAGGAATGGTAGAATGAAAGCAAGATGGAGGGGACCGCGGAGGGGATGTAGCAATTATGAAATGAGGATTTGGTCTCCATGTTTCTCTCATTTCTCAAAACATTAAAAATGGATAAAAGTTGTTTTTTATTTTGTGTGTTAACTTTGTTTTCTAAAATTGTTGTTTTCCATGATTTACATGCGTTGTGCACATTTTTGTACGGACGAAAACCCAAAACTTAAAATGGTAAACCAAACACTACCTAATTTTTTTATTCTAACAAGTAAATATCTTCTTTTAATCCTATTTATTTTTTAAATAAATATCTCCTTTTAATCCTAATTCTATTTAACAAATAAATTCCTTCTATATTTGATTAACAAATAAATTCCTTTATATTTGATTAACAAATATAATTCCTTTATATTTGATTAACAAATATATTTCTTTTATTTAAAACCCTTTTTATTTTATAATATAAAATCCATTGATTTTATATAAATAAATTATTTTCAAAATATACTTTGAAAATCTCCTTTCTACATTCTGGTATTTCTTATGGTATTTAACGCACCATATAACAACGATAACTATCGTCCAAAACACACATAATCAACGTCAGATTATATATCACATTATATATCACAATATATAAATCACAGTAAAATAACTGTTGAGGAATCCAGTTGGATTCCTCCAACCTGTTTCCCTGCATCACAGATGTTAGACAATATAATTAACATCGATTTCACTTCACTGTGAAATATTCTGATAACAGAATCACATATAAATATTTAACGGTTTATATATATATATATATATATAATTTCTACTAACTGACTAGCAGTTCAATCAAACAGCCAACACACAGCAATCAACAGATGATTAACAGTTCTAAAAATACATTATTAAAATAGAACTATACAGAGTTGGTGAGTTTTACTCACATTGGCAGTTCATTGTTAAAGAACAATAAACTGTTTATTTGATTTGAATCAAACAATTAAATTTGCCGTAAATTCAGACGAGCTCCAATCCACTTTCCGTCAGTTTCACTACGAAGTGTCCGTCCATACGATCCTAACGGATCTTGTTTCGCTCAATTCTAACATCGTATGTTAAAGATATTAATCACACAAGTTTATACACTATTTTAATTAAACCAAACTTGAATTTATTATAATATGGGCTTAACTTTATATCCCCGGCCCATTCACTATTCAGACCCGCACCCATATTTCCCTTTCTTCCCCGATTGTTTCACGCTTCCAGGAACTTCCTCAATGCCAAAGACCAACTTCTACCACCTCGTTTGACTTCATCTATCCACCGAACTTCACAAGGACTACACCAATGAACTCCTGTTGACAATCTCCATCTACCCATCCTCATTAGAAGCAACTCGCACGCACCAGGACCAGTGCGTCCTCCAGCGTTTCTCGAGCAAGAACAGTGCAAGTCCGAACCTTTTAATCGCGGAATCCACCAAATTTTTGACCGCAGGTGTGAAATCATCCAAGGAATCCAACTACAACCCTGAATTCACGAACGAGTGCTTCCATCTTCTACAAAATACAACCCTAGCACTTCGCTGTCGAAATTCCATTGAACGGAATATAAACCGAATACCTTGAAACTCACATGGGTTGAAGATAATCACCTCAGGATCTTTACTACATGAGTTCTGAGATTTATGGATTTTTCCCAATTTGATTTTGAATTTTCACTTTCGATTTTTCTTTTTAGGAAAAATAAAAAGCAACGGCGCAAGTTTATTGTCTGTTGACTTTGAGAATTAGGTTTTAAGGGCTTGGGTAGGATTATTTATAGGAGAAAAATATATTTTTATATTTCATTTTATATTGATTTATAAGCAACTGCTAGTTGTACTTATCCTTTAAAATTCCTGTGGTCACATGCAATACCCAAAAATCACGAAACTGGACATGCAGCTATAGCTCGACATTACGGTCCCAATGAAACTGGTTTCGTCGAATTCCGACTCTGTTTACTCACACAGCGTATTTTTAACTGTCAAAATACTGACTGTTTTTCACTCTAAAAATCCGTGCGGCCACATACTGACTATAAAAATCACGGAAACTGACATCTAGCAATAATTTAACATTGCGGATCCAACAAAATTAGTTTCGTCGAACTCCGACTTCGTTTGCAAAAGTGGCTATTTTTAAAGCTCTGGATGACCCATTTAAATATATAAATATATTTAAATATAATTAAATTAAATATTTATAAATAAATATTATCGTATATATTCACAATGGAATACCATACAGCTCCAATATATTTCTAACTGAATTTACAGCTTGATATTTAAATCCTGATTAAATCGATATTCGGTTTATAATGAAATCCCTTTTTAAAGTATAAATAATTCCTTTAGAAATTATAAAGGAATTCCACATCGACTTTTCTGAAATTTGATTTGGACATATCTCAAAATCTACATGACGAAATCCCGATTTTTCTCTTCCACTAGAAAGATATACTCCACCAGCTCCACACGTTTCTTGTTTGACAGAAATCCGGCTTAAAACGAATCCTGTACATTCAGTTGAAGTTCGAATCGCCAATTTACGAACTGCAGCGCCATTTCGAGCTCGATTAAAATTATAATATAATTATACGTTCAAACTGTCGTCGATTTAATATATTCGTCAATATAATTCAACTCTAAGTTGAACTAAATATTAGGGATGAACCCATTCACAGAATATTGTGATTTCCAATATTTTTGATTATTTCTGAATTATTTAATTATTTAATTAAATTAATTATCACTTATAATTTAATTAACGACGATTTAATTCCTTAAATCCTTATTTAAATAATTAAATTAATTAATTATTCCACGGCTAACAATGCGGGTCATTACAAGGTATAACTCGTTAGAACTGAACAAAAGACTCATCCGAGGTAGTATTAGTAATATCCTATAAAGGAATACTCATTAGAGATAGGATCAGTAGTATCCTAGAATGAGAAAACTCATTAGAGATGGAGTTAGTAATGCCCTAGAATGAGTTGAGAGTGACAAGTTCATAATTAACGTATTTGTGATTATGTATATAATCCAATCTTAGAGAATATGATTTTTAAATATATAAAAGTTATATATATTTGAAAAGTTAATCAACCAATAAAATTATTGAAATCAATAAAAAAATTGAGTTGATAAATTAAACAACTTTCAACTCCGTTCCTTTTTTAGGACGAAAATATTTTAAGTGGGGGAGATTGTAACAACCTGGAATTTTAGAACCAATTTAAAATTTTTATTTTAGAAATTTTAATGTTTAAAATAATTTATTTTAAATAATAATGACGAGAAATTTATTTTAGTCGAAGTTAAAACGAATAAATTCATTTTAATTATAAAAGGAGTTAGAAATAACGCGGTAGTTTGAAAATTTGAATTTGAACTTTGACTGAATGTACAGGATTCAAAATAAAACGAAGTTCAGTCAAACTAGAAATATTTAAATCTAATTAAAAATATCTTTCCAACGAATCTGAAAAATTGAAATTTCATAGCGGGAATAAAAAGTTATGGCCAGTTGAATATTCAGAATAGTTGCTATGGAATTTAATATAATATATAGCTCGTATAAATAGCCGTTTTGCAAACAACCTCCGTTTTCGACGAAACCACTTTTTTTAAATCTGGAATATCAAATTATTGCAAGATTCCAATTTTCATAATTTTTGAAATTAATATGTGAGCATGGAAAATTAAAACGTGTTTGACCAGTTTTAGTCAAATTTAATCGACTTGAAAAGAGTCATTTTTCCAACGGTCTCCAAATTCTACGAAATTAATTTTGTTAGGACCGTATCGTCAAAACATAGCTATAAATAATTTCTCAGTAATTTTTAGAGTTAGTATGTGGCCTCGGTAAATTAAAATGTACGATCAAATTAAACAATTAAATGTTTTATATTTTAATTTAAAGAAAAACATATCGTAACAGCCGAATTGTGTTACGAAACATATTCCATTGTGTCCGGATGGGATATTTGGCTAGGGGCAACTCTCGCTAGGCTGGAATTGGAGTTATTATGAGTAAGAGGGCTTTTCTGAAAACTAATGAATTAAATAATATATTATATTATAAATACCACCCCTTTACAAAACCTAAACCCTAATATCAAAACAGCAGCCGCCGCTCAGTATTTCAATGGCTCGAACACTCTAAACCTTTTTCAAATCAATCTTTCAATTCTTTAACAAATTCAAACGGCATTCAATACAAAAATTGGTGATCTTAGTGAGATCTAGAGTACCAACGGATGAGATTGGGTTTACTGTCCAGGATCGAGAGAATTTGTAGTTTGAATACCACCAGTTCGCACGTAATTCCAGGGGAATTGGGGAGTTCGAATTCGCCATCACTCATGGAGAAGGAAGAGGAGCTCGGGGGCTTCGAGATGGAGTAGTTGGATCGATGTCAGAACGCCTAGGGGAGCGTGCGCAGGTCAAATTTCGATTATGTGATGGGTTCTGTTTTGTTTTATTGGCTACGGTATGAGGAAGACGATGGAGTAAAGTAAATGATGGATTAAGGTTAACTAAATTTATTAATTTTATTAGTTAATTAGCTCTTGTAATTAAAAATTTAAATCATTGTAACTTTAGCAAATTGATTCAGAATCGAACGAAACGACTTGCGTTGGGATCACAAAAATAGAGCTTCGCGATGGAACTGACTAGAGTTTAGACGGACCATGTTAGAAATTCAGAAAAAATCATGGTGAGATCTCTATTTTAAATAAATTTTAATACTGATTGTGAGGTCAAATCCATATATGTGTTGTCGAAAATCTGAACTAATTGTTTGTAACACCCCGCAATTTTAAATCGGGACATAAGATATAATCAAATAATAGTTTATTTCAAATGCGAGAATTAAGGGAAACGGGTTACGCCATTGCGTTCGTCATGGAATTCTTCTTGAGATAGAGTCCGAGTTTGCGTAAAACGGACACCGTATGAAGGAGATATGGACGAACGAAGTTAGGAAGAAAACCAGAAGAAGAGAGAAATAAATAAATAAATAAATTGCACTGGCGCACTTGGGAAGTGCGCTAGTACAAAAATTGCACTGGCGCACTTGGGAAGTGCGCCAGTACAAAAATTGCACTAGTGCACCTGCCAAGTGCGCCCAGGTCGAGCTGAAAACCTGCACAACTTTCTGGTGTGTTCTGATCCGTACTATGACTCATTGCTGAGTCCTTTCTGACTCCTTGCTGAGTCATTAGGGCTGAGGTGTCACCCTATCCTGACTGAATGGTTATGGTTAACCCTAGGATCATCCGACGGCTCAAATTAAATTGAAACTCTATATAAACAACCTAACACTCAACCTTAAAATCACACTAATTCATTCTAAGAGCCGTCATACGGCCATACTCAACCTAGGACAGCCACCATTCTCTTTCAACTAAAAAGAAAACTAGAAAGCTACGAAGTGAATCAAATCTGAATATTAAGAACAATGATCTACATCAAAGGCGAGCATACCAACTTCAGAATTCAGATTCCAGAAATCAAGAATTACTTCTTTGTAAGTTCGGTTATTCCTTAGATTTGAACGTGTAATTAGAATCGTGAATGTAATGAATCAAAGTATAGAACTATATCAATTTGCAAGTTAATTATCTTTGATTCGTGCTTATGTCAAATCGAAAGTTATCTATGCCTTTGGATCTGATTTATGACTATGACTGTGAGAGTTTTGCCTAAGACTATTACTATGAAACTGTTGCCTATGAAGCTATTGCCTATGACTATGACTATGGCTATGAATATGAGACCTTTGTCTAAGACTATGGCCATGAACTATCGCCTATGAAATTATTGCCTACGACTATGAACCATAACTATGAGACTATTGCCTATGACATTGATTAAGAAATTATTGTGATTAGTCGCCCATGACTATTGTGGTTAATTGCCTATGACTATTGTAGTTAGTTGCTTATGACTATTCCCATTGTTACAATTAACCGATCATGTTGTACCTTGAACTGGCATTATGTTGGACCAAATCACCTATGCCTATTCCCTTGATTATGTGGATCTCATATTTAGTGTGTAACTTGGCTAGTTTATTCCTATTCACTATTATGTACATCGAACCAGTTGGAGCCATTATTTTTGCATGCCTTATCTTTTATATCAATTCTTGTGCGTATGCCCTATTCCTTTTGATTAGTCCCAAAACTTGTGAAATCCTGTTATACGTACGATTATGATGCGAGGATTGGGCGTAGCTTAATTAAGTTAGTTTGGCATAATAAATATGTTGGCATAATCTAAATTGGCTATAATAGTGAATGATTTACATGCATATTAGGCTTGGGCATAAGTTGATAAATTCAATTGGCCGCAAAGTGTGTAATTGGCGTGCAAACCAAGTTTTGGACATAAACGGTAAACTAGAATATTAAATCTAGTTTTGACATGAACCGTAAATTGGAATATTATTCTAGATTGGGCATGAATTGTAAAAGGGGAATATTAAATCTAAATTTGGTATAAACTGCAAGTTGGGTTAATTGATTGGTAAATCAAGTTTTGGGCATAGAATATAAGTATGTTAATTTGCATGACAGATGAATATGATCTAGGCTAAATTGATTTACGGAAAATTTACAGAAATAATAAATATGTAAATTTAGTAAAAGACGAATATGCCTAACCCGAGGTTAGACTGAGTTGTGGTATAAATCTACCCGGAACCGACCGGCACATCCAATGACCACAACAATACATGTCTAATGTGGGTGGTTAGTGGATCAAGCCCAGAAAGACCCGAGGTTAGACTGAATTGTGGTATAAACCTGCCCGGAACCGACCGGCACATCTAGTAACCACAACAATATCTGTCTAATGTGAGTGGTTAGTGCTTTAATTAATTAATTAATTAAGGTTCATGAATAAATCAAGCTAAAATTGGTGGGGTTAAGTAGTTAGGGAAACACTTAACCGTAATAACATGTTAACAAAGACAAGAAGGGTGGGTTTAAGTAATCGAGAAAACACTTAGCCAATTCAACATGCTAACTAGACTAGATGGTGAGGTTAAGTAAATTTAGAACACTTAACCGTCATAACATGTTAACTAGACAAGTGGGTAAGGTTAAGTAAGTGTTTAACATGCTAACTAGACTAGATGGTGAGGTTAAGTAAATTTAGAACACTTAACCGTCATAACAAGTTAACTAGGCAAGTGGGTGAGGTTAAGTAAAAATTAGAACACTTAACCGTTACAATATGTTAATTAGACAAGTGGGTGAGGTTAAGTAAATTTAGAACACTTAACCGTTGTAACATGCTAATTAAGCAGATGATAGGGTTAAGGTAACACTTAACCAAAATATATAATGACATGTGGTGGGGTTAAGTAATACAAGAGGAAAACACTTAACCAATTATATAACATGATGTATGGGAAGGGTTAAGTTAACACGAGAGGGCAATACTTAACCAATATAACCTGATGACTGAACAGGGTTAAGTTAATAAATCACACTTAACCAATCTAACAAGATAAGTGAGAAAGGTTAAGTTAATAAGAACCACTTAACCAACACGACTTGACGAGTAGGAGGTTAAGTACATATCAGGTTGGTGGGTAATATTAGTAAATATAGGCCTACAGAACTTAACCATTAAATAAACATGCTTGAATCCTGGGAAGGTTAAGTACATATCGGGTTGGTGGGTAATATTAGTAAATATAGGCCCATAGAACTTAACCATTAAATAAACATGCTTGAATCGGTGGGAAGGTTAAGTACACATCGGTTGGTGGGTAATATTAGTAAATATAGGCCCACAGAACTTAACAATTAAATAAACATGCTTGAATCAGTGGGAAGGTTAAGAACACATCAGGTTGGTGGGTAATATTAGTAAATATAGGCCCATAAACTTAACCAGCAGGAAACCCTAGTAACGGGGACCCATTTCAGCAGTAACCCACATAGATGTATCATGGTACCCTGAAACTAGGCAGGGTGGGGCACAATTACTGGGCTGATTATAAGCGGTCAAAGATAACGGCAAGGGGTACGTCAGTGTAGGTTCCGACGGTTTATGGACGTGCACGTTCTCCGGAGTGGGAAAAGCAGGCACTGGGTACCAGTAGTTATACACTGTGCATCTTGAATCGTGTTGGGTCGCTATCATAAGGCTTGATACACCTTATGGTGGGGCTAGCATAGAGTATCTACATGCAAGAGAGGGCCGACTGACACAGACACATGGAAAATTTATACAAGTAGGTAGCATAATCTCTAGTTGGACCTAGGTCGTGTAAACCCTGAATCCGAGAGGCGTTCAATAGGTAGCATAAACCCCAGTGGCCCTAGGTAGCGTAAAACCCTGGTTGAATCTAGGAAGCACTCGATAGTAAACCCTAGATTAGATCTAGGTAATAAATGGAATCCCCATAATAGATGTACACCTGAAGGCAACCGCAAAATACGGGGATTGGGATCACGTTATCATATGATCATAGATTACTAGTTTGGACACCAGTTAGGTAGTGCAGAGACATAGAAATCAGTATAAACAGGGTAGTTGCGAAGCAGAGAAGGAGTAGAAGCGCATTCAGTTTATCGGTACATTCAGTTTATCTTGCCATGTTTATCCCATGTTATCTTGTTACTATGGTTTAGTCTTATATTTAGTTTATTCATGTCATGACCCCTTTTCCTCATTTAAATACTAAGAATCACTGGACTTACCAGACTTTAAGTCTGACCCCGTTTTCTTTCGCCTCTTTTCTTCCGTCCCCCCCCCAGGTAGTTAGGGAGGGAAAAGCTCAACTCATTTTGGGGCCGTTACTCTCTCCGAGCTTGAAGATTCTTTGGCGCATTGCTTTAAACTCCATTTTCTACTGCTATGGCTGACTCATGCTCTATTGGGGAATATCATTGTCAGTTTGTGCTTCTTATATATTAAACAAGACAAATGCTTTCTTGTAATAAGTATTGGTGTTGTAAAACAATCTTTGTACAAGCTGTTTTAATCAATAAAGGTTACTTATCTTCCGCTGCTTTATTTGTCTGTCTTGTAATTTATCTGCATCTTGTACTAAAAATGCTCCACCGAAGTTAAGGCATTCCCTTTGTGAGTGACCTTAACGGAGGTGGGGTGTTTCACTTGGTATCAGAGCCGAAGGTTACCAGATTAGATAAAAGATTTGAAAAATTATTTTCAAAACGATTTTAAAAGAAGCATTTTCAAAAGAAAAGTTTTGTTTTAAAGGCATATTCCCCAAAGCCATATGCACTATCTTTTGACCCTCTGCTTGAATCCTTGTTCCCTTCTTTCTTGAGTCTCTGGGACTCCTGGCTTTCTGGGAGGTAACCTCATTGCGGCATGGTTCCGTAGGCTTGATGAGACTACGACACTTGTCAAAGGGCAAGCAAGTGCCTAACTTCCATCTGTAGCCATAATTTTCCATCGAGGTTTGTAGGATTTTTCGTGTGATGGAGGCAGCTTTCAAGAGACCTGTCAACAAGTTACACAAGGATGGCAAAGATGAGAATGAGGGAGTTTGGTTAAGGAGCACAACCCAAGGATGAAGAACTCATGGATATAGACTTGGTTCACAAAGGAGGGGAGGAAAGAATAGTAAAACCTAAAAACAAGAGGATGTATCTTTATTATGGTATAACGGGTCGTATAATTAACGGCAAGGGCAAGAACAAATGACAGGATTTTTTTTGAGGGCAAATCCATGCTCTCACCGCTAGCATACCTGAAAGAGAGAGGCAGTAATATTTCTATTGGAACAGTTTTTCCTTTTTTTTATTATCCTATTAATACTCCTTCTGACTTTAGCGCTTCGCATCCGTATATATCTGCTTCCATAGTTGAGTCTCTGCACCCTAGTTATTGTGTAGTAGAGGATCCCATTATAGTCTCAAATCTAATTGCTGGTTCGGCCTATTTATCTTTGACTTGTGAGGATTTGAGAATAGCTATATTTATGCTTATGTTTTTGGGCTATGGGTTGATTCTAGGCATTGATTGGTTAGCTAGTAATTGTGAAGCAAGGGTAGTTAGACTTTCGACTTGCCTCGGGAATACCCTTGAGATTTCATACGATCCTAAGGGATCAGTTTGTCTTAGCTACCTAGAATCACTTTATTTACCTATCGACAATTTTCGATCTGTTGGAGTAGTCCATGAGTACGCAAGGTGTTTTGATTCGGGTAGGGGTTTTCCCCCTAAAACTCGGGACAGACTTCCGCATATATCTAAACGACACTGCAAAGCCAGTTATGCGATCAATGATAATTTTGGAGCAAGATTGGCGAGGATAGCCAGAGTCGATAGTGCGCTCGATTGTTTTGTTGTATCATCTCGCATAGATTGTCCAAATTCGAAGGAGGTATCCCTTGGGTGCTTGTCTGATATTGGTTTAGGCCTTTGGGGTTTGTACTTGAGGGATGTCGAGTTCGACTAGGATGGTTTGCGTGAGAAATAAATGGTTGGGGCTGGCACCCTAAGTTAGACTGACCTTAAGAGAGGTAATAAGCACATAGTAACCATTAGCTTTGGACCCTCAGACTTGCAGCATAATGGATAAGCTAAGTAGAGGAGAGACCTCTAATCATCTTAGGATATACACTCGATATCATGGTTAATATCTGTTTATCTTGGAAAGAACAATTCGACTACATTGGATACCCTCTAGCATAGTAAGTGATCGAAGGCCTATCTTTACTAGTGGGTTTTGGAAATGGAGCTCAAGAAGCTTTGAAACCTTGAAGTTAAATTAGATAAGGTACAGTTGAGTGAAGCTCAAGAAGATGCGACTTAGAAGGCCGAAGACTAGATACGCGCATCTTACCCTTTTTAAGGGTATATCCTTGATTCCTCTTTTTATTTAAAATCTATTTGCATGCTAGTCTTTAGCTTTTAAGTATATCCTCTCGGTCCTATCCTCAATCCTTAGGTAGAAGCCAATGGATGTAAACATGTGTTTGAGACATGTTATGTTTGGTGGATGCAAGTGGTTGCAAGTGTTTGCTAGTGGTTGCTCGTGGATGCATATACACACATAAGGCACTAGATCAGCTCAGTCACTTCCATATTGCATTTGCATATATGTATTTGTCTATGGATTGAACTTGATGTGTTATCCTGTGGACGTTGCATTTGAGTGAATGGTTGTGCACTATTATAGAAATAATATGTATCATTAGGATTGCATGCATATTGGATGCATGACACTGACATGATTTGCATTAAGGAGGTCAACTGAATCAGTAGACCACCTGATTTTGCATTAAATAAGGACATATACACACACTATGCATATGATCATGAAAGCATTAGGAATATTTTAAGGATAATGGACGCAAGTGACTGAATGGTTGAGTACATAGATGTTGGATGATAGGATATGCATTCTTCTTAACTTAGAGATTTCGGGGACGAAATCCATTAAGGAGGGGAGAATGTAACACCCCGCAATTTTAAATCGGAACATAAGATATAATCAAAGAATAATTTATTTCAAATGCAAGAATTAAGGGAAATGGGTTACGCCATTGTGTCGTCATGGAATTCTGCTTGAGATAGAGTCCGAGTTTGCGTAAAACGGACACCGTATGAAGGAGATATGGACGAACGAAGTTAGGCAGAAAACCAGAAGGAGAGAGAAAATAAATAAATAAATTGCACTAGCGCACTTGGGAAGTGCGCCAGTACAAAAATTGCATTGGTGCACCTGCCAAGTGCGCCCAGGTCGAGCTGAAAACCTGCACAGCTTTCAGGTGTGTTCTGATCCGTACTGTGACTCATTGCTGCGTCCTTTCTGACTCCTTGCTGAGTCATTAGGGCTGAGGTGTCACCCTATCCTGAATGAATGGTTATGGTTAACCCTAGGATCATCCGACGGCTCAAATTAAATTGAAACTCTATATAAACAACCTAACACTCAACCCTAAAATCACACTAATTCATTCTAAGAGCCGTCATACCGCTATACTCAAACTAGGATAGCCACCATTCTCTTTCAACTAAAAAGAAAACTAGAAAGCTATGAAGTGAATCAAATCTGAATATTAAGAACAACGATCTACATCAAAGGCGAGCATACCAACTTCAGAATTCATATTCCAGAAATCAAGAATTCCTTCTTGTAAGTTCGGTTATTCCTTAGATTTGAACGTGTAATTGGAATCGTGAATGTAATGAATCAAAATATAGAACTATATCAATTTGCAAGCTAATTATCTTTGATTCGTGCTTATGTCAAATTGAAAGTTATCTATGCCTTTGGATCTGATTTATGACTATGACTATGAGACTTTTGCCTAAGACTATGACTATGAAACTGTTGCCTATGAAGCTATTGCCTATGACTATGACTATGAATATGAGACCTTGGTCTAAGACTATGGCCATGAACTGTCGCCTATGAAATTATTGCTTACGACTATGAACCATAACTATGAGACTATTGCCTATGACATTGATTAAGAAATTATTGTGATTAGCCGCCCATGACTATTGTGGTTAATTGCCTATGACTATTGTAGCTAGTTGCTTATGACTATTCCCATTGTTACAATTAACCGATCATGTTGCACCTTGAACTGGCATTATGTTGGACCAAATCACCTATGCCTATTCCCTTGATTATGTGGATTTCATATTTAGTGTGTAACTTGGCTAGTTTATTCCTATTCACTATTATGTACATCAAACCTGTTGGAGCCACTATTTTTGCATGCCTAATCTTTTATATCAATTCTTGTGCTTATCCCCTATTCCTTTTGATTAGTGCCATTTCATGAGTTTATAGAAAACTTGTGAAATCATGTTATATGTATGATTATGATGCGGGGATTGGGCGTAGCTTAATTAAGTTAGTTTGGCATAATAAATATGTTGGCATAATCTAAATTGGCTATAATAGTGAATGACTTACATGCATATTAGTCCTGGGCATAAGTTGATAAATTCAATTGGCCGCAAAGTGTGTAATTGGCGTGCAAACCAAGTTTTGGACATAAATGGTAAACTAGAATATTAAATCTAGTTTTGACATGAACCGTAAATTGGAATATTAATCTAGATTGGGCATGAATTGTAAAAGGGGAATATTAAATCTAAATTTGGTATAAACTGCAAGTTGGGTTAATTGATTGGTAAATCAAGTTTTGGGCATAGAATATAAGTATGTTAATTTGTTGACAGATGAATATGATCTAGGCTAAATTGATTTACGGAAAATTTACATAAATAGTAAATATGTAAATTTAGTAAAAGACGAATATGCCTAACGCGAGGTTAGACTGAGTTGTGGTATAAACCTGCCCGGAACCGACCGGCACATCCAGTGACCACAACAATGCCTGTCTAATGTGGGTGGTTAGTGCATCAAGCCCAGAAAGACCCGAGGTTAGACTGAGTTGTGGTATAAACCTGCCCGGAACCGACCGGCACATCTAGTAGCCACAACAATATCTGTCTAATGTGAGTGGTTGGTGCTTTAATTAATTAATTAAGGCTCATGAATAAATCAAGCTAAAATTGGTGAGGTTAAGTAATTAGGGAAACACTTAACCGTAATAACATGTTAACAAAGACCAGAAGGGTGGGGTTAAGTAGTCGAGAAAACACTTAGCCAATTCAACATGCTAACTAGACTAGATGGTGAGGTTAAGAAAATTTAGAACACTTAACCGTCATAACATGTTAACTAGACAAGTGGGTAAGGTTATGTAAGTGTTTAACATGCTAACTAGACTAGATGGTGAGGTTAAGTAAATTTAGAACACTTAACCGTCATAACAGGTTAACTAGGCAAGTGGGTGAGGTTAAGTAAAAATTAGAACACTTAACCATTACAACATGTTAATTAGACAAGTGGGTGAGGTTAAGTAAATTTAGAACACTTAACCGTTGTAACATGTTAATTAAGCAGATGATAGGGTTAAGGTAACACTTAACCAAAATATATAATGACATGTGGTGGGGTTAAGTAATACAAGAGGAAAACACTTAACCAATTATATAACATGATGTATGGGAAGGGTTAAGTTAACACGAGAGGGCAATACTTAACTAATATAACCTGATGACTGAACAGGGTTAAGTTAATAAATCACACTTAACCAATCCAACAAGATAAGCGAGAAAGGTTAAGTTAATAAGAACCACTTAACCAACACGATTTGATGAGTAGGAGTTTAAGAACGTATCGGGTTGGTGGGTAATATTAATAAATATAGGCCCACGGAACTTAACCATTAAATAAACATGCTTGAATCCGTGGGAAGGTTAAGTATATATCGGGTTGGTGGGTAATATTAGTAAATATAGGCCCATAGAACTTAACCATTAAATAAACATGCTTGAATCGGTGGGAAGGTTAAGTACACATCGGGTTGTCGGGTAATATTAGTAAATATAGGCCCATAGAACTTAACCATTAAATAAACATGCTTGAATTGGTGGGAAGGTTAAGAACACATCGGGTTGGTGGGTAATATTAGTAAATATAGGCCCACAAACTTAACCAACAGGAAACCCTAGTAACGGGGACCCATTTCAGCAGTAACCCACATAGATGTATCATGGTACCCTGAAACTAGGCAGGGTGGGGCACTATTACTGGGCTGATTATAAGCGGTCAAAGATAATGGCAAAGGGTACGTCAGTGTAGGTTCCGACGGTTTACGGGCGTGCACGTACTCCGGAGTGGGAAAAATCAGGCACTGGGTACCAGTAGTTATACATTGTGCATCTTGAATCGTGTCGGGTCGCTATCATAAGGCTTGATACACCTTATGGTGGGGCCAGCACAGAGTATCTACACGCAAGAGAGGGCCGACTGACACAAACACATGGAAAATTAATACAAGTAGGTAGCATAATCCCTAGTTGGACCTAGGTCGCGTAAACCCTGAATCCGAGAGGCATTCAATAGGTAGCATAAACCCCAGTAGCCCTGGGTATCGTAAAACCCTGGTTGAATCTAGGAAGCACTCGATAGTTAACCCTAGATTAGATCTAGGTATTAAATGGAATCCCCATAATAGATGTACACCTGAAGGCAACCGCAAAATACAGGGATTGGGATCACATTATCATATGATCATAGATTACTAGTTTGGACACCAGTTAGATAGTGCAGAGATATAGAAATCAGTATAAACAGGGTAGTTGCGAAGCAGAGAAGGAGTAGAAGCGCATTCAGTTTATCGGTACATTCAGTTTATCTTGCCATGTTTATCCCATGTTATCTTGTTACTATTGTTTAGTATTATATTTAGTTTATTCATGTCATGACCCCTTTTCCTCGTTTAAATACTGAGAATCACTGGACTTACCAGACTTTATGTCTGACCCCGTTTTCTTTCACCTCTTTTCTTCTGTTTCACCCCCTCCTCCAGGTAGTCAGGGAGGGAAAAGCCACAGCTCATTTTGGGGCTATTACTCTCTCTGAGCTTGAAGATTCTTTGGCGCATTGCTTTGAACTCCATTTTCTACTGCTATGGCTGGCTCATGCTCTATTGTGGAATATCATTGTCAGTTTGTGCTTCTTATATATTAAACAAGACAAATGCTTTCTTGTAATAAGTATTGGTGTTGTAAAACAATCTTTGTACAAGCTGTTTTAATTAATAAAGGTTATTTATCTTCCGCTGCTTTATTTGTCTATCTTGTAATTTTTCTGCATCTTATACTAAAAATGCTCCACCGAAGTTAAGGCATTCCCTTTGTGAGTGACATTAACGGAGGTGGGGTGTTTCATTGTTTGTCATTGTGTTTAATGACTGGATTGAATTATATATGTCAGAAAAATGTTCATGTTTAATAAGAACATGATTAGACAATAAAATCAATCAATCAAGGTGAGATTTCTCAATTTAAAAAAATTAAATTAAAATATATAAATTATATATATATATATATATATATATGATTTGATTATGACTATGTTATAAATATACGCCATGTATAAAACAAATATGTGGTGTGTAAAATTTAGATTGACTAATTGCTTGTGGTGATGATTATTCGTTGAATTATATTTATCTAAGATAAAGATATAATCTTTAAATATTAAAATGAAAATATCATGTTATGAACGACTATGATCGAAAAAGTTGAACTGAGGTGGTCGGATTTCGCTCTCAAAGTTTCCGACTTTGGAGCCATTTCTGGCGTGCGTGGGCCCACCGAGTCTGCCCTGATGCACGGCGAAGGACAGCGACTTCATGGCGGATGGTGCAGCGATGTCAGATCGGTGGTCAGGGGCCTTGAACGTCGTGCGTGGGTGGAAGTTAGAGGTCGACGATGGGATTGAAGAGGAGCGGGTTATAGAACGTTGGGGGAAGAAGATTAGCGGCTAATCAATCATTAAGGGTAATTATTGTTTTAATTATTTTATTAAATGATCTAAATTTAATTCAAACTTATAAAAATCAATATCTTCTTCATACGAGGTCCGTTTTACGAACCGTCAGAAGCGTTGGATTCGTGGCGATGAGATCTACAACATGGAACAGTATCAGAGCTGAAACACAGCGATCTAAAATTTTGATGAATTCAAAATCTAATGTGAGATTTCTCGTTTTAAATTTAAAATAAAAATTATATACATATATATAGATATATATATATTTTAAAATGATTTTGATTGATCTTGGTTGTGATGTTGGATTTAAATATATGTTGTTCGTTAAAATTTGTCATCCTTAGCATGTTAACGAATAATAAAATTATCATTCGTTAATTTTATTTGTGTTAGCCAAAAATATTAATTGATATAATAAAATATTTCAACAATAAATAGATTACATTTTTATTACATATGGTGATCAACAAAAATATCATTTTGCTATAATCATGTCTGGTTAATTAAATATGTCATTTTTGCAAGATCATGTCATGTTAGAATTAAAAACATCACTTTCGTTAGAAATGTTTATTTAGAAAAAAACATCACTTTTGTTTATTAGATTAGTTGAATCATAAATTAACAATTTTGTTAATTAGGATTGAGTTAAACAAAAATTATCACTTTTGTTTATTATATTAGTTGAATCATAAATTAACATTTTTGTTAATTAGGATTGGGTTAAACAAAAATTATCACTTTTGTTTATTAGATTAGTTAAATTAAAAAAATTAATATTTTGTTAATTAGAACTGAGTTAAACAAAAATTATCATTTTTGTCGAATTAGAATAATGGAATTAAAATTATCATAAAATTGACATTTTTGTCAAAATATAATTGTTGAATTAAACTTGTCATTTTCGTCAAATCAAAATAGTTGAAATGAAAAGGACATTTTTGTTGTAACAAAATAGTTGAAAATAAAAAAGGGACATTTTGTTGTAAGAAGATAGTGAAACAAAAATTATCATTTTTATAGTTGAATCAAAAATATTCATTTTTGTCAAAGTAGATTACTTAAACAAAAATATTCATTTTTGTCAAAGTAGTTTAGTTAAACAAAAATATTCATTTTTGTCAAAGTAGTTTGGTTAAACAAAAATATACATTTTTGTCAAAAAGATTAGTTGAAACAAAAATATACATTTTTGTCAAAAAGATTAGTTGAAACAAAAATACATTTTTGTCAAAAAGATTAGTTGAAACGAAAATATACATTTTCGTCAAAAAGATTAGTTGAAAACAAAAATATACATTTTTGTCAAAATAGATTAGTTGAATCAAAATTGTCATTCTTGTCAAAATATAATTGTTGAATCAAAATTGTCATTCTGGTCAAAATATAATTGTTGAACCAAAATTGTCATTCTTGTCAAAATATAATTGTTGAAGCAAAATTA
Source organism: Allium sativum (assembly GCA_030737875.1). Taxonomy (NCBI): domain Eukaryota; kingdom Viridiplantae; phylum Streptophyta; class Magnoliopsida; order Asparagales; family Amaryllidaceae; genus Allium; species Allium sativum. The sequence goes on along the minus strand of CM060918.1, from coordinate 1,021,528,899 downwards.
TCATTTTTGTTAAAATATAATTGTTGAAACAAAAATGAACATTTTTTCAAATTAGAATAGATGAATAAAAATATACATTTTTGTCAAGATATGATGGTTGAAAACAAAAATTACATTTTTGTTAAATAGATTTAAGTTAAACAAAAATTTCATTTTTTTTACATAGGTTTGAGGTAAAACAAAAAATAACATTTTTGGTTAAATAGGTTTGTGGTTGAGCAAAAATACTAATTTTGTTGATATAGAATTGTCAACAAAATGAAAATACCATTTTTATTCATTTTGTTAAACTAGATTTGTTAACAAAATGAAATTATCACTTTTATTCTTTGTTGAAATAAAATTGTCAATAAAATGAATAAATCATTTTTTAATCATTTTGTTGAAATAAAAATTTCAACAAAATAAATGAATCACTTTTTAATCATTTTGTTGAAATAGAATTGTCAACAAAAATGAAATTATCACTTTTAATCATTTTGTGGGAATAAAATTTTCTACAAAATGAATGAATCACTTTTTAATCATTTTGTTGAAATAGAATTGTCAACAAAAATGAAATTATCACTTTTATTCATTTTGTTGAAATTGAATTGTCAAAAAAAATGAATGTATCACCTTTTATACATTTTGTTGAAATATAATTTGTATGCAAACAAAAGAATCATTTTTATTGTCAAAACATACAATAGAAATTGTATACAAATTTAAGAATCATTTTTATTATAAAAACATACATTAGAATTTGTATGTTAAATAAAGAATCATTTTTATTGTTAAAACATACATTAGAATTTGTATGTTAAATAAAGAATCATTTTTTTTGTAAAAACATACATTACAATTTGTATGTTAAATAAAGAATTATTTTTATTGTTAAAACATACATTAGAATTTGTATGTTAAATAAATAATCATTTTTATTGTTAAAACATACAATAGAATTTGTATGTTAATTAAAGAATCTTTTTTATTATCACAACATACATTAGAATTTGTATGTAAGTTAAAGAATTATTGTTATTGTCAAAATATACATTGAAACTATGTACAAATAAAATATTTCTTTTTATTTGTTAAAGTTAAAAATAGAAATACAAATAAACATTATCTTTTTATTAGTCATTAGTTAAATTGTCATGTAAATAAAATACATTTTATTTGACATTATGAATATGTAGATGTGTTATGCCAATAAAAAATTCTTTTATTTGGCGTGTTAAACCATGTTAGTGGAATCGTCGAATGGTTTATATTTATATATAACTTTGTATATAAATATAAATTAAAATTAAACGAATCGCGCGCAGTAGTTCGGGTTTCAGAATCGTAACTTTAAACGATTATATCGAAATATCCGACCGTCGGATCTTCCCAAAACTGGAACCGTTAGGACCGCTTTGGGAAGATATTTCCAATGATTTTTTTTTTAAATCCAACGGTTAGATTCCGAGAAATGTGTAAATCAAATTTGGGTAAAAATAGTGCCAGGGCCGCCTATTGACCCGAAGAGTCGTTAAATTAAATTGAGCTATTTTTATATAAATAAAAATAGCGATAAATCGTTATAAAATAGTATTAACGATATGAGATGATTTAAATTATATATATGCAAGAATTATTTGAAAAGACCGATTTCAGTCTCATTTCAAATAATTATACGACGATTTAACTCGAATATATCGAAGACGGTGATTGAAGACCGACGATCTTCACATCGAATGGACAACTACTGATGCCCGACATTGGGTAGCTCCCAGTAAAGGGTTAAAGTGGTAGTTGTCCGGGCGTACTTGTTGATTGTCCGGATAAGCGAACACCTCTCTTCCGTATTGGACACACGGGACGAGGAATAAGGTTTCTCCGGTTTCGTTCAGACCTAGAACGGACTTGTAAATGGATGTGTGTCTGACATTGGATTTCATTCCATGTAAATTGATTTCTATTTAATATATATCTGACTAGTGGCGGAGAATTTATTCTTTTTCTTAACACCCTTCTCTGAGACACATAAGCTCAAATGTTATATATTGATAGTTATTGATCGCATGGCGTGAATTGTTAATGTGTCATGCCAAGATGCAAATGATCAAAGCTTTGGTTAAAAAACAGAGCCTTGTGGTTGATAATCAAAGCATGGTCTGTTTACGCGTAGCTTTGTGTATAGTGTTACTCCGCGAGCCTCACACCCTGGTAAGAGTCAGAAATGGGACAAGGGACCCAAGGAGTGAATGCGTTTCTTTCTAGCTAGAAGTGGTATCAGGGTTTTGCAAGCCCAGATATTTTATTTATGTGGATGATGGATTATGAGGCCTCAGTTATATTGGTCGATAGTGACCAATTTATAGGTTCAATAGGACCGGAAAACGTGTGTTCAGGCATAACTAGTCAACTAAAGTATTTATAGACCGACCTTGGAGGATCCAAGGGTTGCCCGTAGGTGTGATCCTGAGACATTTGCTAGAGTGTCTCGAATCGGTAAGGAGATCGTCCCTAGCCTTGACTCATGATGGAAACCCAACTTCCAATACGATCTTACGGTTTTGATTGTATACCTATATATGGCGACATAGTATATGGTAGCTATGCCGTCTAGGATTGATACATTTACTTTGAAGTATTTTAAAACTGATTAGACACTAATAATAATATTAAAATATTATTTTCTACGTATCAAGCATGTTTGATCATTATAACGTAAAACTCTATCCTCCGTTTTGCGTTGCATTATGTGACGGGACTTGAGTCTTATAATGATTTCATTTTTCTAAAAAGCACTAGTTGTTTTGAATAAAAAAAAATATTTAATTTATGCACTGGCAATCCAATGGAGTAAACCCGTTCCACGTTAGCGGCCTGGTCCAGTGATTAGCCATACTGTTAGATAAGTTAGGAAAGATTTCTCATACTAGTCCCATGACTGACTCGTAGTTTGTTTCATTTTGCAAACTCGGGTGCCCTATTTTCCACACGGGCAGTCGAGTAGCTTATTTTATAGATATATTGTGTAGGATTCTGGATCGAAGCTTAAAGCTGTGTCCGCAGCATTGATAGACTTCCGATGTGCTAGTTTATTCATTTCCGTTGCGTTGTATTAAAATTATTGTAAATTAACCTTCCGATGTTGTATTATTTTTTCGATGTACTCTGATATATTATGTACTTTGATGTAACATTATTATGATGTAATAAAAGTCTTCTGTTATTTGTTCTGATGTGTTGTATGCCCAAAGTTATTGCATTCAAGGATTTCCAACTTTTGGATCAGACCTGTGTGGTTTATGGTCGATTCAAAGGGCGGGGATTTTCGGGTCATTACAATTGAAGTGGCTAAGAATTTCAAATTTAAAAGTTTTGAAAGTTATAGTTTGGTAAAAACAGAATCGATTTTGAATGAACTTGAAATTTAAAGGATAAGAAATCTCAAATGCGATAACTGTATGATTTTTCCAAAGGAATTAATTGAAGATAAAGCAAATTTCAAATCCCTTCAAAACGAAAACGTGAGTTTGAAAAATGAAAAATATGATATTATTCAAACAAATCATAATTTGAAAAAAAAAACGATTGAAAATTTCAAGGAATCTAAAAATATTGAATTTGAAAAACGTAATCGGTTTGAAATTTAGATTTCAAAATTGGTTTTGAATCAAATTGATGCTGAAAAGAGAGAAATCGCTATTAATAATTCCTCAAATTCAATGAAAGAAAATAGTGATCTTAAATCCAAAATTCAACGACTTGAATCAACATTGGCTAAATTTTCTTGCAGAGAAAAATCGTTGAACATGTTGAAAAATCAATTTTTTTGTTGAAATTAAGAATGGACTTGGCTTTGGTAATCAAATCGACTTGGAAAGAAAAATTCTGGAAATTCAAATTGTGATAAGATTAATCATAAACAAGATGAGAACCTATTTAGAAACAATCCGATTAAATAAATATGGGTCCAAAAGTAAATAAAACAGGTTTGGTTAAAATTAAGCAAATTTGGATTCCTAAAGATACATTGGTAAAAGAAAATGGATTGTTATACAAACTATTTTGGGTATCGAAAGTCACATACACAATTGAGTGATTCAACAACTTTTGTTAGACCACTCAACCCCCTATACTTAGATACCAGAGGCTAACAAATTCCCAAAAGAATCAAAGTTGTTCCACACCCAAAATCGAAGCTAATTGACATATGTTCCTTAGCCATGATTGACGAGTTAGAGAATCCAAATCATTAATAGTAAGTCAGGTAAGATCTCTAAACTCGTATTTTCGTTTTCTTTTCTTTTAGCTTTTTTTATATTGCCATAGTATTCTTGACACTTCTTGAGTTTTTTAACTTCAAATTGCAAAATTCTTGACTTTTTGGAAAGTAAATTCATTTATCTAAAACTTTCATTTCTTGATGATTTCTAGACTTTGAACTCAAAATTGTGAATATCTGCAATTCTTTTGAAGTTTAGCTTTTGGCAGTTCCCTAAATTTCCAACAATGTTGTAGTATTTTGAGCATATTTTGAACACTGTTACTTGGAATTCTAAAATTCTTGAAGTTCTGAAAATCTAATGAAATTTCACACGGTTCTGCTGTTTTGAGTTTCTTCTAATACACCTTGAAAAGTCTTTAAAATCTTACCTCGATACAGCATACTACTTGAAAGCTTTGATTGATATGTCGTGATAATTTCATAGTTTTTTGGCTTGACTTGGATATTTGTTTTTGAAATCATTCGCAATTGCTGATATGTTGAATCTCATCGGTACTATATTTGGATTTGAATTTTTGAAAATACATCTTAGAAATGATTTCAAATGAATTGTTTTAATCTTGGATCATGGATTGTCGCTTGGGCATGTTGTAAATATTGTGAAAAATTTTCTTGGCAATCTTGCTTTGAAACAGATTTTTCTGCTGCTATAATAAAAGAAATTGAATTTTAAGATTTGTTTGCTTGCCTTGGTGATTGGATAGTTTGTTGAAAATTCAGTTTCTGTGATACATTATAGTGTCATTATGGGCAATTAGCACCTACAAGCGATATTAGTCTTAGAAGTTTTGAAAATTTCACATTTAGCTGATTGATTTTTTAAACTGATTTTCAACCTGCACAGTTCTTTTATAATCCCTCTTGAAATTGATATTTTCAAATTCAGAATCATTTTTGATTATTTAATCAGAAATTGATGACCAAATTAAACTATATTTGGAACTCATAAAATTTTTATTAGATTTATGAAATTGTGATGAGTTGTGACTATAGTATATTTCATAAAAATACGAGATATTATTTAAATTCTCATGATGATTGGATATATTTTATGATACCTTTGAGTTGGTGCTTATTTCATGATCAGCTTCTTTTTTCTACCATCTTTCTATTATTCAACATGGTTTTATATAATGTGGAGACTTTAATTATTATTGACATCATTAAAGAAAGTACAATTTCATAATTTGTGATGGAAATGTGACTATACTATTTTTCAAAATGAGAGAGGGCTGAAATTTTCAAAAATCCTGGTACGGTTGAATATATTTCATAATATGATTAATTTAGAGATTAATTTCATGATCATCGATATCCCTACCATATTTCTATGATCCATTATGGTTTTATATAATAAGGGGATTTTTATATAATAAGTGTGATTCTAACCTTATTTAAAAAACACTAGATATTGTCATGCATGGTTAGAGAATGCTTATAATTTAAGTTGCAACTGACCTCATTTAGAAGTCCTCATGGTTATGCGTGGTTAGTGTGCTCTTAAAACTAAAAAAATAGAAAAAGGAAAAGAAAAGAAGCAATTGTGTATATATGAAATCCTTCTCGTTATGTAAAACCGACCTTTTGATCTGTTTTCGGAAATGTGAAATGTGTTACTATGTTATGAATTATTATGATTTTTTGTTTGATTGTTTAGGGATTTGCGATATTTGATTTTTTTCTTTAAATTTTAATTTATAATCATAGTCTAAATCCATCTCTATCTTTTAAGTCATTTTAACCTTAATTTCAAAATTTATTTGATTTTTTTTTTTTGGATTTCATATTCGTATATTCAAAGTTTTATAACTCTCTCCATTTTATAAAATCCATCGTAAGTCCATCATTCTGAGTGTGAAATTTGCTTCTAGTTTGAAGAATATTATGATTTTTATTTGATTAAATGAGGTTTACGATATACATTCTCTCTCTCAATTTGAATTTATATTTCTAGTCTATATTCGTCGCTATTTCAATTTTGATTTATCCTTTTGATGATAAAAAAAGAGGGAGAATGTTTAAGATTTGATCGATGAATGAATAATTCAAGAATATTTTAATATTAGAATTTTATTTGATTTTAAACTCACTTATATGCACATATATAAGGGGCTTTCAATTGTAGGGGGCGTACAAATTGGAGGAGTACTATATTTCGAATTCAAACACATTTATCACTTTTAAAATCATTCTGTATGTTTGTCATCATCAAAAGGGGGAGATTGTTGAGTTTAACAATATGATTTTTGTTTGATGATAACAAACATATATATATATATATATTATATATAAATGTGTTTGTAATCATACTATTCTATATTGCATCTCACACAAAAATAAATATTTATTTTAAGTAGAATACTATTGCACACAATTCAATATTCAAATAGTATTTTTATTCAAATGAATATTTTGTTTCAACATTTGTAATAGTACAAACTTTTGACTCCACTAATGTACATTTCACTATGATATAATACATTCAATTTCATATACATTCTGTAACGTACTAGAATTCTAGCAATATAATAATTAATTTATTAAATTAATTTATTGTATTGGTTTGATAATTTTAAATGATTTGGACTAAATAATTTTGATTATCTAATAAATATAAATTGTGGAGTGATATATTTAATTTCCGAACAGTCGGAAATGGTTAAATTGCAGTATAACATGAATTGGAAAATTTAACAGATTTAATTCAGTTTAGAATTGAATTATAATAACGAATAAATTATTTAGAATGACGATAAACGTATTAATTATAATATAATTATTAAACGAGCTCGTAACGTAGCGGCAGTTCGTAATTTAACGTTTTGAACTTTAACTGAGCGTACAGGACTCGTTATAAACTGGATTTCTTCGAAACAAAAAAATGTGGAAATCTATTAAACTGTATTTTTTTAATGCAAATGAAAAATCAAGATTTCGGATTATAGATTGTAAGTTACATCCAAATTAAATATTCAGAAAAACAGCGGCATAATGGTTTCGAATTTTGCAAGATATTTGTTATCCACAAAATTTACATGGCATCGGATCGGTCAAATTCATAATTGGTTGGATCGGGCAGAGGCACTCTGGAGCAGCTCGAGGGGCGGTTGGATCGGACAGTAGCATCTGGTTCGGCACGAGAAGCAACTGGATCGGTCAAGGATAGATCGGTCTGCTCGTGTAACGGTGGATCGATCTACTTTCTGGTAAAGTGGATCGGCCTCAACTGACTTGGATCAGACCAGATTGTTGCGTTATGATCTAAATCGGCTTGAGATGAACTGGACCTGGTAGAAGTACATTACGATTGACTCGGCAGGTTCCAGATCAGATAGGAATGTGTTGCATTAGCTCGAGAGGTTCTGGATCAGGTTAAAGCGCAGTGCACTGGCTCGAGAGGTTCTGGATCGGATGGGAACATGTTGAATCGGCTCGAGGGTCTTTGGATCGGGCAGAAGCTTGGAAAAAGGAAATTAGTTGCAGTGGCATTCTCGTAAATACTCAACACCCTGATCCAGATCCTGAAAGCTATATTACACTCATTCCTCACTTCTATAAAAAGGGGTTCAACTCCACTTTAATGGGGAGGCTTCTTAGTGATCCCTAAGGGCTGTTAAACTCTATTCTCAACTTATTCTAAGCAATTTGATCATCTCAAGCACTTTAATTCAAAGATTCATTTCCGGATTCATTGTGAAGACACGAAGATTCATCAAAACTTGTGAGAGAATTTGGATTGATTCTATCGACATCCATACTTGGAGAATCTCATTTATTTCTCATAGAAACTTTACTAAGTCAAAGAGTGAGAAAAGTGAGGTGAGTTATGAATGTATTGAGAGAATATGTTTGCTTTGTAATCCTAAATGCAATAATGGAATCACTTGGCAAAGTGGATGTAGATCACACTTGATCGAACTACTATAAAAACTTTGTGTCTCTCCTAACTTGCATTTTTTTAGTTTTTTGGCTCCATTTTTAATATTCTTGATGACATTGTGAAGTGCATCTTGCATCCTTGGTGTTGATTCCAATTTCGTGATCAACAATTGGCGGCCACAGTGGGGCCGATTCAATCCTCCATCTTCTCTCATTCTTCCACAAGTTTTGAAGGCTTGCATCAAAAAGATCCAATCCTATTTCACTACGATCTACTCCAAGCCTTTGCCTAAGCTATGGGTAAACCGGGTAGACTGCCAAAGAGGCTCATGGATAAAAATGCCGAGAATGGTGATAATATCACTGATCGTGAAACTACTCCTCCTATCACTCGATTTGAAGTTGGGGAAGGTTCCGGGGCTGGAGCCGCCAACAATATGAGAGTTAGATGAAGTGGCCACAACTTTAACTAGCCAAATGAATATTGCAAATGAGGCCATGATGAAAAAACTCGAAACGATGTTTGCCATGCAAGCTGCTACGACAAAAATCACCATGAAAACTGCTCGTGCTAAATCCGTGCAGACTCCCCATATTGAAAACACTGGTTCTTCTTCTTCAACCCCAATCCAAGAAAATTCTGTCCAAGAGATGGCAAATCCTAACCATAAGGAGGCAAAGCTACCTGATCGCAACCACCCGGATAAAGAAACTTCTCAACAAGTGCTTGGTTCTGCCAAAGGGGCACCTCTCCAAACGGGAGGTTCAGGCCCCGAAATCCGAACCATGACCGTCTGCTTAGGCAGACATCCGGTAAGGAAGACGGCGTCCGCCCGGCGGACCAACACAATGAGATGGACTGAATATCAGAAATGATCCATAAAATCATGGAGAGAAATCAGAAGAAACAGGATGATGAAAAAGAATGGGGATTCGCTCCCACAAAAACTCCACTCACCGAAATAATCAAAATGGCACCATATCCGAAAAATTCAAGCCTCCAGTAGTGCAAGCCTATAATTGGACGACTGATCCAAATGTTTTTCTATTCAAGTACGATCAACACATGGATGGGGCTCGTGCCACTGATGAGTTGAAGTGTTTGTACTTTCCGACCTACCTTGAGGAGGTGGCGTCGCTTTGATTCACCAAATTGCCACCAAGATCAGTGGACGATTTCGCTACTCTGGCCAAGTTGTTTAGGGAGCAATTCGGACTTCAAGCCACAAAAGTGCGAGATGTTATGGAATTGAATGAACTCGAGCAAAGACCAGGAGAATCCGTTTGGGCCTTCCTTACTTGCTTTAATATCGCTGCGGCAAAAGTGGGGAACTATGAACCTCGCCTGGCTTTGATCGCCTTAAAGGGGGTTATAAGTAAGAAAACTAAGCTCGGACGGTGGATAAAAAAGAAGAAGCCGAGTACTTTAGAGGAGTTGTTTGATAAGGCTGAGGAATACATAGGTGTGGATGAGGATCCTGCCTATGCTATGGATATCCCGGAAAGCAGCATACAATCTGAAAAGAAGAAGAATGACGTAGAAAGAAATCAGAAAAATCCTAGAGGTCAGAAATGGGGTAATGATGGGAAAGACAATCGAGTCAACAAAAAGTTCCGCTTCTTCAAGAACTCGGAGTTGACTCCATTAAACGGTACAGTGGAAAATATTTTCATGGCCGCTAAGGAGACTGAAGAGTACCCAATACCAAAGCAGATAAAGGTTAGTGATGCCGCCATAAAATCCGGGAGATTTTGCCAATTTCACAACCAGCTAGGTCAAAGCATAAATGAGTGTAGGCACTTAAAGAGCCTAATCGAGGAACTAACAAGGAAGAATAGACTTCAACAATACACGAAGAACCCGCAAAGTATTCAGGCTCCTCAAGGTCAAGGAACCTCCACAAGAAAACCAAAGCAAAGTGAAAATGCCGAAAACGCTGTCATGCCAAGGTTGATCATAAACACCATTTCAGCAGGTCCACACCCTACCGGGAAAAACTGGGAGGACATTTTGAAATATGCTAATGAGATGAAAAACCTCCCGAGGGGAGAAAAACTCATGATTATGGAAGAAGCTTTTCCAGCAAAGATACCAAGGTCACCCTGGGATGGCATTGTGTTTAAGGATCGAGACTTAGAGGGATTGATAACTCCAACTGACGATCCAATGGCGATAACCATAGGCTTGGGTCCTGCCATGGTTAGAAGAGTTTTAGTTGACAGTGGAACATCCGTCAATGTCCTTTTCGTCAGTGCTTTCCAAAGGATGAAGCTCTCCATGGAGGATGTGAAAGCTTGTCAAAGCAAAATTCATGGATTCACTGGACAAGCAGTTCAGCTAATCGGAGTCATCAATCTACTTGTTGAGCTCAGAGAAGGGGAAAACAAGTCGACACAGAAGCAAGATTTCGTCATAATCGATGAGTGGTCCACTTATAATGCTTTCTTTGGAGGACCAACTCTCGCAACTTTCAAAACAACAATGGCGCCATGGTTCCTAATGATGAAATTCCCCACTGAAAATGGGGTTAGATTAGTTAAAGGCGATCAGCAATCAGCAAGGGAGTGCTACCTGATGGAACATGCCGAGGCAAGGAAGAAAGAAGTGAAAAAGAATGCGGAGCTTCCGCCCCGCATTCATGAATCCCCCTTATAGAAATTAAGGTGGAACCCTCATACTAGTGAACATAATGGGGCCCAGAACGAAATCGATCTGAGAAAAACCGGTATAGGGGAAGACAAAGCGGCACCGGCTGAAGATACCATTTCTATTTTAATACATGATAAAGATCCTGATCGAGTCTTAAAGATAGGATCTCAGTTGGGCCAAAAGCTGCAAAAGGATTTGATATTGATTCTAAAAGAAAACTTAGATGTCTTTACTTGGACGCATTCAAACATGTGTGGAATATCAACAGATGTAATTGTTCATAAATTAAATATTATTCCCAATTTAACTCCTGTAAAACAAAAACGACGAACTTTGGGACCTGAAAGATCAATGGAATTAAAAGAAGAAGTAGATAGTCTTTTTAAGAATAATTTCATACGAGCATCTATATATCCCGATTGGGTCTCGAATCCAGTCCTCGTCAAGAAGTCTAATGGCAAGTGGAGAGTATGCATAGATTACTCAGACCTTAACTAAGCATGTCCCAAAGACAGTTTCCCTCAGCCTAGAATCGACCAGCTTGTCGATGCAACCGCGGGGAATGCACTATTATCTTTAATGGATGCGTATTCTGGATACAATCAAATTATGATGCATGAACCGGATCAGGAGAACATAATTTTTATAACTGGCAGAGGCTTGTACTATTATAAGGTTATGCCATTCAGACTAAAGAATGCAGGAGCAACTTACCAGCGTCTTGTGAACTCCATGTTCAAATCCCAAATTGGGAACACTATGGAGGTTTACGTCGATGGCATGTTAGTAAAGTCCAAAAATGCTGAAGATCACATAGAGGATCTAGCAGAGATGTTCCATATCGTTAGAAAATTCGGTACGAAGTTAAATCCTCTATAATGCTCATTCAGGGTTTCTTCAGGGAAATTTCTTGGATTCATAGTCAATTCCAGGGGCATCGAAGCAAATCCTTCTAGATCACGGCATTATGAGAGATGCGAGCACCAAAAACAATAAAGGAGCTTCAGAGCTTGAATGGGAAAATCGCTGCCCTTAACCGCTTCATCTCTAAAGCAACGGATCGATGTATCCCACTTTTTGACGCTTTAAGGAAAGGAAAGAAAGACTTCTGATGGACCCCCAGAATGTCAAAAGGCTTTCGAACAACTAACTCAGCATTTGGAGTCTCCACTGATGCTTTGTAAGCCCAGAAATGGAGAAGAGTTGTTCCTATACTTGGCTATATCACCACATGCCCTGAGCACCGCACTCGTCCGGGAGGACGCTATGATCCAACAGCCGGTTTAGTATATTAGTAAGCGACTTGCTGGGGCAGAACTGAATTACCCAAAGCTAGAAAAACTTGCGTATTGTCTACTTGTTGCCTCAAAGTAATTGAGACCATATTTCCAGTCCCATCCAATAAAAGTCCTTACTAATCAGCCGCTAAGGCAAATTCTCTTCCGTCCGGAAACCTCTGGAAGGCTATTGAAGTGGAATATTGAGCTCAGCCAATATGACATCACCTGTCATCCCCCGAAGAGCTATCAATGGGAAAGCTTTAGCAGATTTCATTACCGAATTCATAGACAAAGGAGATGAAGTTGAGGAACCAATAAGAGCAATTGCTAGTTGGAAGCTATACATTGATGGCTCAAAGAATGATTACTGTTCGAGGGCTGGAATTGCCTTAGAAACTCCAGAAGGACATTCCTTGTGTTATGCATTAAGGTTGGAATTTCCGTCAACCAATAATGAGGCCGAATACGAAGCATTGATAAACGGGTTAAAGCTAGCAAAAGAGTTGAATTTAAAAACCATGCATATCTTCAGTGATTCCCAATTGGTAGTGAGTCAGGTCCTTGGGAATTGCAGACCATAGTTGGAAATCTTCCTTCCTATCTTATTAAAGCTATGAAACTTCTCAACAACCTCAATCACTACACCATATCTCACATTCCAAGAGAAGAAAATGCAAAGGCAACTCTCTCGCTAAATATGCTAGTTCTTCTGATGCACACTTGCTTGGGCTAATACCTATTGAAGTCCTTACAACCTCTGCCATTGAAGAGGAAGATGTTGACTGGATCATGGAAATTTTTGAAGAACATATGTCCTTGATGACACCGATTAAGGAATATATCCTCAACGGAACGCTTCCTAAGGAACCAAAAAGGCGGAGGAAAATACTGCGCAAGGCTCTGTTATATCTTGCTCAGGATGGGAGGTTATATTGATGGGGATTCTCTATGCCATTACTACGATGTGTGTCCAAGGAAGAGTCGAAAGCAATCTTGGCAGAACTGCATGAGGGAGACTGCGGAGGTCACATTGGTGATCAGACATTAGCCAAGAAATTTCTGCGATACGGCTATTTTTGGCCTAGCGTAAACTTGGATGCGATGACTTATACAAAAAGACGTGATAAGTCTCAAAGATTCGCAAAAATTCCAAAAGTACCACCAACCAAATTGACCCAGATGGTCAGTCCATGGCCATTTACAGTCTGGGGAATAGATCTGATTGGAACACTACCCAATGCAAAATCGAATATGAAGTACGCAATAGTGGCATTTGACTATTTTACTAAATGGGCTGAAGCAGAGCCACTAGCCACTAATATTTCGAGGAAGGTGATCAACTTTGTTTTGAAAAACATAATCTACAGGTTCGGCATACCGCAGAAAATAATCACTAATAATGGGACTCAGTTTGAGAGCGCTGAGTTCCTAGACTTTTGTGCCAAATACAAGATCAAGAAAAGTTTTTCAACCGTTCCCATCCGCAAGCTAACGGGCAAGTTGAAGCAATCAACAAGATCCTGAAGTCAACCATCAAAAAACGACTTGAGAAAGCCAAGGGTGGTTGGGTTGATGAGCTTCCGCTTGCACTATGGGCATATCGAACTACACATAAAACTGCAACAGGGCACACTCCGTTTTCCCTCGCATTTGGATTCGAAGCAATGATCCCGGTTGAGATAGAAGTTCCGACTCATAGAAGGATCTACTTCAACCAAGCGGAGAATGAAAAACTTCAACTCGAAGCGCTTGACTTACTCGAGGAAAGAAGAAAAGAATCAGAACTCATAATTATGGCACATCAGAGAAGAATAGCTTGTCATTTTAATGTTCAAGTTAAGCGAAGGACCTTCCAAGTTGGGGATCTTATTCTTAAGAAAATCATGACAGGAACGGAGTACTAGGACCCAATTAGGAGGGGCCATATGTGATAAGCAAAAATTCTCGGATGGTACATTTGAACTGAGGACAACGGACGGAGTCCAACTCCCAAGAGCATGGAATGCTATACATCTCCGACGCTACTTCTTTTAATGTTTCTTTCATATTGTTTGTAAATAACATGCATTGTACAAACCATGCAACGCTATTAAAAGTTTTCTAAATATAAAAGAAAGCAATCGAATTACTTGCCTAAATCATACATTTGCAAGTTACTCACTAAAGTTCGATTTTAATTGCAGAACCTCCAAAAGATACGCTGATATCATTATGACCTAACCAGTCCCGGAGGCTGTTATAACATAACCTGGGTAAAATATCTCTGATACCCACCACTTAGTGCTCAAAAACACCATTTGCAGTTATTTCGATGATGAAGTTATGGCGGTGCAAATACGAGACACTAAGGACTGGTCCGTCAAATGACAGGAAGCTTAAATCACAAATGAAACTGTGAGTTTCGCCAAAGGGGCACCTTCTTAATTGGAAGGTTGAAAGCCCTAGCTCTAACAAGTCACAATAAAAACCGACAAATGAGCTAGCATTTGACCCAAGAAACTGCACAATGATAAACCAAAGACCTCCCCGAGGGGCACCCAATCAATCGCCAACGCCATTAATACATGGCCGAATTGCAATAAACATTGGGTTTTAAAACCAAAGACCTCCCTGAGGGGCACTCAGTTAGTTGTCCGAACCATTTATACATGGCCCAGGCACAATAAATATTGAGTTTATAAACCAAAGACCTCCCCGAGGGGCACTCGGTTCATCTTCGATGCCATTAATACATGGCTGGATAGCGATATAAACACTGGGCTTATTAAACCTCTTTGGAGGTATCCAATCAGATGTTGGGTCCTTCAAACACAACTATTAATTTTGGATCTTCCAAATCCAGCTACTGACGGACTTTAAAAGACCCTACTGGGGCATCCGATCATAAGCCAGGTCTTCCAAATTCGGTTAGTGACGGACCCAAAGACCTTCCCGGAGGCACCCTACAAATTCTACAAGTGGCTGAGTCATTCAGCCACAATGAATAACGGGTTTATAAATATTTCTTCAAGGAAACGAAAATATAAAACCTCTCAAACAGGGGCACAAAGAACAAAGACCTCATCCTCATTTAAAAGGTATGAGCTGAAACAGCTAAGCCGAGAACCTTTAGTCATGATTACGTTAAAAGTCAGTAATATCGGGAACACATGACTCAAAGGTTCTGAAGAAAATCAATCACAGAGTATGGTCCCTAAACTCTAAGAAGTTTGTGGCAAATCTTGGTATGGGGGTAATACTACCACATTAAAAGGCAATAATGTTTGTCTCTTAAACATAATGCAGATTTGTCACAACCTTAGACCAAAAGTTCAACCTAAGCTAAACCCCGAAATGGCTGTGGCAAACTTGAGAACCTCAATATCGTGACAAACACAAAGATGATTGTTCGCGGAAGAGAAGTCTCAAGAGTTGCTTCAGCCAGAATTGAGAAGGGGTAGCATAAAAATCAGTTGAGCAGGACCAACTAGTGATAACTCATGGCTATGATTTTAGAATTAGAGGAGAGCCGATCCAACTTGGATCGGCTAAAGCCAATTCCAATTGGATCGGCCAAGTCCGATCCAAATTGGATCGTGAAACACCCCACCTCCATTAAGGTCACTCACAAAGGGAATGCCTTAACTTCAGTGGAGCATTATAGGTAAAAGATGCAGATAAATTACAAGATAGACAAATAAAACAGCAGAAAATAAAGTCATTTTATTAATAATGTGGTTCAGTCAAGCTTTTACAACAGTTGTCTCAATTATACTAAAAGTAATACATAGAACTTCTACCTTGATTTAAAAACTTCCAAGTATAAAAGAAGCATAAAAATAACAATGATATTCCCAATGAAGCATGAACCAGCCATAGCAGTGGAAGAGAGGGTTCAAAGTAAAACATCGACTATCTTCGAGCTTGAAAAGAAAACTGAGCTAAGTGGTAACATTTCCTCCCTGAGAACCTGGGGGGTGGGGGCGGAAGAAAAGAGGCGAAACAAAACTAGGTCAGACATAAGTCTGGTAAGTCCAGCTACTTTCAGCATATGAACAAGCAAGAACAACATGACATGAATTAAACTAAATAAAGACATAAGCATGATGATAAGGAACACAGGATACACAGGATAAGCAATAGGCAAGATAAATTAAGTATAACATCGCATGTTAACTATTCTCTGCTTCGCTACTACCATGTTATTCTGATTTCTATATCTCTGCACCACCTAACGAGTGTCCCAACTAGTAACTTGTATAAAGGATAATATTACAACGTGATCCCAATCCCCACAATTGTGGTAGCCTTCAGGTGTACATCTATTATGAGGATTCTACCTCAGTCAGCCTAATTGCCATAAAGATGTTAGATGTACCCTTACTACCCTATCGATCGGCTCCTTACTTGCATTAACATTCCATGTGTCTATGTTAATCGGCCCTCTCTTGCGTGTAGGTACCCTATGCTAGTCCCACCATAAGGTGTATCAATCCTTATGATAGCAACCCGACACGATTCAAGATGCACAGTGTATAACTACTGGTACCCAGTGCCTGCTTTTTCCCACTCCGGAGTACGTGCACGCCCGTAAATCGTCAGAACCTACACTGACGTACCCCCTGCCGCTGCTTTGACCGCTTATAATCAGCCCAGTAATCGTGCCCCACCCTGCCTAGCTCAGGGTACCGTGATACATCTATGTGGGTTACTGCTGAAATGGGTCCCCGTTACTAGGGTTTCCTACTGGTTAAGTTTGTGGGCCTATATTTACTAATATTACCCATCAACCCGATAGTACTTAACCTCCCACCGATTCAAGTATGTTTATTTAACAGTTAAGTTTTGTGGGCCTATATGTACTAATATTACCCACCTACACGAGATGTACTTAACCCTCCCATCGATTCAAGCATATTTATTTAACGGTTATGTTTTGTGGGCCTATATTTACTAATATTACCCACCAACCCGATGTATACTTAACCATTCCACGGATTCAAGCATGTTCATATAATGGTTAAGTTTTGTGGGCATATATATTTACTAATATTACCCACCAACCCAACGTATACTTAACCTTCCCATGGATTCAAGCATGTTTATATAGTGGTTAAGCTTTGTAGGCCTATATTTTTACTAATATTACCCCCAACCCGACGTGTACTTAACCCTCCTACTTGTCATGCCATGTTGGTTAAGTGGTTCTTATTAACTTAACCTTTCTCACTTATCATGTTGGATTGCTTAAGTGTGATTTATTAACTTAACCCTGTTAATTCATTAGGTTATATTGGTTAAGTATTACCCATTTAACTTAACCCCATTCGTTCATCAAGTTATATTAGTCAAGTGTCATTAATCAATTCAAGTTAACTTAACCAACCCACTCGTCTTGTCATGTTGGTTAAGTTTTTCCGTCTGGTGTTAACTTGACCCTACCTCAAATCATGTTATATTAGTTAAGTGTTGCCCTCTCGTGTTAACTTAACCCTTCCCATAAATCGTGTTATATAATTGGTTAAGTGTTTTCCTCTTTTATTACTTAACCCCACCACATGTCATTATATATTGTTTAAGTGTATCCTCCTTTGCTACCTAGCCCTACCACAAGTCATTATATATTTTGGTTAAGTGTTACTTTAGTTAACTTAACCCTATCATCTGCTTAATTAATATGTTATAACGGTTAAGTGTTGCCTTAGTTAACTTAACCCTACCATCCATTTACTTAACATGTTATAACGGTTATGTGTTCCCTTAGTTAACTTGACCGTACCCTATATCATATCTTGTTGGTTGGGTGTCCTTTGTCCATTCATGTTTAACTTAACCCACCTATATGTCATATTGGTTAAGTATCAATTAACCTAACCCTCCCATACTTAGCTTGTGTCAATAGCATTAATTCATTCATTAAAGCATTAACCACTCACATTAGACAGGTATTGTTGCGGTCACCGGATGTGCCGGTTGGTTCCGGGCAATTTTACACCGCAACTCAGTCTAAGCTCGGGTTCTTATTGGGCTCAATGCCCTAACCTCCCACATTAGATATGTATTGTTGTGATTACTGGACAGCCAGGCGGTTCCGGGCAGTTTTGCACCACAACTCAATCTAACCTCGGGTTAGGCATATTCATCTTTCCTACAATTTACATATTTCTTATTTATGACAAATTCCATATGTAAATTATTCCCAATTTAATTATGCCATAATTATCCTTTTAATTATGCTCACAATTAATGGTATACTAAATATACCATTTCATGAACTAATCTGTGCCATGTAATTTTCATGTTTATCCTTCATATTTATATGTAAATTATAAATCAATTATTGTCATGGCCCACTTCCCTTCTAAATCATGTTCATAATTAATGGCATACCAATTATACCGTTTTCATGCTAATTACCCAAATCCAGCTAAACTAGTCATGATCCTGTTTCTCAAGTTATGCCCAACCAATTCCAATTTCAAGTTATTAATCAAAATAGGCTATACCCCGTCTCCCCAAACTTGCAGTAATAGTCATTCCCAAAATCACTATGCCATATATTTGGCATTCCAAATCAATAGTTAAGCCCAATCTAGTTTTGATATTCTAGTTTACAGTTTATGGCCAAAACTTGGTTTACAGGCCAACTAACCCAAACTTGCAGTTATAATGATAACAATGCCCAAATGTCAATTACAAGTTTTGCCCAACCATTTCACCAAATATGTTATGTTCAGTTACTTTCCCTAATTATGTTATGCCAATATTGTCAATTTCATGTTTATGCCCTTATAACACAAACCTTCCCCGTAATCCCCTCGTACGTATATCGCGATTCAACCTAGATTATATGTCAATCTAGATTCACAAATAAAAAGGAACAAATAGGAATAATATGACAATGATAGGCATAAGAACTGACACAAGATGATAGTCCCAAAACACAAAAAATACAGATCTAATAGAATTACAGCATAACTGAATAAACTGATTGTGAATCATTGCAGGCATATAGATCTGATTATGAACAATATTATGGACATGAAAGGCTTGAATAATAAACTAGGTTCGACAACTTGTATAGGTTCGATTGGATCGATAGAAGCAACCTAAAGTCATAAATTCACAAAGGCTAATAATAGATCCAAATAGAAAATCAAGCATAGGTCCAAATTCATTTTATTCCATGTCCATACTATAATTGGTTGTCTAAAACTGAAAGTAATCATGAACTTATAGTGTTTGGATTAGAAAAGATAATCGAATTGCTTGTAGTTGTTGAAGAACTCTAACTTGATATTGATTCATCCTCTAGGTTGATGAAGAACTTTTTTTTAATTTGATTTAGGTTTTAGTGGCGGCTAGGATTAGATGAGAGTGAATAATAGAATTAGGTTTTAGGTTAAGGGTCCTTATATTGTTGTAGATAGTGTTTTAGGACCATTAGATTAACCCTGAACCATCAGAACCAATCAGATTCCACATCTGCCTTAGAGCGAATCGGCCCACGGGTTGACAGCCTTAGACCCTGAATCAACCCCTAGTCGACCCAGCAGAGCTCGGGTCGACCTCAAAAATGGGCCGGTTCGGTTATTCCCCCTCCCGATTCGCTATTTTGAACATTTTTGCATATGTATTTATTTAATTTTTTTATATATATCTATATATATATATATTGCATACAAACTTCAAGGCTTGATAACTTCTTCATAAGGTATCCGTTTTATGCAAACCAAATGTCTATCTTGACCAAAATTTTGAGACGAACGTAATAGCGCAACCCATTTCACTTAATTCTTCTTCTAAAAATTAAGTGTTCTTGAATTTGTTAATTTTAATATTCTCAGAAAATTCGGTGTGTTACATTCTCCCCTCCTTAAAGGATTTCGTCCCCGAAATCTTCAAGTTAAGAAGAATGCATCCTAACATACAATCATCCATCTACTCATCCATCGTCCACAAGCATCCATTGTCCTTAAAAGACTTCTAATGCCATATGAACATATGCAGAGTGTGTGTATATGTCTCTTATCTAGTGCAAAATCAGGCGGTCTACAGATCCAGTTGACCTCCTTAATGCGAATCATGAGAGTGTCATGCATCCAATATGTATGAAAATATCCCTAATCATGTAAATATATGTATGTGAATATTCTCTCATCCATATGCAACATCCATTTGATAACACATCAAGTTTCAATCCATATACAAATACATTAATATGCATATGCAATATGAAAGTGACTGAGCCGATCTAGTGCCTAATGTGTGTATATGCATCCACGAGCAACCACTAGCAAACACTTGCAACTATCAATCATAACATGTCTCAAACACATGTTTTCATCCATTGGCTTCTACCTAAGGATCGAGGATAGGACCGACAGGATATACTTAAAATATAAAGACTAGCATGTAAATAAATATTACAGAAAAAGGAGGAATCAAGGATATACCCTCAAAAAGGGTATGATGCGCATATCTAGTCTTCAGTCTTCTAAGTCGCATCTTCTTTGAGCTTCACTCCACTGTACCTTAACTAATTTAACTTCACGGTTGTGAAGCTTCTTGACCTCCATTTCCAAAACCCACTAGTAAAGATAGGACCTAGATCATTTACTATGCTAGAGGGTATCCAATGTTGTTGAACTATCTTTCCAAGATAAACAAAAGTTAACCATGATACCAAGTGTATATACTAAGATGATTAAAGGTCTCTCTTCTACTTAGTTTATCCCTTATGTTACAAATCTGAGGGTCGATATCTCTCATGCAAACCATCCTAGTCGAACTTGGCATCCCTCAAGTACAAGCCCCAAAGGCCTAAACCAATATCAGACAAGCACCCAAGGAATATGTAACGACCCGGTTTTTGTTGACTTTGGTTATCGCCATAAACTCAATGGTGACTAACCAAACATCGAAAAATACTGGAAAGTTAATAGAAGAAAACAAAGGGTGAGAATAGATAAGATAGAAACTTAGAATAGAAGAAGAAAAAGAACACAACATCAGAGTAACACGAACCTCACAGCGGAATGAATACCATATAATATAGATCATAACTTTGAAATATAAATCTGTACTTGAATATACATATCATTTCAAAAGTACAACACTTACAACACAGCGGAAATAAACAATAGCTATATGATCCTGAAGCCTCCTGCTCCATCTCTTCAAGTATCTGTAAATCCCGACTACTTGACTGCCCGTACAAAATTGGGCACCCAAGAGTTTAGGGAAAACAAAATAAACTCTGGGTTAGTCATGGGACTTGTATGAGTAAAACAGTTTAAAACAGTTTGAACAAGTAAACGATATCTCATAAGACCGCGTCGTATAACGGAACGGGTTTTTCCCTTATGAGAATCCAAATTATCTTTATATCAAAAACCTTTTGATATTATAATAATGTCTATCAACCGCAATATGATAATCATGTAGCAGAAACGCTTTCATCTCACGTTCTACATATATAGTATACAATCAAAACCGCAAGCACGTATTGCGTAATGGATTTCCAACTATGACAAGGTATGGAACCACCTTTCGCTAGTGTACCTCTAGAGAGGAATGCACTGGGTTCAACAAGAACATCTTGCAACCCGGCCGCACATGACCGACCACTCATTTCGCTTGAGTGTATCGAATGTATATTACTAACGGTTGGGATCAGCAACCATTTCCCGAATGGGACAGCATCGACAATAAATTTTTAGAAGTAAATGAAACTCTAGATCAGGTGATTATACACCCTAATAGGTGCGACCTACATAGCCATGCTGCCTGCCCGATTTTTGTCATTTCCGGATGTGAGGCTAGAGGCCACGCTTATCTCTGACAGATCACACGTTTATTCACTTTGAATGTAACATCGTCATACCCGCCAAATCACAAATTGATTTCCCCAAAAATACCATGGGTATACAGCTAAGAGAAACGAATTCCTCCGCCACCAAGCGTAAATACGTTTGAAGAGATCAACTTACGCGATCTATTAAATATACTCTGTCAGACACTCTCCCATACAGGTCGTCCTGGGACTGGACAAACCGAAGGCACTATTCAGTACATCCATCTTAGGCAATCTTTACCTAAGATTTATAGAAAAGCCCATGCACTTTACTCTGTCTTCAATTATCTTTGGCATATATGATTCGCAATGCTTATGCCAATACGGAGTGGTTCTTCGTATAAAAAATCCAACCGGTCTCTCCATATTAAAAACGTTAAAATGGTCAAAAATTTCGATAGCCGGTGAGTTAACTATCAAAGAAAACACGTGTGCAAACAACGATATTATTTCCAAATGAAAATTATATCGATCAATCATCATTGATTATTTATCTCTCTATTTAACTTATTCATTTTTTTCATCTCCTGTTTCCATATATTCAACATTTCTTATTTTCTAAATTTAGAAAATATATGTTATTAATAATGGAAAACATTTCCATTTCTTGTTTTCTATATTAGAAAACATTTCTGATTCTTATTTGGAAAACATTTCCAAAGCTTCTTCATTTGGTTTAAACAGATGTTTAAATAAAACATCGCGACACCAATTCAAATCATTACACTCATTAACTAAATTCACTTAACCATCATTCACTATCAAACCTTACCATTCCTTAGTTAAGAAGGAAGTCAATCAAGTTGGGGTATAATTAGCTCTCAGATCTTAACTGAACAACATTTTAACTTCGGAATAGACAAGGTTTATCTTTTAAATCTTTAACAAACTTCCTTATGAAACTCTCGGATTCTATTTATGAATCCACTTCTTTATTGAAAACATTGGTTATAAAGATAACGTTATAATCCCTACTTTCGAAATATCTAACTTCAACTATAACTTTTGTTCTTTAATGTGAATAAATAAATAAACACCTAATTTATAATTAAATAAATCTTGATTTAAACACCGGAAAGTATAAATACTTTCCCGAATTCGATATAATTGAATTCGATGTATAACTCTCTTTCGAGTAATCTCTATTTGATTAACTCTTCTTCGAATAACGTATATTCGATTAACTCACTTTGAATAACTTATATTCGATTGACTCACTCTTTCGAATAAACTATATTCGATCTCTTTCCTTCGAGTACGCTATATTCGATAATCTCCTTTCGAATAACTAATATTCGATAATCCCTCTTTCTTTCGAATACACTATATTCGATAATCTCTTTTGAATAACTAAATTCGATAACTCCTTTCGAATAACTAAATTCGACAACTCCTTTCGATTAAACTATAATCGATTACTATTTTCACTTAACTCCTTTCGAATAAACTATATTCGATAACTCCTTTTAACTCGATTCGAATAACTAATATTCGATAACTCCTTTTAACTCGATTCGAATAACTAATATTCGATAACTCCTTTTAACTCGATTCGAATAACTAATATTCGATAACTCCTTTTAACTCGATTCGAATAACTAATATTCGATAACTCCTTTTAACTCGATTCGAATAACTAATATTCGTTAACTCCTTTTAACTCGATTCGAATAACTAATACTCGATAACTCCTTTTAACTCGATTCGAATAACTAATATTCGATAACTCCTTTTAACTCGATTCGAATACTAATATTTGATAACTCCTAATTCGACTAACTCTAACCGATTTATTCTAATTCGATTAACTCTATTTAATTACTCTATTGGTTAACTCTAACTTTAACTGGTTAACTTTAACTCTAACTGGTTAACTCTAACTCTAACTGGTTAACTCTAACTGATCAACTCTAACTGGTCAACCCTAATTGATTAACTCTAACTGGTTAACTCTAACTGATCAACTCTAACTGGTCAACACTAATTGATTAACTCTAACTGGTTAACTTTAACTGATCAACTCTAACTGGTCAACCCTAATTGATTAACCCTAATTGATTAACCCTAACTGGTTAACTCTAACTGATCAACTCTAACTGGTCAACCCTAATTGATTAACCCTAACTGGTTAACTCTAACTCATTTACTCTATTCGATTAACTCTAATCGAGTAACTAATATTCGATTAACTCATTTCGATTGACTCTTTTCAAATTACTCTTTTGAATTAACTCCTTTGAATTATCTCCTTTGATTAATTCCTTTGAATTAACTCCTTTGATTTATCTCCTTTGATTTATTCCTTTCCTATTTGTTTACTTAACAAATAACTCTTCCCTTTTCAATTCTATTTATTTAACAAATAAATATTTCTTTTATCTTTTCTATTTATTCTCTAAATAAATAATCCTTTTACTTTTATTTATTTCCTAAATAAATAACCCTTTTACTTTTATTTATTTTCTATAAATAAATGATCCTTTTATACTTTTATTTATTCTCTAAATAAATAATCCCTTTTACTTTTATTTATTTTCTATAAATAAATAAATTCCATTTTTATTTTATTTATTTAACAAATAAATAATTCTTTCAATTCTATTTGTTTTCACAAATATTCCTCCTTTATATTTGTTTTGACAAATATTTTCCCTTATATTTGTTTGACAAGTATTTTCCCTTATATTTGTTTTACAAGTATTTTCCCTTATATTTGTTTTAAAAATATTTCTTCTTTCTAACTCTTTGATTTTATAATTATTTCCTTTTATAAAATCCTTTTCCTTATATATATAGGATCCCTTGATTTTATATAAATAATTTATTTTCAAAATATACTTTGAAAATCCCCTTTTTTACATCCCAGTATTTCTTACGGTATTTAAAATACCAATTAACAGTGATCGATATAATTCAACACACATAATCCACAACAGATTTTATATCACATCATATATTACAATATATGAACAGAACAGTATTATAAATATTGAGGAGTCCAGTTGGACCCCTCCAACCTGTTTCCCTGCATCACAAATGTTAAACAATATAATTAACATCGATTTCATTTCAATATGAAATATTCTGCTAAACATAATCAATATTTGATTAACGATTTATATATATATCGTTATTTATAATTTAAATCAATACATAAGCAATTCAACCAAACAGTTAACACACAACAATCAACAGATGATTAACAGTTCTAAAAATACGTTATAAAAATATAACTGTTTAGAGTTGGTGAGTTTCCTTGGACGATCATCATTAATAACGATAACCATCGCTTGATTCAGACGGACAATTTATTTTGCAATAAATTGTAATGAGCTCTGTTTTGCTCCCAGTCAGTTCCATGGCGTTGTCGTCGTCCATACGATCCTAAAGGATCTGACCGTTCGTCAATCTGACACCGTATGGCCAAGATATTATAAGTACAAGTCAATACATATTTCAGATTTAATATAAACTTAATTATTTATAAATTGGGCTTAACTTTCCACTTCCGGCCCATCTCAGAATTCAAAAGCCCACCGTAATCCTTCCTTCGTCTCCTCCCACACATTCAACCGTAAGCTCCAGTTAACCCAAATGGCCATTGCGGCCTCTTCACGAAGCCAAATCACCCTCCACAACCACTTATACATCCAACGGAAACCACCCTTAAGCTCCTCTCTGAAATCTCTTCCTCCTCATATACAGATGATCGAACTCGCACCCTGCCTTCAAAATCCGTCGCTCCGCCTTATAGTCATGGTACAGTAAAAGTACCGAACCCAAATACAACCAAATACCCCCAAAATTTGTCGAGCTACTCCTCTTCGAACCTGGAACACAAATATACACTCCACAACAACTATCGAAGCACCAAACTTGAGCATCGATCAACCCTAGGCTCAAAAGAAGGACGCTGTACATTTTCGCATAACAGAAAACAACGTCGAACCCCCTAGAATAGATACAAGCTTGAAGAGAATCATCCCAGGAATGCAAATATATATGTTTGAGGATTTATGGAATTTTATTTCCATTTGTTTTGATTTTTAAACTTCACTGTTTTATTGAAGGAATATAAGAAAAGTGACGGCGGTTTTTCTTGTGTTTATAAGAAGTGAGGGTGAGGTTGAGAGGAAGTGAACATGGCCTTGTTGTGATCATGAATATATTAGGATTTTTTTATTGATTATTAAAATTGTTTTTATTATATTATTTCTTGTATTGGTCTTCTAAAAATTTATGTGACCATATACGATGGAAATTGACGTGTGGCTACAGTCTAACACTACGGTCCCAACGAAACTGGTTTCGTCGAATTCGACATCGTTTGCTCACACAGCGTATTTTAACCGTCAAAATACTAACTGTTCTTCACATTAAAATTCCGTATGGCCACATACTGACTTCAAAAATCACGAAAACTGAAATCTAGCAATAATTTAATATTGTGGATCCAACAAAATTAGTTTTGTCGAATTCTGAGGTCGTTTGCAAAACTGGCTATTTTTAAAGCTCTAAATAACCCTTTTAAATATTAAATATATTTAAAATTAATTAAATTAAATATTTATAAATAAATATTATCGTATATATTCACAATAGAATATCACACAGCTTCAGAATATTCCTATATGAATTTCTAGCTTGATATTTCAAATCCCGATTAAATCGATATTCGATTTATAATGAAATTCCTTATATATATCGTTATAAATTATAAAGGAATTCCACAATGACTTCTCTAAAATTTGATTTGGACATAAATCAAAATCTACACGACGAAATCCCGATTTTTCTCTCCCGTTAGAGAAATATACTCCTCCACCTCCACACGTTTCTTGTTTCACAGAAATCTGGCTTAAAACGGATTCTGTATTTCCAATTGAAGTTCAAATCGCCAAATAACGAACTGCCGCGCCATTTCAAGCTCGATTTTAACTATAATATAAATTATACGTTCTGACTTTGTTATTTATATATATTCGTCAATATAATTCAATATTAACTGAATTATATATATGTTAACTTGTCCAATTCACCAATATTGTGAATCCTGTTATTTCCGATTATTCCGGCAATATATTATTCTATTATTTATATTAATTAAATATAATTATTATTTAATTCCAGTTATCGATATCGCTAACTCGATATTTAATAATTTAATTAATTAATTATTCGACAGCTAAAAATGCGGGTCATTATAGAATACCTCCTCCGAATTTGGACGATTTATGTGAGGTGATACTAGCAAAACAACCAAACAATTGAGCACTTAACCGACTCTGGCTATCCTCGCTAATCTTGCTCCAAAACTATCGTTGATCGCATAACTAGATTTGTACTGTCAACTGGATATATGCGGAAGTCTATCTCGAGTTTTTAGGGGGAAAACTCCTAACCTTAATCAAAAAACAACTACGTACTCATGGACTACTTTAACAGATCGAAAATCGTCGATAAATACATAAAGTGATTCTAGGTAGCTAAGACAAACTGATCCCTTAGGATCGCACATGTAACACCCCACCTCCGTTAAGGTCACTCACAAAGGGAATGCCTTAACTTTAGTGGAGCATTTTAGTAAACAGAACAGAAACTTATAAGACAGATAAAACAGTACTTGAAAATTTTTAACTTTATTATAGCGGAAACAGAAATCAATATGGTTACATCCTTTTAAATTTCAGAATTCAAGTACAAAATATCAGTCTTGTACAAAATTCTTCAGAATGCATGGTTTAAAATCATAATCCCCATAGAACGGAAGCTATGCAGAGCCAAGCCATACTTTAAGCACTTCAAGCAAAGAGAAATCTGGATCAAGCTAAAGTATTCCTTCCTTGGATAACCTGGGGGGGAAACGGAAGAAAGGAGGCGAAACAACAAGGGTCAGACAAAAAGTCTGGCAAGTCCAGTGACTTTCAGCATATGAACAGATAATAATAATATGACATGAACATAAAACTGGATGAGAGATAACTGTAACAGGTGTAGCAGATATAACAGAAGAACAGAATGACATAAACTACTGCTTTACACTTCTCTGCACTAATACTAGTATAACAGAATTAGGTGTCACCCTAATGACTAAACTGAAGCAGGAACGGGTACAGAATAATTTAACAGAAACAAAATGCTAATAATGGGCCTTTACTACCCGATCAGAAACAGACAGAAGCAGAAACAGATTAATCCCTACGGAGGCAGAATGTAGAATTAGGTGTACACTAGTAATGGGCCTTTACCACCCGAACAGACGGTACCACGCAGAAACAGAAAGGTGTTACCACCCAACAGAAACAGACGATACCAACAGAAACAGACAGAACTAAGTGTACCCTAAAACCCTACCCCAAGCGATCGGCTCCCTAATACATAAATATCCTGTGTCGGCCCCACAGTAGGGTGTATCACTCCCTAAAGTGACAACCAATTGGCACAGACCTATTTACAGATGCCACGGCGTCTTACATCCTCAGAGGCAGACCGGGATCCATGCACGCACATGACCCGGTTGGAACGCACCATCAACACCCCTCGCCATTATCAGAATGAACCACTTATAATTAGTTCAGTAAGCGTGCCCGGACCTTACCTACTGTTGGGTCAAAGTTTTGATACCAGAAAGGGTTACTGACTAATATGGGTCCCAAACAACAGATGACACAAGTAATTCCCCTCCTAACCTTGTGTCCCCAGACTAACAGTTTTCAGATTAATTTGTTTACAAGTTCAGACATACAGAATTCAGATTTACTAGTTCACAGATTAAGTTAACAAGTTTTCAGACTAACAGATCAGATGTACAGATTTTTCAGATTTGTCTAACTTTGTATTGGGCCTACAGATTCATGGACGGGTTTTCTACACCTATTAATCCAGTTGGTTTAACCCTATTTTCCCCCAATACGTTTTAGACGTCATTCTTATCTTAGATTTGCATTAATTAATTATTCATGCCCAGACCTCTCACATTAAGTCGCTAGCTTGTGGTCGCTGGATTTGCCGGGCGGTTCCGGGCAGACTTCTGCCACAAGCCAGACCTAACCTCGTGTCTTAAGCAGGTTATG
This sequence comes from Allium sativum, assembly GCA_030737875.1. NCBI lineage: Eukaryota > Viridiplantae > Streptophyta > Magnoliopsida > Asparagales > Amaryllidaceae > Allium > Allium sativum. The sequence goes on along the minus strand of CM060918.1, from coordinate 1,021,499,918 downwards.
ACTAACTTCTCACATTAGAACCTATTGTTTGCGGCCACTGGATGTGCCGGGCGGTTCCGGCCAGATTTACGTCGCAAACTCATTCTAACCTCGAGTTAGCCATATTCATCTTTGCGGCCAATTAATTAATTATTTACTGTTAATGCGCATGCCCAATATATATGCCAATTCAGATTATATCAATAACAGAATGATCACATCGACTCAACTAATATAGCAGATAATAGATTTTAGTAGATTGGGTGACTTAACAGATTTAACCGATTTAGCACTTAGCAGATTTTGGCATATAACAGATTAGTCATCTCAACAGACAAATTTAACAGACTAGGCATTTCCATTTAATTAGCAGTTTAGGCCATATAATAGAACTAGCAGATTAGGCAACTTAACAAATCAGCAGGATCAGCATTTCAATAGATTAAGCGGATTAGCAGAGCAGATAACAGATTTAGCAGATTTGGCATCTTCAATAGACTTAGCAGATGACAGATAACAAATTAGGCATATCTACAGATTTAGTTTAGCAGATTTAGGCGATTCAACAAATTTAGCCTACACTTATATGCCAAATCATGGTCATAATTCATAATTCAACATAGGCTACAGATTTTTAGTTAAACATTGCATAGTACAGAAGAATCTCTAAAAACTCCAAATCATATGCCTAGATTCACATAAAACAAAGGTTGAGTAGATGATCATGGGTAGACCTAACTCAATAGGTAAATTCCCAAATCATGGTATGAATTATGCCAAGTTATAGCCTTTATTGCTAATTATCCAAAAATCCATATTTAGGCGTGTTCACATTTATAGTTATCTTATTTTAATATAGGTCCTTTATGCCTAAACAACATGTTCGTTTCAGCCCAAGTCATAATATGTCCAAGGATCTAGATCTAAGAAATGACCTTTAGTTCAGATCTTAATATTCCAGATATTACAAGTCATATATTACCATATGATATTTCCAAACTGTCATATATGCACAGATCTAGATCTAGTTTACAACCTATGTCCTTTATTCAATTCAGTCACAGATCAGTCCAATTTATGCCTTAGATTTATGTTCTAGGTTCCAAGTTCAACCTATGTTCTTTCCTTAAATTAGTCACATATCGGTCATGCCCAATTTATGCACATTCATTTGATTGTCCCAAACATTTTAGCGTATGTTGATCTCTTATGAGATTGGCTCAGGCTCGTGGTAGCCTGGCTATAGAACAGAAAGAGGAAAGAGGTATAGAATAAGATAAATTAAATCAGAACAGAACAGATATAACCTCAGATTCAGGTTTAGAATTCATGTCACAATCAAAATTAACGTTTATAGCGGAGAATAACTGTACTTGCCTTGATTGGATTAAAGAAAGAACTTTAGTTGTTGCAGAATTGTTGCAGAAGCTTTTATCTCAAATTTGAATTGAATTGCTTAGGTTGATGTTGATTAGCTTCTAGTTTTGATTCTAGCAGAGTAGCGACGCCATTTTTATTTTTATTAGAACAGAGGCAGAGAAGAAGCAGAATAGAATTGTGTGTAGAGGAGGCTAGGTCTTAGGATCTATTTATAGGTGTAGTTAGTTGTTTTAGGCCTTTAGATAAACCCTAAAACAGATCAGAACCGTCAGAATTCGTCACAGACAGCCCAAAACCCATCCAGATGCACCCAGGCCGACGTGGCTCGACCAGGGAGGTCGACCCCCAGGTCGACACCCAGGTCGACTCCCCAGTCGACCTAGGGGGGAGGTCGACCCCTAGGTCGACACCCAGGTCGACTCCCCAGTCGACCTGGTCTGGGCGGGAATTTTCCCGCCTGGCTCGTTTTCTGCATTTTTGAAATCTGTTTCGTTTTTCTGATTTTTCGTGAAACTTCTGAAGGCCATATCTCGGTCATACTAACTCCGATTTACGAAATTTCAGACTCTATTTCGCGTATTTTTCCGAGACGAGCGCAACCGCGAAACCCGTTTCCCTTAATTCTGATTTTATATTTTAACTATACTCAGATTTGTAATTCTTAAGTTCACAGAAAATACGGGGTGTTACATTCTCCCCTCCTTAAAGGATTTCGTCCCCGAAATCTTCAAGTCAAGAAGAATGTATATCCTAATCATCCAAACAACCATCTACTCAACCATCAAACACAGGCGTTCATTGTCCTTAGAAATTTCTAGTGCTGTATGAACATTTGCAAAAGTGTGTGTATATGTTCCTTATCTAATGCAAAGATCAGGCGGTCTACTGATTCAGTTGACTTCCCTAATGCGAATTATGTTAGTGCCATGAGACCAATATGTATGAAATTTTCCTATTTGATACATATCATTTCTATATGAGTGCACAACCATCCACTCATATGCAACATCCATGTGCTGATTCAACCATTTTGCATCCATAAAAATTTAAAATGCTCACACATCCATATGCAGTATGAGAGTGTTTTCGAGCCGATCTAGTGCCTAGTGTGTGTATATGCATCCACGGGAAACCTTTAGCAACCACTTGCATCCACTTGCAACCATCAAACATAACATGTCTCAAACACATGTTTACACCCATTAGTTTCTACCAAAAGTTCGAAGATTCGATCGATAGGATACAGTCGAGTGATGGAGCGAGTACAGATAAAACAAAAACTTGATTCCTATCAGACATTGGTTGAGAAAATAATTCCCCTAAGTGTCAACCCCGAAGACCGAAATCAACATCAGATTGATACCCAGAGGGTTACCCTCATTAGACAATGTCAAAACTGGAAATTTTATCAGAAGTATTCAGATATTTACAGACTACTGGTACAGATCAGGTTCCCTAATGATTCTTCGGAAGCTAAGCATGATAAAATCATATCCCACAAAAACTTAGAATATATGCGTCATATTTGACGCCTAACACAGATATCCCTCAAACTCAGAATATATGCGTCATATTTGACGCCTAACACAGATGTCCACCAATATCTCGTAAGTCGCTCCCATGGGTACATGGGTCATGGCTAGGCTGTGCAGTGGCTTGTTTAATCCTTTAACAAAGCGGAGAGCCTTTTTATGCTAGGTGTTGACTAAATCCAATCCGAACCTAGCTAGTTGGTTGAACCGGTTGACGTATTCCTTGACCGTCATACTTCCTTGCTTAAGAGATAAGAACTTTTCCAGTTGTAAACTCCGTTCAGCTTGCGAGAGAAATTTTGTCTCAAACCTTGTTCTGAAATCCATCCATGTCTCAACCAGCCTCTCGGCGTTAGTGACCTCCCACCAGTAGGAAGCTTCGTCTTTGAGCAGCCATACCGCCAACTGTACCTTCTGCCTATCGTCCACCTCGAAGATAACGAATAGATCCTCAGTTTCTTTGAGCCAGTTCCTCGCTTCTACGAATGACTCAGTTCCTTTGAAATCCTTCCCACCCATGGCCCTAAAATCTCTACAGATCTTTGAGAAAGCAATTGCACGAGGAGGGGGTGGGGGAGGGGGATCATTTGCTGGACCTGCAGCGGCGGTCCTAGCCTCAAGATATTGACGAAACCAGCCGGGTACTTGAACACCCTCTGGTATCTCAGAAGCTTCAGACATGCTGAAACGAAAAAGGAAAGGTTCAATACAAAAAGGACTGAAAGAAAGATATATGGCTCTTGGGGATCATGTTTTTCAAAATAAGCTTTAATTTTGAAAATACTTCCTTTTAAAACCTTTTTGAAAATAGTTTTCAAAATTTTTTATCTAATCTGGTAACCTTTAGCTCTGATACCAAGTGTAACACCCCACCTCCGTTAAGGTCACTCACAAAGGGAATGCCTTAACTTTAGTGGAGCATTTTAGTAAACAGAACAGAAACTTACAAGACAGATAAAACAGTACTTGAAAAATTTTAACTTTACTATAGAGGAAACAGAAATCAATATGGTTACATCCTTTCAAATTTCAGAATTCAAGTACAAAATATCAGTCTTGTACAAAAGTCTTTAGAATGCATGGTTTAAAATCATAATCCCCATAGAACGGAAGCTATGCAGAGCCAAGCCATACTTTAAGCACTTCAAGCAAAGAGAAATCCGGATCAAGCTAATGTATTCCCTCCTTGGATAACCTAGGGGAAATGGAAGAAAGGAGGCGAAACAACAAGGGTCAGACAAAAAGTCTGGCAAGTCCAGTGACTTTCAGCATATGAACAGATAATAATAATATGACATGAACATAAAACTGGATGAGAGATAACTGTAACAGGTGTAGCAGATATAACAGAAGAACAGAATGACATAAACTACTGCTTTACACTTCTCTGCACTAATACTAGTATAACAGAATTAGGTGTCACCCTAATGTCTAAACTGAAGCAGGAACGGGTACAGAATAATTTAACAGAAACAGAATGCTAATAATGGGCCTTTACTGTGACGGCCGGGAATTTCGCTCGATCTGAATCAGTCGTTAAACCGATCTAGACCGTTCGAAACCCCTGATCGTTTGAGAACAGGACAAATCAGAACGCAGACGGAAGAACATTTCATTGTTATTACAACAATTCCATCAGATACAAGAATATACAGAGTATAAATGAATATTATACATTCAACAAATATCAGAGATTACAGTAAATTACATAGCAGCGGAAAATAATACAAAACACAACTGAAGGTGATATACGGATACAGAGCTTTCCGGATATCATTCCAGCTGTAAACCAGGATCCTGTGAATATAAATCTGCAAAACCAAAACTACTAGCTGCCCGTGCGGAAAATAGGGGCACCCAGAGTTTAGGTTAAAACAATAAACTCCATGTCAGTCATGTGACTGGTGTGAGAACTAAAACAGTTATTTAAAACTTTACTTTAAAAGAGAGTAATTCAAGGGACCACGCCGTATAACACGGAACGGGTTTCCTCCCAAGAATACCAGTGCATAGAATAAACAACGCAATGCTTTTTCGAAAAATGAAGCTATTATAAGACCTATGTCCCATCACACAATGCAACGCAAGCCGGAGGATAGGGTTTTCCCTTATAATAGCCAAACATGCTTGATACGTTTAAAACAAATCATTTGATACTATAATAAGTGTATAGTGTCAAAACAATTTCAATCATAAATATAAATCATAGACGGCATGGGTACCATATATCATGTCGCCATACTAGTTCTACAATTAAAACCGCAATACACGTATTGGAAATTGAATTTCCGTCATGAGTCGAGGCAAGGGGCACGCTCCTCTCTGCTTTTGAGACACTCTAGCAAATGTCTCAGGGCTACGCACTCTGGGCAACCCTTGGATGCTTCAGGGCCGGTCCTCACTTACGTTAGAGGATTGGCAATTCCTGAACACACGTTTCCCGGTCCTTACAGACCTATAATCGAGGCGCCTCATCCAACAACCACATAGGTGAAAAGTATATAAATATCAGGGCTGGAAAGTCACTGACACCACCAAAGCTAGAAAGAAACGTCGTGCTCTCCCTACAGTCCGTATCCCGTTTTTAACTCATACCGAGGTGTGAGGCTCGCGAATTCACGTTATACACAAAGCTGCCACGTAGGCGTGATTTGATCATCAACCACAAGACTTTGCTTTTCAATAGAAGCCTTGATCATTGCATCTCAGCGTGCCACATAGGCAATTCATGCCGTGCGATTGATATCTATCGATATATAACCTCTAAGCTCGTACGTCTCAGAGAAGGGCGTTAAGCAAGAGAATAAATTCTCCGCTGCCAAACAGATATATATTTAATAGAAATCAATCAACACAGAATAAAATCCAATGTCAGACACACAATCCATTTACAAGTCCGTTCTGGGTCTGAACGAAACCGGAGGCACTTTCCTCGCATATCCATCCATCTCCAAGTACGTCTGGACGACCACCAACTATTTCCATCCTCTTGGGTGTACAGCCCAATCAGGATCGTCAGTAATTATCCAAACGATGTGAAGACTTCCGGTCTTCAACCACCATCTTCATCTTCGACATATCGTCGAATCAATTATTCAGAATGGGTATAAACCCGGACTTTCCGAACAACCCGCGTATATTCAAACAAATGTTACACAAACACAACATACGCCTCATTCCAATTCCACATTCTTAGGGAAAGGTTCCCATTAATTTTATCCAAGATAAATTCTTTAAAATTTATTCTGGAATCTTCCTTTAGATGTCATTTCAAACCAAATTATGGTTTTTCAAACTAGTCGAGATTAGCGAACCACATCGAAGTAATTATTTATTTTATTTCCCAATCACAACCTATTCATCCCATGAAGCAAAACTGGTAATACTCCATATCTAATACTATGGTGTTATCGGTAAAATTAATTACCATTTCACGTTCAAATCTAATTAAAGATTCAACTATCGCTTTGGAGCAAAACTGGCGATACTCCATCCTCGCTCATTTCTAAATTTGATAATTTAGATTATAGATTCACATTTCAACCTAATTGCAGATTCGTTAAAACTCCTTTTACTGGGTTAAAGAACTAGGTGTTATTTAAAACACAGTTCACGACAAACCCAAATCACATTCTATTTATTATCGGGTTAAAGAACTAGTGTTATTTAAAACACAGTTCACGACAAACCCATTTCAAATCCAACCAAATATATTAGAAATTCATGATTATTTAAAACCCCTTTTTAAATCTAATTTATTTATTTAAAAATAATTGGGTTTTAAATTTAGTTCAAAACTAGTTCATTTCGATAAAAAACTATTTTTATCTTTTCAAATATGGAGTTTTTCATCCAAATTTTTCCCAAATCATTTCTTATGATTTCACACAAATTATTACTATTTTTAATAATTTTATCAAGGCCCGTACAGTCGATTTCCAACAACGGCCATCGAACTGCACTTATAGCGACCCTTTTCAAATTTGATTTGGACATATCTCCAAATCCAACCGTTAGATTTCAAATTTCTAATATTCGTTAGAAAGCCCTTTTCGATACGAATCCAACGGTTCTGGTTTTAGGAGAATCCGACGGTCGGATCTCCCGTAATGTCCGTTTGAAATAAATGGTCGAAATTCACGAACTGCCGTGGCGCGGCGCGTTCTATTCAGGCCATTATATTATATATATAATATATATAATATATATTTCATCGATTACTATTTAAAACGAATTATATAGATAGTTTTGAATTCGTTTCAAAAACATTTTCAACTTCCATTTCAATTCAAATCAAAATTAACTTTTGCTTTATAAATTCGTTTTAATATTCATTTCTATTCAATTCAAAGTTCAATTCAATTCAATTCGAATTCGTTTTCAATTCAGTTCGAATTCGTTATATATTCAACTCATTTCGAAATCGTTTTATATTCAATTCATTTCGAAATCGTTTTATATTCAATTCATTTCGAAATCGTTTTATATTCAATTCATTTCGAAATCGTTTTATATTCAATTCATTTCGAAATCGTTTTATATTCAATTCATTTCGAAATCGTTTTATATTCAATTCATTTCGAAATCGTTTTATATTCAATTCATTTCGAAATCGTTTTATATTCAATTCATTTCGAAATCGTTTTATATTCAATTCATTTCGAAATCGTTTTGTATTCAATTCATTTCGAAATCGTTTTATATTCAATTCATTTCAAATTGGTTTTCTGTTCGATTCAATTCAAATTGGTTTTCTGTTCGATTCAATTCAAATTGGTTTTCTGTTCGATTCAATTCAAATTGGTTTTCTGTTCGATTCAATTCAAATTGGTTTTCTGTTCGATTCAATTCGTTTTCAATTCAATTTAAATTTAATTCGTTTTCTATTTAATTCATTTCGTTTTCAATTCAATTCATTTCGTTTTCTATTCAATTCATTTCGTTTTCAATTCAATTTAAATTCAATTCGTTTTCTATTCAATTCAATTCATTTTCGTTTTATATTCAATTCATTTCATTTTCAATTCAATTCGTTTCATTTTCTATTCAATTCATTTCGTTTTCAATTCAATTTAAATTCAATTCGTTTTCTATTCAATTCATTTCGTTTTCAATTCAATTTAAATTCAATTCGTTTTCTATTCAATTCATTTCGTTTTCAATTCAATTTAAATTCAATTCGTTTTCTATTCAATTCATTTCATTTTCAATTCAATTTAAATTCAATTCGTTTTCTATTCAATTCATTTCGTTTTCAATTCAATTTAAATTCAATTCGTTTTCTATTCAATTCATTTCGTTTTCAATTCAATTCATTACGTTTTCTATTCAATTCATTTTAAAATGAATAAAATCGATATAAATATCGTTCACGTCAAAATGGCGTCAATCTAATCAATACGGCTTCATATATTTCTAATTTCAAATGTTCTATTTCAAATATTTCTATTTCAAATATTTCCCTTTCAAAGATTTCTATTTCAAATATTCTATTTCTAATATTTCTATTTTTAAAATATTTCGTTCAACACATGACTAATCTCAACGGATGAGTACAGTCAACACTTGAACCTTTATTATATAATATTGATAAAGATGTAAATTTTATTATTAAAATATTTCGTTCAACACATGACTAATCTCAACGGATGAGTACAGTCAACACATGAACCATATATTATATAATATTGATAAAGATGTAAATTTTATTATTAAAATATTTCGTTCAACACATGACTAATCTCAACGGATGAGTACAGTCAACACATGAACCTTATATTATAATATTCTCAAAGATGTAAATTTTATTATTAAAATATTTCGTTCAACACATGACTAATCTCAACGGATGAGTACAGTCAACACATGAACCTTTACTTTATATATTGTTCTTTATTTTTCAAATTGGAATGAGGCCCAATCAATTACCATATAAAGTTAATTATATGGATTCCATACAACACATGTATATAATAGCATTGAAAAATAATCAACCATCAACCAAAGCGCACTACACTGTATAAGCATCAAATATAGATGTCTAATGCTTATAACAGCCTGTCAATCAATCGATCGACATACTTAATCAATCAGGATGAGTGAACTTCATATTTCATCCCAACACCCATGCGGGGTTTCAAACAATCAAACACAGATTTTATTTGTGCAGTTGGGCGATGTGTAAAATTTATCGACCCAATCAATGTCCTTCAAATAGGTGTACATAAACAAACCGTCTGGTTTGTAAATGAATATTTTATTTTATTCACTTTCACGTTAAAAATTATATTTTTAACGATAAAATATTTTATTTCAACACATGAATTTCTATTCAGTTCATTTACACAATGAAAATGATATTTTTATTTTTCTAACATATTTTAGAAAATTTTGGCGGCATAACGGCACGATACTAGAAACGGGACGAGGCCTAGCCTTATCCCCGGTCTAGTGAAGGCCCACGCCATTCACACATCAATCAAATTCACCAAACAATCAAATTCAAATCTAATCATCTAACTAATTTATGCAATCAAACAAACAAGTCCATGGTCTGTGGACGATTGTGTCGGGTGCTACTAAACACCGTCTACATCCTAGTATATATATATAACTAGAAAATGAAATTGAAAGGTGAGAAGTTCTCACCGAAAGCTATCCAATCATCTTGACTCTTCTTTGATAGAAATCTTCATCGTTATCGCATTTTTGTCATCTTCGTTGCTGTAGCCACTACATGTAAAAATCGAATTTTTACTTTGCTATTCAATATATAAAAATCGAATTTTTACTTTTAAAAATATCGTCTTTTCATATTAGTCTTTATTTTGCTACACATATAAAGATGCTATTTTTAATATTCCTATCATGTAAAAATTATATTTTTACTTCTCTACATAAACAAAAATCATATTTTTACATCTTTTATATAGTAAAGATTATATTTTTAATACTTTAAAAATATAAAAATCATATTTTTAATTGAATAAAAATCTATTCTACCTCTTCCTTATATAAAAATCGTATTTTTAATAAATAAAAATATAATCTTTTCAATTTTAAAAATCAAATCTTTATATATACTTTATTTTCAGATCTTATAAATGCTAATTCATGTATATAAAAACTGATTCTATAAATATAAATATAATCAAAACTTACAGTGATCTTTTGCAGAGAGATGGGGGGGATTTCGAACTGTGGAGGAGGATGGGGGCGCGCATCGCCTGAGGTGGAGGAAGGAGGTGGCGCGGCTTCTAGGGGGTGCGGGTTTCGTGCTCCAGGGGGGTGTCGACTTCGTCGCGCGGCGCCGGGGTGGGGGGGGGGAAGGGGTTTGATTGCGTCGCGCGGTCTTCGATGGACAGGGGGGGTTGTCGCGAGGTCGGCGCCGCTAGGGGGCTCCCTCCCGATCGCTCCTCTCTTTTTTTTTTCTGTCAAATGAAATCGGGAATAATGGTTTGGGGGGGCAGCTGATAAAAGGAGAGGAAGATATTTTTTTTAATTATTTAATTCAAAAAGTTGACTTTCACATACGACCTCTAAACGAGGCCCACCGCCTGTCATCCATAGCTAATTACCCCCATTCCGAACACAATGGGATATGTATCATAGGCTGATTCGATCCTTTCGATCAGTTTCCGTTAAAATCAACATATAACTCTATATATTGAATTTGAACGCGCATTTCAATTTACCGCGGTCACATACTAACTCGAAAAATTCCAAAAAAATATTTTCTAGCTTCGTATTGACGATACGGTCCTAACAAAACTAGTTTCGTCGAATTCTGAGACCGTTAGAAAAATGGCCATTTTCCAGTCGATTAAAATCAACTGAAACTGGTCAAACGCGTTTTCCTTTGCCACGCTCACATATTGATTCGAAAAATTATGAAATTTGAAACCTAGCAATAATTTGACATCACGGACCCAATAAAACTGGTTTCGTCGAAATCCGAGGTCGTTTGCAAAATGTCTATTTTTAAGGGCCTGAATTCCATAGCGACTATTCAGAATTTTCAACTGGACATATCTTTTGATCCCCGCTATGAAATTTTGATTATTCGGATTCGTTGGAAAGATATTATCAATTAGATCCTAATGTTTTTGGTTTCACTAAAATCCGGATTGTTTTGCACCCGGTACATTCAATTGAAGTTTGAAATCGAATTATCGAACTACCGCGCCATTTTCAATTCTATTTATAATTATATATAAATATTTATATTCTAACGACGACGCGTATAAATATATACGTTCGAATTATATTCAAAATAAATTTCTCGTCGATATTATTTAAAATAATTCATTTTAAATATTCAAAATTCGCTAAAATTGCCAAAATAAAATTTTTAAACTGGTTCACATTTCCGGGTTATTACAATCTCCCCCACTTAAAACTTTTCGTCCCCGAAAAGGAACAAAGTCGAAAGTGGTTTGATTAATCAACTCTACGTTCGATCTGGCTTCCATTCTCCAACTTTTCAGTTTCTGAGAATTTTCAAATTCTTCAAAAATTTGGCTAACACCCGGAATTTTCGAAAAATTTCGCCATAACCTCCCCTGCACCGGGAGCCATGGGAAAATCCCAAAATTTCCATAAAGGCCTTCTGATCTAAAAAAGAAAAAGAAAAAGCCAAGCGGCTAGCCAATAGGCTCATAAAATCATCATCACCCAAACAAAATAGTAAATTATAGTAAACATGTACCTATTTGTCGGGCAAACAAATTTTATTCTCTGCTCTAGCCTCCTTGCTATGACCTGTTAAATGTAAGTATATGTATATGCAAGTAAATGCAACCAATTTTCAATACAATTCAATATTTGATACAATTAGGCTAAATGGTTCAAAATTATCAAACAAATAAACAAACAACACAAACATCAATCAATTAGTGAATTAGAGTTTTCAAATTCATAATTTTGATATATACTGAAAATCTTGTTTTTGGTGCCAATTCACAACAATGTGTTCTAGCTATATTTGTTTTGGTTCTCACACCAGTCTAATGGAAATATATAGAAAATCACACCTTCGAAACTCGAACACACACTACTGATGCTATATAGTCATCAGTAGAATCATCTCCGGGCGACTAGAGCGTGACTCTATATCTATACAGTATAATAAAACTTCGAATATACGTTCATGACACATATACGCGAAATCTTTATATATCGGATTGTCCAAATTCAAAATAAATAAATATTCAAATACGTATAAAATGGTTTGAATTTTCAAAACAAAATTGGTTTCAATTGAAAAATATACTCTTCACACTCGTTCTAGGATACTACTGATCCTATCTCTAACGAGTCATTCTAATTGGATTTTACTAATCCAATATCTGATGAATTCTTACGTATGGTTCTAATGTGCCTTGTTCTCGAGCTCTGTAAACCAAAGCTCTAATACCAAATGTGACGGCCGGGAATTTCGCTCGATCCGAATCAGTCGTTAAACCGATCTAGACCGTTCGAAACCCCTGATCGTTTGAGAACAGGACAAATCAGAACGCAGACGGAAGAACATTTCATTGCTATTACAACAATTCCATCAGATACAAGAATATACAGAGTATAAATGAATATTATACATTCGACAAATATCAGAGATTACAGTAAATTACATAGCAGCGGAAAATAATACAAAACACAACTGAAGGTGATATACGGATACAGAGCTTTCCGGATATCATTCCAGCTGTAAACCAGGATCCTGTGAATATAAATCTGCAAAACCAAAACTACTAGCCGCCCGTGCGGAAAATAGGGGCACCCAGAGTTTAGGTTAAAACAATAAACTCCAGGTCAATCATGTGACTGGTGTGAGAACTAAAACAGTTATTTTAAAACTTTACTTTAAAAGAGAGTAATTCAAGGGACCACGCCGTATAACACGGAACGGGTTTCCTCCCAAGAATACCAGTGCATAGAATAAACAACGCAATGCTTTTTCGAAAAATGAAGCTATTATAAGACCCAGGTCCCATCACACAATGCAACGCAAGCCGGAGGATAGGGTTTTCCCTTATAATAGCCAAACATGCTTGGTACGTTTAAAACAAATCATTTGATACTATAATAAGTGTATAGTGTCAAAACAATTTGAATCATAAATATAAATCATAGACGGCATGGGTACCATATATCATGTCGCCATACTAGTTCTACAATTAAAACCGCAATACACGTATTAGAAATTGAATTTCCGTCATGAGTCGAGGCAAGGGGCAAGCTCCTCTCCGCTTTCGAGACACTCTAGCAAATGTCTCAGGGCTACGCACTCTGGGCAACCCTTGGATGCTTCAGGGCCGGTCCTCACTTACGTTAGAGGATTGGCAATTCCTGAACACACGTTTCCCGGTCCTTACAGACCTATAATCGAGGCGCCTCATCCAACAACCACATAGGTGAAAAGTATATAAATGTCAGGGCTGGTAAGTCACTGACACCACCAAAGCTAGAAAGAAACGTCGTGCTCTCCCTGCAGTCCGTATCCCGTTTTTAACTCATACCGAGGTGTAAGGCTCGCGAATTCACGTTATACACAAAGCTGCCACGTAGGCGTGCTTTGATCATCAACCACAAGACTTTGCTTTTCAACAGAAGCCTTGATCATTGCATCTCAGCGTGCCAATAGGCAATTCATGCCGTGCGATTGATATCTATCGATATATAACCTCTAAGCTCGTACGTCTCAGAGAAGGGCGTTAAGCAAGAGAATAAATTCTCCGCCGCCAAACAGATATATATTTAATAGAAATCAATCAACACAGAATAAAATCCAATGTCAGACACACAATCCATTTACAAGTTCGTTCTGGGTCTGAACGAAACCGGAGGCACTTTCCTCGCATATCCATCCATCTCCAAGTACGTTTGGACGACCACCAACTATTTCCATCCTCTTGGGTGTACAGCCCAATCAGGATCGTCAGTAATTATCCAAATGATGTGAAGACTTCCGGTCTTCAACCACCGTCTTCATCTTCGACATATCGTCGAATCAATTATTCAGAATGGGTATAAACCCGGACTTTCCGAACAAGCCGCGTATATTCAAACAAATGTTACACAAACACAACATACGCCTCATTCCAATTCCACATTCTTAGGGAAAGGTTCCCATTAATTTTATCCAAGATAAATTCTTTAAAATTTATTCTGGAATCTTCCTTTAGATGTCATTCTAAACCAAATTATGGTTTTACAAACTAGTCGAGATTAGCGAACCACATCGAAGTAATTATTTATTTTATTTCCCAATCCCAACCTATTCATCCCATGAAGCAAAACTGGTAATACTCCATATCTAATACTATGGTGTTATCGGTAAAATTAATTACCATTTCACGTTCAAATCTAATTAAAGATTCAACTATCGCTTTGGAGCAAAACTGGCGATACTCCATCCTCGCTCATTTCTAAATTTGATAATTTAGATTATAGATTCACATTTCAACCTAATTGCAGATTCGTTAAAACTCCTTTTACTGGGTTAAAGAACTAGGTGTTATTTAAAACACAGTTCACGACAAACCCAAATCACATTCTATTTATTATCGGGTTAAAGAACTAGTGTTATTTAAAACACAGTTCACGACAAACCCATTTCAAATCCAACCAAATATATTAGAAATTCCTGATTATTTAAAACCCCTTTTTAAATCTAATTTATTTATTTAAAAATAATTGGGTTTTAAATTTAGTTCAAAACTAGTTCATTTCGATAAAAAAACTATTTTTATCTTTTCAAATATGGAGTTTTTCATCCAAATTTTTCCCAAATCATTTCTTATGATTTCACACAAATTATTACTATTTTTAATAATTTTATCAAGGCCCGTACAGTCGATTTCCAACAACGGCCATCGAATTGCACTTATAGCGACCCTTTTCAAATTTGATTTGGACGTATCTCCAAATCCAACCGTTAGATTTCAAATTTCTAATATTCGTTAGAAAGCTCTTTTCGATACGAACCCAACGGTTCTGGTTTTAGGAGAATCCGACGGTCGGATCTCCCGTAATGTCCGTTTGAAATAAATGGTCGAAATTCACGAACTGCCGCGGCGCGGCGCGTTCTATTCAGGCCATTATATTATATATAATATATATATAATATATATTTCGTCGATTACTATTTAAAACGAATTATATAGATAGTTTTGAATTCATTTCAAAAACATTTTCAACTTCCATTTCAATTCAAATCAAAATTAACTTTTGCTTTATAAATTCGTTTTAAAATTCATTTCTATTCAATTCAAAGTTCAATTCAATTTGAATTCAATTTGAATTCAATTCAATTCGAATTCGTTTTCAATTCAGTTCGAATTCGTTATATATTCAATTCATTTCGAAATCGTTTTATATTCAATTCATTTCGAAATCGTTTTATATTCAATTCATTTCGAAATCGTTTTATATTCAATTCATTTTGAAATCGTTTTATATTCAATTCATTTCGAAATCGTTTTATATTCAATTCATTTCGAAATCGTTTTATATTCAATTCATTTCGAAATCGTTTTATATTCAATTCATTTCGAAATCGTTTTATATTCAATTCATTTCAAATTGGTTTTCTGTTCGATTCAATTCAAATTGGTTTTCTGTTCGATTCAATTCAAATTGGTTTTCTGTTCGATTCAATTCAAATTGGTTTTCTGTTCGATTCAATTCAAATTGGTTTTCTGTTCGATTCAATTCGTTTTCAATTTAAATTCAATTCGTTTTCTATTTAATTCATTTCGTTTTCAATTCAATTCATTTCGTTTTCTATTCAATTCATTTCGTTTTCAATTCAATTTAAATTCAATTCGTTTTCTATTCAATTCATTTCGTTTTCGTTTTATATTCAATTCATTTCATTTTCAATTCAATTCATTTCGTTTTCTATTCAATTCATTTCGTTTTCAATTCAATTTAAATTCAATTCGTTTTCTATTCAATTCATTTCGTTTTCAATTCAATTTAAATTCAATTCGTTTTCTATTCAATTCATTTCGTTTTCAATTCAATTTAAATTCAATTCGTTTTCTATTCAATTCATTTCGTTTTCAATTCAATTTAAATTCAATTCGTTTTCTATTCAATTCATTTCGTTTTCAATTCAATTCATTTCGTTTTCTATTCAATTCATTTTAAAATGAATAAAATCGATATAAATATCGTTCACGTCAAAATGGCGTCAATCTAATCAATACGGCTTCATATATTTCTAATTTCAAATATTCTATTTCAAATATTTCTATTTCAAATATTTCCCTTTCAAATATTTCTATTTCAAATATTCTATTTCTAATATTTCTATTTTTAAAATATTTCGTTCAACACATGACTAATCTCAACGGATGAGTACAGTCAACACATGAACCTTTATTATATAATATTGATAAAGATGTAAATTTTATTATTAAAATATTTCGTTCAACACATGACTAATCTCAACGGATGAGTACAGTCAACACATGAACCATATATTATATAATATTGATAAAGATGTAAATTTTATTATTAAAATATTTCGTTCAACACATGACTAATCTCAACGGATGAGTACAGTCAACACATGAACCTTATATTATAATATTCTTAAAGATGTAAATTTTATTATTAAAATATTTCGTTCAACACATGACTAATCTCAACGGATGAGTACAGTCAACACATGAACCTTTACTTTATATATTGTTCTTTATTTTTCAAATTGGAATGAGGCCCAATCAATTACCATATAAAGTTAATTATATGGATTCCATACAACACATGTATATAATAGCATTGAAAAATAATCAACCATCAACCAAAGTGCACTACACTGTATAAGCATCAAATATAGATGTCTAACGCTTATAACAGCCTGTCAATCAATCGATCGACATATTTAATCAATCAAGATGAGTGAACTTCATATTTCATCCGAACACCCGTGCGGGGTTTCAAACAATCAAACACAGATTTTATTTGTGCAGTTGGGCGATGTGTAAAATTTATCGACCCAATCAATGTCCTTCAAATAGGTGTACATAAACAAACCGTCTGGTTTGTAAATGAATATTTTATTTTATTCACTTTCACGTTAAAAATTATATTTTTAACGATAAAATATTTTATTTCAACACATGAATTTCTATTCAGTTCATTTACACAATGAAAATGATATTTTTATTTTTCTAACATATTTTAGAAAATTTTGGCGGCATAACGGCACGATACTAGAAACGGGACGAGGCCTAGCCTTATCCCCGGTATAGTGAAGGCCCACGCCATTCACACATCAATCAAATTCACCAAACAATCAAATTCAAATCTAATCATCTAACTAATTTATGCAATCAAACAAACAAGTCCATGGTCTGTGGACGATTGTGTCGGGTGCTACTAAACACCGTCTGCATCCTAGTATATATATATAACTAGAAAATGAAATTGAAAGGTGAGAAGTTCTCACCGAAAGCTATCCAATCATCTTGACTCTTCTTTGATAGAAATCTTCATCATTATCGCATTTTTGTCATCTTCGTTGCTGTAGCCACTACATATGTAAAAATCGAATTTTTACTTTGCTATTCAATATATAAAAATCGAATTTTTACTTTTAAAAATATCGTCTTTTCATATTAGTCTTTATTTTGCTACACATATAAAGATGCTATTTTTAATATTCCTATCATGTAAAAATTATATTTTTACTTCTCTACATAAACAAAAATCATATTTTTACATCTTTTATATAGTAAAGATTATATTTTTAATACTTTAAAAATATAAAAATCATATTTTTAATTGAATAAAAATCTATTCTACCTCTTCCTTATATAAAAATCGTATTTTTAATAAATAAAAATATAATCTTTTCAATTTTAAAAATCAAATCTTTATATATACTTTATTTTCAGATCTTATAAATGCTAATTCATGTATAAAAAAACTGATTCTATAAATATAAATAAAAATATAATCAAAACTTACAGTGATCTTTTGCAGAGAGATGGGGGGATTTCGAACTGTGGAGGAGGACGGGGGCGCGCATCGCCTGAGGTGGAGGAAGGAGGTGGCGCGGCTTCTAGGGGGTGCGGGTTTCGTGCTCCGGGGGGGGGTGTCGACTTTGTCGCACGGCGCCTGGGGGGGGGGGGCAAAGGGGGTCGATTGCGTCGCGCGGACTTCGATGGACGGGGGGGTTGTCGCGAGGTCGGCGCCGCTGGGGGGCTCCCTCCCGATCGCTCCTCTCTTCTTCTTTTTTTCTGTCAAATGAAATCGGGAATAATGGTTTAGGGGGGCAGCTGATAAAAGGAGAGGAAGATTTTTTTTTTAATTATTTAATTCAAAAAGTTGACTTTCACATACGACCTCTAAACGAGGCCCACCGCCTGTCGTCCATAGCTAATTACCCTCATTCTGAACACAATGGGATATGTATCATAGGCTGATTCGATCCTTTCGATCAGTTTCCGTTAAAATCAACATATAACTCTATATATTGAATTTGAACGCGCATTTCAATTTACCGCGGTCACATACTAACTCGAAAAATTCCAAAAAAATATTTTCTAGCTTCGTATTGATGATACGGTCCTAACAAAACTAGTTTCGTCGAATTCTGAGACCGTTAGAAAAATGGCCATTTTCCAGTCGATTAAAATCAACTGAAACTGGTCAAACGCGTTTTCCTTTGCCACGCTCACATATTGATTCGAAAAATTATGAAATTTGAAACCTAGCAATAATTTGACATCACAAACCCAATAAAACTGGTTTCATCGAAATCCGAGGTCGTTTGTAAAATGTCTATTTTTAAGGGCCTGAATTCCATAGCGACTATTCAGAATTTTCAACTGGACATATCTTTTGATCCCCGCTATGAAATTTTGATTATTCGGATTCGTTGGAAAGATATTATCAATTAGATCCTAATGTTTTTGGTTTTACTAAAATCCGGATTGTTTTGCACCCGGTACATTCAATTAAAGTTTGAAGTCGAATTATCGAACTACCGCGCCATTTTCATTTCTATTTATAATTATATATAAATATTTATATTCTAACGACGACGCGTATAAATATATACGTTCGAATTATATTCAAAATAAATTTCTCGTCGATATTATTTAAAATAATTCATTTTAAATATTCAAAATTCGCTAAAATTGCCAAAATAAAAATTTTAAACTAGTTCACATTTCCAGGTTATTACATTTACTACCCGATCAGAAACAGACAGAAGCAGAAACAGATTAATCCCTACGGAGACAGAATGTAGAATTAGGTGTACACTAGTAATGGGCCTTTACCACCCGAACAGACGGTACCACGCAGAAACAGACAGGTGTTACCACCCAACAGAAACAGACGGTACCAACAGAAACAGACAGAACTAAGTGTACCCTAAAACCCTACCCCAAGCGATCGGCTCCCTAATACATAAATATCCTGTGTCGGCCCCACAGTAGGGTGTATCACTCCCTAAAGTGACAACCAATTGGCACAGACCTATTTACAGATGTCACGGCGTCTTACATCCTCAGAGGCAGACCGGGATCCATGCACGCACATGACCCGGTTGGAACGCACCATCAACACCACTCGCCATTATCAGAATGAACCACTTATAATTAGTTCAGTAAGCGTGCCCGGACCCTACCTACTGTTGGGTCAAAGTTTTGATACCAGAAAGGGTTACTGACTAATATGGGTCCCAAACAATAGATGACACAAGTAATTCCCCTCCTAACCTTGTGTCCCCAGACTAACAGTTTTCAGATTAATTTGTTTACAAGTTCAGACATACAGAATTCAGATTTACTAGTTCATAGATTAAGTTAACAAGTTTTCAGACTAACAGATCAGATGTACAGATTTTTCAGATTTGTCTAACTTTGTATTGGGCCTACAGATTCATGGACGGGTTTTCTACACCTATTAATCCAGTTGGTTTAACCCTATTTTCCCCCAATACGTTTTAGACGTCATTCTTATCTTAGATTTGCATTAATTAATTATTCATGCCCAGACCTCTCACATTAAGTCACTAGCTTGTGGCCGCTGGATGTGCCGGGCGGTTCCGGGCAGACTTCTGCCACAAGCCAGACCTAACCTCGTGTCTTAAGCAGGTTATGACTAACTTCTCACATTAGAACCTATTGTTTGCGGCCACTGGATGTGCCGGGCGGTTCCGGGCAGATTTACGTCGCAAACTCATTCTAACCTCGAGTTAGCCATATTCATCTTTGCGGCCAATTAATTAATTATTTACCGTTAATGCGCATGCCCAATATATATGCCAATTCAGATTATATCAATAACAGAATGATCACATCGACTCAACTGATATAGCAGATAACAGATTTTAGCAGATTGGGTGACTTAACAGATTTAACCGATTTAGCACTTAGCAGATTTTGGCATATAAAAGATTAGGCATCTCAACAGACAAATTTAACAGACTAGGCATTTCCATTTAATTAGCAGTTTAGGCCATATAACAGAAATAGCAGATTAGGCAACTTAACAAATCAGCAGGATCGGCATTTCAACAGATTAAGCGGATTAGCAGAGCAGATAACAGATTTACCAGATTTGGCATCTTCAATAGACTTAGCAGATGACAGATAACAAATTAGGCATATCTACAGATTTAGTTTAGCAGATTTAGGCGATTCAACAAATTTAGCCTACACTTATATGCCAAATCATGGTCATAATTCAACATAGGCTACAGATTTTTAGTTAAACATTGCATAGTACAGAAGAATCTCTAAAAAACTCCAAATCATATGCCTAGATTCACATAAAACAAAGGTTGAGTAGATGATCATGGGTAGACCTAACTCAATAGGTAAATTCCCAAATCATGGTATGAATTATGCCAAGTTATAGCCTTTATTGCTAATTATCCAAAAATCCATATTTAGGCGTGTTCACATTTAAAGTTATCCTATTTTAATATAGGTCCTTTATGCCTAAACAACATGTTCGTTTCAGCCCAAGTCATAATATGTCCAAGGATCTAGATCTAAGAAATGTCCTTTAGTTCAGATCTTAATATTCCAGATATTACAAGTCATATATTACCATATGATATTCCCAAACTGTCATATATGCACATATCTAGATCTAGTTTACAATCTATGTCCTTTATTCAATTCAGTCACAGATCAGTCCAATTTATGCCTTAGATTTATGTTTTAGGTTCCAAGTTCAACCTATGTTCTTTCCTTAAATTAGTCACATATCGTTCATGCCCAATTTATGCACATTCATTTGATTGTCCCAAACATTTTAGCGTATGTTGATCTCTTATGAGATTGGCTCAGGCTCGTGGTAGCCTGGCTATAGAACAGAAAGAGGAAAGAGGTACAGAATAAGATAAATCAAATCAGAACAGAACAGATATAACCTCAGATTCAGGTTTAGAATTCATGTCACAATCAAAATTAACGTTTATAGCGGAGAATAACTGTACTTGCCTTGATTGGATTAAAGAAAGAAATTTAGTTGTTGCAGAATTGTTGCAGAAGCTTTTATCTCAAATTTGAATTGAATTGCTTAGGTTGATGTTGATTAGCTTCTAGTTTTGATTCTAGCAGAGTAGCGACGCCATTTTTATTTTTATTAGAACAGAGGCAGAGAAGAAGCAGAATAGAATTGTGTGTAGAGGAGGCTAGGTCTTAGGATCTATTTATAGGTGTAGTTAGTTGTTTTAGGCCTTTAGATAAACCCTAAAACAAATCAGAACCGTCAGAATTCGTCACAGACAGCCCAAAAACCCATCCAGATGCACCCAGGCCGACCTGGCTCGACCAGGGAGGTCGACCCCCAGGTCGACACCCAGGCCGACTCCCCAGTCGACCTGGGGGGGAGGTCGACCCCTAGGTCGACACCCAGGTCGACTCCCCAGTCGACCTGGTCTGGGCGGGAATTTTCCCGCCTGGCTCGTTTTCTGCATTTTTGAAATCTGTTTCGTTTTTCTGATTTTTTCGTGAAACTTCCGAAGGCCATATCTCGGTCATACTAACTCCGATTTATGAAATTTTGGACTCTATTTCGCGTATTTTTCCGAGACGAACGCAACCGCGAAACCCGTTTCCCTTAATTATGATTTTATATTTTAACTATACTCAGATTTGTAATTCTTAAGTTCACAGAAAATACGGGGTGTTATAGCACACAATTTCGAGGGTATTCCCGAGGCAAGTCGAAAGTCTAACTACCCTCCTTTCACAATTACTAGCTAACTAATCCATGCCTAGAATCAACCCATAGCCCATGAAACCAAAAAAATAAGTATCTCAAATCCTTACAAACCAAAGATAAATGAGCCGAACCACAAATTGGACTTGAGACAATAATAGGATCCTTTACTACACAAGCTCTAGGGTGCAGAGACTCAACTATGGAAGCAGATATAAACGAATGCAAAGCGCAAAAATCAAAAAGAGTACTAGCAGGATGATCAATAAGAAAAACTAAACTTTTCAACAGAAACCTTACTACCTCTCTCTCAGGTATGCTGGTGGTGAGAGCATGCACTTGGCTTCCGGAAAATCCTATCTTTTGTTCTTGCCCTTGCCCTTAATTATACGACCCGTTATACCAAAATAAAGATACTTCCTCTTGTTTTAGGTTTTACTATTCTTTCCTCCCCTCCTTTGTGAGCCAAGTCCATATCCATGAGTTCTTCATCCTTGTGTTGTGCTCCTTAGCCAAACTCCCTCATTCTCATCTTTGCCATCCTTGTGTAACTTGTTGACAGGTCTCTCGAAAGCTGCCTCCATCGCACAGAGAATCCTACAAAGCTCGAAAGAAAATTAGCCGCAAGTAAAACTACTACGCTATAGATGGAAGTTGGGCACTTGTTTTCCCTTTAAAAAGTGTCATAGTCTCGTCGAGCCTACGGAACCATGCCGCAATGAGGTTACCTCCCATAAAGCCAGGAGCCCCGGAGACTTAGGAAAGAAGGAAACAAGGATTCAAATAGAGGATCAAAAGATAGTGCATATGGCTTTGGGGAATACGCCTTTAAAACAAAGCTTTTCTTTTGAAAATGCTTCTTTTAAAACCGTTTTGAAAATATTTTTTCAAATCTTTTATCTGATCCGGTAACCTTCAGCTCTGATACCAAGTGAAACACCCCACCTCCGTTAAGGCCACTCACAAAGGGTATGCCTTAACTTCGGTGGAGCATTATAGGTAAAATATGCAGATAAATTACAAGACAGACAAATAAAACAGCGGAAAATAAAGTCATTTTATTAAAAATGTGGTTCAGTCAAGCTTTTACAACAGTTGTCTTAATCATACTAAAAGTAATACATAGAACTTCTGTCTTGATTTAAAAACTTCCAAGTATAAAAGAAGCATAAAAATAACAATGATATTCCCAATGAAGCATGAACCAGCCATAGCAGTAGAAGAGAGGGTTCAAAGAAAAACATCGACTATCTTCGAGCTTGAAAAGAAAACTGAGCTAAGTGGTAACATTTCCTCTCTGAGAACCTAGGGGGTAGGGGGGACGGAAGAAAAGAGGCGAAACAAAACTAGGTCAGACATAAGTTTGGTAAGTCTAGCTACTTTCAGCATATGAACAAGCAAGAACAACATGACATGAATTAAACTGAATAAAGACATAAGCATGATGATAAGGAACATAGGATACACAGGATAAGAAATAGGCAAGATAAACTAAGTATAACATCGCATGTTAACTATTCTCTGCTTGGCTACTACCCTGTTATTCTGATTTCTATATCTCTGCACCACCTAACGAGTGTCCCAACTAGTAATCTGTATAAAGGATAATATTACAACGTGATCCCAATCCCCGCAATTGTGGTAGCCTTCAGGTGTACATCTATTATGAGGATTCCACCTCAGTCAGCCTAATTGCCATAAAGATGTTAGATGCACCCTTACTACCCTATCGATCGGCTCCTTACTTGCATTAACGTTCCATGTGTCTGTGTCAATCGGCCCTCTCTTGCGTGTAGATATCCTGTGCTAGTCCCACCATAAGGTGTATCAATCCTTATGATAGCAACCCAACACGATTCAAGATGCACAGTGAATAACTACTGGTACCCAGTGCCTGCTTTTTCCCACTCCAGAGTACGTGCACGCCCGTAAACCGTCAGAACCTACACTGACGTACCCCCTGCCGCTGCTTTGACCGCTTGTAATAAGCCTAGTAATCGTGCCACACCCTGCCTAGCTCAGGGTACCGTGATACATCTATGTGGGTTACTGCTAAAATGGGTCCCCGTTACTAGGATTTCCTACTGGTTAAGTTTGTGGGCCTATATTTACTAATATTACCCATCAACCTGATATGTACTTAACCCTCCCACCGATTCAAGCATGTTTATTTAACGGTTAAGTTTTGTGGGCCTATATGTACTAAAATTACCCACCTACATGAGATGTACTTAACCCTCCCATCGATTCAAGCATATTTATTTAACTGTTAAGTTTTGTGGGACTGTATTTACTAATATTACCCACCAACCCAACGTATACTTAACCTTCCCATGGATTCAAGCATGTTTATATAATGGTTAAGTTTTGTGGGCCTATATATTTACTAATATTACCCACCAACCCGACGTATACTTAACCTTCCCACGGATTCAAGCATGTTTATATAGTGGTTAAGTTTTGTGGGCCTATATATTTACTAATATTACCCACCAACCCGACGTGTACTTAACCCTCCTACTCGTCATGCCATATTGGTTAAGTGGTTCTTATTAACTTAACCTTTCTCTCTTATCATGTTGGATTGGTTAAGTGTGATTTATTAACTTAACCCCGTTCATTCATCAGATTTTATTGGTTAAGTATTTCCCATTTAACTTAAACCCATTCATTCATCAAGTTATATTGGTCAAGTGTCATTAATCAATTCAAGTTAACTTAACCCACCCACTCGTCTTGTCATGTTGGTTAAGTGTTTCCTTCTGGTGTTAACTTGACCCTACCTCAAATCATGTTATATTGGTTAAGTTTTGCCCTCTCGTGTTAACTTAACCCTTCCCATACATCGTGTTATATAATTGGTTAAGTGTTTTCCTCTTGTATTACTTAACCCCACCTCATGTCATTATGTATTGGTTAAGTGTATCCTCGTGTGCTACCTAACCCTACCACAAGTCATTATATATTTTGGTTAAGTGTTACTTTAGTTAACTTAACCCTATCATATGCTTAATTAACATGTTATAACAGTTAAGTGCTGCCTTAGTTAACTTAACCCTACCATCCGTTTAATTAACATGTTATAACGGTTAAGTGTTCCCTTAGTTAACTTAACCCTACCCTATATCATGTCTTGTTGGTTAGGTGTCCTTTGTCCATTCATGTTTAACTTAACCCACCCATATGTCATATTGGTTAAGTATCAATTAACCTAACCCTCCCATACTTAGCATGTGTCAATAGCATTAATTCATTCATTAAAGCACCAACCGCTCACATTAGACAGGTATTGTTGCGGTCACAGGATGTGCCGGTCGGTTTCGAGCAGTTTTACGCTGCAACTCAACCTAACCTTGGGTTCTTATTGGGCTTAATGCCCTAATCTCCCACGTTAGATATGTATTATTGTGGTTACTGGATAGCCGGGCGGTTCCGGGCAGTTTTACACCACAACTCAATCTAACCTCGGGTTAGGCATATTCATCTTTCCTAAAATTTACATATTTCTTATTTATGACAAATTCCATATGTAAATTATTCCCAATTTAATTATGCCATAATTTTCCTTTTAATTATGCTCACAATTAATGGTATACTAAATATACCATTTCATGAACCAATCTATGCCATGTAATTTTCATGTTTATCCTTCATATTTATATGTAAATTATAAATCAATTATTTTCACGGCCCACTTCCCTTCTAAATCATGTTCATAATTAATGACATACCAATTATATCGTTTTTATGCTAATTACCCAAATCCACCAAAACTAGTCATGATCCCGTTTCTCAAATTATGCCCAACCAATTCCAATTTCAAGTTATTAATCAAAACAGGCTATACCCCATCTCCCCAAACTTGAAATAATATTTATTCCCAAAATCACTATGTCATATATTTGGCGTTCAAAATCAATAGTTAACCCAATCTAGTTTTAATATTCTAGTTTACAGTGTATGGCCAAAACTTGGTTTACAGGCCAACTAACCCAAACTTGCAGTTATAATGATAAAAATGCCCCAATGTCAATTACAAGTTTTGCCCAACCATTTCACCAAATATGTTATGTTCAGTTACTTTCCCCAATTATGTTATGCCAATATTGTCAATTTCATGTTTATGCCCCTATAACACAAACCTTCCCCGTATTCCCATCGTACGTATATCGCGATCCAACCTAGATTATATGTCAATCTATATTCACAAATAAAAAGGAACAAATAGGAATAATATGACAATGATAGGCATAAGAACTGGCACAAGATGATAGTCCCAAAACACAAGAATTACAGATCTAATAGAATTACAGCATAACTGAATAAACTAATTTAGAATCATTGCAGGCATATAGATCTGATTATGAACAATATTATGGACATGAAAGGATTGAATAATAAACTAGGTTTGACAACTTGTATAGGTTCGATTGGATCGATAAGAAGAAACCCAAAGTCATAAATTCACAAAGGCTAAGAATAGACCCAAATAGAAAATCAAGCATAGGTCCAAATTCATTTTATTCCATGTCCATACTATAATTGGTTGTCTAAATCTGAAAGTAATCGTGAACTTACAGCATTCAGATTATAAAAGATAATCGAATTTATTGTAGTTGTTGAAGAACTCTAACTTGATATTGATTAATCCTCTAGGTTGATGAAGAACCTTTTTTTTAATTTGATTTTGGTTTTAGTGGCGGCTAGGTTTAGATGAGAGTGAATAATAGAATTAGGTTTTAGGTTTAGGGTCCTTATATAGTTGTAGATAGTGTTTTAGGACCATTAGATTAACCCTAAACCATCAGAACTAATCAGATGCCACATCTACCTTAGAGTGAATCGGCCCACGGGTTGACATCCAAACACCCTGAATCAACCCCTTGTCGACCCAGTGAGGCTTGGGTCGACCTCAAAAATGGGCCGGTTCGGTTATTCCCCCTCCCGATTCGTTGTTTTGAACTTTTTTGCATATTTATTTATTTAATTTTTATATATATCTATATATATATATATTTTACTCATATGCATACAAACTTCAAGGCTTAATAACTTCTTCATCAGGTATCCGTTTTATGCAAACCAAATGTCTATCTTGACCAAAATTTTGAGACGAACGTAACAACGGAACCCATTTCACTTAATTCTTCTTCTAAAAATTAAGTGTTATTGAATTTGTTAATTTTAATATTCTTAGAAAATTCGGTGTGTTACAGATCGGCTAAGAGCCAATCCAAATTGGATCGGCCAAAGCCAATTCAGTATGAATCAAGACCGATCCAACTTAGATCGGGTAAAGCTACAAAATTCATAACCACTTTACTGCAGTAAGAATAAAAGTAGTTATTTGTAAAATCTCAAAACTGACTTAGTCACAATTGGAGAAACCTATCAAAATTAGCCTAGGAGTATATTAGAACCAATCACGGCTGATCCAAGTTAAATTGGACAGACCAGATGGAATCAATCACGGCCGATCCAGATTAGATCAGCCATGACCGATCAACTTGGATCAGTCATGGCTGATCCAAAGTGGATCGAGCATGACCAATCCATATTGGATCAGTCGAGGCCGATTCACACAAGTCAGTGTATCATTCAAAGGTAGTATCAATATGTTGCTAATGGACAGTGACACCGGTTGAGCGGTTCGCGGATATCAGCAGACCAAGTTCAAATGCGAAGTGCAAAACTTATAAGAGAAAATGAGCTGTGAGCTAAGTAACCTAGTTAACCAAGCATTGATCAACATGACCAACATACCAGTACTAGAAAAATGGGACAACAAACACAACCATAGCAATCACAAAGTATCAACACAAACTAGCTTAAAAGTCAAAGGCGAGGACCGGAACTCGCTTAAGTACAACCGGTTTAAAGGTAGAATTCATAAAGCCAAAAAATATTAAATACTAGTAGAGGAGAGCTATGTGTTCTGATTCTTTCAAGGCCTTCCCACCTTCCTCTTCATCGGAGTAGAACCCGATGGGGAAGCATCAGAAGCTGGCCTTTTACCAGAAGAACCCACCAGCTCAACACCTCCCTTAGGGAAAGCAACAACAAGAGCATCCCGGTTTCTCAAAGCATGAATCAACTTCACTTTGTCATCTTCCAGAATTGGGAGGCGCTCAAGATTCTCTTGGTGGAGTCTTTGCAGATCCCCAGCCAATCTGTGCCAGCCCTGAAGCTTCTTGGCAGTCTGATCTTTAAGCATGTTCATTGTCTCTCAAACTGTCGTAGGGTATCCTCCACGCGACTGAGTAATCTAGACTTAGCAACAACAATGTCGCTGGATGTCACTTGACGATCAGAGGAAGACACGTCCAAATTGAGGGATACCCCCTGCAAGTTCCAGCCCGGAAGTTGTTTGGAAAGCTTGGCATTGCTGGCTCCTGGAGTGTAGCGAGGCCTATTCACAATCGTTTGAATCTCTGGATAGGAAGGGCCGATGAGTGAAGGGGAATTCATTGGAGGTTGACCAGTTGTCTGACTGTCCAAGTCAAAAAACCTCTTTATCCTGAATTCTTCGGAATATGGATCCATCCTGCATAAGAAAGGGAAGTGGTCAAATACTTTTTTGGTTAACTTCCTAAAATGAACAAGGAAAAGGGAAATAACCGGATGGCATCAAGAAGTAACCGATCCAAAGTGGATCAGTCATAACCGATTCATATTGGATCGAACAGAACCGATCCAAAGTGGGTTGGTTATGACAAATTCACTTTAGGCCAGTTAGGACCGATCCAAAATGGGATGATTATGACCAATTCGCTTTAGGCCAGTTAGGACCAATCTGAAACGGGTCAGTCATAACCACCAAGTCAGATCGGCCCAGATCAATTCAATTTGAATCGGCCAAAACCGAATCAAACTGAATTGGTCAGACCAACACGGATCGGATCAGACACAGCTAATCCAGATTTAATCCGCCGTGAAGTTCGATTAACCAGCTGTGGAATAAACAAAGCTTGCGATGCATATTAAGCGTTGATTTGACAAAAAATTGGGGTTTCTCAAAAAAATTCAACCTACTAACAAATTATGCAGATAATCAAACATGTAGAATCAAGTTCTTATCAAAACTTTGGGAGAAACAAAAGGTTAAACATACAAGACTCAGAGAATTTTTTTAGCTTAGAATGTAACGTGTCTAAATCATACCCCTATGGCCCGAGTCTACACTAAATGGCAGTTCAAGTTAAATTGATGAAGAATAAAATGAAGGTAAGGAAGAACCTGGCGGTTGATAATTTGAGAGAAAAAGCTTCGTTTTTGATTTTATTTGATTAAATTTGGTCTGCCATGGATTTTCTCCTGAGAAAGAAAACAAAATGATGTGTAAATGACCTTTCAGAGGGCTGCAATATGTAATGGTGCATTAGGAAACTCAACAGCCATGAGAGAGAGAAAAATCACATCGGTCAAATCAATCTAGCCGATCCAGTTTGAACTGGAAAAAATCAATCCATGATTTAATAGTTTGACCGACCCGAACCACGGAAATAATATACCCGATCCAATGTTAATAACCCATCAAAATGATATGTTTCGAAGATCACAATTTTCATGAATCAATTATGAGCTTCGAGGGGCAAAATGTTATCCACAAAATTTACATGGCATATCGGTTAATTTCATAATAGGTTGGATCGGGAAGAGGCACTCTGGAGCGGCTCGAGGGGCGGTTGGATCAGATAGTAGCATCTGGTTCGGCACGAGAAGTAACTGGATCGGTCAAGTTGCTCAAGGATAGATCGATATACTTATGTAACGGTGGATCGGTCTACTTTGTGGTAAAGTGGATCGGCCTCAGCCGACTTGGATCGGACCAGACTTTTGCATTATGATCTGAATCGGCTCGAGATGAACTGGACCGAGTAGAAGTACATTACAATTGACTCGGTAGGTTCCGAATCAGATAGGAATGTGTTGCATTGGCTCGAGAGGTTCTGGATCGGGTTGAAGTGCAGTGCACGGGCTCGAGAGGTTCTAGATTGGATGGGAACATATTGAATTGGCTCGAGGGGCTTTGGATCGGGCAGAAGCTTGGAAAAAGGCAATTAGCTACAGTGGCATTCTCATAAATAATCAACACCCAGATCCAGATCCTGAAAGCTATATTACACTCATTCCTCACTTCTATAAATAGGGGTTCAACTCCACTTTAATGGGGAGGCTTCTTGGTGATCCCGAAGGGCTTTAAAACTTTGTTCTCAACTTCTTCTAAGCAATTTGATCATCTCAAGCACTTCAATTCAAAGATTCATTTCGGATTCATTGTGAAGACACGAAGATTCATCAAAACTTAATAGAGAATTTGGATTGATTTTATCGACATCCATACTTGAAGGATCTCATTTATTTCTCATAAAAACTTTACTAAGTCAAAGAGTGAGAAAAATGAGGTGAATTATGAATGTATTGATCGAACTACTATAAAAACTTTGTGTCTCTCCTTACTTGCATTTTTCTAGTTTTTTGGCTCCATTTTTACTATTCTTGAGGACATTGTGAAGTGCATCTTTCATCCTTGGTGTTGAATCCAATTTCGCGATTAACAATATTTGAGACGTAGTCATAATTTAATTTTTAGAATTTTACTGTAATTTTTATTTTGGAAAATAAGCTACTTTTTATTTGGAGTATTTTACACCCTTTATCAGTATTTTGGGGTTCCACAGAATAAGTTAACTTGTCATTTTTATTATATTTCTGGAGTCATGACACATCGCTTGTCACGATGGTGTTCTTATTTCTATCCATAATAGCCCTTACATAAACAGAATTGAATGATGAAAACACAATACACCAAAACGATGTTTACTGTAATGTTGTCCAACAAGAAATATATATATTATTCCCATTTTCTTTGCTGTTAAGAAATTGCACTGTCACCTACCCAATTACTGCTATCCCTACCATGCTTCTCTCCTAAGAAAACAGTTGTGTTTTCACATCAGTACAGGGTACGGTTTAAAAGCTTCACACTGAAGGAATGCAATAAGAGAAAATTTAAAATATAATAAGACCTAGTGCTTCATGCTGAAGCCTACCTACCCGTTGTGATGCCTACTTGAACATATGCAAACAGATTATCACACCACATACCCTACGTTGAAAATGTTTAACCTAATGGTAGGGGGTGCACGCCCTAAGCATCCTATTACTTCCCCATAAAGTTTTATAACTCTATAAATACACAGCTTCGCTGGAATCTTCTTTGCTAAAACACATTGTTCCTACCGAAGCTATAGACTAAAGTTCACATAGCCTCTGAAATTTTTAAACAAGTCCAATACTCCACCGAAAATAATGATACCCTTGTACTTACGATGCTCATCAGTTTTATTCACTTCCACAGTTTTTTTGAGTCATTCGATGACAACGTGCCATTGGAAAACGAGAGCAGAATGACCCGGACTCGCGTAACTGCAAGAAAATGGAAGGAAGTAGTTGGATGCGATGACCTGTATTCATGGAGACGTTGGGAGGAAGGCTCAAGGAAAGGAGTGAGTGCGAGTTTAAAAACGGTGATTCTGGGGGTGATAAGCTTGAGAAGAGGAGATCGTTTGTTTTTTTGGTCTGTGATTTTCTGGTGTCCGAACCCATTGTTATTCACTATCTTCATAATCGTGTGCGCATGGGGTTTTAAAAAAAAAGAGCATGCGGTATGCTATTGTTATGATTGTGGTTTAAGGGTGACAAGGAAAAAGGAAATCTCTTGAAGCAGAAACAAGTTTTGAAGTGGCGCAATAAAAAGGGTGTTGCTCACTTGTTGTACAACAGCGTGAATGGAATGAGGTATATGGAGCATTTCGTTTGACATGAAAAAGACAGAGAGACGCAAGGGGGAGAGAATAGGGGACTTGCGTGAGTAGTGAACTGGAAGGTGGAAGGAGAAGTAGTATAAGGGATGAAGTTGAAAACGGGTTGCATAGTATGTTGAGGGCATGAGTCCAACTGATGACATGAAGAATGAAGTGGGAGTGGAGAACAATGTGAAGAGGAGGTGTTTGAAAAGGTGGTAACGCTGAAGCAGCTTGCATGCATGAGGTTCAGATCAACAGCGAGTCCCCTGGAATAGGATGCGTTCTTTTGAGAAGGGGACTGAGTATTCACATGGGTCTGGGTTTTTCTAAATGGGCCGAGAAACATACAGTAAGCCCAAGTGAGGAAAAATGTAAATGGGAGATCATAGCTACGGAAATGGATTGTTTTTACTAGTTTTTGGCTTCATGTGGGCGAGGCAGTAGGCGCAAGTGTAGAGTGATGGAGTATTTGTTTCAGTAGATTAGCGATTGCGAATCCTGTTCATTATGGAGGTTAGTTAAGTGGGGCTTGTCGATTTTGTTTCGGGGGAGGAAGGTGATGTTATCCCAAGTAGGCTTGGGTTTAAGATGCATGAATGGGCCAAGTAGTGAGAAATTACAAATAGTCAGATTCATTGGGACTGTACGAAGATAGGCTAAGTTATGAAGCTAGTTCAGAACCACTAAGAGCTCGTTAAAATTTATGGCAGAATGGAATGCCTAGTTTAATCGACTGATGTAAATCGTTATATAACGGTTAACGCGCAAGGTGAGTAAATTCACTAACTCTGTTTATTTTAAAATATTATAATTTTATTTCAATATTGATAAATAATGATTGGATGCTGTGTGAGGGTTGTTTAGGTAGATTACAATTAAATTGGTTGAAATATATATATCGTTGCATATGTAAATATCATTGGTTGGATACTGATTCCATCGATTATAATATTCTCTAGTATGGAATTAGTGTTAATTGTGTTGACTAACATCGGTGGATGCAGGAAACCGGTTGGAGGAATCCAACCGGATTCCTAAATATCTATATGTACTGTTTCTTTTATATTATTTATATATGCACTGTTTGAACCCAAATGACATTGAAACCATGTGTGGATATTGATGTTGAATGGAAATTCAACATTTTTTTGATTTAATCAATAGACGATATCAATTAAGAAAGTGGCAACAGTCGACCATAAACCCATCTTTTTGTTAAGAAGTTGATTGACCGTCAGACGAATCAACGAAGTCAAGTTATAAAAATTATATTTTTATAATCAAAGCGAAGTCCTAGATTATAATAGAAGTTCTATTATAAACATTTTGTAGTTAATTTTTAATAAGAAATTATAAGCGGTTATTTGTAATCAGGGGAATCTATAAATTGTCCTATGAGGATAATCATTTTAAGACAAAAAGTATTAAGCCATATTTTTAGATTAATTTTATTAATCTAATGGTAAGGAGAAATTACGATCAGTTAACAAATTAACTTATGATTTGAAGTTGATTAAATCAACTGTTTTGTTAAAAATTGATTATTTGATTAATTAATCTTCAATTAATCAAATAATAATGGTTTTAGAAATTAATTGTTTAAATAAATAGGATTCCTTAATTATGAATGACCTTTTCATTTAACGAAGTTTAAATGATTAATGGATTAATATAATTAGTTATTGTTAATTAAGTAAGCAACTAATATACTTTTAAAATCAATAATGAAGTAAACTGTTTACTTCAGCAATGGTGAAGTTAATTATTATGTAAGTAAAGTAATTATTTCACAAAAGGAATTCATTTTAGATAGTGTTGAATTTGTAATGAGATGTTTCCTGAATAAGGTATAATGATTCAAATAGAAAGAGAAACGTCAAAAGACAAAGGGCGTTAATGGACTTAGGTAAAGAAGTTATAATTGGAATTATATAAGGAAGATGAAGCGAAGAAATAATACTTAATATAAATAATTATAAACAATCGAGCTTTCGAAATAAGGATATGGTGTCATAAAACCATATTTAAATTAAAGCAAGAAATACTATTTGACGGATTATAAAGTATAAGGGTTTAGAGTTACAGACTTATATTTATTCTAAGGTAAGAACGTCGTCGATCAAGGTATGAGAGGAAAATAAAATACCCCAACTTGAACGACCTCACTATTATTGAGGAATGGTATCAGTTTGTAACGGAATGAGATGTCAAGATTAGATACAAAAGAGATATTGCAGCGTATTGCAAGTTTTTGAACTATAACGATAAATGAACGTTGTTGACCAAGCTTAAGCGTGATTTTTGTTTATAGCACTAATCCTTAGGGAATGAAAACAGTTTGATTTGAAATCCACTTATTCTAAAAGAATGGTTGTCCAAAGAAATATAAGAATGAGATTAGAAAGAGAAATTAGAGAATCATTTCAGAAAACAATGACATCATTTTGATGTTCGAAATGAGATTAGAACTAAACCATTAGGTTTTGGAATAATAATTCAAAAATGCCGAATATTACGAAAATAAGTATTCTTAGAAATTATAAATTGATAGGGTAGTTAATACTTGGTTTTAAACCAATAAATTATAATAGAATATGTAATCAAGATTTAAGTTATAAATGTGATATCAATTTAATAAGAAGTGACTTAGAAACAGAGTGTATGAAGTGGAATGGGAAGATAAAATTATAGAATGACTCGGTAAATACGATTGAGGCCTTAAGGGTATTTATTACCTAAATGAAGGTTTATTTGATAAAGGTGTTCAGATTTCTATAATAGGGATGATATTCACATTTTAAAGTGAATAATGTTTTAAAAGTGAACGATTGGCAGATTAAAATGTTTATAATGAAATTAGAAATATTTTTCTAATGTAGACAGGGTATATTATCCAAGTGTAGAAAATAAAGAATATGAAAAGAATGGAAATGTTTCGAATGTTAATAACGTATATTTTCTGGAACATGGGAGAATAAGAGTTTATAATAACTGGGAATGTATTCCAAGAAGTGTGGAAAGGTTAAAATGGGGTTTGAGAAATATTTGGTAAGATATGGGGATTTGAATAATAAAAATGAGTGTTAAATAAAAAGTGCCGTGGTTGTGTGATGTTTAGTTGTACATTTGAATGGATGTTTGTTTTTACTTCGATAGTTAAACAACCGACTATCGAAGTGTTTGACCATCATTGTCAATACGGAGAGACCGGTTGGATTTATTATCTGAAAACTACTCCGTGCATAAGCGCTGCGAATTAGATTATGCTGAAGACAATTAAAGAAGGAGTGAAATGCAAGGGTCATTCTTATCCAGAATGGTGCTTTCTGTTTGTCCAA
Organism: Allium sativum; assembly: GCA_030737875.1. Classification (NCBI taxonomy): domain Eukaryota; kingdom Viridiplantae; phylum Streptophyta; class Magnoliopsida; order Asparagales; family Amaryllidaceae; genus Allium; species Allium sativum. The sequence goes on along the minus strand of CM060918.1, from coordinate 1,021,464,683 downwards.
TCCCAGGACAACTTGTATGGATGGGTGTCTGACAGAGTTTACCTAACAAATCACGTATGATTGATCTCTTAAAGAGATTACATCTAGTGGGGGAGGAATTTGTTCCTCTTAGCTTTTTATACCCGTAATATTTTTGAAGATCAACTAGTGATTTGACGGGTTTGATGATGTGACATTCAAAGTGTATGGTGGCCAAATGTTCTAAAAGATAAACGTAGCCTCAAGCCTCACAACCGGGAAATGACAGAAATCGGGCGGGCAGCATGGCTAGTTGGGTCATACCTAAGAAGGGTGTATTGTCACCTCTAGAGTAAATTCATATTTGTTCTTCTTTTCGATTCTATATCTTTGGATTTCGGTTGGATGGCCAACAACCATAGGTGACAATATATTCGATACACTCAAGCTAAATGAGTGGTCAGTCATATGTGGGCCGGGTTGCAAGATGTTCTTGTTGAACCCCAGTGTATCCCCTCTTGAGTACACTGATCAGGAGGTGGTCCCATACCTTGTCATAGTTGGAATCCAATCTCCAATAAGCGCCCTGCAGTTTTTGATTTTATACTATGTATGTAGAGTGTGAGATGCTAGCATTCTACTATTTGGTTATTTATTTGATTAGACATTATTATAATATCACTGGATTTTGATATCAAAAATGTGTTGGTTATAGTAATGTAAAAACCGTCCATGTTTATGTGTGGGTTAGTCTTACTATTACCCTTTCTTTCAAAAGGATTTTCAAAGTTAAACAATATGGTTGGAGTTCACTCACACCAGTCCCATGACTGACCCAGAGTATATTTTGTTTGTTTCCCTAAACTCTTGGGTGCCCAAATTTGTACGGGCAATCAAGTTTTTCAGGCTTTTACAGATACACTTGGAGGAGCTCGAAGCAGGAGGTTTCACCACTAGTAATTTAGAGATTATTTCCGCTGTGATGTATAAGTGTTATACTCTGATATGGTATGTATATACAATACAATTTTGTATTTCAAATTTATGTTATATATATTATATTCGTTCCGCTGTGAGATTCGTGTTTTCTCTGACTTTGATGTTCTTCTTATTCTTTTATTATATTAGTTCTATCTTATCTTTCTCATCCTCTAATTTATTTCTGTTAATGACCCGGTGTTTTCGATACTCGAATAGTCAACATGGTGTTTGATGTTGATTTTTGGGCTCGAAAATCCTACGGCCGTTACAGTGGTATCAAAGCTGAAGGTTAAGTGATTAACTTGGCTCTGTGGCGTGACTCAATAAGAGATAAGGTTAGTAATACCTTAGATTGAGTTTGAGTGTATATATATATATATATATATATATATATATATATATATATATATATATGAGCGCGTATTTGCATATTTGTATAAAGACTATTTCTTATTGTGTTGATTGATCTGTTGAGTGGTATATAAATTCCAGATCGACGCGTTTAGCTGACGTGGTCGATAGAGATTTATAAACACTTGGATAGAGAAATTTGACATAGTATTGTTTTTAAAGCTGGGTAAGTGAAATAATTTTATCCAAAATATATTTTGATATAAAAAGAAGTATACATCTTGAGATTATGATAGTATATTGGATGTGTTGATCGTTATTATAATCGAATAAGATTATAATTGAGTTGGTTATGTAAATAACCCATCGAAATTCGCACAAGTATAATATACAAATTCAGATGAACTAAATTTGAATTTAAAACCAGAATTGAAATAAAACTCTAGAAACTTGGAAAGGTGTTGTAAATAAATTTTGAATTGAATATATGGAAAATTTAAAATCCTGGAAGAGATTTGGAAATGTATTTCAAGCATTTGGAAAAGATATTTAGAAGTAAATTTCAAGATAAAAGTGTTTGAAAAATAAGTTTTGAATGTGATAAATGAACTCACTTCGGCAGCTGGAAAATAGTACCGATGATGGATGGCCACATCACCAGTATTTATTTTCGAGTTTCTAAAGTGATAGATTGCTACCAAAAGATATTGGTTTGAAATTGTTTTGAGAAAAAAATTTATTTTGAATCCTAAAAAGAAATATTTATTCTAGAAAGGCAAAGCTGTTTAAAAACTCTCGGGACAATATTATTTTGAATTAAAACAAGTATACAAGATAAATTTTTAATGATGGAATTAATTTTTACTTAAGAAGTTAATGTAAACATTGTCAAAGCAAATGGAGATTAACAAAAACAGTTAAGGTGAAATTAAGTTTGAAGGAAAATGGTACTGAAATAAAATTGGAATTGAATTGAAGCCAGTTAAATGGAAATTTTATTGGAACAGAATTTAACTTGGTAAAGCAATTGAACTTGTGAAATAAGATTGTTGGAATGGAACTGAATATGGTTATGGAATCGAATTCTTAAGTAAGAATTTGGAGTTGGAATTTGAATTGGAGTTTGAACTGGAATTTAGCTTGGGTACTAGAGAATGATTGGATGTGGACAAGTGGATTGGAGATCAATATTTGGAATGCATGGGTATATGCTGATGGAATATCAAGTGGAAGAGTTAGAATTGGACACCCAACCAAAAAGGTACATGTTTATATTTTATACGAGTATGAGATTTTTATGAGTCGGTTTGGCAAACCGCTTGGCTATTTGATTTTCTTTTGGGATTGGAGATGGCCTAGAGAGGTGAATTGTAGTAGTACCGAATGAGACGTGCAGAGGAGATGCTGGCGAAATTCTCGGAAAATTTAAGCTATTAGGAAATTTTCAGAATTTTCGAAAATATTCGTTAATAAGAAGAAATTAATATTTTAATTGAAATTGATTGTTCAGTTGAAACTGGAATCAAGAAGTAAAACAAAAGATCTTTAATCTAGTTATAATAGGATTCATATCATTTTTCCTACCTTAGTAATTTCGGGGACGAAATTCTTTTAAGGGGGAAGGTATGTAACATCCCAGAATTTTAGCAATATAATAATTAATTCATTTAATTAATTTATTATATTGGTTTGATAATTTTAAATGATTTTGATTAAATAATTTTGATTATCTAATAAATATAAATCGTGGAGTGATATATTTAATTTCCGTAACAGTCAGAAATGGTTAAATTGCAGTATAATGTGAATTGGAAAATTTAACAGATTTAATTCAGTTTAGAATTGAATTATAATAATGAATAAATTATTTAGAATGACGGTAAACATATTAATTATAATATAATTATTAAACGAGCTCGTAGCGATAGTTCGTAACTTAACGTTTTGAACTTCAACTGAGTGTACAGGACTCGTTATAAACCGGATTTCTTCGAAACAAAAAAACGTTGAAATCCTTTCAACTATATTTTTCTAAAGTAAATGAAAAATCAAGATTTCGGATTATATATTGTAAGTTATGTCCAAATTAAATATTCATAAAAACAGTGGCATAATCGTTTTTGGCCATAACGAATATTTAAATATATTTAAATATCGGTTTCGAATTTGGCAAGATATTTGAGACGTAGTCATGATTTAATTCTTAGGATTTTACTGTAATTTTTATTTTGGAAAATAAGCTACTTTTTATTTGTAGTATTTTACACCCTATATCAGTATTTTGGGGTTCCACAGAATAAGTTAACTTGTCTGTTTTATTATATTTCTGGAGTTATGACACATCGCTCGTCACGATGGTGTTCTTATTTCTATCCGTAACAACCCATACGTAAACGAAATTGGATGATGAAAACACAATACACCAAAACGATGTTTACTGTAATGTTGTCCAACAAGAAATATATATTATTCCCATTTTCTTTGTTGTTAAGAAATTGCACTATCACCTACCCAATTACTGCTGTCCCCTACCATGCTTCTCGCTTAAGTAAACAGTCGTGTTTTCACATCAGTACCGGGTACGGTTTAAAAGCTTCACACTGAAGGAATCTAATAAGAGAAATTTTAAAATATAATAAGACCTATTGCTTCATGTTGAAGCCTACCTACCCAACGTGATGCCTACTTGAACATATGCAGACTGATTAGCACAACCCATACCCTACGTTGAAAATGTTTAACCTATGTTGTGTCAAGCCATATCAAGATTTCAAAATTTCTGCAGACCTAATTGTAAGGGGTGCACGCCCTAAGCATCCTATTACTTCCCCATGAAGCTTTATAACCCTATAAATGCATAGCTTCACTGGAATCTTCTTCGCGAAAACACATTGTTCCTATTGAAGCTATAGACTAAAGTTCACATAGCCTCTCAAAATTTTAAACAAGTCCAATACTCCACCGAAAATAATGAAACCCGTGTACTTACGATGCTCATCAGTTCTCTTCACTTCCATTGTTTTTTTGAGTCATTCGATGACAATGTGCCATTGGAAAACGAGAGCAGAAAGACCAGGACTCGCGTAAGTGCATGAAAATGGCAGGAAGTAGTCGGATGCCGTGACCTGTACTCATGGAGATGTTAGGAGGAAGGCTCAAGGAAAGGAGTGAGCGTGAGTTTAAAAACGGTGATTCTTTAGGTAATAAGCTCGAGAAGAGGAGATCCTTTGTTTTTCCGGTCCGTGATTTTTTTGTGTCTGAACACATTGTTATTCACTGTCTTCATAACAGTGTGCACATGGGGTTTTCAAAAAAGAGAGAGCATGCGGTATGTTATTGTTATGATTGTGGTTTAAGGGTGACAAGGAAAAAGGAAATATCGTGAAGCATAAACAAGTTTTGAAGTGGCACAATAAAAAGAGTATTGCTCACTTGTTGTACAACAGCGTGAATGGAATGAGGTATATGGAGCATTTCGTTTGACGTGAACAAGATAGAGAGACGCAAGGGGGAGAGAACAGGGGACTTGCGTGAGTAGTGGAATGGAAGGTGGAAGGAGAAGTAGTATGAGGGATGAAGTTGAAAACGGGTTGCACAGTATGTTGTGGGCGTGTGTCCAACTGATGACATGAAGAATGAAGTGGGAGTGGAGAACAATGTGAAGAGGAGGTGTTTGAGAAGGTGGTAAAGCTGAAGAAGCTTGCATGCGTGAGGTTCAGATCAACAGCAAGCCCCCTAGAATAGGATGCGTTCTTTTGAGAAGGGGACTGAGTGTTCATGTGGGTCTGGGTCTTCTAAATGGGCTGAGAAAAATACAGTAAGCCCAAGTAAGGGAAAATGTAAATGGGAGATCATAGCTGCGGAAATGGATTGTTTTTACCAGTTTTTGGTTTCATGTGGGTGAGGCAGTGGGCGCAAGTGTGGAGTGATGGAGTATTTTTTTCAGTAGAGTAGCGATTACGAAGCCTGTTCATTATGGAGGCGAGTTAAGTGGGGCTTGCCGATTTTGTTTCGGGGGAGGAAGGTGATGCTATCCCAAGCAGGCTTGGGTTTAAGATGCAAGAATGGGCCAACTAGTGAGAAATTACGAACAGTCTGATTCATTGGGACCGTACGAAGACAGGATACGTTATGAAGCTGGTTCGGAACCACTTAGAGCTCGTTAAAATTTATGGCAGAATGGAATGCCTGGTTTAATCGACTGACGTGAATCGTTATTTAACGCTTAACGCGCAAGGTGAGTAAATTCACTAACTCTGTTTATTTTAAAATATTATAATTTTATTTTAATATTGATAAATAATGATTGGATGTTGTGTGATGGTTGTTTAGGTAGATCACAATTAAATTGGTTGAAATAGATATATATCGTTGCATATGTACACATCATTGGTTGGATACTGATTCCATCAATTATAATATTCTCTAGTATGGAACTAGTGTTAATTGTGTTGACTAACGTTGGTGGATGCAGGAAACCGGTTGGAGGAATCCAACCGGATTCCTAAATATTTATATATACTGTTTGTTTTATATTATTTATATATGCACTATTTGAACCCAAATGACATTGAAACCCTATGTGGATATTGATGTTGAATGGAAATTCAACATTTTTTTGATTTAATCAATAGACGGTATCAATTAAGAAACTGACAACAGTCGACCATAAACCCATCTTTTTGTTAAGATGTTGATTGACCGTCAGACGAATCAACGAAGTTAAGTTATAAAAATTATATTTTTATAATTAAAGCGAAGTCCTAGATTATAATAGAAGTTCTATTATAAACATTTTGTAGTTAATTTTTAATAAGAAAATATAAGCGGTTATTTGTAATCATGTGAATCTATAAATTGTCCTATGAGGATAATCATTTTAAGACAAAAAGGATTAAGCAATATTTTTAGATTAATTTTATTAATCTAATGGTAAGGAGAAATTACGATCAATTAACAAATTAACTGATGATTTGAAGTTGATTAAATCAACTGTTTTGTTAAAAATTGATTATTTGATTAATTAATCTTCAATTAATCAAATAATAATGGTTTTAGAAATTAATCGTTTAAATAAATAGGATTCCTTAATTATGAATGACCTTTACATTTTACGAAGTTTAAATGATTAATGGACTAATACAATTAGTGATTGTTTATTAAGTAAGTAACTAATCTATTTTTAAAATCAATAATGAAGTAAACTGTTTACTTCAGCAATGATGAAGTTAATTATTATGTAATTAAAGTAATTATTTCTTAAAAGGAATTCGTTTAAGATAGTATTGAATTTGTAATGAGATGTTACTTGAATAAGGTTTAATGATTCAAATAGAAAGAGAAACGTCAAAAGACAAAGAGCGTTAATGGATTTGTATAAAGAAGTTATAATTGGAATTATATAAGGAAGATGAAGCGAATAATTAATACTTAATATAAATAATCGAGCTTTCAAAATAAGGATATGGTGTCATAAAACCATATTTAAATTAATGCAAGAAATACGATTAGATGGATTATAAAGTATTAGGGCTTAGAATTACAGACTTATATTTATTCTAAGGTAAGAATGTCGTCGATCAAGGTATGAGAGGAAAATTAAATACCCCAACTTGAACGACTTCGCTATTATCGAGGAATGGTATCAGTTTGTATCGAAATGAGATGTCAAGATTAGTTATAAAAGAGATAGTGCAGCGTATTGCAAGTTTTTGAACTATAACTATAAATTAACGTTGTTGACCAAGCTTAAGCATGATTTTTGTTTATAGCACTAATCCTTAGAGAATGAAAACAGTTTGATTTGAAATCCACTTATTCTAAAAGAATGGTTGTCCAAAGAAATATAAGAATGAGATTAGAAAGAGAAATTGGAGAATCATTTCAGAAAACAATGACATCATTTCGATGTTCGAAATGAGATTAGACCTAAATCATTAGGATTTGGAATTATAATTCGAAAATGCCAAATATTATGAAAATAAATATTCTTAGAAATTATAAATTGATAGGGTAGTTAATACTTGATTTTAAACCAATAAATTATAATAGAATATGTAATCAAGATTTAAGTTATAAACGTGATATCTATTTAATAAGAAGTGACTTAGAAACAGAGTGTATGTAGTGGAATGGGAAGATAAAATTATAGAATAACTCAATAAATAAGATTGAGCCCTTAAGGGTATTAATTAGCTAAATGAGGGGTTTATTTGATAAAGGTGATCAGATTTCAATAATAGGGATGATATTCACATTTTAAAGTGAAAATGTTTTATAAGTGAACGATTGGCAGATTAAAATGTTTATAATGTAATTGGAAATATTTTTCTATTGTAGATAGGGTATATTATCCAAATGTAGAAAATAAAGAATGTGAAAAGAATGGAAATGTTTCGAACGTTAATAACATATATTTTCTGGAACATGGGAGAATAAAAGTTTATAATAACTGGGAATATTTTCCAAGAAGTGTGGAAAGGTTAAAACGGTGTTTGAAAAATATCTGGTAAGATATGGTGATTTGAACAATAAAAATGAATGTTAAATAAAAAGTGCCGTGGTTGTGTGATGTTTAGTTGTCCATTTGAATGGATGTTTGTTTTTACTTCGATAGTTAAACAACCGACTATCGAAGTGTTTGACCATCGTTGTCAATACGGAGAGATCGGTTGGATTTATTATCCGAAAACTACTCCGTATAGGCATAAGCACTGCGAATTAGATTAGCTGAAGACAATTAAAGATGGAGTGAAAGGCAAGGGTCGTTCTGTTCCAGAATGGTGCTTTCTGTTTGTCCAATCCCAGGACAACTTGTATGGATGGGTGTCTGACAGAGTATACCTAATAAATCACGTACGATTGATCTCTTAAATGTATTACGTCTGGTGGCAGAGGAATTCGTTCCTCTTAGCTTTTTATACCCGTAATATTTTTGAAGATCAACTAGTGATTTGACGGGTTTGACGATGTGACATTCAAAGTGTATGGTGGCCAGATGTTCTGAAAAATAAACGTAACCTCAAGCCTCACAATCGGGAAATGACAGAAATCGGGCAGGCAGCATGGCTAGTTGGGTCATACCCAAGTAGGGTGTATTATCACCAATCTAGAGAAAATTCATATTTGTTATTCTTTTCGATTCTGTATCTTCAGATTTTGGTTGGATGGCCAACAACCGTGGGTGACAATATGTTCGATCACTCAAGCTAAATGAGTGATCGGTCATGTGTGGGCAGGTTGCAAGATGTTCTTGTTGAACCCCAGTGTATCCCCTCTAGAGTACACTGATCGGGAGGTGGTCCCATACCTTGTCATAGTTGGAATCCAATCTCCAATAAGCGCCCTGCGGTTTTTGATTTTATACTATGTATATAGAGAGTGAGATGCAAGCGTTCCACTATTTGGTTATTTATTTGATTAGACATTGTTATAATATCACTGGATTTTGATATCAAAAATGTGTTGGTTATAGTAATGTAAAAAAACGTCCATGTTTATGTGTGGGTTGGTCTTACTATTACCCTTTCTTTCAAAAGGATTTTCAAAGTTAAACAATATGGTTGGAGTTTACTCACACCAGTCCCATGATTGACCCAGAGTTTATTTTGTTCGTTTCCCTAAACTCTTGGGTGCCCAAATTTGTACGGGTAGTCAAGTGTTTCAGGCTTTTATAGATACACTTGGACGAGCTCGAAGCAGGAGGTTTCACTACTAGTTATTTAGAGATTATTTCCACTGTGATGTATAAGTGTTATACTATGATATGGTGTGTGTGTATATACAATCCAGTTTTGTATTTCAAATTTATTTTATATATATTTTATTCGTTCTGCCGTGAGATTCGTGTTTACTCTGACTTTGATGTTCTTTTTATTCTTCTATTCTATTAGTTATATCTTATCTTTCTCATCCTCTAATTTCTTTCTATTAATGATCCGGTGTTTTCGATACTTGAATAGTCAACATGGTGTTTGATGTTGATTTTCGGGCTCAAAAATCACGCGGCCTATACACATTCATCCCTCATTACAGCTTGAATTTCAGTTGTATACATTCATACACTGACACACTTCGTCTTTGCGTGCTTCAGATCATGTCTATTCACCTACATACCTATCATAGAAACACATATAGTAAACTAGAACAAAATAGAATTATTTGTAGACAAATATAAATTTATTATAAATTTTATTTGACTCAGAATTTTAGTATGTTTCTCTCCATCTTTATAGACATGGTATAATATATATACACACATTTATTTGCATCTGGACTTCTTTTGATATTCACAGTGATTCACTGTAAATACCACAAGGTAGATTGAATACTGGTGCCTGTAGATCAGCCTCAACACAACTGTAGTGGTCTACTAATCAAGACCAGTCACGACTCACATTTGTGGTCTGCTGAACTTGACCGGCCAGGACACATCGTCTATTGGTCTGCTGATTTATATAGAAATATTTTACACTTGTATATAGTTATAAGTGAACAAATACAAAACTCAAGCATGTATTACAACTAATCAAGCTGCACAATGGCCAAACATCTCAGTGCAATAGTGTACATTTACATGAAGCATAACTAAGTGGCAATGGGATGCCATGTACCTGTAAACAGTCTAGACTTAACTTGAAATACATATACACAAACATATATGTATGTATGTATATGTATGTGTGTGTGTGTGTGCATACACATGGTAAGGTGGACAACTAAACTAGCCAGAAATACAACCATCCAATTCAAGTGCAAGTCAAATGGTTTAAGAAGTAAAGTGAACAAGCACATGCATTCGGTCACAACACATATAAACAAGAAGAAAAAAACTAGACAGCATGGGCTAGAAATGAAGCAACATTTGTCATGTACAAGGTGTACTTAACCAATGTACACAAGATTGACGGATTACAACATGTAATAGTTCGGGGTAGTTTCAAGTGCATAGTTCAAAACAAACAACAGTTCAACAAGCTGGATGCATAAGCCAATACAGCGAACAAGGTGAGCTTAACGACTCATAGCAAGAGAAAGCACATAATTAGGATTTAAGGCAGAACTGCCAAGAGAAGAAGAGGCAAAGAAATAATGCAAGCAACACAATTAGCTTCAGGCTCAAGAGAACCAAAGTTGCAAGTGCCTCAGGTTCAACCAACATTTCAGATCCGAAGATTGTATTGCCAAAGTCCAAGGGATGCAGAAACATGCAACTAATATAAACATATATTGTAATAACCCGGAAATCCGAGCCAATTTAAAAATTTTATTTTGGCAACTTTGATGAATTTTGCATATTTAAAATGAATTATTTTAAATAATAACGATGAGAAATTTATTTTGAATAGAAATAGAACGTATATATTTATTTGAATCATCGTTGGAATATAAATATTTATTTTTAATTATAAAAGGAATTGAAAATGGCGACGTAGTTCGAAAATTCGATTTTGAATTTCAAATGAATGTACATGATTCAAAGTAAACTGGATTTTAGTGAAACCAAAAATATTAGAATCTATTTGAGAATATCTTTCCAACGAATCCGAAAAATTGAAATTTCATAGCGGGGATAGAAAGTTATGTCCAATTGAAAATTCAGAATAGTCGCTATGGAATTCTAGCCCTTAAAAGTGGAAATCTTGCAAATGACCTTCTTTTTTTACGAAACCACTTTTGGTGGATCCGGGATGTCAAATTATTGCTAGGTTTCAAAATTCATAATTTTTCGAATCAATATGTGAGCATGGCAAAAGAAAACGTGTTTTGTCAGTTTCCGTCAATTTCGATCGACCAGAAAATGACCATTTTTCAAACGGTATTCAAATTCGACGAAATTAGTTTTGTTAGGACCGTATCGTCAATACGAAGTTAGAAAATATTTTTCGGGAATTTTTAGAGTTCGTTTGTGGCCCCAGTAAATTTAAATGTGCGTTCAAATTCAATATATAGAGTTATATTTTGATTTTGACGAAAATAGATTGAAACAGTCGAATCGGCTTACGATACGTGTTCCATTGTGTTCAGAGTGGGGGTAATTAGCTATGGACGACAGTCGGTGGGTTTCGTTTGGAGGTCGAAATAAAAAGTTACTTTTTGGAATTAAAATTAAAATAAATATATATATATATATATATTTATATAAGGCCCCCCCCCCCCCCCCCGTTTTCTCTCCTGCCAAGTCATCGCCCCCCTTCTCAAACCAGATCGAAAAAAAAGAATGCTGAGGACCGCGTTATCCACCGCCGCCGACCTCGAGCTCCACCGCCCCAGCTGAGCGCCGCCCCCATCTCCGTCGCCCTTCCTCTACTCCTTTATATCAATGTCCAGCACCACGCCTCTCTCCTTGAACCGCGCATCCAGATCGAGCCATCAAAATCTGTCAACGTCGAAGTAACCGTACCGCAAGCCCTTTCTTCCCCCCCCCCCCACGACGTTGGATCTGAGCTCGTGAGCCTTCCTCCGCCAGTTTGAAGCTACTGCCACCTTCGAACCAGTCACCGCAGCGCACCGACGATCAAGCGCCTCCCTCCCCTCTTCTCCGATTCGAGCCAGAAACCCACCGTAAGTCTTTCCTGGTTTTAATTCTTTGAATAATATGATTTTCTTAAATCTGAAGGAAAATAAAGATTTTTATTTAAGGAAAATATAGATTTTTATTTAAAGAAAGTATAGATTTTTATATATGATTTTTATCGTTCGAATGGAAAAGTAAAAATATGATTTTTAACAATTTAAAGGTAAGGTTTTAAACAAGAAAAGGAATGATTTTTAATTTGAAAAGGAGTGATCTTTAATGAAGTAAGATTTGATTTTTAGCGATGTAAAAATATAAATTCTTAGCGTCATAAAAATTTGATTTTTATGTACATATAGCGAAAATAAAGATATGATTTTTATATATACGAAGTAGCGTTAAAAATATGATCTTCATTATATAAGTAGCGGTGTAAAAATGTGATTTTTATCATATATGTAGCAAAGTAAAAATACGATTTTTATTATTTGAATGGTTAAATAAAAATATGATTTTTATTCTGAAGAGAGCATTATAAAAGAATAATTTTTATATAGAATGAAGCGTTGTAAATATATAATATTTTTCCATACATGTAGCGATGTTAAAAATGTGATTTTTAACGTATATTGCGTGAAATAGATCTCGTAGGAGAGACGATGAAGATTTCCTACATATGAAGAGTCGCGGTGAATTGGTTTAGCTAGTCGGTGAGAACTCCTCACTTTTATTTTAATCTCTAGTTCGAAATATATACTAGGATGCAGACGGTGCTTAGCAGCACCCGACACCCGTCGTCCACAGACCATGGATGACTTGTTTGTTTGATTGTTGTGTTGTGAAATTTGATTGTGTGATGTGGAATGTAATAAAATATTTTATTGTTATAAATATTTTATAGTTAAAAATATAATTTTTAACGTGTATATAAAATAAATATTTATAAACAAATCGGACAATTTGTTTATGTACACCCATTTGACTGATATTGATTGGGACGATAAATTTTACACATCGCCCAACTGCACAAATAAAAATCTGTGTTTGTTGATTTGAAACCCCACACGTGTATTGGGATGATATTTGACGTACACTAATCCCGATTGTTTAGTTGTATGTCAATCGATGGGTTGATAGACTGTGTAAGCGTTAATTATTTATATTTAATGCTTATGCAGTTGTGTGGTGCACTCTGGATGATGGTTGATGATTTATCGTTGCTATTATATACATGTGTTGTAGAAAATCCATATAATTAACATTATATGGTAATTGATTGGGTCTCATTCCAATTTGGAAAATAAGGAATATTATAAAAGAAAATTCATGTGTTGAATAGAATAAAAATTCATGTGTTGAATAGAATAGAAAATTCATATGTTGAATATAATAAAAATTCATGTGTTGAATAGAATAAATATTCATGTGTTGAATAAAAATATAAATATAAATTCATGTGTTGAATAAAAATATAAATTCATGTGTTGAATAGAATAAATATTCATGTGTTGAATAAAAATAAATATTCATGTGTTGAATAAAAATATATATTCATGTGTTGAAGAAAATATTCATTTGTTGGATAGAATAACGAAGTTATTGAAATATATAAAGCCGTGTTGATTAGAGATGCACCATTTTGACGTGAATGATATTTATATCGATTTTATTCGTTTTTATAATGAATATCGAAAAGAAATTGATTTCAAAATTTAATATTTTGAAAATACTATCATTTATATATCGATGATATGGAATATTCAATACTGATTTGAAATTGAATATGAAGTTGAAATCGTTTTGAAAACGAATTTAAAACGATTTATTAAATACGTTTTGAAAGGAAATCGACGAAATATATATAATATATATATATATTATATATATAATGGCCTGAATAGAACGCGCCGCGCTGCGGCAGTTCTCGAATTTCGACCATTGACTTCGAATGGACATTACGGGAGATCCGACCGTCGGATTCTCCTAAAACCGGAACCTTGGGTTCGTATCGAAAAGAGCTTTCTAACGAATATTAGAGATTTGAAATCTAATGGTTGGATTTGGAATTATGTCCAAATCAAATTTGAAAAAGGTCGTTGTAAGTGCAGTTCAATGGCCGTTTATGGAAATCGACTGTACGGGCCTTGATAAAATTATTAAAAATAGTAATAATTTGTGTAAAATCATAAGAAATGTTTCGTGAAGAATTAGGATGAAAAATTCCATATTTGAAAAGATAAAAATAGATTTTTATCGAAATGAACTAGTTTTGAACTAGAATTATAATCCTATTTATTTTTAAAATAAATAAAGTGGATTTGAAATTGTTTTGAAAATAACCAGATTTTCAATATATAAAGTGGAAATGGATTTGAATCGAAATTGTCTTTGGAATATTTCGATGTTGGATTTCGTGACTATGCAGATATTGTTATGGGAATTTGAAAGATATATTTATATCGTTATTTCCAATACGATATTTGTTGGTCGTAGAATTTGATATTGAATATAAGCCGATATATTTTCTATTCAGAGCCTTGTATTTAATATCAAATGAGATTTAGGTTTGTTGTGAATGGTGTCTTCATTTACACTGTTCTTAAACCCATTTGAGAAAAAGATTAAATCTTTTTATTTAGATTTAATGAAGTATACCAATTAAATGGAATTTAATTGGAATTGAATTTGAATGTGATTTTGGGTTGTCGTGAACTGTGACGACCGCCCATAACCCCCGCACTAAACAAGAGGAATAATGCGCTGAAAGGCGTGCCAGGCTGCTATGGACGATCATCATAGTAAGTGAACACATCGAAACCTGTCGTAGAACTCACAGCGCAAGGATAAAATATAATCGAACATATACAACAGGTGATAGTAATGAGGAATCACATAGCAAACTTTTGAAACTCTTTCAACATCCAGAAAGATTATCCAACTGATATCCAAGTTTGTACATAAGGCCTCACTACAACTCTCAAGCAACTCAAACAGCGGAAACAGAAATACTAGATAGAATAAAACTGGTACGCCAGCCTCCTGCTCGTCATCGCTTAGCTTCCTCGTATCACTAAGCTCCATTACCAGTAACCTGCTACTTAGTCTGCCCATCCACAACCGGATGAACAGCCCAAGGTAATAAGAGGAGACATAAAACCTTGAGTCAGACAATAGTCTTAGTGAGCGATAATACAGCTAACAAACTTCAACAAGAAAGCATATGAGAATGGGTAAATGAACAACTTATCTACCCACATCACCAGAGAAGAACTCAACCTTATCTTCCCCACATCGGACAGTGATAGCCTTTACACCAAGCATTTCAACCATTCATCCATAGAAACCAGAACACCCATTCAATCATAGAGGACACACATAACATCCAGATTATATAAGTCTCACACAGACAACCCTAATCGAGTTTAACATTCCTCAAGTACCCTCGCCAGAGGCCTAAACCAATATCACTTAAGCACTCAAAGAACATCTCCCTCGACTTTGGATAATCTATGTGAGATAGTACAAACAGAACAAACAATCATCCATAACTGACTCTGGCTATCACCGCCAATCCTGCTTCGAAATCATCATTATCGTATGACGGCCAAACTTGCCACATGTCAAGGGCTAATGGTAACCCCAGTTCTAGCATGAACTCCATATGCCCGACCTTGGCAATGTCCAACTTGATGCTAGGCCTCTCCCCGAGACCCAGGGTACTCGACCTACAACTGGTCTTTTGGGCCTTTCAACGATACCCATCGTACCCCTGCTTTGAGCCTGCTAGAACTTACGACAATGATAACTTCTCAGCCTCCGCATCTCTAGTCATCCAAACTTGACGACTTTTCTTAGCTTAAGCAAACTTCTCAAGCAACCATTATCCACCAACTCACGACCTTTGAGTTGTCACCGCATTCGTTGTTCCACCTTGATCAACGAACACATTCACTACTTCGAGCCTTCCTACTTGAACCACCTCGAAGTTACGTCATCACTAGAAGTGTCCGATCAGAAATTTCCACTAGAAATGCCGACCAGACCCATTCTGGACCGACCAGACCTCTTCCGGTACTTCTGGACCGATCATACCCCCTGGACCGACCAGACCTCCCTTTGCTCCTCCTGGACCGACCAGGACCCTCCTGAGCCGACCAGACTCCCTCCTCAGCCTTCTGGACCGATCAAACCGACCAGTTCCAAGACCCAGTCAAAACCGACCAGAATTGCTCCAGAACGACCAGTCAAAACCGACCAGCATTGCTCCAGAACGACCAATCAAAACCGACCCCGATGCCTCCATTCCAACCAACCAGCTCCCTAACTTGCTCCCCAAGCCATAACGTGACCGACCACCTCATTCCAGACCCTTCTGGACCGACCAGAGCCATCAGACCGCCTCAACCGACCCGACTAGCTCCAAAACCGACCAGAAACCTGCACAGCTCCATTTCGACTTCGATTTCGACCAAAACTTCGCCAAACGACGAATCCGACGAAACCGGCTCATCCAATTCATCCAAACGCAACCACAAACATGTTATGCAACCAACAATATCACCAATCTAACAATTTCCATCAAAACACATAAATTTCCCAAAAACATGATAATTGAACATATGAACACAAATATAGATCTAACTTGCAT
The DNA here is from genome assembly GCA_030737875.1 of Allium sativum. NCBI lineage: Eukaryota > Viridiplantae > Streptophyta > Magnoliopsida > Asparagales > Amaryllidaceae > Allium > Allium sativum. Next base: position 1,021,448,229 of record CM060918.1, on the reverse strand, counting down.
AAACTCATGAAATAACATGAAACTTACCATTTAAATTATCTAGATCAGATCCTAAAGTGATTCACATGTAAAATAAACTTAGCATGGTGTAGATCTAAGGAAAATAACATGGAAATGATGAAATTAACAACATAAGACCCATATACTTGCATGCATACGAATGAGAGATGTAAATCACTCACCAATTATCCAAATCTAAGCAAAAGCATTGAAAACGCAATCCGGACAGCGAACACTTCGAATCAAACTCTTCAATCCGATGAATTCGCCCTTGAGACGATGTAGATCTAGCCTCTTATGGTGTAGATCTTCGATTTCCCTCCTTGGATTTTGGAATTTTAATGGTGGAAAGATGTTAGAGGAAGAAGGAGATCAAAGCCTCCCCATAAGAGAATGGAAAATGCCAACCTTTCTCCATACCCCTTACCCCCTATTTATAGTCTCCACCCACCCTCTAATGGGCCTTCTCCAAATCAGCCCATTAGCCTTCCAAAACCTGAACAGCCAACTGAAAAACCTTAAAACAACGATTTCTCCCAAAACGCTGAACCAAATCCTTAATGTAACCACTCTACGGAAAGGGAATCATCAATTCCTTTCCAATGGCACAGGTCTCACCCTCTGATTCGACCTGAGTCAAAATTTATGCCCAGTACAAGACTGACAGGGGAAAAATGGTCACAAACAAAATCGGTAAAAATTATGGACATGTCACACATCCCCATAAGCAACATACCAAAAGATGAGAATGATCCAACCCTCAGGGAATAAAATAAAAATATTTTACGATCTTCCGATACGTAAAATGCGGGTTGTTACATTCTCCCCCCTTAAGAATTTCGCCCCCGAAATTCCAAGCAAACACAAGCAACCCCAACAATTCCGCATGCCTATCATCCATGTGAAGCCAATTCTATCATCCAAACTAGCAACCATCAAGTCATGCATCCATAGCCTTATCCTAGCACGCGGAATTCTACCACACAACAACAAGATACAACGACACAACGAAGATACGATATCAAAGGGTCCTACCGACGAAGAGTTCTGGATGAGTCGCCCTCATGCTCTCTTCCGTCTCCCATGTACAATCATCGCCATCTTCACTCCATTGTACCTTGACTAGCTTAACCGTCTTCCTCCTAAGCTGTTTCGTATCATTTCCCACAACACGAAGTGGCCTACGAGGTTTCGCAACTGCGGTCTCGACTTCTAAATCTTCATACTGTTCTGGAGATACCACCACATTCGAGTCGTGCAAAAACTTCCGTAGAAACGACACATGGAAAACATTATGCATACTCGACATCTTCTCGGGTAACTCCAACCTATATGCGAGCTTTCCTATTCGCTCAACTATCGGAAATGGTCCAACAAACCTAGGAGCCAACTTCCCTTTACTTCCGAATCGAACCATATGCCTTAACGGTGAAATCTTCACAAAAACCATATCACCTACGTCGAATTCTAAATCCTTACGACGCTTATCGGCGTAACTCTTTTGACGATCTTGGGCCGCTTTCATTCGTTGCCGAACAATTTTGATACAACCCGAGGTTTCTCTAATCATCTCGGGCCCAAGTACCAACTTATCTCCAGTTTCTAACCAACAAGCTGGAGAATTGCACGGCCTTCCATACAACGCCTCGTATGGTGCCATCCCAATACTCGACTGGTAGCTATTATTATACGCAAACTCAACCAGATGCAGATGGTCTTCCCATGATCCTCCGAAGTCTATCACACAAGCCCTCAGGAGATCTTCTAAAACTCGGTTGACTCGCTCGGTCTGACCATCAGTTTGGGGATGATATGCCGTACTTAAGCACAATTCGGTTCCCAAAGCTTCTTGCAAACTTTTTCAAAATCCACTCGTGAAAAATGGATCCCGGTCACTTACTATACTCTTTGGGACACCATGGAATCGAACTATCCATTTCACATAAAGCTCAGCCAATTTTGACGATGTCCTAGTCGTCTTGACAGGAATAAATCTCGCACTTTTGGTCAAACGATCAACAATGACCCAAATCACTTCATTCCCTGCCCTAGTTCTAGGTAGTCCATCGATAAAATCCATCGATATCTGCTCCCACTTCCACGTAGGAACCTCTAATGGCTGAAGTAAACCACTCGGCTTCTTCTGTTCAGCTTTCACTAACTGACAGTTCATACACTTGGAAATGAATTTTCCAATATTTCTTTTCATCCCTTCCCAGTAGTAGACTCGCTTCATGTCCTGATACATTTTATTACCACCGGGATGAATCGTTAGCTTCGAGTGATGACATTCTCTCAGAACCTCATCCCTCAATCCGTCGACATCAGGAACAACTAATCGTCCTTGCTTTCGAAGCCAGCCTTCTCAGTTGACCTCGAACTCCTTATCCTCTAGTTTCAGTTTCTGAATGGACTCGACAAGCTTCGCATCTTTCTTTTGGCCCTCGCCAATCCTTTCGATAAGAGTAGGCCTTATCGACAAGCTTGCCAATATTTCAGGTTCCAACTCACACCTTGGCCTGAAATCGAACCTTGCCAAATACTCGAGGCCCTTCCATTCCGAAAACATCACTCCCAAACTTGCGTGTCTTCGACTCAATGCATCTGCAACTGCATTGCCTTTGCCAGGAATATAGGCTATCCCAAAATCATACGATGCCAGAAACTCTAACCATCGTTGCTGCCGAAGATTCAAATCCTTTTGGGAGAAAAGATACTTCAATGACTTGTGATCCATAAACAACTCGAATCGTACTCCCAACAGGTAATGTCTCCACATCTTCAGAGCAAACACAATCGCTGCCAACTCCAAATCATGAGTTGGATAGTTTCTATCATGTGGCTTTAGCTGTCGACTTGCGTAAGCCACTACTTTATCCTTCTGCATTAGCACTGCTCCAAGTCCAGTACCACATGCATCAGTATATACCACCATCTCTTCATTCCCACTTGGAATGGTCAACACAGGTGCACTCGTCAATCTCTCCTACAAGATTTCGAACGCTTGTTCACACTTCGCATCCCATGCGAACACTTGGTTCTTCTTCGTCAATCCTGTTAATGGTGCAGCCATCTTAGAGAAATCCTTGATAAACCTTCGGTAATAACCAGCCAATCCAAGGAAACTCCGAACATCCGTTGCATTCTTAGGTCTATCCCAGTCCTGGATTGCTGCAACTTTAGCGGGGTGAACCGCTATACCTTTTCCAGAAACAACATGACCTAAGAACCTCACTTCATCCTTCCAGAAGTGACACTTGGAGAACTTAGCTATAAGTTGATGCTTTCGCAAGATCTCTAACACAACTCTCAAGTGCGTCTTATGTTCTTCCACATTTCTGGAGTAAACCAGTATATCATCCATGAACACAAGCATGAACTTATTCAACTGATCTCTGAACACTCTATTCATAAGATCCACAAAATACGATGGCGTGTTAGTCAACCCGAATGGCATCACCAACCACTCGAAAAATCCGGACGGTGTCCTAAAAGCAGTCTTTGGCACACTATCCTTAGCTACTCTCAACTGGTGAAATCCCGTTGCCAAATCCATCTGAGAAAATACTTTGGCTTCGTGAAGCTGATCGAACAAGTCATCAATCCTTGGCAACGGATACTTGTTCTTCTTAGTCACCTTGTTCAGCTCACGATAGTCCACACACAACCTTAACGAGCCATCTGCTTTAGTTGCAAACACGACTGGTGCACCCCACTCGGAAACACTCCTCCGAATGAAACCTTTTCCCAAAAGGTCTCTAACTTGCACCTCCAACTCTCGCTATTCCTTAGGCGCCATCCGCCTAAGTGGCATAACAATTGGTCTCGTACCCTCGACCAAATCGATCCTAAACTCGATCTCGCGATGCGGCGGCAACCCTTTGACCTCGTCAAAGACATCTACATACTCATTAGCAATCAACACTAATGATAGGTCTTCCTGTGGAATCCCAAGCGAATATAGATAACTCACGAAGACCCCGTCTTCGCGCTTACATCTAATCAACACCTTTCGCCCTTCCACATCCCCGACCCTCACCTCTAGCTTCTCGCAATTCACCCTTGCCGCATACTTCTTGAGCCAATCCATGCCCAAGATGATCCCATACCCAGCGAAGTTAAGAACAAAGCAATCACACATAAAAGAGCAACCATGAATCGATAATACTAGACCACGGCAAATCATGCACAAACTGGACGAACCCCCAACTGGATTAGTCACGATCAATGGTCTATCACAAATCTCGGGTTCCAAACCCAAGCGACACACAAGCTCATTGCAGATGAATGAATGTGATGCTCCAGTATCAAACAACACTCGAACTGAAACACCGTTAACGGAAAAAGTACCTTGCACCATGACAGCCTTTCCCTTCTCCTCTGCAGTAGGAGCTCTTGAAGAAGATGGCACAGCATCCAAAGCATATGCCTTAACAATCTGCTTACCCTTAGATGATTCCGGACAATCTTTCTTCTCATGCCCAGGCTTTCCACACTTGAAGCACTTCTTCTCAGCTTTGGGATTCTTACACTCATTCGAATAATGTCCCTTCTGTTGGCAGTTAAAGCAAACTGCCTCACTCTTGGGTTTCTTTTGGCCATCCTTTCCTTTCTGTTGTTGCTGCTTCCTCTTTTTATTACCACTCTGCTGTGGTTTCTGAGCTTCCTTGGTTGCAGCGACAACATTTGCTTCCTTGGGAAACAAGCTCTCATGGCGAATAGCTTTTTCCACAATCTTTTCAAATGAATCATCAAGATGGTCCACAAGTGGCTTCCCAATATGTGCATCCAAACCCAAGACAAACTTCTCGTTCTTCTGATAGGGCGTATCAATGTATGAACGAGCATATCTAGACAAAGCCTCAAAATCAGAAATATAATCAAGAACTGATCTGCCATTCTGCTTCAACTCTACGAACTTCTTGAAGAGAACTGACTTTTGAGCAGTGGAGATAAACTTTGCTTCAAACTTAGCTTGGAATTTCTCCCATGAAATCTCCTCTTCCGGAGTCTCGAGTATAACAGAATTCCACCATTCCATGGTCCTGTTTGCAGCTGCCTTGATGCAAGCTTTCTCTTCATTGCATCTTCAATACCCAAGTCTCCAAAGATTCGAACACATGAATCCATCCACCTCTGAACCTCTTCAGCTGGTTCAGTTCCCTTGAATGGTTTCCCTCCTAGAGATATAAAGTCCTTGCACATCTTTGCAAAATCTATTCTAGGAACTCGCACCCCTACATCTACCGTGGCCGCCACTGGAGCGGGTACCCTTCGCATAATTGCTTCTGCCATGGCTTCAAACATGGCCGGGTAATCTGGCTCACCACCATTTCCCCCTCCAGTATTAGCTCTCCTAGCAGCGTGCCTTGATGGTCGTCTACTCATTCTAAATCTGAAATTTAGAATAGTTAGCCATTTCCAAGAAAACTGCTAAAAGAATACAACCGCTACTACTATATATGCTAATATATATAGTAACATCCAACTGAAATCTACAAATACGTCCGTCATACGCAATTACGTCTTTGAACTTTGGCCAAAATCGTTGACCAGAGCTCTGATACCAAATGTGACGACCGCCCATAACCCCCGCACTAAACAAGAGGAATAATGCGCTGAAAGGCGTGCCAGGCTGCTATGGACGATCATCATAGTAAGTGAACACATCGAAACCTGTCGTAGAACTCACAGCGCAAGGATAAAATATAATAGAACATATACAACAGGTGATAGTAATGACGTATCACATAGCAAACTTTTGAAACTCTTTCAACATCCAGAAAGATTATCCAACTGATATCCAAGTTTGTACATAAGGCCTCACTACAACTCTCAAGCAACTCAAACAGCGGAAACAGAAATACTAGATAGAATAAAACTGGTACGCCAGCCTCCTGCTCGTCATCGCTCAGCTTCCTCGTATCACTAAGCTCCATTACCTGTAACCTGCTAATTAGTCTGCCCATCCACAACCGGATGAACAGCCCAAGGTAATAAGAGGAGACATAAAACCTTGAGTCAGACAATAGTCTTAGTGAGCGATAATACAGCTAACAAACTTCAACAAGAAAGCATATGAGAATGGGTAAATGAACAACTTATCTATCCACATCACCAGAGAAGAACTCAACCTTATCTTCCCCACATCGGACAGTGATAGCCTTTACACCAAGCATTTCAACCTTTCATCCATAGAAACCAAAACACCCATTCAATCATAGAGGACACACATAACATCCAGATTATATAAGTCTCACACAGACAACCCTAATCGAGTTTAACATTCCTCAAGTACCCTCGCCAGAGGCCTAAACCAATATCACTTAAGCACTCAAAGAACATCTCCCTCGACTTTGGATAATCTATGTGAGATAGTACAAACAGAACAAACAATCATCCATAACCGACTCTGGCTATCACCGCCAATCCTGCTTCGAAATCATCATTATCGTATGACGGCCAAACTTGCCACATGTCAAGGGCTAATGGTAACCCCAGTTCTAGCATGAACTCCATATGCCCGACCTTGGCAATGTCCAACTTGACGCTAGGCCTCTCCCCGAGACCCAGGGTACTCGACCTACAAATGGTCTTTTGGGCCTTTCAACGATACCCATCGTACCCCTGCATTGAGCCTGCTAGAACTTACGACAATGATAACTTCTCAGCCTCCGCATCTCTAGTCATCCAAACTTGACAACTTTTCTTAGCTTAAGCAAACTTCTCAAGCAACCATTATCCACCAACTCACGACCTTTGAGTTGTCACCGCATTCGTTGTTCCACCTTGATCAACGAACACATTCACCACTTCGAGCCTTCCTACTTGAACCACCTCGAAGTTACGTCATCACTAGAAGTGTCCGATTAGAAATTTCCACTAGAAATGCCGACCAGACCCATTCTGGACCGACCAGACCTCTTCCGGTACTTCTGGACCGATCAGACCCCCTGGACCGACCAGGCCTCCCTTTGCTCCTCCTGGACCAACCAGGACCCTCCTGAGCCGACCAGACTCCCTCCTCAGCCTTCTGGACCGATCAAACCGACCAGTTCCAAGACCCAGTCAAAACCGACCAGAATTGCTCCAGAACGACCAGTCAAAACCGACCAGCATTGCTCCAGAACGACCAATCAAAACCGACCCCAATGCCTCCATTCCAACCAACCAGCTCCCTGACTTGCTCCTCAAGCCATAACGTGACCGACCACCTCAGTCCAGACCCTTCTGGACCGACCAGAGCCATCAGACCGCCACAACCGACCCGACTAGCTCCAAAACCGACCAGAAACCTGCACAGCTCCATTTCGACTTCGATTTCGACCAAAACTTCGCCAAACGACGAATCCGACGAAACCGGCTCATCCAATTCATCCAAACGCCACCACAAACATGTTATGCAACCAACAATATCACCAATCTAACAATTTCCATCAAAACACATAAATTTCCCAAAAACATGATAATTGAACATATGAACACAAATATAGATCTAACTTGCATAAACTCATGAAATAACATGAAACTTACCATTTAAATTATCTAGATCAGATCCTAAAGTGATTCACATGTAAAATAAACTTAGCATGGTGTAGATCTAAGGAAAATAACATGGAAATGATGAAATTAACAACATAAGACCCATATACTTGCATGCATCCGAATGAGAGATGTAAATCACTCACCAATTATCCAAATCTAAGCAAAAGCAATGAAAACGCAATCCGGACAGCGAACACTTCGAATCAAACTCTTCAATCCGATGAATTCGCCCTTGAGACGATGTAGATCTAGCCTCTTATGGTGTAGATCTTCGATTTCCCTCCTTGGATTTTGGAATTTTAATGGTGGAAAGATGTTAGAGGAAGAAGGAGATCAAAGCCTCCCCATAAGAGAATGGAAAATGCCAACCTTTCTCCATACCCCTTACCCCCTATTTATAGTCTCCACCCACCCTCTAATGGGCCTTCTCCAAATCAGCCCATTAGCCTTCCAAAACCTGAACAGCCAACTGAAAAACCTTAAAACAGCGATTTCTCCCAAACCGCTGAACCAAATCCTTAATGTAACCACTCTACGGAAAGGGAATCATCAATTCCTTTCCAATGGCACAGGTCTCACCCTCTGATTCGACCTGAGTCAAAAGTTATGCCCAGTACAAGACTGACAGGGGCAAAATGGTCACAAACAAAATCGGTAAAAATTATGGATATGTCACACATCCCCATAAGCAACATACCAAAAGATGAGAATGATCCAACCCTCAGGAAATAAAATAAAAATATTTTACGATCTTCCGATACGTAAAATGCGGGCTGTTACATGAACGGTATCTTTAATAATACTGTTCTTAGACCCAATGGAGTTAAGAAAATCAGAAACTAACTGAAGATTAGCTAAGTTGATTGGTTTCTTGGGTATTGATCTGATGTTGGTTTCGGCCTTCAGGGTTATTACTTAGGGAATTGTTCACTTGCTAATTTACGGTTAAAGGCTGATGGAATAGAATGTGATTTTGGGTTTATCATGAACCGTGTTTTAAATGACATTGGTTCTTTAACCCAGTTAAAGACAGGATATGATTTCCCAAGTTAAATAATCATTGATATTGATTTTTGGGAAGATAAAAACCAAGTGGAGTTTTAATGAATCTTTAATTAGATTGAAATGATCGAGAATGGAGTATCACCAGTTTTGCTCCAAGAGATAGTTAAATCTTTAATAAGATTTGAATGTGAAATGGTAATTGAATTTACCAATAACACCGTGGTGTTAGATATGAAGTATTACCAGTTTTACTTTATGAGATAAATAGGTTGGGGTTGGGAAATTAAAAACAAATGATTACTTCGGTAAGGTTCGTTAATCCCGACTAGTTTGGATAAACTATAATTTGGTTTGAATTGATATTCAAAAGAAGATTAAAGAATAAATTTAAAGAATTTATCTTTGATAAAATTAATAGGAACCTTTCCCAAAGTATAAGAATATTTGAATAAAAGAATATTCTGAATTGGAATGAGGCGTATGTTGTGTTTGTGTAACACTTGTTTATAAAATACGCGAGTTATTCGGAAAGATCGGGTTTATCCCATTTTGAATAACTGATACGACGATTAGTCAAAGATGAAGACGGTGGTTGAAGACCGGAGGTCTTCACATCGTTCGGGTGATTATTGATGATCTTGATTGGGTTGTACACCCAAGAGAAGGGAATCAGTTGGTGATCGTCCAGACGTACTTGGAGATCGATGGATATGCGAGGTACAAGGTGCCTCTGGTTTCGTTCAGACCCAGAACGAACTTGTAAATGGACTATGTGTCTGACATTGGACTTTATTCTGTGTGATTGATTTCTATTAAATATATATCTGTTTGGCGGCGGAGAATTTATTCTCTTGCTTAACGCCCTTCTCTGAGACGTATGTGCTCAGGGGTTATATATTGATGGATATCAATCGCATGGAGTGAATTGCCTGTGTGGCATGCCTAAGTGGCAAATGATCAAGGCTTTTGTTGAAAAGCAGAGTCTTGCGGTTGATGATCAAAGCACCGCCTGTGTGGAACAGCTTTGTGTAGCGTTAATTCGCGAGCCTCACACACCGGTTGTGAACCAGAAACGGGAGAGGACATCAGGGAGGGCATGTGTTTCCTTCTAGCTAGAAGTGGCGTAAGTGTTTTTACACGCCCTGACGAGTTTGACTTATGTGGTTGTTGGATTGCGAGGCGCCTCGGATATATCGGTGACTGTGTGGAGTCGATGGAGTCATAGGACTCATTTACGCCCCAAAAGGCAGGGAAACGCAGTGTTCAGGCATTTTAATCCACATCGGTGGACCGGCCCTGACGATCCAAAGGCTTGACCGAGTACTTGCCTGAGACATGGGCTAGATTGTCTCGAAATCGGTAGAGGACTATCTTTTGCCTCGGTTCACAGATGGAAACCCAACTTCCAATATGTGACTTTGTGGTTTTTTATTGTAGAGCCTAGTGTGGCGACATAGTGGTATGGGGCACTTATGCCGTCTATGATTGATACTTATAATTGAAATTGTTTTGACACTATACACTTATAGTAATAATAAAACATGAAATTTCACGTACCAAGCATTCTTGGCTATTATAAGGTAAAAACCCTATCCTTTGGCTTGCGTTGCATTGTGTGATGGGACCTGGGTCTTATCATAGCTTCATTATTCTTTATTTAGCATTGCGCTATTGATTTATGCACTGGTATTCTTGGGAGGAAACCCGTTCCATGTTATACGGCGTGGTCCCTTGATTTACCTAACTTTAAAACCAAGATAATAACTGTTTTAGTTCTCACACCAGTCACATGACTGACCCGGAGTTTATTGTTTTAACCTAAGCTCTAGGTGCCCTTATTTTGACACGGGAAGCTAGTAGTTTTGGTTTTGCAGATTTGTATTCACAGGATCCTGACTTACAGCTGAAGCGGTATTCGGAAAGCTCTGTATCCGTGTATCTGTTTTCAATTGTGCTTTGTATTGTTTTTCCGCTGCGATGTATTTAAATGTAATTTAAACCTCTAATATTTTCTGTGTAATATTTATTCATACTCTGTAATATTCTTGTATTCTGATGGAATTGTTGTAATTAACAATGAAATGTTCTTCTGTTTGCGTCCCGATGTGGTTTATTCTCAGTACGATCTGTGCTTTCCTTACCGGGGAAGTTCAGGTCGTTTTATATACATACATATATATATATACACACACAAACATTAATGTGTATATATATACATGTATATATATATGGCAGTACCACAAGAAAAAGCTAAAATAACAATGGACACAGTGATAAATGCACATGATAGTATACACATGAGTACATGTGCACAATAGTATGCAAGAGACAGAGTACGAGGAGGGGATAACATGCATTTCAGCATAATTAAGTGAATACAAAATATGAAGTGCAAATCCCAAGTGAACAAGTCCAAAGGCAACTGTTCAATCTCAGCAATAGTCAAGTGTCCCAAGACATGAACCAAAACATGTGCACTACATAGCAGCATGGTCAAGTGAGTGCAAACCAAGTGCACTAAAATGGTCCAAACATGATGGCATGACATATACAGACATATACATCAAATATAGAATGGTCAATACAAAACAGAGTACATGTCATCACATATGTGGCAACTGGACATTCATAAATAATACATGGTGATCATGCTCGAAAATAATGCACAGCAGCAAGGGTGTGCAAGTACACACATGAACATAGTGCAGTATGCAAGCAAGAGCCACAAAGCAAAAGCATATAGACGAAACAGTGGTGGATAACCAGCATTGAAATTAATGAACAAGAGTAGTATTAATTTGTTTCTATGGAAAGACAAATATAACATCTATTCTTATTAGTGTATATCAGTAAAACTAGCAGAAAGGAAAAGTGCATGCATCTATTTTTGTAACGACCCGTATTTTTAACGGATAATAAATAATTTATTTAATATTCAAATAATGGTTTGGTAATTTAAAATGACCAGAATTAAATAATATTGAATATTTAATTAAAATAAATAATAGAATAATATATTTAAATCCTGAAATAGTCGAAAATAAAAGAATTCACAATATTGTGTGAATTGGACAATTTAAAATATATAATTCAGTTTAAAATTGAATTATATTAATAAATTTATTTTTAAATGTCAGTTGAACGTATAATTTATATTATAATTATAATCGAGCTCGAAATGGTGCGGCAGTTCGTAATTGGGCGATTCGAACTTTAAACGAATATACAGAATTCGTTTTAAGTCGAATTTCTGTGAAATAAGAAACGTTCGGACCTGGTGAAGTATATTTTTTTAATGGAAGAGAAAAATCGAGATTTCGTCCTGTAGATTGTGAGTTATGTCCAAATCAAATTTTCAAATAGTCGCTATGGAATCGTTTATAAGCCGTAACGGTTATTTAATTTTAATTTAATATTGGCTTCGAATTTAGATAGGATCTTTGATACGTAGGTATAATTTAATTTTTAGAAATTTTCCGTAATTTTTATTTTGGAAAATAAGTAACTTTTTATTTGGAGTATTTTACACCCCATATCAGCATTTTCGGACTTCACAAAACAAACTAACTTGTTTATTTTATTATACTCTTGAAGTCGTGGGGCATTACCTATCACAACGGTATTTTTATTTTTGTCTATAGCGGTCCATGGAACGAATGGAATTTTATATTTATGGAGGCCGTAAGATTTCACTTTATAAAAAAACATGTACACATGTATAGACGTAAAAATAAACTGTCATTTACATGAGAAGTTGCAGTGGAAATCAAAATATTTCCCTGACTTGTGTTGCTAACATAATTAGGTAAATTTAAATCATCCTAAAAATCAAAACACATGGTTGGGATTAAAGTAAGTACTACCATCTATACAGGGATGCATTCGAACTCAGTTGAAAATATGTATATAATACATTTCAATTCCTTAATGGCTAAGATTGGTACCCGTTCCTTTCAAGTACAACCACCCTATTTAGCGCAGGCTTTTTTGTGTACAGACCTAAGCATATGTCTCCTCCTTAATTTAAGCCGGCATAACTATCATGTATACTTCGTTGTTAAGGCTCCTCCACAGTATATATACATACATACATATATATATATAATACACGCTGAAAGCAAGCCATATTTTTTTTAACCATCCGCTTCTCCTAATCTCCAAATGGCCTGCGCGTAAACCATTTCCCCAACTTTGGATTTACCCAACAACTCTTCTTTCTTACTTCCCTCGTTTACAATACAAATAAGAGTGGACACGTATATGTATGTATGGGGAGGGAGGAAGCTCGAAATGGCCATATCTTTTCTCTGTAGCTCGTGTTTGAAGAATAGATTAAGGGTGCATGAAGTGTAAATATGAGAGCTGAAGTGGGAACACAGTGGAATGATGCAGTGAGTTTGTTTTTTTACCTAGAGCTTGCGTGTTAAATGGGGTGGTTGCAAGCATTATGGGGGAGTGCGTGTACAAAGTTTTGGAAACGGAGAAGCAAAGTGTTCGAATGTGGGAGGAAGCGTTTTGGATGAGTATATTGGGGTTTGATGTGGTGAGGAAATAAAGAGGGGGTTCAGGTGTTTAAACTGGAGCATGCGGGATGTTTTCTGGGGAAGATGTGGGAGCGTTTGGGTTACTGTAGCTTGCCAACGTAGGTATGCTCGATGAACACTTGAATGCACCGATACTTGAAGGGTTTGTGAAGCTGATACTTCCGAATGCAACCACTGAAATTTATACAAATGCTTGAAGTCGGACTGTGCTGGGCTGTCGTGAGTTGGAGGTGAACTTGTAGTGCTCGAGACAAGGAGGAGTTGCGCTCGAAATCTAAGGGAAGCAGCATTTGGAAATTTGAGTAGAAAAGAAGTCTGGAGGAGTTAAAGAGGAGGGTAATGCTGGTTTTTATTTGATTTTAAATAAGGTAATCTCGAAGATGTATACTAGAAGCCTGTTTATGTTTGCTTGTGAAGTGTGCAGGCATTTTATACTCGTAGAAGAGAAAAAAGTAAGGCATATCTAACATATATGCATGGACCACGATGGGATGCCAACGTTTTGGGTTCGTGATGATAGCTTGAATGCATGGACCGCGATGGGATGCCAACGTTTTGGGTTCGCGTTTGGGGTACTATAGCTTGCCAACGTGGATGTGTTCGACGAACACTTGAATGCACCAATACTTGAAGGGTTTGTGAAGCTGATACTTCCGAATGCAACCACTGAAATTTATACAAATGCTCGAAGTCGGACTGTGCTGGGCTGCTGCGACTTGGAGATGAACTTGTAGTGCTCGAGACAAGGAGGAGTTGCGCTCGAAATTAAAGGGAAGCGGCATTTAGAAATTTGAGAAGAAAAGAAGTCTAGAGGAGTTGAAGAGGAGGGTAATGGTGGTTTTTATTTGATTTTAATTAAGGTAATCTCGAAGATGTATACTAGAAGCCTGTTTATGTTTTCGTGTGAAGAATGGGGAGGAACATGTGCGGGCATTTTATACTCGTAGAAGAGAAAAATCATAGCATGCATGGACCGTGACAGGATGCCAACGTTTTGCGCTCGAAATTTTATACTCGTAGAAGATAAAAAAGCCTGTTTACGATTTTGTCACTACAGCGATGAGGTGCAGATCTGGAGCGCGAAGGAGCAGCAGATTGTGTGATTGAGAAGTACAGTGAGTATTGTGCAGTATGAAAGTGGAGAGGGAATTACATGAAGAATTGCGACAATGTGTTCAAATTGTTTGGAGGCGTTTTTAAAATGGGAGCAGGTTGCATTAATACTTGGAATGAAGAAATTTATGTACATGCAGACACGTTCTTTAATGAAGTAAGACAACTGTTTTAGCAAGGACGTAGATATTCAAGTGGAGCTGGGCCGCATTTGAATGGTGAGGCCCAAATAGTTTAATTAAAATTATGTTTTTTTTTAATTAAAAATATACAAACTTGCTAATCAAATATTTCACACACATGTTGTCAGTTCCATGAACGGTCAGATCCGTTGGAATTGTATGAAAACAGGCTAGGCGTTGAAACTGATCTGGAGTCATTTGGAGTTCGTTTGAAATTGGGCGAAATAACACGTAGGTGGAATCGACCAATGTTGACTGTTATCAAACGATAACCATCCAATGTGAGTAAATCTCACTAACTCCGTACAGTTTATATTTTTATAAATATAATATAGTATTGATAAATGATGATTGATTGTTGTGTGTTTATTATTTGGTTGAATTGTTGATTTATTGGTTGAAATTGTAGATAACGATATATATATAAATCGTTAATCAAATATTGATTCTGTTTTTTTAAAATATTTCATATTGAAATGAAATCGATGTTATTTATATTGTTTCACATCTGTTAATGCAGGGAAACAGGTTGGAGGGATCCAACTGGATTCCTCAATATTTATAATACTGCTGTTTTCATATATTGTGATATATGATGTGATATATAATCTGTGAATGATTTTGGATGTGTAGATGATGTTGATCATGGTTATTTGGTATTTTAAATACCATAATAAATACCGGAATATGAAAAGGGAATTTTCAAAGTGTAAATTGAAAATAATATATTTATAAAACCAAAGAATTTTATAAAAGGATTATTTATATAGAAAATAAATAGAAGTATAAAGTGATTATTTATATAGAAAATAAATAGAAGTATAAAAGGATTATTTATTTAGAAAGTAAATAGAATTATAAAAGGAATATTTGACGAGATACAAAAGAATTATGAGAAGATTGTTAAAAGTGGATATTAAATAGAAATCTATTTTAACAAATGGATTAAGAATATTAATTTATAAATAATGTTTTATAAATTAAATAAAATATTTATCATTTGATAAACGGAATATATAAGACTGAATTTATATAGAGAAGTAGGAATCGGTTTTAACACCGATATTTTAAATGGAATTTGAGCAGCATTTATAAAGGTGATTATAAATGGGATTATAAGCGTTAGAAGAATAAAATGAGATTTTATATGAATAATTCTATAATTAGAAGTATAAATAGAATTTGGGTTTGTGGTACTGTTTTTAAATACAAAACTAAACTGTTTTGATTATATAAAGAAATATTATTCACATTTAATATGAATAAAGGATTTAAGTAAATATTTTGCAAATAAAATATTATAAAGAAATTTGGGGATTCAATTAGGAATTTAAATGGAATAACTGAAATTTGAAACTGGCTGGAAATTAGTTGAGTTGAATGGTTTTCTGGGTATCGATCTGATGTTGGTTTCGGCCTTCGGGGTTTATACTTGGGAAGTTGTTCTCTTACTAGTTTACATTTAGAGACTGATAGAGGTGGGAAGATATTGATGCGTGAATCAAAAATGGAAACGTTTTCCAAAGTTAATAACGTATATTTTCTAATTTTAGAAAATAAGCAATTTATGAATATTTGGAAACGATAAATGGGAAATTGGGAAATGAAATGATGATTGATCGGTAAGATTTCCATTTGGGAATACGACCGTTGTGTGTACACATATTATCCTTTCATAGTTAAATCACCGACTATCAAAGATTTTGACTATTTCCGTTATCAATACAGAGAGACTGGGATCGGTTCTTTTATCTGAAAACCACTCCGTATAGCATTAGCGTTGTGAATCAAATATAAAGAAGATAATTGAAGACGGAGTTATGCAAGGACTGCTCAGTAAATCCTAGGCAGAAATTTCCTAAGATGGATTTACAGAATAGTACCTTCGGTATGTCCATTCCCAGGACGACCTGTATGGAAGAATGTCTGACAGAGTATATTTAATATATCGCGTAATTTGATCTCTTCAAACGTACTTACATTTGGTGGCGGAGGAATTCGTTTCTCTTAGCAGTATACCTGTGGTATTTTTGGGGAAATCAATTTGTGATTTGGAGGGTATGAAATTCAAAGTAAATAAGGTGTGACCTGTACGTTTTGGCCTCAAGCCTCACAAACAGGAAATGGTATAAAATCGGGTAGGTCGCATAGCTAAGTGGTTAGCTGCCAATTAGGGTGTATTGTCACCTGATCTAGAGAAATTCCATTTACTTCTATAATCTATTTCGATGCTGTCCCTTTCAGGAAATGGTTGCTGATCCCAACCGTTGGTGATAATACATTCAGTACAATCAAGCGAAATGAGTGACCGGTCATGTTTAGCCTGGGTTGCAAGATGTTCTTGTTGAACCCGGTGTATTCCTCTCTAGAGATATACTATCGGAAGGTGGTCCCATACCTTGCCAGTTGGAATTCATTAACCAATAAGCGCCCGCGGTTTTTGATTATATATTATTTATGTAGAACGTGAGATGAAAGCGTTCTACTAGTTGATTATTTAGTTGTGATTGATAGACACTGTTATAATATCAAATGAGTTTGATATAAAGTTTATCATTTCATTCAAAAAGATTTTGAAATGATAAATCAAGTGTTTTGGATTCTCATAAGGGAAAAACCCGTTCCGTGTTATACAGCGTGGTCTTATGAGATATCATTTATTTTCTCAAACTGTTTTAAATTGTTTACTCACACCAGTCCCATGACTGACCTAGAGTTTATTTTTTTTTTCCCTAAACTCTTGGGTGCCCAAATTTGTACGGGCAGTAAAGTAGTCAGGATTTACAGATGCTGAGAGCTTGGAGCAGGAGGCTTCAGGAATATATAGCAATTGTTTATTTCCGCTGGGTTGTAAGTGTTGTACTTTGATAATGATATGTATATTCAAGTACAGATTTATATTTCAAAGTTATGTTATGTAGTATATTTTATTTGTTCCGCTGTGAGATTCGTGTAATTCTGATTCTGATATTGCATGTTCTTCTTCTTCATCTATTCTAATTTTCTATCTTATCTATCCTCACCCTCTAACTTCTTTCTTTAACTATCTAGTATTTCCGATGCTTGGATAGTCGACATTGAGTTTATGTCGATAAACTAGATCGCAAATCCCCTGGGTAGTTACATTGGTATCAGAGCTAAAGGTTAAGCAATTACCTTGGCTCTGTGGCGTGACTCGGTAGAGATGGGGTTAGTAATACCCTAGATTGAGTTGAGTATATATACACGAGTGAACGTATTTGTTATTTGATATAAAATGGTTTTATATTGTGGAGATTTATTGGTTGAGTTGTATATGAGTTCTGGTTGATCAGTTTGATTCATTGTATCGGTAGGAGTTTATAAACACTTGAATACGATGGACCAACACAGTATGGTTTGAAAAGAGGGTAAATGAAATAATTTTGCCCAAAATATATATTGATATAAACAAAGTATAGATATTTGAAATATTACAGTATATTGGATGTGTTGGTTGTGATTATAATCAGATAAGATTATAATTGAAACGGTTATGTAAATAACCAATCAAAATTCATATAATTGTTACGAAATGAATTAAATCTGAATTTAAATCAGAATTGAAATTAAAACCCTTGAGATTTGGAGAAGTGTTTGTAAATGGTTTTGGAATTAATATATTAGAATTTTAAAATCCTGGGAGATTTTAAATTGTTTACAAGCACTGTGAATAATATTTTGAATGTATTTCAAAACAGAAATGGTAAGAAATGGTTTTGAAAGTGATATAGTATTGAACTCACTTCGTTCGCTGGGAAATAATTCCGATGATGATCCGGGCATCATCGGTGTTCATTTTCGAGTTTCTAAGTGACGGATTACTACCAAAATTTTTGTTTTCGGAAATGTTTTGAGAAAACAAGTAGTTTTGATTTTGAAAGGGAATATTTGATTTTTAAAAAGGGTAAGTTGTTTAAAACTCCCGAAAAGAAAATTGTTTGATTTGAAAACAAATTAAATTAGAATTTGTGAAAGCAAATCGAAAAATAAGATATAGAATAAAATTTGGATAGTGAGATAGGAATCTGGAATTTTGTTGAATTGGTATGTTAAGAGTTTGGAATCGAGGATGGAACTCGAGTTTGAAATGTTATTATGGTTTAGATATAAGCAAATAATTGGTTGAGAATAAATCGATTGGTGATCAATTGGAATGGATACATTGGTATATGCAGAATTGGTAACAGGTGGGAATGATATAATGGTATGCTCGACAAAAAGTAATAAGTTTATTTGTATATGAGTTTGGTGATTTATGAGCCTGCTTGGCAAGCCACTTGACTGTTTTATTTTCTTTTGGGTTTGAGGAAGCCTAGAGAGGCGAGTTGTAGTTGTACCGATTGAGCCGTACAAAGGAGGTGCTGGTGAAATTTTTCGAAAATTTCGGGTATTAGAAAATTTTCAGGATTTATGAAAATATTCGTTAATAGAAATAAATTAATATTTTAATTAAAATTAATTGGTTCAATTGAAATTGAAAAAGAAATAAAAAAATAAATTTTTAACTCAGTTAATAGGGTTCGTTTTCCACCTTAGCAATTTCGATGACGAAATTATTTTAAAGGGGAAGAATGTAATGGCTCGTAATGTTAACAGATAATAAATAAGTGAAAATTAGGCACACGTCCCTAAAAACAAACTTAATTAGGCTCACATCCTCCCCTTTAGAAACATCTAAATTTCATCCCTATTTTCAAATAGCCGCTCGTTTTTTTACTTAAATAATATAAATAATAGAATAATATATTTAAATCCTGAAATAGTCGGAAATAACAGAATTCACAATATTCTGCGAATTGGACAATTTAAAATATAAAATTCAGTTTAGAATTGAAGTATATTAACGAATTTATTTTTAAATGTCAGTTGAACTTATAATTTATATTATAATTATAATCGAGCTCGAAATGGCGCGGTAGTTCGTAATTAGGCGATTCGAACTTTAAACGAATATACAGAATTCGTTTTAAGTTGGATTTCTGTGAAACAAGAAACGTTCGGACCTGATGAAGTATATTTTTTTAATGGAAGAGAAAAATCTAGATTTCGTCTTGTAGATTGTGAGTTATGTCCAAATCAAATTTTCAAATAGTCACTATTAAATCGTTTATAAGCCATAACGGTTATTTAATTTTAATTAAATATTGACTTCGAATTTAGACAGGATCTTTGAGACGTAGGTATAATTTAATTTTTAGAAATTTTCCATAATTTTTATTTTGGAAAATAAGTAATTTTTTATTTAGAGTATTTTACACCCCATATCAGCATTTTGGGACTTCACAGAATAAACTAACTTATTTATTTTATTATACTCTTGGAGTCGTGGGGCATTGCCCATCACAACAGTATTTTTATTTTTGTCTATAGCGGTCCATGGAACAAATGGAATTTTATATCACGGAGGCCGTAAGTTTTCATTTCATAAACAAACATGTACACATGTATAGACGTACAAATAAACTGTCATTTACATGAGAAGTTGCAGTGGAAATCGAAATATTTCCCCCACTTGTGCTGCTAACATAATTAGGTAAATTTAAATCATCCTAAAAATTGAAACACATGGTTGGGATTAAAGTAAGTACTTCCCTCTATACAGGGATGCGTTCGAACTCAGTTGAAAATATGTATATAATACATTTCAATTCCTTAATGGCTACGATTGGAACCCGTCCGTTTCAAGTGCAACCTCCCTATTTAGCGCAGGCTTTTGTGTGTATACAGACCTAAGCACATGTCTCCTCCTGGATTTAAGCCGACATAGTTGTCCTGTATACTTAGTTGTTAAGGCTCCTCCACAATATATATATATATATATAATACACGCTGAAAGCAAGCCACATTTTTTTTCCATCCGCTTCTCCTAATCTCCAAATGGCCTGCGCGTAAACCATTTCCCCAACAACTCTTCTTTCTTACTTCCCTCATTTACAATACAAATAAGAGTGGACACATATATGTATGTATGGGGAGGGAGGAAGTTCGAAATGGCCATATCTTTTCTCTGCAGCTCGCGTTTGAAGAATAGATAAAGGATGCGTGAAGTGTAAATATGAGAGCTGAAATGGGAACATAGTGGAATGATGCAGTGAGTTTGTTTTGTTACCTAGAGCCTGCATGCTAAATGGGGTGGCTGCGTTCGTTATGGGGGAGTGCGAGTACAAAGTTCTGGAAATGAAGAAGCAAAGTGTTCGAATGTGGGAGGAAGCATTTTGGATGAGTATATTGGGGTTTGATGTGGTGAAGAAATAAAGTGGGGGTTCAGGCGTTTAAACTGGAGCATGCAGGATGTTTTCTGGGGAAGATGTTGGGGCGTTTGGGGTATTGTAGCTTGCCAACGTGGGTGTGTTCGACGAACACCTGAATGCAACGATACTTGAAGGGTTCGTGAAGCCGATACTTCCAAATGCAACCACTTAAATTTATACAAATGCTCGAAGTCAGACCGTGCTGGGCTGCCGCGAGTTGGGGATGAACTTGTAGTGCTCGAGACAAGGAGGAGTTGCGCTCGAAATTAAAGGGAAGCAACATTTGGAAATTTGAGAAGAAAAAAAGTCTAGAGGAGTTGAAGAGGAGGGTAATGGTGGTTTTTATTTGATTTTAAATAAGGTAATCTCGAAGTTGTATACTAGAAGCATGTTTATGTTTGCTTGTGAAGAATGTGGAGAACGTGTGCAGGCATTTTATACTCGTAGAAGAGAAAAAATTATGGCATATCTAATATATATCCATGGACCACGATGGGTTGCCAATGTTTTGGGTTCATGAGTTGATTTTTCACTAAAGCGATGAGGCGCGGATCTGGAACGCGAAGGAGCTGATGGCGCAAAGGATCTGCAGATTGTGTGATTGAGAAGTACAGTGAGTATTGTGCAGCATGAAAGTAGAGAGGGAATTACGTGAAGAATTGCGGCAATGAGTTCAAATTGTTTGTAGGTGGTTTTAAAATGGGAGCAGGTTGCATTAATACTTGGAATGAAGAAATTTATGTACAGGCGAACACGTTCTTTAATGAAGTAAGACAACAGTTTTAGCAGGGACGTGGATATTCAAGTGGAGCTGGGCCGCATTTGAATGGTGAGGCCCAAATAGTTTAATTAAAATTACATTTTATCTAAATTAAAAATATACAAACTTGCTAATCCAATATTTCACGCACACGTTGTCAGTTCCACGAACGGTCGGATCCATTGGAATTGTAAGGAAACAGGCTAGGTAATGAAACTGGTCTGGAGTCGTTTGGAGTTCGTTTGAAATTGGGCGAAATAACATGTAGATGGAATCGATCGACGTTGACTGTTATCTAACGATAACCGTCCAATGTGAGTAAATCTCACTAACTCTGTACAGTTTATATTTTTATAAATATAATATAGTATTGATAAATGATGATTGATTGTTGTGTGTTGATTGTTTGGTTAAATTGCTGATTTATGGGTGTAGATAACGATATATATATATATATAAATCGTTAATCAAATATTGATTCTGTTTATCAGAATATTTCATATTGAAATGAAATCTATGTTATTTTTATTGTTTAACATCTGTGAATGCAGGGAAATAGGTTGGAGGGATCCAATTGGATTCCTCAATATTTATAATACTGTTGTTTTCATATATTGTGATATATGATGTGATATATAATATGTGATTGATTTTAGGCGTGTAGATGATGTTGATCATGGTTATTTGGTATTTTAAATACCATAAGAAATACCGGAATATGAAAAGGGAATTTTCAAAGTGTAAATTGAAAATAATATATGTATAAAATCAAAGAATTTTATAAAAGGATTATTTATATAGAAAATAAATAGAAGTATAAAAGGATTACTTATATAGAAAATAAATAGAAGTATGAAGGAATATTTATTTTGAAAGTAAGTAGAATTATAAAAGGAATATTTGACGAGATACAAAAGAGTTATGAGAAGATTGTTTAAAGTGGGTATTAAATAGAAATCTGTTTTAACAAATAGGTTGAGAAGATTAATTTATAAATAATGCTTTATAAATTAAATAAAATATTTATCATTTGATAAACGGAATATATAAGACTGAATTTATATAGAGAAGTAGGAATCAGTGTTAACACCGATATTTTAAATGGAATTTAAGCAGGATTTATAAAGGTGATTATAAATGGGATTATAAGTGTTAGAAGAATAAAATGAGATTTTATATGAATAATTCTATAATTAGAAGTATAAATAGAATTTAGGTTTGAGGTATTGTTTTTAAATACGAAATCAAATTGTTTTGATTATATAAAGTTATATTATTTACATTTAATGTGAATAAAGGATTTAAGTAAATATTTTGCAAATAAAATATTATAAAGAAATTTGGGGTTTGAATTAGGAATTTAAATGGAATTATTGAAATTAGAAACTGACTGGAAATTAGTTGAGTTGAATGGCTTTCTGGGTATCGATCTGATGTTGGTTTCGGCCTTCGGGGTTTATACTTGGGAAGTTGTTCTCTTACTAGTTTACAGTTAGAGACTGATAGAGGTGGAAAGATATTCATGCACGAATCAGAAATGGAAACGTTTTCCAAAGTTAATATCGTATATTTTCTAATTCTACAAAATAAGGAATTTATGAATATATGGAAACGATAAATGGGAAATTGGGAAATGAAATGATGATTGATCGGTGAGATTTCCATTTGGGAATACGACCATTGTGTGTACACAAGTTTTCCTTTTATGGTTAATGTAACACCCCGTATTTTCTGAGAATATTAAAATAACAAATTAAAGATTAATTAATTTGAAAAAGAGGAATGAGAAAAGAATAATGTTTAACATTGTTCTAAGGTTTGTAAGCAAAAGACTTAGTAGCTCATTTGGTTAGAACATGTGACTTGCATACAAGAGGTACAGAGTTCGATCCCCGCCAGCGCCATATTTTTGTTTTCGGGGAATGGCTAAAAAGTGGCTTAGTATGAACGCAGTTCAAAAAGTGGTTTAGTGTGAAAATGGTTAATTATGAAGAAGTTATTAAGCCTTGAAGTTTGTATGCATATGAGAGAAATATATATAGATATATATATATAAATTAAATAAATAAATATGCAAAAAAGGTTCAAAACAGCGAATTGGGAGGAGGAATAACCGAACCGGCCCATTTTTGAGGTCGACCCAAGCCCTGCTGGGTCGACTAGGGGTTAATCCAGGATGTTTGGCTGTCAACCCGTGGGCCGATTCACTCAAATGCAGATTTTGCATCTGGTTGGTTCTCATGGTTCAGGGTTAATCTAATGGTCCTAAATAACTTCCTACACCTATATATACATCCCTAACCTAAACCTAAATCTCTTATACAATTCTCTAGCCTCCATTGCTCTCTTCCTCTCTAAAAAAATAAATCAATGGCGTCTCTACTCTACTGAAACCTAAGCTAGGACTTGTGCTTCTTCTTCCTCCAATTCTGATTAGGATTAAAAGAGAACAAATACAACACCTTTTTCTTTTAGAATCCAACCAAGGCAAGTGCGGTTATTTTCCGATATAAACTTTAATTATGATTGTGACATGATTGTAAATCTGAATTTGAGGTTGTGTATGTTCTGCTCTGATCTATTTTATTTTGTATCTCTTTCTTCTTCTGTTCTATAGCCAGGCTACCACGAGCCTGCGCCAGATCTCATAAGAGATTAACGCACAAACGCTAAACTTTGGGACAAATAATGAATTATGGCATAATTGGAAATAAATGATCTGTGACTGATTTAAGAAAAAAGACATATGTTGTAAACTAGATCTAGATCTATGCATATTCTGTGAGTTGGAAGAAGAGGAACCATTGTATGTTAACATGTGACTTGAGACATTGGACATAACGCATGTTTAATAGTTAAGATCTGATTTTGAGAGGATATAATTTAAAGATCTAGATTGTTGGGCATATTTTTCCTGACTTGAGATAAACAGAGGATATGACTTAGGTGTAAAGATCTATATCAAGATTTGATAACTGTTAATTGTGAATAACACCTAAGTGGGAGATTTTTGAATATATGACATGCATTGAAATCGATGGCTATATTTGGTATATAATCATATTGTGAATCATGACAATTATTTAGGCATGCAAACTTAGGCCAAATTTATAATTAGGCAAGATATGTCAATAAAACTTTAAGGAATGATTAGATCTGTTATATTGCCTGATCTGTTAGATCTGTTATATTGCCTAATCTGCTAGATCTGTTATATTGCCTAATCTGCTAGTTCTGTTATATTGTCTAAACTGCTAATTAGATTGATTTGCCTAATCTGCTAATTATGTTAAATTTGCCTCATCTGCTAAATCTGCTAAATTGCCTAATCTGCAAGATCTGTTATCTGTTTAATCTGTTGAATGGCGTAATCTGTTGGAACTGAAATGCTGAAATTTGAAGTATGTAATCCTGTAGGCTCGACTTTGAGCAAAACTTGTAATAGAACCTTGAATAATCTGCTGTAACTTTTAAAGAAGTTAATTTGTTAAAATCTGTGAATAAACACATTTGTTAAACATGAAACATGGCTAACTCGAGGTTAGAATGAGTTTGCGGCGTAATTCTGCCCGGAACCGCCCAGCACATTCCAGTAGCCGCAAACAATAGGTTCTAATGTGAGAAGTTAGTCATAGCGCACTTGAAAACCCGAGGTTAGACTCAGTTTGCGACAGAAACCTGCCCGGAACCAACCGGCCTAACCAGTGGCCGTAAACTGTCAGTCTAATGTGAGAGGTCTGCGCATTAATATTTAATTAATGAGATAAATATGATGTCTAAAACGTGTTGGGTGGATAGGATTAAACCCACTGGGCTAGTGTATTCAGTAAACCTGTTTTGTGAATCTGTAGGCCCAATACAAAGTTAGACAAATCTGTTAATTCCGTATATCTGATCCGTTAGTCTGAAAACTTGTCTGATCTGTGAACTAGTTGATCAGAGCTCTGTATGTCTAAACAAATTAATCTGAAATCTGTTAGTCTAGGGGACACAAGGTTAGGAGGGAAATTACTTGTGTCATCTGTTGTTTGGGACCCATATTAGTCAATAACCCTTTCTGGTATCAAAACTTTGACCCAACAGTAGGTAGGGTCCGGGCACGCTTACTGAACTAATTATAAGCGGTTCATTCTGATAATGGCGAGTGGTGTTGATGGTGCGTTCCAACCGGGTCATGTGTGTGCATGGATCCCGGTCTGCCTCTGAGGATGTAAGACGCCGTGACATCTGTAAATAGGTTTGTGTCATTCAAAGGTTGTCACTTTAGGGAATGATACACCCTTCGGTGGGGCTGGCACATGGTATTTATGTATTAGGGAGCCGATCGCGTGGGGTAGAACTTAGGGTACACTTAGCTCTGTCTATTTCTGTAACAACCCGTATTTTTGAATAACATGTTATAACATAAATGGAGGCAGAATTAAACTGTAAAATCTGAATCAAGGGAAACGGGCCGTGCCATTGCGTTCGTCTCGGAAAAATACGCGAAATAGAGTCCGAGTTTTCGAAAATAGGGGTCCGTATGACCAAGATAAGGCCTCGCGAAGTTTCACGAAAAATTCACAAATTAAAGTATACTTAATTAAGTGAAATGGGTTGCGCAGAGAAATATATATATATATATTAATATATATATATATATAATTGAAAATTAAATAAATAAATATGCAAAAATGTACAAAACAGCGAATTGGGAGAGGGGAATAACCGAACCGGCCGATTTTTGAGGTCGACCCAAGCCCGCTGGGTCGACTAGGGGTTAATCCAGGGTGTTTGGCTGTCAACCCGTGGGCCGATTCGCTCAAATGCAGATTTTGCATTTGAATGGTTCTCATGGTTCAGCTTTAATCTAAAGGCCCTAGATGGTTCCTACACTTGACTTCTTCCCCAAGACACGCTTTGATGGCTTGGATTGAATCTAGGGTTAATCCTATGGCTAATACTATCCTAATCCTCTATAAAAAGACCCCAAACCTAGCCTAAATCACCATTATTCAATCCTACAACTAAACTATGTCAAATTTGTTCCTCTCATGGCCTCCACTCTCATGCTAAAATTTCTAAGTTAATTTCTATGAGAGATTTTGAGTTCATACAAGTGTTTTCAAACTTGTATGAGTGTTCTTAGCTTGCATTCAAGTCAAGTTGCAACATTTCTATTTCAAAGCAAGGGTTTTTATTGAATTGGCTCAAGGGTTTTCATTTGGAGCTTGCATATTTGGGTTTTTGGTGCTTGCATAAGGGCTTCGTCTCAATCTTTATAATAAATATTTATTTGTGTCTTCATAGCATTGTAAGCCCTTTTCTACTTTCTTTCTTTGAACTCTAAAGTTAAATGCATGATGCAAGTTTGGGGTTGATCATTATATGCAAGTTTGGTTGATCATTATATGCAAGTTTGGTTGGTCATTATATGCAAGTTTGGTTGATCATTATATGCAAGTTTGGTTGATCATTATATGCAAGTTTGGATGATCATTATGCAAGTTGGTTTAATCATTATG
The DNA here is from genome assembly GCA_030737875.1 of Allium sativum. Lineage (NCBI taxonomy): Eukaryota > Viridiplantae > Streptophyta > Magnoliopsida > Asparagales > Amaryllidaceae > Allium > Allium sativum. Next base: position 1,021,421,304 of record CM060918.1, on the reverse strand, counting down.
TATGACACATGTTGCTATGTTATGCAAGTTTGGGTTGATCATGTTATCATGTTATGCAAGTTAAACTTGAGTTTGTGAGCATAAAGCTTCAAGCTTTATGTTAAAGGTTGCATTTTGGCAACATGAAAGTTATCATATCCCTTATGATAACTTGCATGTGAGGCCAAATGCGAACTTCTAGCAACTTCTACATGTCATTTATCACCATGTATCAATCATATGCTAAGTTTGGTTTTATGCATGCTTTTGAAGCCTAATGATGCAATATGCAAGTATATGAACATATGTACACCTCATATGCCACCATGTTAAACTTGTGACTTCAACACCTTTTTGTCATGATTATGCCAAGTTCCCTATTTGATCCTTTATGCGTTGTTGCGATTATGTAAACGATGGGATTACGTTGGGGTTGGGTAACATGATGACATAAACATGGTTTTTATAACATAACGTGATATGTTAACTTGTAATTATGTTTTGGAAACATAATGGACATGACACTTAGAAAATATGAGTGTGGCCAACTCGAGGTTGGGTTGAGTTTGTAGCATAAATCTACCCGGACCCGCCCGGCTTAACTAGTGGCTACAAACAATAGGACCCAATGTGAGAAGTTGGTCATGTTGTGCTCGAACCCGAGGTTAGACCTAGTTGTGGTGTAAAGCTACCCGGACCCGCCCGGCTTAACTAGTAACCACAACAAAGTCTAATGTGAGAGGTTAAAGCGCATTAAGTTAATTAATGCCTCCTGATTAGGGTTAAGTCATGGTCCACTTAATACTTAACCAATTTGGCCTTGATGGATTAATCGAGGTTAAGTCGGGAGCCTTGGGTACCCTTAACCGATTTAATCCACGTATGGATAGGGTTAACCACATTTAACCCATTAAGAAACCCTAGTTGCGTGGTCCTTCTCAGCAGTAACCTTCTTGGTAGTATCATAAGACCCTAGGACTAGGCTAGGGTGGGGCACGATTACTGGGCTGATTGTAAGAGACCAAAAGAGACGGCTGAATGATGCCCCGGTTGTTCAGGTGGACCATGGTCGTGCACATCAAGTCCGGAGTTGAACACGGGCTACGGTAGGTTTGGACTGTGCATCATGGAATGGTGTCAGAGGGTTACACCATAGGGCCTGATACACCTTAGGGTGGACCCTGCACAGTCAACTACATTACATGATTAAGCCGTATGACACCGACACTTGACGAGTTAGGCTTATAGGGAGCCGATCGACTAGACCGTGTAGTTGGACCTTGATTTAGGTCACCTCATGATAGTGGGCCAACCTTGGGCCAAGGGATCAATTCTTGTTTTTACTTGACATGTTAGAATGCTAGTACACCCGTGGTGCAAAACTTAACCTTGATTATGCGATGTCACCTTTATCTATCTTGGTAGATAATCATCATGCTAGTATGTTGTTATCCTTATGTTCATCTCAGCTTCTCATGCCAGTTAACTTTACTAGTTCATGGACAGTTAGTAGTAGGGCTTACCAGTCTTTTTGACTGACCTGTTTTCTTTCGCCTCTTTTCTTCCGTTCCCCCCCCCTCAGGTTCTCAGGGTGGGAACATTAGAGCTTAGCTTGGATCTTTACAACTTGCTTACTGGATTTGCTCATGTACGATTTTGGACATTGAGCTAGCTATGGTTTATCACTTCACTTTGGGGATAGTACTTTATGTATTTCAGTTTTTCAGTTTATGCTAGACTTTGTTTGTTGGAAAATAATGCTCAAGTACTTTGTTGTAATATGACTATGGTTTTGAAATGCTAGTTTAATCCGCTGCTTTATTTACTCTGTTTTACTTATATGTTCTGTCTTGTGATATCTGCATGCATGTTTACCTTGTCTAAACACCCCTCCAAAGCTAGAGTGCTTGCAAGAGTTACCCTGGCGGAGGTGGGGTGTTACATTTGGTATCAGAGCCTAAGGTTTACAAGATTTGAGCAAAATGTTTTTGAAACTTACCTTTTGAAAAACTATTTTCAAAACCAATTAAGTATTTTCCAAGAAAAGTCTAGTTATTTTAAAAAGGCTATTCCCCAAAAGCCATAGCACTATCCTTCGTTTCTTTGTTCTGAATCTATCTTTTTCTTCATTTTAGCATGGCCGATCGCTTTAACATCCCGGAAGGCGTACAAGTACTCGTCTGGTTCCGGAGATTTATGGAGGCAAGGGCGAATGAAGCCGGCCCCGCGAACATTCCTCCTCCTTCCCCCGTCGCTAACATCTCTCCTCCTCCCGTAGCTGAGGTTCCTTCTCCCCCTCAGCATCCGCAAGAGGATTTCGCAAAGCTTTGCAAAGACTTTAAGGCGATGGGTTGCAAGAATTTTGTCGGAACGGAGACTCCCGTGGAGGCAAGAAACTGGTTAAAGGAAACTGAAGACCTCTTTGCTATCTTTGATGTGGAAGATCATAGGAAAGTTCTGTTGGCGGTGTGGCTATTGAAAGGGGAAGCTGCTTATTGGTGGGTAGTCACCACCACTACTAGACCAATTGAGACTTGGGATGACTTTAGGAGAAGGTTTGGACTAAAGTTCCTATCACCGACAGAAGAGAATCTTCAGATGGAGAGGTTCCTATCTCTAAAGCAGGGGGACATGACAGTTAGGGAATACGTGGATATGTTTAATCAACTTGCTCAGTTCGGCCTAGAATTGGTAAACACAGCTCAGAAGAAGGCCCTACACTTTGCTCTAGGATTGAATGAGCCATTGCGCGGTTTGGCCATATCTCATATACCCCTGGGGGTGACTTTCGAGAGTTTGGTGAATATGACCCTACTTCAAGAGGAAGATAAGAGTGGCAAGAAGGAGGTCAAGGCAAATGAGTCCCAAGGCAAGAAGGAAGATACCGAGAAAAGAGATAAGAACAACAACAATAGCAAGGACAACAAGTCAAGAGAAAGAAGGAAGTGCAACTTATGTGGGATTAATGGGCACATAGCCAAAGACTACAGGAAGAAGAAGAGGAAGTTGGGCGAATGCTTTCACTGTGGAGAGCCTGGACATCTTAGCCAGGATTGCCCCAAGAAGCAAGGACAAGGGCAGAATCAGCATGCAGGACCTTCTGGAGGGCTAGTGCATACGCTCAACATCGCTCCAGTTCTTGATCGAGGTAGTATTTCTGTAGAAAACCTTGTTTACATTTCTGATTTCCCTGTTCATACCTTGTTTAATTCTGGCGCATCGCATAGTTTTATTTCTGATATTGTTGAAAGTTTGCACCTAAGTACTAGCTTAGTTGAGGATCCCATTTGTGTTTCAAATCCAATTGGGGGTTCCGCCCATCTGTCTATGATTTGTGTGGATTTGAAAATTTCTATCTTGGCCGTAGAATTCACGTGTAGTGCTTATGTTCTCGGATTCACGGGATATGGGTTGATCTTGGGCATGGATTGGTTGTCCAGTTATGGAGCCATCCTCGATTGTGAGCATAGGGTGGTGAGGCTCATGACTCGCCTCGGTATTACCCTAGAAATTTCTTGTAACCCTAGAGGTCCCGTCATGTTATGTTATCTTGAATCTCTCGACTCATCCATCGATGATCTGCAATCTGTAAGGGTGGTCTGAGACTATCCTGATGTCTTTGAAGAAGTTAAGGGGTTACCCCTTAAACGAGAGATAGATTTCCGCATTTATCTAGTCGATAATGCCAAGCCAGTATCATTGCCTGTTAGGCACATGGCCCCTCGTGAAAGAAGGGAGCTCAGTAAGCAGATCAAGGAATTGCTTGAGAAGAATTTTATTAGGCGAAGCATTTCTGAATGGGGTGCTCCGGTGGTATTCGCTACTAAGGCGGATGGCTCGCTTCGCCTATGTGTTGATTATCGAGAGTTGAACAAGCTGACAAAGAAGAATAGGCACCCGTTACCGAGGATTGATGATCTCTTTGATCAGCTGGATGGTGCTTCCGTTTTCTCTCAGCTCGATCTAGCCACCGGATTGCATCAGCTTAGAGTGGCCGAGGATAGTATCGATAAGACTGCGTTTAGGACTCCAGATGGATTCTTTGAATGGCTTGTCATGCCATTCGGTTTGACTAATGCACCCGCATACTTCGTGGACTTGATGAGTAGGATGTTCAGGGAATTCCTTAACAAGTTTGTTGTTGTCTTCGTGGATGATATTCTGATCTTCTCAAAGGATGAGGAAGAGCATGCTAGGCATCTCAAGGAAGTGATGGATATGCTTAGAGCGCATCAGTTGAAAGCCAAGTTCTCCAAATGTCCTTTTTGGAGAAGGGAAGTTCGGTTTCTTGGACATATAGTTTCTAAGCAAGGCATAGCGGTGGATCCTGCGAAAGTGGTTGTGATTCAAGACTGGAAGACTCCTAGGAATGCAACCGAAGTAAGAAGCTTTCTCGGTCTGGCGGGCTACTATAGGAAGTTCATTAGGGACTTCGCTAAGATTTAAGCCCCTCTTACTAAGTTGACGAAGAAGAACTTAGTCTTTGTATGGGACTTGGAGTGTGAGCTTGCTTTTCAAAAGCTCAAAAGAGCCCTTACCTCAGCTCCAGTTTTGGCAACGTGGATTGGCACTTGTTTTCAAGAGATAGTTTTCTGCGTGGGATACCGTATAGTATGTAAGCGAGATCCGAGATTCACTAACGAATCTTGGAAAGCTTGCACGAAACCATGAGCACGCAGTTATGTTTAAGCCAAGTATTTTAGGCAAAGGATAAGTGGAAGTGGAATGAGAGGCAACGGTGAAATGAGTTCTAACTCATATTTTGGGAACAAGAATTAAGAACTATGGAATTGCGAAGTTAAAAGACGGTCAGGGCACGATGGGATTAAGCACAAGAAAATGCGGCTTAGAAGATCGAAGACTAGATACGCGCATTTAATCTCTTTCTAAGAGTATATCCTTGATCCCTATTGTTACGTAGAGCTTACTCGCATGCTACCTTTTAAGTATATCCTCTCAGTCCTATCCTCAATCTTAGTTCTGTTACAAACCCCCTAAGGAGTATGGCTAGCCTATTTGTGATATATGGTTGGGGTGAAGAAGTTCGCCACCAAACTATTTGGGCTTTATGGGATATGGGTAATAATTGATAGATTTACAAAGAGAGCCCATTTTATTCCGGTGTAAAGCAAGAGGACCGTATTGCGGCTAGCATCTGTTTATCTTCAAAAGATAGTGCGGCTGCATGGAGTTCCTTCTAGCATAGTTAGCGAGCGTGACCCAATTTTCACTAGCCAGTTCTGGAACAGTTTGCAAGAAGCAATGGGTACGCGATTGAATCTGAGTACAGCCTATCACCCCCGGACGGATGGCCAAACCGAAAGGGTGAATAGAGTGCTAGAAGATCTTTTGAGGTTTTTTGTTCTCGACTTCGGTGGTACTTGGGAAGACCACCTTCCTCTTGTAGAGTTTGCTTATAATAATAACTATCAAGCCAGCATAGGGATGGCACCATTTGAAGCTTCGTATGGGAGGCCGTGCAAGCCACCAACATGTTGGTGGGAAGACGACGGATAAGCTTATAATTGAGCCCGACATGATAAGGGACACATCCGAGAGGGTTGAATTGATTCGAAGACGGATAAGAACGGCCCAAGACAGACAGAAATCCTATGCAGACAAGCGAAGGACAGACTTGGAATTTAAAATTTGAGATATGGTCTTTGTGAAGATTTCTCCTTTGCGAAATATGGTTCGCTGACACCAAGGATCGTAGAACCCTTCCCTACTATAGAAAGAGTCGGGAAGATGACTTATAAGGTGGAATTGCCGAGAAGCTGGCCGGGGTGCATAATGTCTTTCATGTCTCGCATCTCCGGAAGTGTTTGCACAGACCCGCCAAAGTGGTTGAACCAAGTATTCTTGAAGACATGGAGGTAGAGGATGAAGCAACCCTGAGACGAGCTCCGATTCGTATCATGGAAATGAAGACAAAAAAGCTAAGAAGCAAGGAAGTTAAGCTTGTTAAGGCGCAATGGAGTGAAAACAGAGGGAGACGCAACTTGGGAAACCAAGGAGAAGAGGCGCGTGCTTTATCCATTTCTCTTTGAGGATACATTTTCAATCTTTTTTCCTAGATTGGTATATCTTCCCTTTGCTATCCATGCTTATCTAGTTTATCTTGTTTCGTAAATCTTGTCATGATAACCTTAGGTAGAAACCCTTTGGATGAAACATGTGTTGGAAACATGTTATGCTTGATGATTGCAAGTGGTTGCAAGTGTTTGCACGTGGATACTCGTGGATGCATGATACACATTAGGCACTAAGATCGGCTCACACACTTTCATGTTGCATATGCATGAGTGTTTATGCTTATTCATGGATGAAAACTTGTTATGCTATCACGTGGATGTTGCATATGGATGAATGATATGTGCACTCATGTAGAGATTATAAATTATCTAAGGAATTTGCATACATATGGACTCATTTCACTAACATACTTTGCATTAAGGAGGTTTACTGTATCAGTAACCTCCTGATTTTCGCATTAGATAAGTACATATACACACACCTCTGCATATGATCATACAACATGTAGAACCTTTTAAGGACAATGATTGCTCGTGGATGATGTTTTGAGTAGATGGATGATGGATGGTAGGATACGTTCTTCCTAACTTGGAGATTTCGGGGACGAAATCCTTTAAGGAGGGGAGAATGTAACAACCCGTATTTTTGAATAACATGTTATAACATAAATGGAGGCAGAATTAAACTGTAAAATCTGAATCAAGGGAAACGGGCTGTGCCATTGCGTTCGTCTCGGAAAAATACGCGAAATAGAGTCCGAGTTTTCGAAAATCGGGGTCCGTATGACCAAGATATGGCCTCGCGAAGTTTCACGGAAAATTCACAAATTAAAGTATACTTAATTAAGTGAAATGGGTTGCGCAGAGAAATATATATATATATAATTGAAAATTAAATAAATAAATATGCAAAAATGTTCAAAACAGCGAATTGGGAGAGGGGAATAACCGAACCGGCCGATTTTTGAGGTCGACCCGAGCTTGCTGGGTCGACTAGGGGTTAATCCAGGGTGTTTGGCTGTCAACCCGTGGGCCGATTAACTCAAATGCAGATTTTGCATTTGAATGGTTCTCATGGTTCAGCTTTAATCTAAAGGCCCTAGATGGTTCCTACACTTGACTTCTTCCCCAAGACATGCTTTGATGGCTTGGATTGAATCTAGGGTTAATCCTATGGCTAATACTATCCTAATCCTCTATAAAAAGACCCCTAACCTAGCCTAAATCACCATTATTCAATCCTACAACTAAACTATGTCAAATTTGTTCCTCTCATGGCCTCCACTCTCATGTTAAAATTTCTAAGTTAATTTCTATGAGAGATTTTGAGTTCATACAAGTGTTTTCAAACTTGTATGAGTGTTCTTAGCTTGCATTCAAGTCAAGTTGCAACATTTCTATTTCAAAGCAAGGGTTTTTATTGAATTGGCTCAAGGGTTTTCATTTGGAGCTTGCATATTTGGGTTTTTGGTGCTTGCATAAGGGCTTCGTCTCAATCTTTATAATAAATATTTATTTGTGTCTTCATAGCATTGTAAGCCCTTTTCTACTTTCTTTCTTTGAACTCTAAAGTTAAATGAATGATGCAAGTTTGGGGTTGATCATTATATGCAAGTTTGGTTGATCATTATATGCAAGTTTGGTTGGTCATTATATGCAAGTTTGGTTGATCATTATATGCAAGTTTGGTTGATCATTATATGCAAGTTTGGATGATCATTATGCAAGTTGGTTTAATCATTATGTATGACACATGTTGCTATGTTATGCAAGTTTGGGTTGATCATGTTATCATGTTATGCAAGTTAAACTTGAGTTTGTGAGCATAAAGCTTCAAGCTTTATGTTAAAGGTTTCATTTTGGCAACATGAAAGTTATCATATCCCTTATGATAACTTGCATGTGAGGCCAAATGCGAACTTCTAGCAACTTCTACATGTCATTTATCACCATGTATCACTCATATGCTAAGTTTGGTTTTATGCATGCTTTTGAAGCCTAATGATGCAATATGCAAGTATATGAACATATGTACACCTCATATGCCACCATGTTAAACTTGTGACTTCAACACCTTTTTGTCATGATTATGCCAAGTTCCCTATTTGATCCTTTATGCGTTGTTGCGATTATGTAAACGATGGGATTACGTTGGGGTTGGGTAACATGATGACATAAACATGGTTTTTATAACATAACGTGATATGTTAACTTGTAATTATGTTTTGGAAACATAATGGACATGACACTTAGAAAATATGAGTGTGGCCAACTCGAGGTTGGGTTGAGTTTGTAGCATAAATCTACCCGGACCCGCCCGGCTTAACTAGTGGCTACAAACAATAGGACCCAATGTGAGAAGTTGGTCATGTTGTGCTCGAACCCGAGGTTAGACCTAGTTGTGGTGTAAAGCTACCCGGACCCGCCCGGCTTAACTAGTAACCACAACAAAGTCTAATGTGAGAGGTTAAAGCGCATTAAGTTAATTAATGCCTCCTGATTAGGGTTAAGTCATGGTCCACTTAATACTTAACCAATTTGGGCTTGATGGATTAATCGAGGTTAAGTCGGGAGCCTTGGGTACCCTTAACCGATTTAATCCACGTATGGATCGGGTTAACCACATTTGACCCATTAAGAAACCCTAGTTGCGTGGTCCTTCTCAGCAGTAACCTTCTTGGTAGTATCATAAGACCCTAGGACTAGGCTAGGGTGGGGCACGATTACTGGGCTGATTGTAAGAGACCAAAAGAGACGGCTGAATGATGCCCCGGTTGTTCAGGCGGACCATGGTCGTGCACATAAAGTCCGGAGTTGAACACGGGCTACGGTAGGTTTGGACTGTGCATCATGGAATGGTGTCAGAGGGTTACACCATAGGGCCTGATACACCCTAGGGTGGACCCTGCACAGTCAACTACATTACATGATTAAGCCGTATGACACCGACACTTGACGAGTTAGGCTTATAGGGAGCCGATCGACTAGACCGTGTAGTTGGACCTTGATTTAGGTCACCTCATGATAGTGGGCCAACCTTGGGCCAAGGGATCAATTCTTGTTTTTACTTGACATGTTAGAATGCTAGTACACCCTTGGTGCAAAACTTAACCTTGATTATGCGATGTCACCTTTATCTATCTTGGTAGATAATCATCATGCTAGTATGTTGTTATCCTTATGTTCATCTCAGCTTCTCATGCCAGTTAACTTTACTAGTTCATGGACAGTTAGTAGCAGGGCTTACCAGTCTTTTTGACTGACCTGTTTTCTTTCGCCTCTTTTCTTCCGTTTCCCCCCCCCCTCAGGTTCTCAGGGTGGAAACATTGGAGCTTAGCTTGGATCTTTACAGCTTGCTTACTGGATTTGCTCATGTACGATTTTGGACATTGAGCTAGCTATGGTTTATCACTTCACTTTGGGGATAGTACTTTATGTATTTCAGTTTTTCAGTTTATGCTAGACTTTGTTTGTTGGAAAATAATGCTCAAGTACTTTGTTGTAACATGACTATTGTTTTGAAATGCTAGTTTAATCCGCTGCTTTATTTACTCTGTTTTACTTATATGTTCTGTCTTGTGATATCTGCATGCATGTTTACCTTGTCTAAACACCCCTCCAAAGCTAGAGTGCTTGCTAGAGTTACCCTGGCGGAGGTAGGGTGTTACAGTTTCTGTGGGGTACTGTCTGTTTCTGTTGGGTGGTAACACCTGTCTGTTCCCGCGTGGTACCGTCTGTTGGGGTGGTAAAGGCCTATTTATTAGTGCATACCTAATTCTACATTCTGTTTCCATAAGGATTAATCTGTTTCTGTTTCTGTACCTTCTGTTCGGGTGGTAAAAGCCCATTACTAGCATTCTGTTCTATGGAAATCATTCTGGTTCCTTTCGGTTTCAGTTAAGATATTAGGGTAACACCTAATCCCGTTATATTAGTATTAGTGCAGAGAAATGAAAAGAGATATCATTATGTTTCTTCTGTTTAACCTAAGTATATATGTTGTTCCTGTTACTGTTATGTCTTATCCAGCTTATTTTCATGTCATAATTATTATTATCTGTTCATATGTTGAAAGTCACTGGACTTGCCAGACTTTATGTCTGACCTTGTTTGTTTTCGCCCCTTTTCTTCCGTTTCCCCCCAGGTTTTCAAGGAGGGAATACTTTAGTTTGATCTGGATCTCTTCTGCTTAAAGTGTTTGAAGTGCTTAAAGTATGGCTTGACTTCTTATGGCATCTTCTGTGGGGATTATGATTTTAAAGTTTTGTACTCTGATGATTTTCTGAACAAGACTGATATTTATGTACTTGAGAATTTTTTAAAGATGTAACCATACTGATTTCTGTTTTCCGCTGTAATAAAGTTATAATTTTTCAAGTACTGTTTATCTGTCTTGTAATATTCTGTTCTGTTTACTAAAATGCTCCACCAAAGTTAAGGCATTCCCTTTGTGAGTGACCTTAACGGAGATGGGGTGTTAAACTTGGTATCAGAGCTGAAGGTTACCAGAATAGATAAAATTTTTAGAAAAACTATTTTTCTAAAAGCATTTTTGAAGGAGTCTTTTGAAAAACATGTCTTAATAAATAATTTTAAGAGAAAAGTTTTTATGAAAAACATAATTCCCAATAGCCATATCTTTATCTTTCGAATTCTCCATTTTGAATCTTTCCTTTTCCGTTTCAGCATGGCTGAAGATCTTAAACTTCCGGAGGGTGTAACGATACCAGGATGGTATAGGAGGTTACTAGAGGCTAGGGCCACCGCTGCAGGTCCATCCAATGTTCCTCCACCACCGGCTGCACCCGTTCCTCCTCCTCCTCCCCCTCCTCGCGCTGATACTTTTGCAAAGATATGCAAGGATTTTAAGGCTATGGGCGGAAAACCTTTTCAAGGGTCAGAAACATTTTGGAAGCCAGAAATTGGCTTAAGAAGGTGGAAGAATTGCTTGAAATCTTTGAAGTAGAAGAAGAAAGGAAAGTCAAATTAGCCGCTTGGTTAATGAAGGGAGATGCCTCGTTTTGGTGGGAGGTCACTAATAGGGAGCATCCTGTTGACTCTTGGACGGATTTCAGGCGTAGGTTTGAGGCGAAGTTGTTGATACACAAGATTTTGATTAATGACAACATAGAAATAGAGATCATTGACGAGCTGAATTCATATTTATCAAAGTGGAAATCAATGAAGATCGTAGTGAAGATCAATGGAAATCATGACATGGAGCTAAGATTATATATGTGTAGGTATGGAGTCGTGTTAGATTTATGTTAAAATCTATCCTCAAAGTATAACACGAATGCACAAAACAATTTAGAAATTGAAATTAGCTGGGGTTGAAATCTGTATATTTGAAGAATTGAAAAGTCACAAAAAAAGCCCAAACGGTCCAGGCTTCGACCGGGAAAGAGTGCAGAGTGATATAGACTGTGGACCGAAGTCCTCCGGTCCACAGCAAGAAAACGGTCGACCGCCCAAAAAGGACCTGTCGACCGGTCCTGCTGTTTTTTTTCACATAACGGCTATTTTTTTCAAATACCTGTCGACCTGTTAATTTCGACCTATCGACCTTTTTTTCTTGCTGTAATTTTTCTGAAAGGATGCTTCTTCTTGTGAAGAGATTTCTATTCAATTTCAAGAGAAATGGACACAACTCTTTATAGAAACTCTTCATGAAGGAATGCAACTATTCTACACTATAAATAGACTTGAAATCATACTTTCAAATCACTGAATCTTCTTCTATTTTCTGATCTTAACTCTATACTCTCTTGCATTCTAAAAGCTCTCTCAAATATTCAATACTTGTTGAATCCTTGAATCAGTTTTATATCATTTGATTCAACAAGCAATCTTTCTTCCTTAATCTTTGCATTCAAATCATATACTTGAGGATAAGATTATAGGAAGGGTGTACTCAATCGTTGGCAAATCAGTGTTGAAAGAAGAACACAATCAGAAGTCAAACTCTTGTAATTGTTCTGTGTGGGTAAGCTTGTAGCCCGTGAAATCAAGTGGGTAAGCTTGTGGCCCGTAAATCAAGTGGGTAAGCTTGTAGCCCGTGAAATCAAGTGGGTAAACTTATAGCCCGTAAATCAAGTAGTTGTGAACCTGTTCCTCCGGGTGAAGCGAGGGTGTTGTTTAGTGAAAAGCCGAAGAGAAGCTTCGGGACTGGACGTAGGACTGGAGGTCCGAACCAGTATAAAAATCCTGGTGTCATTACTCTACTTTACTTTACTTTACTGCATTTAAAGTAATCTGTGATATATATATATATTGTTATCATATCATATTCCGCATAGCCATATTATAGATCCTGCATAAGTCGTACACACCCCGACTTTTCATTTGGTATCAGAGCAAGGTTGTTCTAGAGATCGTAACAACATCTTAGAACAAATGGCAATAAAGAAATCTAGTCAGGGATATAGAAAATGGAAGAGCAACAAAGCAGAATCAGGAGAGCAAGGAAACAAATGTCTCATGGCTAAAGTCAGATCACAATCGGTATGTACAGATTCATTATATAAAGATCTTATGTTAGACCATGAAAAATTATTGAAACTCCATAAAATTGTTTTAGCTATGTCAAAAAGTATAAGGAAGAAAATTCCAAATTAAAAGAAGAAAACAATCGTTTGGTGAAACAAGCCAAATGTTTTGAAGATACCTTAGAAGAGCTTGTTTCTCAAAAAGATTTCCTTCAAAAAGAAAATGAGCAACTAGAAGATAAAAACAATGTTCTTTTAAAGGAAATCGATCTTTTGCAAAATAGAAATATATCATTAGAAGATTCTTTAAATAATTCTAGTTCTTTAATTTCGTCTCTTGAAAAAGAGAATGGAGCTTTAACTGAAAAGAATTTAGAACTATCTAAAGAATGTGAGTTTTTAAAGGTGAATAATAATATTTTGCAAAATGAAATTTCTGACTCAAAAGAAAATTTTGAAAAGTTACAATCTTCTTTAGATAATTCAGAATCTCAAATTTTAGGTCTCAAAACTGAGAATGGTACTTTAAAAAGGAAAAATTCTGAATTAAATAAGGAAATTGATGATTTAAAGAATAACAAAATTTCTTTTGAAAATGTCAATAGCGGCTTTGGAAATAAATTTGATAAAAGTGCAAATAAGTTCGCAAAATTTAATAAAGGTCAAAATGATTTAAATATGATTTTATCTAGATCTCGACCTTTACATGACAAAAGTGGTTTAGGATATAATAAAACTAATCTTAGAAATAGTACTAGATATGCTTTCATGTACAATAAAAATATTACTGCTAGTACTAATGCTCATCCTAGATCCAATTATTATAGAAATTCGAATACTTCTATGACTAGAGATCTGTATAATAGATCTAGAAGTACGAAAAGGAATATCAATAGAGATTACTTAAGTATTTGGGTTCCTGTAAGTTGGAAAAACAGAGAAAAATATATCGATGATTATTTTGATTCGGTAGTTAATAACCAAAATTTTATCTTTAAAGGTTCCGTTAAACCCTCTTGGGTATGGTTACCTTCCATCTAACCCATGGACCCAAAAAAAGCAAGTGGGTACCAAAGTATATATATTTTACTTTTTTGCAGGTACACCACAATAAAAGGAAGGCGATTTTGATTTCTCCAAATGTCTCTGAAAACAAAATTCAGTTTATCAAATTGCACATGATCCAATATCTCCCGAAGGTACTTTAATTTATGTCTTATGTTCGATTACTGTTCTATCATAATGTTTATTCTTTTTAATCGATGACAAAGGGGGAGAAATATGCATATATATATATATATATTCATGTATCATATAAATATTCATTTTATATGCACTAACATTTTGTTACAGGAAACAGTAAGTTTTTATTATACTAACAAAATGTGCAGAAAGCTTTTAGACAGGGGGAGATAAAAATATATAAGCATATATTCAGGGGGAGCTACTCAGTATCTCAAAAATATATGCAAGATATTGTCATCAATCAAAAAGGGGGAGAATGTTGATACACAAGATTTTGATTAATGACAACATAGAAATAGAGATCATTGACGAGCTGAATTCATATTTATCAAAGTGGAAATCAATGAAGATCGTAGTGAAGATCAATGGAAATCATGACATGGAGCTAAGATTATATATGTGTAGGTATGGAGTCGTGTTAGATTTATGTTAAAATCTATCCTCAAAGTATAACACGAATGCACAAAACAATTTAGAAATTGAAATTAGCTGGGGCTGAAATCTGTATATTTGAAGAATTGAAAAGTCACAGAAAAAGCCCAAACGGTCCAGGCTTCGACCGGGAAAGAGAGCAGAGTGATATAGACTGTGGACCGAGGTCTTCCGGTCCACAGCAAGAAAACGGTCGACCGCCCAAAAAGGACCTGTCGACCGGTCCTGCTGTTTTTTTCACATAACGGCTATTTTTTTCAAATACCTGTCGACCTGTTAATTTCGACCTGTCGACCTTTTTTTCTTGCTGTAATTTTTCTGAAAGGATGCTTCTTCTTGTGAAGAGATTTCTATTCAATTTCAAGAGAAATGGACACAACTCTTTATAGAAACTCTTCATGAAGGAATGCAACTATTCTACACTATAAATAGACTTGAAATCATACTTTCAAATCACCGAATCTTCTTCTATTTTCTGATCTTAACTCTATACTCTCTTGCATTCTAAAAGCTCTCTCAAATATTCAATACTTGTTGAATCCTTGAATCAGTTTTATATCATTTGATTCAACAAGCAATCTTTCTTCCTTAATCTTTGCATTCAAATCATATACTTGAGGATAAGATTATAGGAAGGGTGTACTCAATCGTTGGCAAATCAGTGTTGAAAGAAGAACACAATCAGAAGTCAAACTCTTGTAATTGTTTTGTGTGGGTAAGCTTGTAGCCCGTGAAATCAAGTGGGTAAGCTTGTGGCCCGTAAATCAAGTGGGTAAGCTTGTAGCCCGTGAAATCAAGTGGGTAAACTTGTAGCCCGTAAATCAAGTAGTTGTGAACCTGTTCCTCCGGGTGAAGCGAGGGTGTTGTTTAGTGAAAAGCTGAAGAGAAGCTTCGGGACTGGACGTAGGACTGGAGGTCCGAACCAGTATAAAAATCCTGGTGTCGTTACTCTACTTTACTTTACTTTACTGCATTTAAAGTAATCTGTGATATATATATTGTTATCATATCATATTCCGCATAGCCATATTATAGATCCTGCATAAGTCGTACACACCCTGACTTTTCAGAAGTTTCTCTCAAGGGCGAAAGAAAATTTATATATGGAAAGGTTCTTGACATTGAAGCAGGGAAATCTATCAGTGAAAGAGTACATCAACAAATTCAATCAATTGGCAAGATTTGGCTTAGACTTGGTGAACACATCTGAGAAGAAGGCTCTGAGATTCGTCAAAGGTTTGAATGAGCCGCTACGTGGGTTGGCTATGACCCATATTCCCATGGGGGTTACCTTCGAGAAATTGGTTGACATGGCATTAATGCATGAAGAGGAAGCCAAAAGTGAGAAGAAAAAAGAAAAGCTTGAAGAACCACAGAACAAGAAGGCGGGCCCAAAAAGGAAACACAAAAGAAGGATGGGAAGTCTGAAGATAAGAAGGAGAAGAAGTGCTTTACTTGTGGAAGCTCGACCCATCTGAACAAGGATTGTAGAAAGAGGAAGGGCACTTGTTTCAACTATGGTGAAATGGGACACTTCACTAGGGACTGCCCGAAGAAACGAGGACAAGGGCAGAGGGCAGGACCAACTGCTGGAGGGCAAGCAAACACTCTCGAGACTAGTGGATAGGATAGAATTAGGAAAACTTTCTGTGAGAGGTTTAATTTCTTTATCTGATTGTTGAGTTAAAACTCTTTCTGATTCTGGCATTTTGATTCTGTAATCGATACTCTGCACTTTAATACTAGTATTGTTTCTGATTCTGCTGTAGACTCAAACCCATAAGGGTTATGACTCATCTGCTTGTGATAAATTGGGGTTTGAGAGATATCTATGTTAGGCGTCAAGGAGGACGCATACATTCTGGGTTTTATCATGCTTAATTTTCTAAGAATCATTTGGTAATCTGATCTGTACTAGTAGTCTCTAAATATCTGAATATCTCTGATAAGGTTAAGATTTCCAGTTTTGACATTGTCTAAAGAGGGTAATCCTCTGAGTGTCAATCTGATATTGATTTCGGTCTTTGGGGTTGATACTTAGGGGAATTATTCTCTCAACCAATGTCTAATGGGAACCAAGTTTTTGTTTTATCTGTACTCGCTTCCATCGTTCGACTGTATCCTATCGATCGAATCTTCGAACTTTAGGTAGAAATTAATGGGTGTAAACATGTGTTTGAGACATGTTATGTTTGATGGTTGCAAGTGGATGCAAGTGGTTGCTAGTGGTTGCTCGTGGATGCATATACACACACTAGGCACTAGATCGGCTCAAAAACACTCTCATACTGCATATGGATGTGTGTGCATTTTTCAATTTTTGTGGATGCAGAATGATTGACTCCTCACATGGATGTTGCATTTGGATGAATGGTTATGCACTCATATAGAAATGATGTGTATCAAATAGGATTTCTTGCATACATATTTGGACTCATGGCACTAACATGATTCGCATTAAGGAGGTCAACTAGATCAGTAGATCGCCTGATTTTGCATTAGATAAGAAACATATACACACACTTTGCATATGTTTATACGGCATTAGAAACCTTTTAAGGACAATGGATTGCTGTGATTGAATGGTTGAGTAGATGGATGTTGGATGTTAGGATACATTCTTCTTAACTTGAAGATTTCGGGGACGAAATCCTTTAAGGAGGGGAGAATGTAACACCCCGTATTTTCTGAGAATATTAAAATAACAAATTAAAGAATAATTAATTTGAAAAAGAGGAATGAGAAAAGAATAATGTTTAACATTGTTCTAAGGTTTGTAAGCAAAAGACTTAGTAGCTCATTTGGTTAGAATATGTGACTTGCATACAAGAGGTACAGAGTTCGATCCTCGCCAGCGCCATATTTTTGTTTTAGGGGAATGGCTAAAAAGTGGCTTAGCATGAACGCAGTTCAAAAAGTGGTTTAGTGTGAAAATGGTTAATTATGAAGAAGTTATTAAGCCTTGAAGTTTGTATGCATATGAGAGAAATATATATATATATAAATTAAATAAATAAATATGCAAAAAAGGTTCAATACAGCGAATTGGGAGGAGGAATAACCGAACCGGCCCATTTTTGAGGTCGACCCAAGCTCTGCTGGGTCGACTAGGGGTTAATCCAGGATGTTTGGCTGTCAACCCGTGGGCCGATTCGCTCAAATGCAGATTTTGCATCCGGTTGGTTCTCATGGTTCAGGGTTAATCTAATGGTCCTAAATAACTTCCTACACCTATATATACATCCCTAACCTAAACCTAAACCTAAATCTCTTATACAATTCTCTAGCCTCCATTGCTCTCTTCCTCTCTAAAAAAATAAATCAATGGCGTCTCTACTCTACTGAAACCTAAGCTAGGACTTGTGCTTCTTCTTCCTCCAATTCTGATTAGGATTAAAAGAGAACAGCTACAACACCTTTTTCTTTTAGAATCCAACCAAGGCAAGTGCAGTTATTTTCCGATATAAACTTCAATTATGATTGTGACATGATTGTAAATCTGAATTTGAGGTTGTGTATGTTCTGCTCTGATCTATTTTATTCTGTATCTCTTTCTTCTTCTGTTCTATAGCCAGGCTACCACGAGCCTGCGCCAGATCTCATAAGAGATTAACGCACAAACGCTAAACTTTGGGACAAATAATGAATTATGGCATAATTGGAAATAACTGATCTGTGACTGATTTAAGAAAAAAGACATATGTTGTAAACTATATCTAGATCTATGCATATTCTGTGAGTTGGAAGAAGAGGAACCATTGTATGTTAACATGTGACTTAAGGCATTGGACATAACGCATGTTTAATAGTTAAGATCTGATTTTGAGAGGATATAATTTAAAGATCTAGATTGTTGGGCATATTTTTCCAGACTTGATATAAAAAGAGAATATGACTTAGGTGTAAAGATCTATATCAAGATTTGATAACTATTAATTGTGAATAACACCTAAGTGGGAGATTTTTGAATATATGACATGCATTGAAATCGATGGCTATATTTGGTATATAATCATATTGTGAATCATGACAATTATTTAGGCATGCAAACTTAGGCCAAATTTATAATTAGGCAAGATATGTCAATAAAACTTTAAGGAATGATTAGATCTGTTATATTGCCTGATCTGCTAGATCTGTTATATTGCCTAATCTCCTAGATCTGTTATATTGCCTAATCTGCTAGTTCTGTTATATTGTCTAAACTGCTAATTAGATTGATTTGCCTAATCTGCTAATTACGTTAAATTTGCCTCATCTGCTAAATCTGCTAAATTGCCTAATCTGCAAGATCTGTTATCTGTTTATTCTGTTGAATGGCGTAATCTGTTGGAACTGAAATGCTGAAATTTGAAGTATGTAATCCTGTAGGCTCGACTTTGAGCAAAACTTGTAATAGAACCTTGAATAATCTGCTGTAACTTTTAAAGAAGTTAATTTGTTAAAATCTGTGAATAAACACATTTGTTAAACATGAAACATGGCTAACTCGAGGTTAGAATGAGTTTGCGGCGTAATTCTGCCCGGAACCGCCCGGCACATTCCAGTAGCTGCAAACAATAGGTTCTAATGTGAGAAGTTAGTCATAGCGCACTTGAAAACCCGAGGTTAGACTCAGTTTGCGACAGAAACCTGCCCGGAACCAACCGGCCCAACCAGTGGCCGCAAACTGTCAAATGTGAGAGGTCTGCGCATTAATATTTAATTAATGAGATAAATATGATGTCTAAAACGTGTTGGGTGGATAGGATTAAACCCACTGGGCTAGTGTATTCAGTAAACCCGTTTCGTGAATCTGTAGGCCCAATACAAAGTTAGACAAATTTGTAAATATGTTAATTCCGTATATCTGATCCGTTAGTCTGAAAACTTGTCTAATCTGTGAACTAGTTGATCAGAGCTCTGTATGTCTAAACAAATTAATCCGAAATCTGTTAGTCTGGGGGACACAAGGTTAGGAGGGAAATTACTTGTGTCATCTGTTGTTTGGGACCCATATTAGTCAGTAACGCTTCCTAGTATCAAAACTTTGACCCAACAGTAGGTAGGGTCCGGGCACGCTTACTGAACTAATTATAAGCGGTTCATTCTGATAATGGCGAGTGGTGTTGATGGTGCGTTCCAACCGGGTCATGTGTGTGCATGGATCCCGGTCTGCCTCTGAGGATGTAAGACGCCGTGACATCTGTAAATAGGTTTGTGTCATTCAAAGGTTGTCACATTAGGGAATGATACACCCTTCGGTGGGGCTGGCACATGGTATTTATGTATTAGGGAGCCGATCGCGTGGGGTAGAACTTAGGGTACACTTAGCTCTGTCTGTTTCTGTTGGGTGGTAACACCTGTCTGTTCCCGCGTGGTACCGTCTGTTGGGGTGGTAAAGGCCTATTTATTAGTGTATACCTAATTCTACATTCTGTTTCCATAGGGATTAATCTGTTTCTGTTTCTGTACCTTCTGTTCGGGTGGTAAAAGCCCATTACTAGCATTCTGTTCTGTGGAAATCATTATGTTTCCTTTCGGTTTCAGTTAAGACATTAGGGTAACACCTAATCCCGTTATATTAGTATTAGTGCAGAGAAATGAAAAGAGATATCATTATGTTTCTTCTGTTTAACCTAAGTATATATGTTGTTCCTGTTACTGTTATCTCTTATCCAGCTTATTTTCATGTCATAATTATTATTATCTGTTCATATGCTGAAAGTCACTGGACTTGCCAGACTTTATGTCTGACCTTGTTTGTTTTCGCCCCTTTTCTTCCGTTTCCCCCCAGGTTTTCAAGGAGGGAATACTTTAGTTTGATCTGGATCTCTTCTCCTTAAAGTATTTGAAGTGCTTAAAGTATGGCTTGACTTCTTATGGCATCTTCTGTGGGGATTATGATTTTAAAGTTTTGTACTCTGGTGATTTTCTGAACAAGACTGATATTTATGTACTTGAGAATTTGTTAAAGATGTAACCATACTGATTTCTGTTTTCCGCTGTAATAAAGTTATAATTTTTCAAGTACTGTTTATCTGTCTTGTAATATTCTGTTCTGTTTACTAAAATGCTCCACCAAAGTTAAGGCATTCCCTTTGTGAGTGACCTTAACGGAGATGGGGTGTTAAACTTGGTATCAGAGCTGAAGGTTACCAGAACAGATAAAATTTTTAGAAAAACTATTTTTCTAAAAGCATTTTTGAAGGAGTCTTTTGAAAAACATGTCTTAATAAATAATTTTAAGAGAAAAGTTTTTATGAAAAACATAATCCCCAATAGCCATATCTTTATCTTTCGAATTCTCCATTTTGAATCTTTCCTTTTCCGTTTCAGCATGGCTGAAGATCTTAACCTTCCGGAGGGTGTAACGATACCAGGATGGTATAGGAGGTTACTAGAGGCTAGGGCCGCCGCTGTAGGTCCATCCAATGTTCCTCCACCACCGGCTGCACCCGTTCCTCCTCCTCTTCCCCCTCCTCGCGCTGATACTTTTGCAAAGATATGCAAGGATTTTAAGGCTATGGGCGGAAAACCTTTTCAAGGGTCAGAAACATTTTGGAAGCTAGAAATTGGCTTAAGGAGGTGGAAGAATTGCTTGAAATCTTTGAAGTAGAAGAAGAAAGGAAAGTCAAATTAGCCGCTTGGTTAATGAAGGGAGATGCCTCGTTTTGGTGGGAGGTCACTAATAGGGAGCGTCCTGTTGACTCTTGGGCGGATTTCAGGCGTAGGTTTGAGGCGAAGTTTCTCTCAAGGGCGAAAGAAAATTTATATATGGAAAGGTTCTTGACATTAAAGCAGGGAAATCTATCAGTGAAAGAGTACATCAACAAATTCAATCAATTGGCAAGATTTGGCTTAGACTTGGTGAACACATCTGAGAAGAAGGCTCTGAGATTCGTCAAAGGTTTGAATGAGCCGCTACGTGGGTTGGCTATGACCCATATTCCCATGGGGGTTACCTTCGAGAAATTGATTGACATGGCATTAATGCATGAAGAGGAAGCCAAAAGTGAGAAGAAAGAAGAAAAGCTTGAAGAACCACAGAACAAGAAGGCGGGCCCAAAAAGGAAACACAAAAGAAGGATGGGAAGTCTGAAGATAAGAAGGAGAAGAAGTGCTTTACTTGTGGAAGCCCGACCCATCTGAACAAGGATTGTAGAAAGAGGAAGGGCACTTGTTTCAACTGTGGTGAAATGGGACACTTCACTAGGGACTGCCCGAAGAAACGAGGACAAGGGCAGAGGGCAGGACCAACTGCTGGAGGGCAAGCAAACACTCTCGAGACTAGTGGATAGGACAGAATTAGGAAAACTTTCTGTGAGAGGTTTAATTTCTTTATCTGATTGTTGAGTTAAAACTCTTTCTGATTCTGGCATTTTGATTCTGTAATCGATACTCTGCACTTTAATACTAGTATTGTTTCTGATTCTGCTGTAGACTCAAACCCATAAGGGTTATGACTCATCTGCTTGTGATAAATTGGGGTTTGAGAGATATCTGTGTTAGGCGTCAAGTAGGACGCATACATTCTGGGTTTTATCATGCTTAGTTTTCTAAGAATCATTTGGTAATCTGATCTGTACTAGTAGTCTGTAAATATCTGAATATCTCTGATAAGGTTAAGATTTCCAGTTTTGACATTGTCTAAAGAGGGTAATCCTCTGAGTGTCAATCTGATATTGATTTCGGTCTTTGGGGTTGATACTTAGGGGAATTATTCTCTCAACCAATGTCTAATGGGAACCAAGTTTTTGTTTTATCTGTACTCGCTTCCATCGTTCGACTGTATCCTATCGATCGAATCTTCGAACTTTAGGTAGAAATTAATGGGTGTAAACATGTGTTTGAGACATGTTATGTTTGATGGTTGCAAGTGGATGCAAGTGGTTGCTAGTGGTTGCTCGTGGATGCATATACACACACTAGGCACTAGATCGGCTCAAAAACACTCTCATACTGCATATGGATGTGTGTGCATTTTTCAATTTTTGTGGATGCAGAATGATTGACTCCTCACATGGATGTTGCATTTGGATGAATGGTTATGCACTCATATAGAAATGATGTGTATCAAATAGGATTTCTTGCATACATATTTGGACTCATGGCACTAACATGATTCGCATTAAGGAGGTCAACTAGATCAGTAGATCGCCTGATTTTGCATTAGATAAGAAACATATACACACACTTTGCATATGTTCATACGGCATTAGAAACCTTTTAAGGACAATGGATTGCTGTGATTGAATGGTTGAGTAGATGGATGTTGGATGTTAGGATACATTCTTCTTAACTTGAAGATTTCGGGGACGAAATCCTTTAAGGAGGGGAGAATGTAACACCCCGTATTTTCTGAGAATATTAAAATAACAAATTAAAGAATAATTAATTTGAAAAAGAGGAATGAGAAAAGAATAATGTTTAACATTGTTCTAAGGTTTGTAAGCAAAAGACTTAGTAGCTCATTTGGTTAGAATATGTGACTTGCATACAAGAGGTACAGAGTTCGATCCCCGCCAGCGCCATATTTTTGTTTTAGGGGAATGGCTAAAAAGTGGCTTAGTATGAACGCAGTTCAAAAAGTGGTTTAGTGTGAAAATGGTTAATTATGAAGAAGTTATTAAGCCTTGAAGTTTGTATGCATATGAGAGAAATATATATAGATATATATAAAAATTAAATAAATAAATATGCAAAAAAGGTTCAAAACAGCAAATTGGGAGGAGGAATAACCGAACCGGCCCATTTTTGAGGTCGACCCGAGCTCTACTGGGTCGACTAGGGGTTAATCCAGGATGTTTGGCTGTCAACCCGTGGGCCGATTCGCTCAAATGCAGATTTTGCATCCGGTTGGTTCTTATGGTTCAGGGTTAATCTAATGGTCCTAAATAACTTCCTACACCTATATATACATCCCTAACCTAAACCAAAACCTAAATCTCTTATACAATTCTCTAGCCTCCATTGCTCTCTTCCTCTCTAAAAAAATAAATCAATGGCGTCTCTACTCTACTGAAACCTAAGCTAGGACTTGTGCTTCTTCTTCCTCCAATTCTGATTAGGATTAAAAGAGAACAACTACAACACCTTTTTCTTTTAGAATCCAACCAAGGCAAGTGCAGTTATTTTCCGATATAAACTTCAATTATGATTGTGACATGATTGTAAATCTGAATTTGAGGTTGTGTATGTTCTGCTCTGATCTATTTTATTCTGTATCTCATTCTTCTTCTGTTCTATTGCCAGGCTACCACGAGCCTGCGCCAGATCTCATAAGAGATTAACGCACAAACGCTAAACTTTGGGACAAATAATGAATTATGGCATAATTGGAAATAACTAATCTGTGACTGATTTAAGAAAAAAGACATATGTTATAAACTAGATCTAGATCTATGCATATTCTGTGAGTTGGAAGAAGAGGAACCATTGTATGTTAACATGTGACTTGAGACATTGGACATAACGCATGTTTAATAGTTAAGATCTGGTTTTGAGAGGATATAATTTAAAGATCTAGATTGTTGGGCATATTTTTCCAGACTTGATATAAAAAGAGAATATGACTTAGGTGTAAAGATCTATATCAAGATTTGATAACTGTTAATTGTGAATAACACCTAAGTGGGAGATTTTTGAATATATGACATGCATTGAAATCGATGGCTATATTTGGTATATAATCATATTGTGAATCATGACAATTATTTAGGCATGCAAACTTAGGCCAAATTTATAATTAGGCAAGATATGTCAATAAAACTTTAAGGAATGATTAGATCTGTTATATTGCCTGTTCTGCTAGATCTGTTATATTGCCTAATCTCCTAGATCTGTTATATTGCCTAATCTGCTAGTTCTGTTATATTGCCTAAACTGCTAATTAGATTGATTTGCCTAATCTGCTAATTATGTTAAATTTGCCTCATCTGCTAAATCTGCTAAATTGCCTAATCTGCAAGATCTGTTATCTGTTTATTCTGTTGAATGGCGTAATCTGTTGGAACTGAAATGCTGAAATTTGAAGTATGTAATCCTGTAGGCTCGACTTTGTGCAAAACTTGTAATAGAACCTTGAATAATCTTCTGTAACTTTTAAAGAAGTTAATTTGTTAAAATCTGTGAATAAACACATTTGTTAAACATGAAACATGGCTAACTCGAGGTTAGAATGAGTTTGTGGCGTAATTCTACCTGGAACCGCCCGACACATTCCAGTAGCCGCAAACAATAGGTTCTAATGTGAGAAGTTAGTCATAGCGCACTTGAAAACCCGAGGTTAGACTCAGTTTGCGACAGAAACCTGCCCGGAACCAACCGGCCTAACCAGTGGCCGCAAACTGTCAGTCTAATGTGAGAGGTCTGCGCATTAATATTTAATTAATGAGATAAATATGATGTCTAAAACGTGTTGGGTGGATAGGATTAAACCCACTGGGCTAGTGTATTCAGTAAACCCGTTTCGTGAATCTGTAGGCCCAATACAAAGTTAGATAAATCTGTAAATCTGTTAATTCCGTATATCTGATCCGTTAGTCTGAAAACTTGTCTGATCTGTGAACTAGTTGATCTGAGCTCTGTATGTCTAAACAAATTAATCCGAAATCTGTTAGTCTGGGGGACACAAGGTTAGGAGGGAAATTACTTGTGTCATCTGTTGTTTGGGACCCATATTAGTCAGTAACCCTTTCTGGTATCAAATCTTTGACCCAACAGTAGGTAGGGTCCGGGCACGCTTACTGAACTAATTATAAGAGGTTCATTCTGATAATGGCGAGGGGTTTTGATGGTGCGTTCCAACCGGGTCATGTGCGTGCGTGGATCTCGGTCTGCCTCTGAGGATGTAAGACGCCGTGACATCTGTAAATAGGTCTGTGTCATTCAAAGGTTGCCACTTTAGGGAATGATACACCCTTCGGTGGGGCTGGCACAGGGTATTTATGTATTAGGGAGCCGATCGCGTGGGGTAGAACTTAGGGTACACTTAGCTCTGTCTGTTTCTGTGGGGTACCGTCTATTTCTGTTGGGTGGTAAAACCTGTCTGTTCCCGCGTGGTACCGTCTGTTGGGGTGGTAAAGGCCTATTTATTAGTGTATACCTAATTCTACATTCTGTTTCCATAGGGATTAATCTGTTTCTGTACCTTCTGTTCAGGTGGTAAAAGCCCATTACTAGCATTCTGTTCTGTGGAAATCATTCTGTTTCCTTTCGGTTTCAGTTAAGACATTAGGGTAACACCTAATCCCGTTATATTAGTATTAGTGCAGAGAAATGAAAAGAGATATCATTATGTTTCTTCTATTTAACCTAAGTATATTTGTTGTTACTGTTATCTCTTATCCAGCTTATTTTCATGTCATAATTATTATTATCTGTTCATATGCTGAAAGTCACTGGACTTGCCAGACTTTATGTCTGACCTTGTTTGTTTTCGCCCCTTTTCTTCCGTTTCCCCCCAGGTTTTCAAGGAGGGAATACTTTAGTTTGATCTGGATCTCTTCTGCTTAAAGTGCTTGAAGTGCTTAAAGTATGGCTTGACTTCTTATGGCATCTTCTGTGGGGATTATGATTTTAAAGTTTTGTACTCTGATGACTTTCTGAACAAGATTGATATTTATGTACTTGAGAATTTGTTAAAGATGTAACTATACTGATTTCTGTTTTCCGCTGTAATAAAGTTATAATTTTTCAAGTACTGTTTATCTGTCTTGTAATATTCTGTTCTGTTTACTAAAATGCTCCACCAAAGTTAAGGCATTCCCTTTGTGAGTGACCTTAACGGAGGTGGGGTGTTACACTTAATTCACCGACCATCAAAGTTTTTGACCATTTCCGTTGTCAATACGGAGAAACCGGGATTAGATACATTATCTGAAAACCACTCTGTATAGCATTAGCGTTGCGAATCAAATATGATGAAGATAATTGAAGACAGAGTTATGCAAGGACTGTTCAGTAAATCCTAGGTAGAAATTTCCTAAGATGGATTTATAGAATAGTACCTTCGGTATATCCATTCCCAGGACGACCTATATGGAAGAATGTATGACAGAGTATATTTAAAATATGGCGTAAGTTAAGCTCTTCAAACGTACTTACGTTTGGTGGCGGAGGAATTTGTTTCTCTTAGCTGTGTACCCATGGTATTTTTAGGGAAATAAATTTGTGATTTGGTAGGTATGACGATTTGACATTCAAAGTAAATAAGGTGTGATCTGTACGTTTTGGCCTCAAGCCTCACAAACAGGAAATGGTATAAAATCGGGTAGGTCGCATGGCTAAGTGGTTAGCTGCCAATTAGGGTGTATTGTCACCTGATCCAGCGAAATTCCATGTATTTCTATAATCTATTTTGATGCTGTCCCTTTCGGAAAACGGTTGCTGATCCCAACCGTTGGTGATAATACATTCAGTACACTCAAGCGAAATGAGTGACCGGTCATGTTTAGCCTGGGTTGCAAGATGTTCTTGTTGAACCCGGTGTATTCCTCCCTAGAGATACAATGTCGGAAGGTGGTCCCATACCTTGCCAGTTGGAATTCATTAACCAAAAAGCGCCCGCAGTTTTTGATTATATATTATGTATGTAAAACGTTAGATGAAAGCGTTCTACTTGTTGATTATTTAGTTGTGATTGATAGACACTATTATAATATCAAATGAGTTTGACATAAAGTTTATCATTTCATTCAAAAAGATTTTGAAATGTTGAATCAAGTGTTTTGGATTCTCATAAGGGAAAAACCCGTTCCGTGTTATAAGGCGCGGTCTTATGAGATATCGTTTATTTTCTCAAACTATTTTAAATTGTTTACTCACACCAGTGCCATGACTGACCTGGAGTTTATTTTGTTTTGTTTTACCTAAACTCTTGGGTGCCCAAATTTGTATAGCCAGTCAAGTTGTCGGGATTTACAGATACTGAGAGCTTGGAGCAGGAGGCTTCAGGAATATATAACAATTGTTTATTTTTGTTGTGTTGTAAGTGCTGTACTTTGATAATGATATGTATATTCAAGTACAGATTATCAAGTACAGATTTATATTTCAAAGTTATGTTATGTAGTATATTTTATTCGTTCTGCTGTGAGATTCATGTTACTCAGATTCTGATATTGTATGTTCTTCTTCTTCTATTCTAATTTTCTATCTTATCTATCCTCACCCTCTAACTTCTTTCATTAACTATCCGGTATTTCCGACGCTTGGATAGTCGACATTGAGTTTATGTCGATAATCAGGATCGCAAATCCCCGGGTCATTACAATTTTATTCGAACATGCATGCTCTTCAAACCAAAAAGGAGCAAATCAAAAGGTTGTTTTTTGGCAATGTATAAATCAAAGTTTCATCGTTTGAAAAATCCAACACATGAAGAATTTATTTTTGGTAAAATCAACATTTCCAGAAATTATTCAAATGTTTTATGTTCGGCAAGAATGAATTTCCTATTTCAAACATTCCAAAAATTCGCATGTGATGTCCTCGTTATACTAAAGTTGAAAGAAATCTCCATAAATCAAAATTTTATTTCTGACAAGAAGAATGATCCATTTTTCCATAGAATTGAAGAAATCAACGTGTTTATTTCCAGCAAGTTTTGAATGATTTCAACATGAAAAATATCATAACCTAGTCATCGTGAAATCGGAGAAATCAAAGGGTTTTAAACCCTATAAATAACACCTATTTCATCACCGACATAATTTCGAAATCACAAGCTATTCAATCGAGAAAAACAAATTAGAGATACTCGCATACTATCGGGTTTCGATCACAAGCAGATCCCAAATAGTTCGACAAGGAGCATCAATCAATCAAACCAATCAGAGAACAATTTTATCAAGCTTTCAGGGATCGCGATTTGCGACAAAAGCGTAAAGCCTTAATTTTTCATTCGGCCGTCGTCAAAGAAATAAAAAGGAAGCCGACAAATTTTCACTCAAGTGACAAAAGACAAAAGGGGGTTTTGTTTATATTTTTTTTAAGTTGTTTTAGATTTTTGTAATAAATCTATAGTTTTCAAGTTTATTTTTAGACTAGGGTTATAACTATAAGGTTTACTATTAAGGAAAATCTGATCTCGAGGTTTGAGATCGGTACTTGGTTTTGAGCATAGGATTAGAACAACAATGAGGGGTCACGAGTGTATAGGTGTTGTATGCGGGATATTGTTTTAATACTTAGTTAGAAACCTTAGGGCATGCAGCAGTAGGCACGGGTTTGCCGAAGTTGGGTAAATTCTGTGTCGTTTATTTTTTACATTTATGTATTTTGCTGTGATAATTTTTATATTCCACAAAACTGCAATAAACCTTACTCACCTCCCTTTCTAGGGTTAATTTAGATCCTACAAGAATAAATTCCATAGTAAAATACGAAAACTCATTTTGATAGCGTTATTTTAGCGCAATTCAGTTCAAATATTGTACGAACAAAATTATTTCTGAAACCTAAATGTACAAACATGAGAAAAAAAAGTTGAACATTCTAAGGTCAATGAGGCAATTCATTCCGCGAAATTAAGACATTTCTAGGTCCTCGGGATTTTTTTCGTACGAATTAACAGCGCATCATCATTAAAATTTTGAATTTTGACAGAGGAGTCAAGACACTGATATTTATGTACCATAATGTCTGTCTCATCACACTAATCACCACAATATATTCATTTATGCATTTTGGTGTCCAACGGACATCCGAAATAATAAAACAACATGTTGTATCGATACCCAATGTTGTGTCGTTTTTGAGTTTTGTGTCCTTAAATGTGTCTAATTGGAATAATGGTGCGTCCTACACCATGATGCTACGCTTCTTTCAGCCCACGTTTCTCTACCATTGCCAGATTTGAACTCCTCCAATTTTAGTTTCGATCTTCCATTTATAAAGATGTGTTGAATCCAAATTTCTCTCTATCCACTTTTTATATTCAACCATATATAGTTCATGAATAACTAAATAAAGAAATGGCTAGGTTTTGTGGGAATAGGACTATGTCCAGATATTTGAAAAGGTAGAAGGATGAATCCATATTTAGTGGCAAAAGCCATGCATATTCATGTCATTCAAATATTCTTATTCCATACAAATATATATTGAAAAGATATTGGCCTCTCTCTTCTTACCTTTCTTCCTGACATTTGTTTTTTTCCTCTTTCTAAACTCCTGGGAATGAAGCCAGCCTCATTTTTTTCTATTTCGTTACCTCCAACCAACAACCAAATCTCACAACCATTCGATTTTCCTACCACCGAGCATCGCCAGTTCCGCAGCCTCACCAAAACCCTAACTCCAATAGCTTGGCACCACTCAACAATGAGCCTCCATCAATCCAAACTCGGCTAGTCACCACTCACGGTTATCAACCCTCAGTGATGAAATTTTCTTCTTTTCTTTCCACCCACCTACATGCATCAGCAAAAGTAAAAGTTGTATATTGGTTTGGCCGAGAGTTTTATTGAACTAGCTGTGTGGTTGATAACCTAGGCCTATCAATATATATGTATGTATAGGAGTTCATGCCTAATGTTGTTTTCACTTTAATGTTTTTGGAATATTGGCTCTTTTTCTACTTAGCTTTGGCAAGGCTATCAAATTTGTGCCTTTTGTCTCTACATATGTAATTGTTTCTGTAACGACCCGCGTCTATGCATCGAAGGATCGTATAATATTTATTTCTTTCACATACAAAGTCGTATGGTCATGTAACTTTGGGAGACGACTATTGGGGTCATTTCCCATGTTCATGATTTTTGTCGATTTTTAAATGACCGTTTTGCCCCTAGCTGATCTTGTTTTGGCCATAACTTATGATTGGTAAGGAGTTTTGACCTGAAACAACTTCCATTAGATCCGGATAATGGTTTACCTTTCCGTAGTGTGGTCACATTAGCCAAACGGACTCACTGTTTGGGAGATATGGCTAAAACCAGGTTTAGAAGGTGAAAAACAGCTTAACTGGGCCTAATTTGGGTGATTAGCAAGAGGGCCCATAACCCATTTCGGGATAAGGGTTATGGGAGGGCTGAGATGATTTAGTAAATAAGTTTTTATTTAATTTCTTCGCTGCCACTTACAACCTTTGAACCCTAGCAATGGCCTCCACTTGCTAAAACACCCCAAATCACCTTCTAATCGCTAATTAAGCCAAATCTACATCAAATCAAAGCGTATTAGCACGAAAATCGAGGTAGAGCTGCTGGAGTGTATTGGAATCCGAACCATTTTGTCCAAAAGTTTCAGATCTGAGTTTATTTGTGGCTAAAGTGAGTGATTAGCATTGTTTTTACACTAATTACAGTTAATTAGGGTGATTAGTGTTAATTAACGAAATTATGCATATTAAAAATCTGGAAAAATGTTTAGAAATTCTTAAATATTATTTTAAGCCTCTATTAGAAGTTCAGGTTAATTTGGTTAAGTTTTGCTAATCGTATCATTAGATTTGCTTAAACATACTTAAGGGGAAAACATAGGTTTTTGGGTTTGTTTGATCTGTTTTGACATATCAATTTGTTGTTTTGGTGTTTATGGTTGATTCTATATGTTGGTATGGCATGCTTTGAGATTGATTAGAAAAGTTAGAATGGTCGAAAATGCCGTTGTATGGCATAAAACAGTCGTTGGAAAAGTTGCAGGAAATGTGCAGGGTTTCGGATCGGATCGGATTATAGGGCTCAGATCGGATCGGTGGATCGGGCAAGGGGAATACGAACCGGATTGGAACTTGGCACTAGCGGAGCCTTGGAAACAAGTAAGGCCACTTTCAATGAGTTGGAGTTGGGTGGCGATCAGATCGGAGCTGAGCATGGGATCGGATCGGAGGAGAGCAACTAGAGCAACGAACGGAGATGACCAAACTGACCCGGATGGAGTGCCACAACCGAACCGACCTGGAGGGTGTTGACCAAACCGACCCGGATGGAGTGCCACAACCGAACCGACCTAGGGGGGTTGACCGAACCGAACCCGAACGGATGACCAGGAGCTGGAGCATGTCGAACCGAACCAAGGGAAAGCCATCAAACTGAACCGGATGTATGCTACTACTTCTACGTGATGACTCTTTTGAAGACCAACTCCAATTCGACCAAAACCCGAGATGCAAAGGAGGTCCAGAAGGGAGGTTATTACTCAGGATGCAAATGGGATCAACGAGTTGACTTCATGATTGGATTTTGCTGCGGGACATGTGCAAAGGGGTTATCGACGTCTACAGCTTTGATTCACCACCGAGACGGATGTTAGGCTGCGTATCAGTGCAGTGGGGTAGTTATTACTCCATGGGGCAGAGTGATCGTAGCATGGCTGTGAGCCAGTGCAGTGGAGTCATCATGACTTCATGGGGCAGAGTGGACATAGCAAGGATTAGTGGTTGTGGATCAGTGCAGTAGAGTCATCATGACTCCATGGGGCAGAGTGATCATAGCAAGGATTTGGGTGATCAAAGCAGTGGATATCGTATGCTTTACGCACCGAGTGAGAGATGTGAGGATGGTTGCTATGCTTGATTGTTTGCCATCATTATGGCATGCACACCCCCTCCCCCATATCTTTACACCATATGTTAGTGTCACCTTAGAGTATTGTACATCTTGTTGTGCTAACTCTTTGGTTGCAGGTCCAGGTTCAGGTATGGTTTAGTATACCTGTTATTGTTCTGTTTTGCTGCTTATCGCTCATACCAGACTTTGGTCTGACCTAGAGTTTTATGTCTCTTCTTATTACTCTGGGTGCTCTTAAATGGGTAGACTAGAGACAGGTTACCTGGTTGTGCACGAGTAGCTGTCCGGAGACGAGCAGGAGGTTTACACGTACGATTCTATATATATGCTCCCTGTGTCGTTGCTGGTCACTACTTTGGGATTAGTAGTGTACCTTTCCCTTTACTTTGCTTTTGAGACAGTTTTAAAAGTTGTAATAATGAGGATGTGGAACATAAGCTGTATTTGGATTTTCCGCTACTATGATGGTTTAGTTTTCAGCTTATGCACTGTCTCGCCTGTTTTATGTCAAGTATGTTATTATTATATTTTATTCCATGCGCTGTGAGACATTCTACAAGTCCCTTGGTAGTTCAAATTCCCTTCTTTTCCTTTCTTCGGCGACCGTCTCGTGCTGGTTGGACAGCGGCACAACGCACTTTCATTGGAAATGTCGGCTGGTGTGGGGCAGGCCGTCACATTTGGTATCAGAGCACTAGGTTGCGTATTTAACCTAGAGAAGACACCAGAGAGAGATTGTACAAATATGAGAGTGCGTATTTGAGATATTTTGGTTTTCAAAATCTATATATATATATACACTATTAGTATATTTAAGGATGAAGTCGCATTGCACTGGCACCACTGAAGAGATGGTTAATCGTTTTCTCCTTACAGATTGAACGATGAGCCGATACACTTGGGGTACTGGTAGAGGAGATAATAATGAGAATGCTCTTGATACGAGGACGATGTTCATTGACTTCATAAGAGAGATGCTTAGAAATGTGCAAGGAGCAGTTCCCAATGCTGCAAATCATGGTGGTACAGTTGCGCAGGCGCCTAGAGCCGATTTCGCCAAGCTATGCAAGGATTACTATAGTCTTGGTGGAAAGCTGTTCCACGGAACGGAATCGGCTACAGAAGTTCAGGATTGGTTGGATAGCTGTGAGCGTATCTTCGAAGACTTGGGTATTGAGGATGCGATGAAGAGAAAGCTAGCATCCCGTCAGCTGCAAGGACGAGCGATGAATTGGTGGAATGCTATTATAGCAGCTACTCCATAGGATCAAGTTACTTGGGATCGGTTTAAGGCCCAATTCAGTGATAAGTTTATCCCAGCTGCTCAGAAATCAAAATTGTTTAGGAAATTTCTGGAGCTTAAGCAGAATGGTAGAGCAGTCTCGGAGTACATTGCTGAGTTCGATACTTTATCGAATTATGGATTATCCCTCATTGACACTCCCGAGAAGAAGAATGAGAAGTTCATAACTGGTTTAGATCAGTACTTGGGGGAAAGGATTATAAACCATATTGATGAGACTTTTGAATCTATTATTGGGAAAGCATTGAGGTCAGAGAGCCTTTGTCCTAAACCCAAGACTAAAGTCGTTGTCGCATCTGCAGAGGGGCCAAAGCCGCAAGCAAGCGGTGGAGGCAAGAATAATTCTCATAATAAAAGGAAGAAGACTCAGAACCAAGCTAAGGATGGTCAGAAAAAGAGCAAGAAAGATGTTGAGTGCTTTAGCTATGGCAAGAAGGGCCATTATGCTAAAGAATGTCGAGCAAAGCTAGCAGACAGGAAGTGCTTCAACTATGGCTAAGTGGGACATCATAAGGATAAGAGTCTGCAACCCCTAAGGAGAAGCAGATTGTGAAAGCATATGCTCTTAATGTTGTTTCTTCTTCGTCGAATGCCCCAACTGCAGCGGAGAAAGGAAAGAATGTCATCATTCAAGGTATGCTTTCCGTTTATGATGTTCCTATTCGAGTATTGTTTGATACCGATGCTTCCCGTTCCTTCATATCTAGTGACCTGGTAGATAGGTTGGGATTGGAACCCGAGATAGTCGATAGACCTTTAGCGGCGACGAACCCGATTGGTGGTTTAACTAGCCTTAGCATGATTTGTCGTAATGTGGTCTTATCGAGTCATGGATGCATGTTTATTTGTGATTGCTTTGTTTTGGGCTTTACTGGGTTTGACATTATTTTGTGAATCGATTGGCTCCAAAGGTACGGGGTGGTGGTAGACTGTGAGGGCTTTTTGGTGACAGTTAGAGCGGATGATGGGCGGAGGGTAGTGTTTGGTGGTCTACTAGTGATGGGGTAATGGCTAGTTTTCTAAATTCCCTTGACATCCCACATGATGAGTTGTCAGATGTGCCCATGGCTGGCCAGTATCCGAAGTTCTTCGAGGAAGTGACCGGACTTCCACCACACTAAGAGATTGAGTTTCGGATTGATTTAGTGAAAGATGCCAGACCTATAGGGATGCCACTTCGTCGTATGGAACCAAGGGAGCAGCGAGAGATCGGGGTGTAAGTAAGCGATCTGTTGAAGAAGGGATTTATCAGAAGAAGTGTTTCTGAGTGGGGAGCACCAGTTGTGTTTGCTACCAAGGCGGATGGTTCCCTTCGATTGTGTGTGGACTACCGCGAGTTGAATAAGGTGACGGGAAGAATAAGTATCCTCTACCGCGGATAGATGATTTGTTTGATCAGTTGAGTGACGCAAGAGTGTTCTCCCAGTTGGATCTCGCGATAGGTTTTCATCAACTTAGGGTGGAAGCTGAGAGTATATCTGAAACGGCCTTTCGGATGCCGTCTGGATTCTATGAGTGGTTGGTCATGCCATTCGGGTTGACCAATGCACCAGCATATTTTGTGGATCTTATGAATAGGGTATTCAGAGATCAGTTGAATAATTTTGTTCTTGTGTTCATAGACGATATCTTGGTTTATTCGAGGACAGAGGAAGAACACAAGGAACACTTGAGGATAGTGATGGAGGTGTTGAGGAAACACCATTGAAAGAAAAGTTTTCTAAGTGTCACTTCTGGAGGAGGGAAGTGAGATTCTTGGGCCATGTTGTTTCAGAGAATGGTATTGATGTGGATCCTGCGAAGGTGGCTACGGTACAAGATTGGTCTACGCCCAAGAATGCAACAGATGTAAGAAGTTTCTTGGGATTGGCTGGATATTATCGTAAATTTATCCAAGACTTCTCCAAGAGAGCAGCACCGTTGACTCGGTTCACCAAGAAGAATCAAGCTTTTGTTTGGGACGAGAAGTGCGAGAATGCGTTTAAGAGTCTAAAGGAAAAGTTGACATGTGCACCAGTGTTTGTCATTCCAAAGGGAATGAAGAGATGACGGTATACACAGATGCCTGTGGTACCGTACTAAGTGCTGTATTGATGCAAGGAGGTAGGGTTGTAGCTTATGCTAGCCGGCAACTGAAACCGCAAGAGAAAAGGTATCCTACCCATGATTTGGAATTGGCAGCGATCGTGTTCGCATTGAAGATGTGGAGACATTATCTCTTGGGAGAAAGATTCGAGTTGTTTACCGATCATAAATCATTAAAGTATTTTTTCTCTCAGAAGGATCTAAATCTCTGACAGCAAAGATGTTTAGAATTCTTTGCTTCCTACGATTTCGATATCGCATATACACCAGGAAAGGGCAATGCGGTAGCCGATGCATTGAGTAGAAGACATGCCAGTATATGGGCTATGTTTATAGAATGGAAGCAACTGGAGTACATCACTGGGTATGATTTCAGACCAAAGTGCGAATTGGATCTAGAAGTATTAGCAAGTTTGACGATCAGACCCACTTTGATTGAGTGGATTGGTTCCAGTCAAAGAGACGATCCTAACCTATAGGAAATCATCTCCAGGTTAGAGATGGGTATCGACGAGGAGATGAACAAGTATGGGCTTGATCGAGATGGTTGGCTTAGAAAGAATGGAAGACTAGTTGTGCCCAATGTTAATGGATCGAGAGATGAAGTGCTTAGAGAATGTCACCACTCGAAACTGACCATACATCCCAGTGGTAACAAAATGTATCGAGATATGAGGCAGACCTACTACTGGGAAGGGATGAAAAGAGATGTTGGGAAGTTTATATCAAAATGCATGAATTGCGAGTTAGTTAGAGCTGAGAAAAAGAAGCCTAGTGGTTTGTTGCAACCATTAGAAATTCCAGAATGGAAATGGGAACAAGTCTCAATTGATTTCATTGATGGGTTACCAAGGACTAGATCAGGCCATGATAGCATTTGGGTGATTGTGGACCGACTGACCAAGAGTGTAACAACCCGGAAATTTGGGGACAATTTTAAAATTCTATTTTTAATTTTCTTAAGAAATTATGGTCAAAATTAAAAACTTTATTCTTTTAAATAATTTATTTTAAAAAAAGAATGGTTGAAAATTTTAGGTTTATAATATTAATTATATTCTGAACTTGAAATTGCGCGGTAATTTCAATATTTGATTTTGAACCTTGAGAAAATTATAATTGGGAGTTAATAATAAATAAACATAATTTATTTGTAAATATGAATATAACAAAAAAAATTGACTGTAGCCTATATTTGCATTAATAAAGTGGACTGAGAACCATAATAAACCTGAATAGTTTATTTATAAATATGAGCATGACTTTGAGATGAAACAATTAGGCTAACATTAAAATGGGTATTAAGTTATATGCCTAAAATTTTTATTCTATGGGACCATTTGATTTGATATTATTCTATGGGGCTCTGTGACCTGGCATTATTTTATGATAAATTTATATATATACATTAAAATCCATTCTTTAATGCGAAAGAATCATTAAATACGATTCATTGTTTTGAAAATGATTGTACATTTGTATTTGTCATATGCATAGAAAATTTTATACAAAATAAATATATCATTAACACATACCTTTTATTTACTTCTTTTCCATTTAATTGTCTTTTCTTTCAATTAGAAAACCACAATTTAAACATCGGCTACTTTATTTATTTTGATTGTTTACTCTCACTCCACTCTCCTCTTTCTTTTGGTTTTCCACTTGAAGCTTCATAAATAGAAAAAAAATTAAAGTAAATATGTTATTTCGACATTGATTTTAAATATATTAATATATGCATTGATTAGAAAATATGTTAATTTATATTGATTTGTGAACATGTCATTAAATTAGTAAACATGACATTTGGCATTGATTATAAGTATGCTAATATATGCATTAATTAGGAAAATATATTCAATTGAGAATATGTCATTGACGTTAATTTAGAGAATATGTACATGTAAATTTGAGAAACATATAAATTTGTCAATGAATGTAATTAGAAAATACGTTCATGTTAATTTTAAAAAATGAAATTTTGCCTAGCCTATATAATTTCCTAATACTAACCTAATCCATCGTTATTCAGAAAACAAAGCCGCCTCTCTCTTCTTCTCCTCCTTCTCATTTCAGCCACCATTCCCATTTCCTCTTTCTTCCTCCTCTAATCTCTCCTCCTACGAAAAGAATTAGATCCTCCTCCTTTAGATTTTTTGTAGAGATTCTTCTCCTCTTTACAACCATACCAAGATCTTCACCTAAAATTGCACATAGACCCAGAACACGCACCTCCTAACCCGCGGGTTTCAACCTAAACCGCACCCCTAGGGCCCTACTGCACCCTACACCACCTTGGGCGCCTACTCCCCTCCCACTCCTCTCCGTCGTGCCACTTCCTGATCAACTCCAAGCCTCCTAGATTTCAAGATAATTACAACCCTAGATTTGAGCAAATGGGTTCAAAGGCACGGCTTTGATTTGGAAGAAGAAGAGGTGAGTTTTCTATTTTTAAAAATAAATTAAACATTTAATTATTTATTATTAATGGAAATTCATAAATACATGTTATGATCTTATCCGTAATGATTTGGGTTTAGATTTGTTGTTGTGTGATTTGAGAAGTGTTGGAATGTTCATGCTTGGTTAGATTCATTTTATTTAGATCTATAAAACATCAAATTGTTTAGATATGGATTCAAGTAAAAAAAATCATTTTTACAAATTCATGATATGATATGTGTTAATATGAAATTTATAAAATTGTTTGGATGTTATAACATGGATGTTGACACCAAATATATAAAATTAGCGTTGTATGAAATATTGAATTGGCTATGTATGTTGACACCAAATATATAAAATTGGCGTTGTACGAAATATTTAATTGGCTATGTATGTTGACACCAAATATTTAAATTTGGCGTTGTATGAAATATTGAATTGGCTATGTATGTTGACACCAAATATATAAAATTGGCGTTGTATGAAATATTGAATTGGCTATGTATGTTGACACCAAATATATAAAATTGGCGTTGTATGAAATACGATTATAAAATTGGCATCGTATGTTTTCAGGAAGTAAGATTATAAAATTAGCGTTGTGTTGAAACATGAATAAAAATTATATTTTTAGCGTTTATGGAAAACATGAAGATGCAAGTATATTTTTAGCGTTTATGAAATATAATTATATTTTTAGCGTCATGAAATATGTAGATAAAGTTAGCGTCATGAAATATTATGAAACACAAAGATAAAGTTAGAGTTGCATTTATGCATATGAAAATAAAGCATACTCTTATACATGATATTGCATATGAAATTAAGTCATATTTTGTTGTAGCAATATTGCATATGAAATTAAGTCATATTTTGTTGTAGCGATATTGCATATGAAGTATAATCATATTTTGTTGTAGCGATATTTCATATGAAGTATAATCATATTTGGTTGTAGCGATATTGCATATGAAATGCAATCATATTTTGTAGTCATGAAATTTCATATGAAATGCATTAATATTTTGTAGTCATGAAACTGCATATGAAATACATTCATATTTTGTAGTCATGAAAACGCATATGAAATATATTCATATTTCAAAGTTAAGATTTTGTCATTGAAATTAAAATTACATTCTTATGTAATTAAAAGATTAGATCTTGACGCTGCAAAATTATTTACATTTTAATGTAATAAGAAGAAATAGAATTTACATTGTAATTAAAGATAAGAATTTACATTGTAATTAAAGATAAGAATTTACATTGTAATTAAAGATAAGAATTTACATTGTAATTAAAGATAAGAATCTGCATCGTAATTAAAGATAAGAATTTGCATTGTAATTAAAGAAAAGAATTTACATTGTAATTAAAGATAAGAATCTGCATTGTAATTAAAGATAAGAATTTACATTGTAATTAAAGATAAGAATTTACATTGTAATTAAAGGTAGAATTTTACATTGCAAAAAAAAAATCAAGATTTGTCATGTAATATTAATTACATTTTTAATGTAACTAAAAAGTAGGATTTTACATTACAAATTAAAAGACAAGTGAAAAGATAGAAATTTTACATTATAATGTTGATTACAATTTTAATGTAATTAAAAAGGAGATTTTACATTGAAATTAAAAGAGAAGAATTTTACATTATAATGCCAATTACATTTTTAATGTAATTTAAAAAGAAGATTTCGGCATTGTAAATTATTACATTTTAAATGTAATTAAAAGAATGGATTTTCCATGTAATCATAGGAATAAAATCATAAGAATAAAGAATGAAGTGCAACATTGAAATGTAATTTACATTTCTATGTAAATAAAAGAATAAAGAAATAAAAGCTACATTTTCAATGTAAAACGAAAGGTTACATTTTTAATGTAAATAAGATTAAAAAGAAAGGTTACATTTTTAATGTAAAAAGAAAAGTTTACATTTTTAATGTGTAAAAAAAAAGTTTACATTTTTAATGTGAATAAAACTAATAGGAATGAAATGTATATTTTTATCGTCACTTTAGATGCGATAAAAGAATAGAATAAATATTATATATTTTTGTCATCATTTTAGAGACGGTAAAAAGAAGTTACATTTTTCAATGTAAATAGAAGAAAAATAGTAAGTTACCTTTTTATATGTAATTAGAGAAATATAGAAATTTACATTTTCCAATGTAAATAGAAAATGAAATAAAAGTTTACATTTCTCAATGTAAATAAAATAGGAATAGAAAATTACATTTTTCAATGTAAATAAAAGGATTAGAAATTTATATTTTAATGAATGCATTTTCATTAAAAAGAATAATGAAACCAAATATACATTTGGTGTAAATTGAAAGATGAAAGAAGAAAAAAATACATTATTGGATATAGCATGTGTATGTGAATTAAAATAAAATAAACATTATTGTGTGCCATGTATACCTCGATATTATTATACACAAATAGGGATATTCGATGTTAACAAAATATAGTGAAATGAAATGGATGGCGGAATTATATATAAGTATATATGTAGAAATTAAATCAAACGAATCGAGCGTGGCAGTTCGCGCCTTCGAATTGTACTTTTAATTGGTTATACCGGAATATCCGACCGTCGGATTTTCCCAAAACTGAAACCGTTAGGTTCGCCTTGGGAAGATCTTTCCAACGATATGAATTGTGTTAAAATCCAACGGTTAGATTTAGAGAAACTTGTAAAACAAATTTGGGTGAAAACAGCGCCAAGGTCGCCTATTGACATGAAATGTTGTTAAAAAAAATTCAATTATTTTTATATATAAAAACAAAGATTAATCGTTATAAATTAATATTAACGATAAGAAATGGTTTTAAAATATATATATATATGCGAGGATCATTTGAAAAGTCCGAGTTCAATCTCATTTCAAATGATTATACGTCGACCTAAGTCGAAGAGTTGAAGACGGTGATTGAAGACCGGTAATCTTCGACATCGAATGGATGACGGCTACTGATGCCCTCGATTGATTTGCTACCTTGAAAGGGGTTTCGGTGGTAGTTCTCCAAACGCACTTGGAGATCTACCGGATATAGTTTCGTTCAGACCCAGAACGGACTTGAAAATGGATTGTATGTCTGACGTTGTATTCCTTTTTATGGTATTCGTTGATCTTTGCTAAATATATATCTGTTTGGTGTTTAACACCCTTCTCTAAGACGTACGAGCTTAGATGTAACAACCCGGAAAATTGGACCCAGTTTTAAAATTTTATTTTAATAAATTTTATGGAAAAATGAGTCAGAATTTAAAAACTCCTTTTTAAAAAAAAATTAAATTATTAAATTAAATTGTTCCTAAATAAAATTATAATGTTTTTAGTGAACGATTTAAAAAAATTATTTGTAATAAACCATAATTCATAATTTATTAAATTTGCTCATTTATTGAGTTGGCTATCGTCTTTAATTCTTTCACGTTCTATTTCTTTCGCATATAACTTCTCCTTAGTTTAAGCCATGTTCCTCTATTAAACTCTTTTTAGAGAAATAAATTATAAACATAATATTTCTTCCACTTTATTTTCTTCGACCATATATCGTATGCGCCCATTCATTATAAAATTCATTTCCATTTATGTTGTATCCATTCTGCCACTTTTATTCCTTTAATTTGTGAGAATTCTCGATTTAAAAATTAAAATTAAAATATATTTCTATTTATATTGCTTGTGGTTGTGATGATTCGTTGAATTATATTGTTATATGTTAGAAATATAATCGTTAATATGTTGAAATTAAAACACCATTTTTAGTTCATGTGGTGTTAACGTTAAAGTATCAATTTTTGTTAGTCCATGTTATTTAGATTTACAATATCACTTTTGGTTAAGAAATATTACATTAGGATGAAAATGTCACTTTGGTTTGACATATTACACTAGAATTAAATATACCAATTACATTAGAATTAAAAAGTCGTTTATATTAGTATTAAAATTAACATTTATGTTTAAATGTGTTATAAGAATAAAAACACCATTTTCATTAGAAATGTGCTATGTGAATAAAAACACCATTTTCATTAGAAATGTGTTGTGTGAATAAAAACGACATTTTCAATAGAAATGTTTATCTAGATAAAAATACCTTTTTGTTAGAAAATGTTTCATTAAAATAAAAATCACATTTTTGCTATGAAAATGTACATTAGGATAAAAATCACATTTTTGCTATGAAAATGTACATTAGAATATAAATCATATTTTTGTTATAAAATGTTCATTAGAATGTAAATAACATTTTTCTTATGAATGTTGCATTATAAAAGAAATAACATTTTTGTTATAAAATGTGCATTAGAAGAGAAAAACATTTTGTTAGAAAATGTTGCATAAGAATAAAAATAACATTTTCGTTATAAATGTTGCATTGGAAAAAAAAATCTCATTTCTGGTCATAGAATGTCATGTTAGATAAAATAATCATCTTTGTTAGAAATTGTCATGTGAGAACTTTTATCTCACTCAAGCTTCGAACAGTTAATTATTTTTATTATTAAATATTAATTAATTATCTGTGTTGGAATTATTGTTTGTTGGATAAATGTTGATTTGGATGACTGTTGTGAATTGTTTGAAATTTGAAATATGTAACATGTTGTTATGACATTTATGATTTTTAAAACATGTTTACACTGCCATTTACAAGTTGCCTGACTTGTTTATGTTGATTGGACGATAAGTTTTCACACAACGTCCAAAGGCACAATTAATAATATATTATTTGAATTTGTGTTGGTTGAAACCCTAATGGGTCTTGGGTTGATATTCTGACTACACATCGCCCTTGTGATTAGTTTAAAATGCACTTTGGCTATTATTGAATGTTTTATCATTATTATAGAATTAATGCGATGTTTGAAATCCATATAATTGAAATTATATGGTAATGGATTGGGTCTCATTCCAATTTTGAATTAAACGAATATTTTAATTTAATATTCAGTTAATGGAATTAATTGACGTATGAATTAGAAAGATTATATCTTTATTGTTTAAAAGTTATAATAAAAAGGATTCAATTAAAAAGATTACATCTTTACGGTCAGTATGTTAAGATAAGAAGGTTAGATTTCAAAAATTTGAACATTTTGAAAAGATTATTATTATAATATAATAATATATAGAAAGTTCAATTTTTCAATAAAAAAATTTGAAATGTCAGTTAGGATATTCGGAAACAAAGGGTTTTATAAAATTAGTAACAATTTAATGTAAAGATCATATCTTTATTTTAAAAGAATATTTTAAAATAATATTTTCAGTGAATTAACTATAATTATTAATTATAATTGTACTTGGACACGAGGTTAGGTTACATTTGTGGTATAAGTCTGCTCGGACCCGCCCGGCATATCCAGCAGCCACAAATGTTGAACCTAATGTGAGAGGTCCAAGTGCAGAAATACGAATTGAGCCATGACACGAGGTTAAACCCAACATGTAGGATAAGTCTGCCCGGAACCAACCGGCATATCCAACATTCGTAGGTTGTAGGCTTAATGTGAGAGGTCTAGCCCATAATAAAATATAAATGGATAAGATAATAAATTGAGCTTTTAGTCCAGTAACGCCATTTTAACTCGAACGTATTTATCGATTTACGTTATCCATTTAATTATGAATATTAAAAGAGAAATTTCAAAATTAATATTTTGGAAAATAATATTATTCAAAAAGGATAATATATAGAATATTCAACTCATTTTTTTAATTTAAATATAAGTTGGAATCATTTTCAAAACGAATTTATAAACGTTTTAAAATACGTTTAGAAAGGAAATCGACGATAACATATATAATGGTTTGAATAGAACGTTTCACGCAGCGACCGTTCGCGAATTTCGACACTTTGATTAAACATAGCGGAAGATCCGACCGTCAGATTCTTCTAGAACCGGAACATATGGGTTCGTATCGAAAAGCGCTTTTAAATAAGTATTTAAGATTTGAAATCCAACGGTTAG
The DNA here is from genome assembly GCA_030737875.1 of Allium sativum. Lineage (NCBI taxonomy): Eukaryota > Viridiplantae > Streptophyta > Magnoliopsida > Asparagales > Amaryllidaceae > Allium > Allium sativum. Next base: position 1,021,377,787 of record CM060918.1, on the reverse strand, counting down.
ATTTTTCGAAATGTTTAAATCAAATTGGAAAAAAACAGCGGCCGTGTAGTTGAATGACCTGGAACGTCGTTTAAATTAAAATGGCCTATTTTTAATTAAAAATAGAGAGAAATTATGGAAAATCATAATAAATGTTTTAAAAGGGGTTTTTGATGAAAATTCCAAGTTTATAAAGATAAAAGATATTTTTGTCAAATAAGTGATTTTTTTTTTGAATAATAAATAAAAGGATTTAAAATGGTTTTAATAGAACCAGAGATTTATAATAAATATATTGGAATGAATATGAATGGAAATTATCTACGGATTATTTCAATATTAAATTCCGTGATTATACGAATCTTATTTTGGGAATTTGGAAGATATTTAATATCGTTATTTCCAATATGATATCCGTTGGTTTTAGAATTTGATATTGAATATAAGTCGATATAATTCAATTCAAAGCCTTACATTAAATATCAAATTGGATTTTGGGTTTGTCGTGAATAGTGTCTTAAATAACACTGTTCTTGAACCTAATTGAAAAAGAATAAATCTTTTAATTAAGATTTAAAGGATATTTTCCAATTAATAAACATTAAATGGAAATTGATTTTGGGTTGATTGTGAATAATGTTTTAAATGATGTTAGTTCTTAAAACCCAATTAACAGTGAAATTGTGATTTGTAATTCATTAATCCTTTAACTAGGGATTTAATGGAATTTTCTAAAGAAAAGTTTTTTTTTCAATTTAATACATTAAATTGGAATTAAATAGGATATGATTTTGGGTTTACCGTGAACAATGTTTTTAAGGAACATTTGTTCTTTAACCCAGTTAAGATAAGATTAATTTCTTAAAATTGAATAATCATTAAATAATGATTTTTGGAAAATCAAAAGCAAATAGATTTTTAATGAATCTTTAACTAGATTAAAGAAGGATTAAAGTAATTGAATTTACTAAATTCAATAAGTGACCGAAAATGGAGTGCCACCAGTTTTTAACTCCATGTGATAGTTAAATCTATAATTAGATTTAAACGATAAACGGTAATTAACTTTACCGGAAACACATTTGGGATTAGATATGGAGTACCACCAATTTTACTCCATGTGATAAATAGGGTGGAACGGGATAATAATAAATGATTACTTCGGTAAGGCGTTATTCCTGACTAGTTGAATGAACCTTAACTTGGTTTAAGTTAAAATCAAAGAATATTCTTGATTGGAATGAGGCGTATGTTTTTATAGCACATGATTTTAAGATGCGCGATTTATTCGGAAAGACCGGGTTTAACTCATTCTGAATAATTCATACAACGATTAAAATTCAAAGATAAAGACGGTGGCTGAAGACCAGGGGTTTTCACATCGTATGCATGATTTTTGATATCTTGATTGGACCGTACACCCAAGATGAGGGAATAATTGGTGATCATCCAGACGTATTTGGAGATCTACCGGATATGGTTTCGTTTAGACCCAGAACGGACTTGTAAATTGATTGTGTGTCTGACATTGTATTCCTTTATATTGTATTCGTTGATCTCTGTTTCATATATAGCTGGTTGGTGGCGGAGAATTTATTCTCTTGCTTAACACCCTGTTATATATTGGTAGATGATTAATGAATAGTATGGTCTGACAATGTGGCATGCTAAGATGCATATGATCAAGGCTTTTGTTGAAAAGTAGAGCCTTGAGGATGAAGATCAAAGCATGGCGTCAATTAGCATAGCTTTGAGTATATCTCTACTTCGCGAGCCTCACACCCCGGTATGATGGTGAACAGTTTGTTTGATTAGTAGGTTAACCAATATACTTTATATATACATGGATTGGGTCAACTGAGCGTTGCTGGGTGTGGTCGCTCCACATCTGAAGATTGGGCAATTGTTTCAGCCGAAGCCCATGGGGATAGAACACTAGATTGTTCTTCCAAAGTGCGGTTAGAATGTATTACGGTGTTTCCTCTTACCGAGACGTAAGCCGTGGAGATACATGACGCGATTTGTCTTTTGAATCAGGAGCGATTTGTCTTTCGAATCAGGAGCCATCATGATGGAAACCCAACTTTCCAATACAAGCTTTACGGTTTCAGTTGTATACTTATACGGTGACATAATATATTATGCTACCTAAGATTGATACATTTATTTTCAAAAATTGACTTCTACACTTTGGACTTATAGTATAAAAGATGAATTTTGCGTATTAAGCATTTTTGACCATTATAAGGTAAACTCTATCCTTCGTCTTTCATTGCAAGGGACTTGAGTCTTATAATGGTTTCATTTTCTAAAAGCATTGCGTTGGTTTTATGCACTGGTATTCTTAGGAGGAAACCCGTTCCGCGATAGCAGCGTGGTCCCTTGACTTACCCAACTTTAAAATAAAGTTAATAACTGTTTTAGTTCTCATACCAGTCCTATGACTGACCTGGAGTTTATTGTTTTAACCTAAACTCTAGGTGCCCATATTTTCCACACGGGCAGCTAGTAGTTTTGGTTTTGCAGATATTATATTCACAGAATCCTGGTCTACAGCTGAAGTGATATTCGGAAGGCTCTGTATCCGTGTATTTCTTTCAGTTGTGTTTTGCATTATTTTTCCGCTGCTGTTTAAATGTAATTTAAAACTCTGATATTATTGTATTTCCAATGTATATTGTTTGTTCATACTCTGGAATATTCTTGTACTCTGATGTAATTGTTGTAACAGCAATGAAATATTCTTTTGTTTTGTGTTCTAATGTGTGTTGTTCTCAAAGCAATCCGCGCTTTCCTTTACGGGGAAGTTTGGGTCGTTTCCGTTGGTATCAGAGCTTTGGTTTACAGAGCTCGAGAACAAGACACATTAGAACCGAACGAAAGAATTCATCAGAGGTTGGATTAGTAATATCCAATTAGAATAACTCGTTAGAGATGGGATCAGTAGTATCCTAGAACGAGTGTGAAGAGTATTAATTTTAAAAATAAAAACAAATTTAGTTTTGAAGATTTAATCTAATAATACATATTTGAGGTATTATTATATTTTGATTTGGACAATCGAGTATATAAAGATTTCGAATAGACGAGTAATTAACGAATATTTGAAGTTTTAATATACTGGATAGATAAAGAATCACATTCTAGTCGCCCGGAGATGATTCTGATAATGAGCATGACATCATCAGTATTTATGTTCGAGTTTCGAAAGTGGTATACCTATATATCTCCATTGACTGGTGTGAGAACCAAAAACTAGATAGGGTCTATTGTTGTGATTTGCACTAAAAATATGATTTTTAATTATATATAAAAATTATATATGTTTGAAGAGTTAATCACCTAACTGATTGATGGTTGTGATGTTTGATAATTAGTTTAACTAATAAAATTATTGGAATGATAATTAAGAGTAACTACTATATTAAAGAATGATAAATTTAACTAGATTGAATTTAATATTGAACTGAATTGAAAATTGATTGGAATAAAAATTGAGTTAATTAAGTAAACAACTTTTAGCTCCGTTCCTTTTCGAGGATGAAAAGATTTTTAAGTGGGGGAGATTGTAACAACCCAGAAAATTGGACCCAGTTTTAAAATTTTATTTTAATAAATTTTATGGAAAAATGAGTCAGAATTTAAAAACTCCTTTTTAAAAAAAAATTAAATTCAATTGGTCCTAAATAAAATTATAATTTTATTAGTGAACGATTTTAAAAAAATTATATGCAATAAACCATAATTCATAATTTATTAAATTTGCTCATTTATTGAGTTGGCTATCGTCATTAATTCTTTCCCGTTCCATTTCTTTCGCATATAACTTCTCCTCAGTTTAAGCCATGTTCCTCTATTAAACTCTTTTTAGAGAAATAAATTATAAACATAATATTTCTTCCACTTTATTTTCTTCGACCATATATCGTATGCGCCCATTCATTATAAAATTCATTTCCATTTATGTTGTATCCATTCTTCCACTTTTATTCCTTTAATTTGTGAGAATTCTCGATTTAAAAATTAAAATTAAAATATATTTCTATTTATATTGCTTGTGGTTGTGATGATTCACTGAATTATATTATTATATGTTAGAAATATAATCGTTAGCATGTTGAAATTAAAACATTATTTTTAGTTCATGTGGTGTTAACGTTAAAGTATCCATTTTTGTTAGTCCATGTTATTTAGATTTACAATATCACTTTTGGTTAAGAAATATTACATTAGGATGAAAATGTCACTTTGGTTTGACATATTACATTAGAATTAAATATACCAATTACATTAGAATTAAAAAGTCATTTATATTAGTATTAAAATTAACATTTATGTTTAAATGTGTTATAAGAATAAAAAGACCATTTTCATTAGAAATGTGCTATGTGAATAAAAACACCATTTTCATTAGAAATGTGTTATGTGAATAAAAACGACATTTTCATTAGAAATGTTTATCTAGATAAAAATACCTTTTTGTTAGAAAATGTTTCATTAAAATAAAAATCACATTTTTGCTATGAAAATGTACATTAGGATAAAAATCACATTTTTGCTATGAAAATGTACAATAGAATATAAATCACATTTTTGTTATAAAATGTACATTAGAATGTAAAATACATTTTTAGTATAAATGTTGCATTATAAAAGAAATAACATTTTTGTTATAATCTGTGCATTAGAAGAGATATAACATTTGGTTAGAAAATGTTACATAAGAATAAAAATAACATTTTCGTTATAAATGTTGCATTGGAACAAAAAATCTCATTTCTGATCATAGAATGTCATGTTAGATAAAATAATCATCTTTGTTAGAAATTGTCGTGTGAGAACTTTTATCTCACCCAAGCTTTCGAACAATTAATTATTTTTATTATTAAATATTAATTAATTATCTGTGTTGGAATTATTGTTTGTTGAATAAATGTTGATTTGGATGATTGTTGTGAATTGTTTGAAATTTGAAATATGTAACATGTTGTTATGACATTTATGATATTTAAAACATGTTTACACTGCCATTTACAAGTTGCCCGACTTGTTTATGTTGATTGGACGATAAGTTTTCACACATCGTCCAAAGGCACAATTAATAATATATTATTTGAATTTGTGTTGGTTGAAACCCCACATGGCTCTTGGGTTGATATTCTGACTACACATCGCCCTTCTGATTAGTTTAAAATGCACTTTGGCTGTTATTGAATGTTTTATCATTATTATAGAATTAATGCGATGTTTGAAATCCATATAATTAAAATTATATGGTAATGGATTGGGTCTCATTCCAATTTTGAATTAAACGAATATTTTAATATAACATTCAGTTAATGGAATTAATTGATGTATGAATTAGAAAGATTATATCTTTATTGTTTAAAAGTTATAATAAAAAGGATTCAATTAAAAAGATTACATCTTTACGGTCAGTATGTTAAGATAAGAAGGTTTGATTTCAAAAATTTGAACATGTTGAAAAGATTATTATTATAATATAATAATATATAGAAAGTTCAATTTTTCATTAAAAAAATTTGAAATGTCAATTAGGATATTCGGAAACAAAGGGTTTTATAAAATTAGTAACAATTTAATGTAAAGAACATGTCTTTATTTTAAAAGAATATTTTAAAATAATATTTTCAGTGAATTAACTATAATTATTAATTATAACTGTACTTGGACACGAGGTTAGATTACATTTGTGGTATAAGTCTGCCCGGACCCGCCAGGCATATCCAGCAGCCACAAATGCTGAACCTAATGTGAGAGGTCCAAGTGTGCAAATACGAATTGAGCCATGACACGAGGTTAAGCCCAACTTGTAGGATAAGTCTGCCCGGAACCAACCGGCATATCCAACATTTGTAGGTTGTAGGCTTAATGTGAGAGGTCTGGCCCATAATAAAATATAAATGGATAAGATAATGAGTTGAGCTTTTAGTCCAGTAATGCCATTTTAACTCGAACGTATTTATCGATTTACGTTATCCATTTAATTATGAATATTAAAAGAGAAATTTCAAAATTAATATTTTGGAAAATAATATTATTCAAAAAGGATAATATATAGAATATTCAACTCATTTTTTTAATTTAAATATAAGTTGGAATCATTTTCAAAACGAATTTATAAATGTTTTAAAATACGTTTAGAAAGGAAATCGACGATAATATATATAATGGTTTGAATAGAACGTTTCACGCAGCGACCGTTCGCGAATTTCGACACTTTGATTAAACATAGCGGAAGATCCGACAATCGGATTCTTCTGGAACCGGAACCTATGGGCTCGTATCGAAAAGAGCTTTTAAATGAGTATTTAAGATTTGAAATCCAACGGTTAGATTTTTCGAAATGTTTAAATCAAATTGGAAAAAAACAGCGGCCGTGTAGTTGAATGACCTGGAACGTCGTTTAAATTAAAATGGCCTATTTTTAATTAAAAATAGAGAGAAATTATGGAAAATCATAATAAATGTTTTAAAAGGGGTTTTTGATGAAAATTCCAAGTTTATAAAGATAAAAGATATTTTTGTCAAATAAGTGATTTTTTTTTGAATAATAAATAAAAGGATTTAAAATGGTTTTAATAGAACCAGAGATTTATAATAAATATATTGGAATGAATATGAATGGAAATTATCTACGGATTATTTCAATATTAAATTCCGTGATTATACGAATCTTATTTTGGGAATTTGGAAGATATTTAATATCGTTATTTCCAATATGATATCCGTTGGTTTTAGAATTTGATATTGAATATAAGTCGATATAATTCAATTCAAAGCCTTACATTAAATATCAAATTGGATTTTGGGTTTGTCGTGAATAGTGTCTTAAATAACACTGTTCTTGAACCTAATTGAAAAAGAATAAATCTTTTAATTAAGATTTAAAGGATATTTTCCAATTAATAAACATTAAATGGAAATTGATTTTGGGTTGATTGTGAATAATGTTTTAAATGATGTTAGTTCTTAAAACCCAATTAACAGTGAAATTGTGATTTGTAATTCATTAATCCTTTAACTAGGGATTTAATGGAATTTTCTAAAGAAAAGTTTTTTTTTCAATTTAATACATTAAATTGGAATTAAATAGGATATGATTTTGGGTTTACCGTGAACAATGTGTTTAAGGAACATTTGTTCTTTAACCCAGTTAAGATAAGATTAATTTCTTAAAATTGAATAATCATTAAATAATGATTTTTGGAAGATCAAAAGAAAATAGAGTTTTAATGAATCTTTAATTAGATTAAAGAAGGATTGAAGTAATTGAATTTACTAAATTCAATAAGTGACCGAAAATGGAGTGCCACCAGTTTTTAACTCCATGCGATAGTTAAATCTTTAATTAGATTTAAACAATAAACGGTAATTAAATTTACCGGAAACACATTTGGGATTAGATATGGAGTACCACCAGTTTTACTCCATGTGTTGAATAGGGTGGAACGGGATAATAATAAATGATTACTTCGGTAAGGCGTTATTCCCGACTAGTTGAATGAACCTTAACTTGGTTTAAGTTAAATCAAAGAATATTCTTGATTGGAATGAGGCGTAGGTTGTGTTTTTATAGCACATGATTTTAAGATGCGCGATTTATTCGGAAAGACCAGGTTTATGTGACGGCCCGCCCTGCACCAGCCAGCATTTCCTCCGAAAGTGCGCTGTACACATGCCCGACTAGCACAGGACGGTCGTCAGAAGAAAGGAAAGAAGGGAACGAACTAGTCAAGAACCTTTAGAATGTCTCACAGCGCATGGAGTAAAATATAATAATAATAACATACTTGACATAAAATAGGTGAGACAGTGCATAAGCTGATAACTAAAATCAACGTCAACATCAGAGCAGCGGAAATCCAAATACAGCTTATTACAACTTTTCAAATTTACTGTCTCTAAACAAAAGAAAGCTAAAGTAGAAGATGCACCACAAATGCCCAAGCAGTGATCTTCAACAACACAGGGAGAATACTACATATATTACGTGGAAGCCTCATGCTCGTCTCCGGATCATCTACCCGTGCATCACTAGCTAACCTGTCTCAAGTCTGCTCGTGTGAGCACCCAGAGTAATAAGAGGAGACATAAAACTCTGGGTCAGACATAAAGCCTGGTATGAGCGATAAGCATCTAAATAACAGGTATACTAAACTATACCTGAACCTGGACCTGCAACCAAAGAGTTAGTACCACATACCGTACAGTACTCTAAGGTGCCATAATAAATAGTGTAAAGAATACGAGGGTGGGGTGTGCATGTCATAATGATAGCAAACAAATCATCCATAGCAACCATCCTCACATCTCTCACTCAGTGCGTAAAGCATACGATGTCCACCACTGTCAATCACTAGACCCATCGAAGTAGTGACGGAGTTCAACTTGTACAACTACTGATACTACCAAGCTTACCACATGGAGTCATGACCAAATCTTTACAAATGACCCCACTTCATTGGTTTATAGCCCTTTAGTCATACCTAGGCCACTGTGGCCCTGAATCCGTTCATGTACCTCCCATACATAGTGATCCAAAGTCATGGACATTGACTGCCCCTTGGCACACGTCCCGCAACAAAGCCCAATCATGAAGTGAACTCATCGGTTCCCAACTGGATCCTGAGCTCTAACTTCCCATATTGGACTACCTTTGCATCTCGGGTTATTGGTCAATACTGGGTCGGGTCGGGTTCTCCTTCTAGCCATCGGTTCGGGTCGGGTCCTCTACTTCGGGTCGGTTCGTAGTCTTCTCCTGTAGTGGTTCGGTTCGGGTCCACAACGTCGCATCGGTTCGGGTCGGGCGTCCCACTTCGGGTCGGGTCGGGTGTCCTCGGGTCGGGTTCCATCTCCCTTCCAGTTCGTGCTTCCGCTCTGATCCGCTCCCTCGTCCTTCACGTGCTCCGATCCGATCCCTCCTTCTTCATCCGATCCGATCCCAGTTCAATTAGCGTGGCCTTCCTTCTTGTCAGTTCTCCCAAGTGTCAAGTTCCGATCCGAGCCCTTCGTCCCTGAGTCGATCCAATCCCCAGCTTAACCAACATGGCCTTCCTTTTTGCCAAGCCTCTTTTGTGCCAGACTCCAGTTCGGGTCGGGTTCCTTACCCAGATCTCCAATCCGATCCGAGCCCATATCCGATCCGATCCGAAACCCTACACAACTTTCTACAACTTTTTCCAGCAACTTGTTTACGCCATTCGACGACATTTTCGACAAATCTAACTATATTAATCAATCACAAATCATGTCAAACAGTCATAGCAACATAGCAAACTAACCACAAACACCAAAACAATGAATTTACATGTCAAAATGGATCAAATATACCCAAAACCCCTTATTTTCCCTTAAGCATGTTTAAGTAAAATTAATCATAGGGTTAACAAAACTTAATCAAACTAAAACAAATTTCTACCAGAGGCATAAAGTATTATTTTCGAATTTATAGACATTTTTCCCGAATTTATTAGTGTATAAATTCGCTAATCTTCACTAATTACCCTTAATTAACTGTAATTAGTGTCAAAACGATGCTAATCACTCACCTTGGCCACAAAATAAAACACCAAATCTGAAATACTCTCTATTTGGGTCGAATTCCTATGTATAGCAGCAGCTCCAACCTTGCTCTGTTGCTATTTGGCCCTGATTTGATGTAGTTTAGGATTAATCTTCACTAAAAATGTGTTTTGGAGTGGTTTTAGAGGATGGAAACCATTACTAGGGTCTCAAGAAGGTTTGTGGCGGCTCAAAACTGAAATGAAAGTGATTTCCTAACACTAACCAGCCCTCCTATGCCTCTAAACCCGAAATTCCCTCTGGGCCTAGCTGCTAATCACCTGGTTAAGCCCAATCAGCTAAAATTAACCCTCTAAACATCCATTCAGCCATATCTCCCAAACGGTAAGTCCGTTTGGCTATTATGACCACTCTACGGAAAGAGAAACCATCATCCGGTGCCAATGGAAGTGGTTTCAGGTCAAAATTCCTTTCCAGTCAAAAGTTATGGCCAAAACAGTACCAGCTAGGGGTAAAATGGTCATTTGAAAATCGGGAAAATCATGAACATGGGAAATGACCTCAATAGTCGTCTCCCAAAGTTACATGACCATACGACTTCGTATGTGAAAGAAACAAATAATCTACGGTCCTATGGTGCGTAGAATACGGGTCGTTACACTCTCCCCCCCTTAAGAAATTTCGTCCCCGAAATTCCTTAACCCAAAACATACAAAAGATCCCGCATGCCTAACAGCCACATACAACAACCAAACATGCAAAGCAAGCAAACAAGCCTATCCTAGCATGCGGAAAACTAAATCGAAGTCAAAATCTTACCAGGCAAAGAGTTCTGAGTATGTCTTCCTAATGTTCTCCTCTGTCTCCCAAGTACAATCATTCTCGTCCTCGCTCCACTGAACCTTGACTAGCTTCACCGCCTTCCTTCGAAGTTGCTTCATGTCGTGCTCGACAATACGGACCGGCTTGCGGTTCCCAACCGCCTCGGGTTCTACTTCGAAGTCCTCTAACTGATCAGGTGAAATAGTCATATCTAGGTCGTGAACGAACTTCCTCAGTTGGGAAACATGAAATACATTGTGAACTCCCGCCATCTTCTCTGGTAAGTCAACTCTATATGCCAAATTCCCGACTGGTTCAAGAACAGGGAATGGGCCAACAAATCTTGGTGCTAACTTGCCTCTCCTGCCAAATCGTATTATGCTCTTCAACGGAGAAATCTTGGCAAACACCAAGTCGCCAACGGAGAATTTTAAGTCTCTTCTCCTCTTATCAGCATAACTCTTCTGCCTATCTTGGGCAGCCTTCATTCGTTGCTGAATGATCTTGATCTTATCTGAAGTTTCCCTCACCACATCTGGTCCAAGCATAAACTTCTCGCCAGTCTCTATCCAACATGATGGTGAGTTGCACGGTCTTCCGTACAAAGCTTCATATGGAGTCATACCGATACTGGATTGGTAGCTATTATTATATGCAAACTCTACTAGATGCAAATGGTCATCCCATGATCCACCAAAATCCAATATACATGCTCTCAAGAGATCTTCCAAAGTACGATTCACCCTCTCCGTCTGACTGTCGGTCTGAGGATGATATGCGGTACTGAGATGTAACTCTGACCCTAGAGCCTCTTGTAAGCTCTTCCAAGACCCACTAGTGAACAACGGGTCTCGGTCACTCACAATGCTTTTAGGTACTCCATGAAATCTCACTACCCACTTCATATACAATTCTGCCAACTTGGATGCCGTTCTGGTCGATTTGACTGGTATAAATCTTGCACTTTTAGTCAATCGGTCCACAATCACCCAAATGCTATCATGTCCCGATCTAGTCCTTGGTAAACCATCGATGAAATCCATCGAGACTTTCTCCCATTTCCATTCGGGAATTTCTAATGGTTGCAACAACCCACTAGGCTTCTTTTGCTCGGCTTTAACTAGCTGGAAATTCATGCACTTGGATATAAACTCCCCAATGTCTCTTTTCATCCCTTCCCAGTAGTAGGTCTGTCTCATGTCTCGATACATCTTATTACCACCGGGGTGTATAGTCAGTTTTGAGTGACGACATTCTCTAAGCACTTCATCTCTCAATCCATTGACATTGGGTACAACAAGCTTTCCATTCTTTCTAAGCCAAACTTCTCGATCAAGCCCATACTTGTTCATCTCCTCATCGATACCCATCTCTAACTTGGAGATAATTTCCAATAGGTTAGGATCGTCCCTCTGGCTAGAGCCGATCCGCTCAATCAAAGTGGGTCTGATCGTCAAACTTGCTGACATTTCTGGATCCAATTCGCACTTTGGTCTGAAATCATACTGTAACACCCCGAATTTTCTATTAACACTAAAGTTGCTAAAATATTAATAAGTGTGTAAGAGAGGGGATGTATCTAATATGAATATAAAAATATTAATAAGTGTGTAAGAGAGGGGATGTATCTAATATGAATATAAAAATATTAATAAGTGTGTAAGAGAGGGGATGTATCTAATATGAATATAAAAATATTAATAAGTGTGTGAGAGAGGGGATGTATCTAATATGTATATAAAAACAATAATAAGTAAAGGGGGATGTATCTAATATGTACATTGTAGAAAATATATATATATTTATGACATGAATAGAAGTTTATTAATATGCTGAGTGTTTGCTGAGTCACTTCTGACTCATTGCTGAGTCAACAAGATAAACCCCATCTTGTCTGAACGGCTGCGGTTATTTCTAGGTTAAATCTAATGGCCTAAATGAATTCTAAAATCTATAAATAAGTGGGTAGACCCTAGACCTAAATCACTTGTAAAATTAGAGAAGCTACCATCATGCTGCTGCCATGGAGTTCAGCATAGCCGTCACAAACTAAGAAGAGGAAGCCTAATCATCTACAACTAAATCTACACAAATCAAATCAAAAGATCTCTCTTTCTCTAATTCTTTTCTTTTGTTGGTGAGTATGATGATTCTCACAAGACTATTACAAACTAATTTGACTCAGTTATGAATGGATCACAAGAAAGTGATGTGATTTGTAATTGTAAATTCTATATATTGTGGATCTCTTATTATGTTATTATGTTGTCGTATGATGTAAATTATATATGCTATGTCATGCTATGTTGTAAATTCTCTTATGCTATGTCGTGCTATGTTGAGAATCATGTCAAGCTATGTTATACTATCATACTATGCCATGTTATAAATCATGCTATATTATGTTGAAAAATCATGATGTTGTTGGATCATGCTTAAAGTTATGTTTTTTTTTCTTAATTTAAATGGATCTTGTTTATGGGAATTTGCCTATTAGGTTAGGTGTACCCATAAACTTGAAACTATAATTAAATAAAACTTGATTATGGGAATTTGCCTATTGAGTTAGGTGTACCCATATAAAACAATGTTGTTAAAAAATTAGATGATTTTGATTCACACATGTTCATATGTAAGTTTATGAAAATTGATTGAGATCATATTAGGTGAATTTTGAACAAGTTGACACCTTTAGGTCCATGACATGTATAATCTATGCAAGTTGGACATATGCAAGTTTCACCCCTTATTATGATTCATTTGGTCACATATACATGTTGTTATTATGATAATCTCTTTTATGCTATGAGTTAGGCTATTCGAGTCTAACATATATTTTGCGAATAAACGTTCAAACGTGGGGTAGGGGTAATATTAGGAATTAATAAATTGGGTGCAATTTTGTAAGATTTTGCATACCATGAATGGATGTCCATAATTGAGTCAATTATGGACATTGTTAAAAATTGGAAGTAATTAATAATTCAAGTAGGGAATTATTAAAATTGGGGGAAAGTGGATTATTATTAATAATCAATGCTTAGGACACGAGGTTGGACCCGTTTGTGATGTAAACCTGCCCGGACCCGCCCGGCAAATCCAGTAGTCACAAATGTCGGCCCAATGTGAGAGGTCCTAGGCCCAAACTAAAGCATAACAGTTGTAAAGACACGAGGTTAGACTCTTTTATGGTGTAAGACTGCCCGGACCCGCCCGGCAAATCCAGCTGCCATAAATGCCAGTCTAATGTGAGAGGTCTTTATGAGGTTATGGCCTTAATGAACTAAGAAATACTTAACCAGATAATCATGTAAGGTGGGACATGGGGGTTAAGTAGGTGCCTTGGGTGGCATGAGGAATCTGGTGGTTGCCTTTAGAGGCATTTGAAATATGATTAGACTTAACCAAACACACATGTAAATGAACATGACTAAGTGGGTTAAGTGGGATGGACTAATGGGGACAAGCTTAGGTGGAATGCTTGTGGTAAATAGTGGGGGCCCATTTCAACCAGTATCCCAAAACGTATCTTTGTGGGCTCGACCCAAGTCGAGGACGGGACACGCATACTGGGTTTGACTATAAGAGGCCAAAACAGGGAGCGGTGGCAACGCAAGTCCAACGGGTTTCATATGCGTGTGTGGACCCGGGCTGGTAGGTAAGACGTTGTTGCATCGTGTAGGTATAAGCCGTGCATGTCCGTTGTATCAGGTTGCCACTTTAGGGGAGTGATACACCCCACTGTGGGGCCAGCACGGGTATCTACGAGTTAGGGAGCCGATCGAATAATGGGAAGTAGGGTACACCTAGTGGAGATAGGGGCAGGCGGCACCTATGTAGTCAGCTAGGGGTACGTAAAGCCATTGGGAAAGTTTCTAAGTGAAGCTAAGTGGGATGAATCTTTAGGGTGACTGGTGTGGTGCAGTATAGTGTTTATCCTTTAGTATTTAGGAGCGCCTATAACGTTGCCTTTAGCGATTGTCTATGTCCTTAATCTGCTCTTCATAGACATTTTCTTGTTTTCCAGCTTATGCCTTAGTCCAGTTATTTTGGTAATAGTATTGTAGAATTATCATATTCACCAGACTTTATGTCTGACCCCCTCTTTTCCATCCTTTTTCTCCCTTCAGGTCCGCAGGTTGGGCCAAGTTCTAGTGGAGTCTAGTTGGATCGCTTATCTTCTGGAAAGCTTGGACTGCTGAAGTAAAGTCCAGCTTGTTATCTTTCTTTTTAATGGCTATTCATGTAATGGGATTATGTACTTGTTTTATCAAGATAGATATTGTACTTGACATTGAATATGGTGTTATGATGTAATCAAACATGTTTTGACTTCTGCTACAATGAAATAAAGTTTTTGAATTTCCAAGTACTGTTTTATATCTGTCTTGTTGTAATTTTACTGTTCTATATTCACTTAAAACCTCCATGGAAGTTAATGCATTCCCTTTGTGAGTGACATTAATGGACGTGGGGTGTTACACGTGGTATCAGAGCATAAGGTTACCAGAACAGATAAAAAAAAATTTTAGAAAAATATTTTTTTTTCTCTAAAGTATTTTTGGAAGATGTGCTTTCAAAAAAAAAACATGTTATTTAAAGAGAGTTTTTATGAAAAACATAATCCCAAATAGCCATATCCTTATCTTTTTCTTTCGAATTCTCCATTTTGAATCTTTCCTTTTTCGTTTCAGCATGGCTGAAGATCTTAATCTCCCAGAAGGTGTGACGATTCCAGGGTGGTTTAGGAGATACTTGGAGGCTAGGGCCACCACTGCAGGCCCAGCGGATACTCCTCCACCCCTAGTTGCACCCATTCCTCCTCCTCCTCCTCCTCCTCGTGTTGACACTTTTGCAAAGACGTGCAAGGAATTCAAGGCTATGGGAGGAAAAACTTTTCAAGGGACTGAGACGTTTGTGGAGGCCAGAGATTGGCTTAAGGAGACTGAGGAATTGTTGGATATCTTTGAAGTGGAAGATGGGAGGAAAGTCCGTTTAGCTGCTTGGTTAATGAAGGGAGAGGCCTCGTTTTGGTGGGAGGTCACTAACGGGGAACGTCCAGTTGATTCATGGGCGGATTTCAGACGAAGGTTTGAGGCAAAGTTTCTTTCAAGGGCAGAGGAGAACTTAAATATGAAAAAATTCCTGGCACTAAAGCAAGGGAGCTCATCAGTAAAGGAATATGTCAATAAATTTAATCAGTTAGCAAGGTTTGGCTTGGAGTTGGTGAACACGCCAGAGAAGAAAGCTTTGAGGTTCGTTAGAGGCTTGAATGAACCGTTGCAAGGGTTGGCTATGACCCACATCCCTATGGGAGCCACCTTTGAAAAGCTAGTAGAAATGGCACTTATGCATGAGAATAAGGCAGTTGAAAAGAAAGGGGATCAGAAGAAACCCCAACAGCAAAATAAGAAGGGTGGTAAAAACAATAATGGCAAAAGGAAGAAGAAATGCTTCAATTGTGGGACGCCTGGCCATCTCAGCAAAGATTGTAGAAAGAAAAAGAAGACTGGTTGTTTTCATTGTGGAGATGCGGGACATTTAGTGAAGGACTGTCCAAAGAAGGGGCAGAGGGCAGGGTCTACCTTGGGAGGACAGGTGCAGGCTCTTATGGCACCAGGGCAGGCAAGGGGGCAAGTTCAGGCTATTGCGGCCCCACCGCTGCAAGAAAGAGGTAGAACAATTTCTATTGAAAGCTTAGTTTTTCTGTTTGATCATCCTGTCCGTACCTTATTCGATTCTGGCGCATCTCATTCGTTTATCTCTGCATCATTAGTTGAATCACTGCACTTGAACACCAGTTTAGTAGAGGATCCCTTGGTCGTTTCAAATCCAATTGGGGGTTCGGCTCATTTGACCATGATATGTTTGGATTTGAAAATCTCTATACTTAGCGTTGAATTTAGATGTGATGCTTATGTATTGGGCTTCACGGGCTATGGGCTAATTTTAGGAATGGATTGGTTGTCTAGAAATAGGGCCATTCTTGATTGTGAAAGGAGAGTAGTTAGGCTTGTGACTCGCCTTGGTAATGCTCTCGACATCTTTTGTAATCCCATAAATTCCGTTATGCTAAGTTATCTTGAATCGCTTGACGCGTCTGTAGAGAACCTGCGATCGGTAGAAGTGGTCCGGGAATATCCGGATGTGTTTGAGGAGGTGAAGGGCTTACCTCCAAAGCGGGAGATAGACTTTCGAATTTATCTTGTGGATAATGCTAAACCCGTATCTTTGCCAGTGCGCCACATGGCTCCTCGTGAAAGGAGGGAACTCAATAAGCAAGTAAAGGAGTTGCTTGAGAAGGGGTTCATAAGACGTAGTATATCGGAGTGGGGTGCTCCAGTAGTTTTTGCCATAAAGGCGGATGGGTCTCTTAGACTTTGTATGGACTATAGAGAACTAAACAAGCTTACTAAAAAGAACCGACACCCACTGCCGAGGATTGACGATCTCTTTGATCAGTTAGTTGGCGCCTCAGTGTTTTCGCAGTTGGACTTAGCCACTGGCTTTCATCAACTGAGAGTGGCTGAGGATAGTATAGATAAGACTGCTTTTAGGACTCCTGACGGATTCTATGAATGGCTAGTGATGCCCTTTGGTTTGACAAACGCCCCTGCATATTTTGTTGATTTGATGAGTAGGGTGTTTAGGGAATACCTTAACAAATTCGTGGTAGTCTTTGTGGATGACATCTTAGTCTTTTCTAAGAATAAAGAAGAGCACTCCCTACATCTTAGGGAAGTGTTGGAAACCCTTCGAGCGCATAACCTTAAGGCAAAATTTTCTAAGTGTCACTTCTGGAGGAAGGAAGTACGGTTCTTAGGGCACGTGGTTTCCAAAGAAGGGATAGCAGTGGATCCCGCAAAGGTGGTGGCCATCCAAGATTGGAAGGTCCCTAAAAATGCAACCGAAGTAAGAAGTTTCTTGGGGTTGGCTGGCTATTATAGGAAGTTTATCAAAGACTTCGCAAAAATATCAGCTCCATTAACACGGTTAACGAAGAAGAACCTGGTTTTTACGTGGGACAAAGATTGCGATGATGCGTTCCAACGTTTAAAGAGAGCCTTAACTTCAGCCCCAGTCTTAGTGCTGCCAGACGGGAATAAACCGTTTACCATCTATACTGATGCTTGTGGGACGGGACTTGGCGCGGTCCTCATGCAAGAGGGAAGAGTAAAAGCCTATGGTGGAAGGCAGTTGAGGGTTCATGAAAAGAATTACCCCACGCATGACTTAGAGCTAGCCGCAATTGTTTTCGCGCTTAAGTCTTGGCGTCACTATCTTCTTGGTGAGAAATTCGAACTGTTCACTGACCACAAATCATTAAAATACTTATTCTCTCAGAAGGATTTGAATTTAAGGCAGCAACGGTGGATGGAATTCTTAGCCTCCTACGATTTTGAAATAGCATATACCCCGGGCAAGGGTAACGTGGTGGCAGACGCCTTAAGTAGGAAAAGGTTGTCCTTGAGTCCGTTGTTTGTTGAACGACAAAGCTTAGAATTCATCTCTATGTTTGACTTTAGACCCTCCGTTGACTTAGAACCCGGTCTGTTAGCATCCTTGGAGGTTAGACCTACACTTCTAGGACGGGTTGGTGAGGCACAGCGAGACGACCCACAGTTGGTTGAGATAGTAGAAAAGCTCAAAGGGGGGGGAGTCGTCAAGCCATCTTCGTAGGTATACCCTAGACGATAAGGGTTGGTTACGAAGGGATAATAGACTTTGTGTACCACAAGACGAAGACTTAAGGAAGGCCATTCTTGATGATGCTCATCGCTCAAAAATGACCATTCATCCCGGCGGGGATAAGATGTACAAAGATATGAAGCGGGTTTTCTTTTGGGCCGGTATGAAAAAGGATGTGGCCGAGTACGTCGCTAGATGCTTGGTGTGCCAACGAGTTAAAGCAGAACAAAAGAAACCCGGTGGGTTGCTTCACCCATTAGAAGTTCCACTATGGAAATGGGAAAGCATCTCAATGGATTTTGTGGATGGATTACCAAGATCAAGGAAGGGTAACACGGGGATTTGGGTTATAGTAGATAGACTTACTAAAAGCGCCCATTTTATTCCCGTGAAAAGTAAGAGGACTGCTCCGTGGTTGGCTTCTGTATACATTAAGGAGATAGTTCGTTTGCACGGTATTCCTTCTAGTATAGTAAGCGACCGTGACCCCATCTTTACTAGCGAATTTTGGAAGAGTTTACAAGAGGCGGTAGGGACTCAGCTATGTTTGAGCACCGCATATCATCCTCAGACAGACGGCCAGACCGAGAGGGTGAATCGCATTCTAGAGGATCTTTTAAGGCTTTGTATCCTAGACTTTGGGGGTACATGGGAAGAGCACCTTCCGTTAGTAGAATTCGCATATAACAATAGCTTTCAGTCTAGTATTGGCATGGCACCTTTCGAAGCTCTTTATGGAAGGCCTTGCCGTTCGCCTACATGTTGGTGGGAATCTACCGATAAAATCCTACTTGGGCCCGATATGGTTAGGGAAACCTCGGAGAAGATTGAGTTGATTCGAAGGAGGATGAAAGCAGCACAAGATAGGCAAAAATCGTATGCTGATAAGAGGAGGACAGATTTTGAGTTTGACATTGGGGACATGGTTTTTATCAAAGTATCTCCGTTACAGAATGTTGTTCGCTTTGGGTCCGTGGGGAAATTAGCACCAAGGTTTGTAGGGCCGTTTCCTGTAAAAGACAGGATTGGGAAGATGGCATATAGGGTGGAGTTGCCTGAGAAACTTAGTGGAGTACACGACGTATTCCATGTATCACATTTGAGGAAGTGTTTGCACAAGACCGCGGAGGTGGTAGAGCCGTGCTTGCTTAAAGAGGTGGAAATAGAGCGTGATGCAACAATTAGACGAGCTCCTACATGCATTCTTGGGTCGGAGATCAAAAAGTTGAGGAATCGAGAGGTCAGACTGGTTAAAGTGCAATGGGGAGATGATGAGAGCAACGCAACTTGGGAGACAGAAGAGAAGATGCGTTCGTTGTACCCTTTTCTTTTTGAGGGTATGTCTTTTAATTTCTCCTTTATCGCTTAGCTTATCTTATCTTATCTTTAGTATGTCCTCTCATTAGTATCTTTGACCTTTAGTTAGGATAATCCTATGGTTGAAACATGTGTTTGAGACATGTTATGTATGATGGATGCAAAATGGATGCAAGTGTTTGCTAGTGGTTGCTCGTGGATGCATATATACACACACTTTAGGCACTAGATCGGCTCAGTCACTTCATATTGCATATTGCATATATATGGATGTATTTAGTATAATGGATGTATAATGGTTGTACCATCATATGGATGCTGCATTCGGTTGAATGGGTGTGCACGCATATAGAAGTAGTATGTAAGCAATTAGGATCTTTTGCATACATAATGGATTCATGACACTTACATAATTTGCATTAAGGAGGTCAACTGAATCAGTAGACCGCCTGATTTCGCATTAGGTAAGAACATGTACACACACTTGCATATGATCATAAAGCATTAGAAGTCTTTTAAGGACAATGGATGCCTGTGTATGATGGATGAGTAGATGGACGTTTGGATGGTAGGATATACATTCTTCCAGACTTGAAGATTTCGGGGACGAAATCCTAAAAGGAGGGGAGAATGTAACACCCTGAATTTTCTATTAACACTAAAGTTGCTAAAATATTAATAAGTGTGTAAGAGAGGGGATGTATCTAATATGAATATAAAAATATTAATAAGTGTGTAAGAGAGGGGATGTATCTAATATGAATATAAAAATATTAATAAGTGTGTAAGAGAGGGGATGTATCTAATATGAATATAAAAATATTAATAAGTGTGTGAGAGAGGGGATGTATCTAATATGTATATAAAAACAATAATAAGTAAAGGGGGATGTATCTAATATGTACATTGTAGAAAATATATACATATTTATGACATGAATAGAAGTTTATTAATATGCTGAGTGTTTGCTGAGTCACTTCTGACTCATTGCTGAGTCAACAAGATAAACCCCATCTTGTCTGAACGGCTGCGGTTATTTCTAGGTTAAATCTAATGGCCTAAATGAATTCTAAAATCTATAAATAAGTGGGTAGACCCTAGACCTAAATCACTTGTAAAATTAGAGAAGCTACCGTCATGCTGCTGCCATGGAGTTCAGCATAGCCGTCACAAACTAAGAAGAGGAAGCCTAATCATCTACAACTAAATCTACACAAATCAAATCAAAAGATCTCTCTTTCTCTAATTCTTTTCTTTTGTTGGTGAGTATGATGATTCTCACAAGACTATTACAAACTAATTTGACTCAGTTATGAATGGATCACAAGAAAGTGATGTGATTTGTAATTGTAAATTCTATATATTGTGGATCTCTTATTATGTTATTATGTTGTCGTATGATGTAAATTATATATGCTATGTCATGCTATGTTGTAAATTCTCTTATGCTATGTCGTGCTATGTTGAGAATCATGTCAAGCTATGTTATACTATCATACTATGCCATGTTATAAATCATGCTATATTATGTTGAAAAATCATGATGTTGTTGGATCATGCTTAAAGTTATGTTTTTTTTTCTTAATTTAAATGGATCTTGTTTATGGGAATTTGCCTATTAGGTTAGGTGTACCCATAAACTTGAAACTATAATTAAATAAAACTTGATTATGGGAATTTGCCTATTGAGTTAGGTGTACCCATATAAAACCATGTTGTTAAAAAATTAGATGATGTTGATTCACACATGTTCATATGTAAGTTTATGAAAATTGATTGAGATCATATTAGGTGAATTTTGAACAAGTTGACACCTTTAGGTCCATGACATGTATAATCTATGCAAGTTGGACATATGCAAGTTTCACCCCTTATTATGATTCATTTGGTCACATATACATGTTGTTATTATGATAATCTCTTTTATGCTATGAGTTAGGCTATTCGAGTCTAACATATATTTTGCGAATAAACGTTCAAACGTGGGGTAGGGGTAATATTAGGAATTAATGAATTGGGTGCAATTTTGTAAGATTTTGCATACCATGAATGGATGTCCATAATTGAGTCAATTATGGACATTGTTAAAAATTGGAAGTAATTAATAATTCAAGTAGGGAATTATTAAAATTGGGGGAAAGTGGATTATTATTAATAATCAATGCTTAGGACACGAAGTTGGACCCGTTTGTGATGTAAACCTGCCCGGACCCGCCCGGCAAATCCAGTAGTCACAAATGTCGGCCCAATGTGAGAGGTCCTAGGCCCAAACTAAAGCATAACAGTTGTAAAGACACGAGGTTAGACTCTTTTATGGTGTAAGACTGCCCGGACCCGCCCGGCAAATCCAGCTGCCATAAATGCCAGTCTAATGTGAGAGGTCTTTATGAGGTTATGGCCTTAATGAACTAAGAAATACTTAACCAGATAATCATGTAAGGTGGGACATGGGGGTTAAGTAGGTGCCTTGGGTGGCATGAGGAATCTGGTGGTTGCCTTTAGAGGCATTTGAAATACGATTAGACTTAACCAAACACACACGTAAATGAACATGACTAAGTGGGTTAAGTGGGATGGACTAATGGGGACAAGCTTAGGTGGAATGCTTGTGGTAAATAGTGGGGGCCCATTTCAACCAGTATCCCAAAACGTATCTTTGTGGGCTCGACCCAAGTCGAGGACGGGACACGCATACTGGGTTTGACTATAAGAGGCCAAAACAGGGAGCGGTGGCAACGCAAGTCCAACGGGTTTCATATGCGTGTGTGGACCCGGGCTGGTAGGTAAGACGTTGTTGCATCGTGTAGGTATAAGCCGTGCATGTCCGTTGTATCAGGTTGCCACTTTAGGGGAGTGATACACCCCACTGTGGGGCCAGCACGGGTATCTACGAGTTAGGGAGCCGATCGAATAATGGGAAGTAAGGTACACCTAGTGGAGATAGGGGTAGGCGGCACCTATGTAGTCAGCTAGGGGTACGTAAAGCAATTGGGAAAGTTTCTAAGTGAAGCTAAGTGGGATGAATCTTTAGGGTGACTGGTGTGGTGCAGTATAGTGTTTATCCTTTAGTATTTAGGAGCGCCTATAACGTTGCCTTTAGCGATTGTCTATGTCCTTAATCTGCTCTTCATAGACATTTTCTTGTTTTCCAGCTTATGCCTTAGTCCAGTTATTTTGGTAATAGTATTGTAGAATTATCTTATTCACCAGACTTTATGTCTGACCCCCTCTTTTCCATCCTTTTTCTCCCTTCAGGTCCGCAGGTTGGGCCAAGTTCTAGTGGAGTCTAGTTGGATCGCTTATCTTCTGGAAAGCTTGGACTGCTGAAGTAAAGTCCAGCTTGTTATCTTTCTTTTTAATGGCTATTCATGTAATGGGATTATGTACTTGTTTTATCAAGATAGATATTGTACTTGACATTGAATATGGTGTTATGATGTAATCAAACATGTTTTGACTTCTGCTACAATGAAATAAAGTTTTTGAATTTCCAAGTACTATTTTATATCTGTCTTGTTGTAATTTTACTATTCTATATTCACTTAAAACCTCCATGGAAGTTAATGCATTCCCTTTGTGAGTGACATTAATGGACGTGGGGTGTTACACATACCCAGCGATGTACTCCAGTTGCTTCCATTCTAGAAACATAGCCCCTAAGCTGGCATGTCTCCTACTTAATGCATCAGCCACCGCATTGCCCTTTCCCGGTGTATATGTGATGTCAAAATCATAGGAAGCCAAGAATTCTAACCATCTCTACTGACGGAGATTCAGATCTTTCTGAGAGAAAAGATACTTCAACGACTTATGATCTGTAAACAGCTCAAATCTTTCTCCCAAGAGATAATGTCTCCACATCTTTAATACGAACACAATCGCTGCCAATTCCAAATCATGGGTAGGGTATCTTTTCTCGTGCGGTTTCAATTGCCGACTTGCATAAGCTACAACCCTACCGCCTTGCATCAATACAACACCCAGTCCGGTACCACAGGCATCCGTGTATACCGTCATCTCTTCATTCCCCTTAGGAATGACTAACACTGGTGCGCTTGTCAACTTTTCCTTTAGACTCTTGAATGCATTCTCGCACCTTTCATCCCAGACAAAAGCTTGATTCTTCTTGGTCAACTGGGTCAATGGTGCTGCTATCTTGGAGAAACCTTGGATAAACTTGCGATAATATCTAGCTAACCCCAAGAAACTTCTTACATCTGTTGCATTCTTGGGCGTAGGCCAATCCTGTACCATAGCCACATTCGCCGGGTCCACGGCAATACCATTCTCTAAAACAACATGGCCCAAGAACCTCACTTCCCTCTTCCAGAAGTGACACTTAGAAAACTTTGCTCTCAATTGGTGTTTTCTCAACACCTCCATCACTATTCTTAAATGTTTCTTGTGTTCTTTCTCTGCCCTCGAGTAGACCAAAATATCATCAACGAACATAAGGACAAACTTGTCCAACTGATCTCTGAATACCCTATTCATAAGATCCACAAAATATGCTGGGGCATTGGTCAGCCCGAATGGCATGACCAACCACTCATAAAACCCAGACGGCGTCCGAAATACCGTTTTAGCTATACTCTCAGCTTCCACTTTAAGCTGATGAAAACCTGTCGCGAGATCCAACTGAGAAAATACTCTCGCGCCACTCAACTGATCGAACAAATCATCTATCCGCGGTAGAGGATACTTGTTCTTCCTCGTCACTTTATTCAATTCGCGGTAGTCTACACACAAACGAAGGGAACCATCCGCCTTGGTAGCAAACACAACTGGTGCTCCCCATTCAGAAACACTCCTTCTGATAAATCCCTTCTTCAAAAGATCGCTGACTTGCACCTCGAGCTCTCGCTGCTCCCTTGGTGCCATACGACGAAGTGGCATCACTATAGGTCTGGCGTCTTTTACCAAATCAATACGGAACTCAATCTCTCGGTGTGGTGGAAGCCCGGTCACTTCCTCGAAAACATCCGGATACTGGCCAACCACGGGCAAACCTGATAACTCACTATGCGGAATATCGAGGGAGTTTAGAAAACTAGCCAATACCCCCTTACTGGGTAGACCACCGAACACTATCCTCCTCCCATCATCCGCTCTAGCTATCACCAAAAAGCCCTCACAGTCTACCACCACCCCGTATCTTCGGAGCCAATCTACTCCCAAAATAATGCCAAACCCAGTAAAGCCCAAAACAAAGCAATCACAAACAAACATGCATCCATGACTCGATAAGACCACATTACGACAAATCATGCTAAGGCTAGTCGAACCACCAATCGGGTTCGTCACTACTAAAGGTCTATCGACAATCTAGGGCTCCAATCCCAACCTATCTATCAGGTCACTAGATATGAAAGAACTGGAAGCTCCGGTATCAAACAAAACTCTAACAGGAACATCATAAACAGAAAGCATACCTTGAATGACGACATTATTTCCCTTCTCCGCCGCAGTTGGGGCATTTGACGAAGAAGGAATAGAATTAAGGGTGTAAGCTTTCACCATTTGCTTTTCTTTAGGGGGCTGTGGACACTTGTCCATGTGATGTCCCATTTGGCCACAGTTGAAGCACTTCCTGTCCGCTGGCTTGGCCCGACAATTACTAGCATAATGACCCTTCTTACCACAGCTGAAGCACTCAACATCTTGTTTATTCTTTTTCTTCTGGCCATCCTTAGTCTGATTCTGCTTTCTCTTATTCTGGGAACCACCCTTTCCTCCACCACATGCTTGTGGTTTTGGCTCTTCTGCAGATGCAACCTCAGTCTTCGGCTTAGGGTAGAGACTTTCTGACCTCAATGCTTTTCCCACAATCGACTCAAACGTCTCATCGATGTGGTTAATAAGCCCTTTCCCCCAAGTACTGATCCAAACCAGTTATGAATTTCTCATTCTTCTTCTCGGCAGTATCAATAAGAGATAACCCATATTTCGACAAAGTGTCGAATTCAGCAATATACTCCGAGACAGCTCTGCCATTCTGCTTGAGCTCCAAGAATTTCTTAAATAGCACTGACTTTTGAGCAGCTGGAATGAACTTCTCGCTAAAGCGAACCTTAAACTGCTCCCAAGTAATCTGATCTTCGGGAGTAGCTGCCTTTATAGCATTCCACCAATTCATTGCCCGCCCTTGCAGCTGACGGGACGCTAGCTTTCTCTTCATCGCATCCTCGATACCCAAATCCTCGAAGATACGTTCGCAACTATCCAACCAATCCTGAACATCCGTAGCCGACTCCGTTCCGTGGAACGGCTTCCCACCAAGGCTAGTATAATCCTTATTTAGCTTGGCGAAGTCGACTCTCGGCGCCTGCACTATTGGACCACCACCATTTCCACCATTGGGAACTGCCCTCTGCACGTCCCTAAGCATCTCTCTCGTGAGGTCAGTAAACATCGTCCTCATGTCAGCAGCATTCCTATTATTGGCCCCTCTACCGGTACCTCTAACATATCGTCTCATCGTCAATCTGAAAAAGGAAACGATTAACGACCCCATAGTGGTGCTAGTGCAGCACGACTTCATTCTTATACTACTAATAGTATATATATATATAGCTTTTAAAACCCAAAATAATCACAAATACGCTCTCTCGTATACGTATACTATCTCTCCTTGATAACTTCCCTAGGTTAACTACGCAACCTAGAGCTCTGATACCAAGTGTGACGGCCCGCCCTGCACCAGCCTGCATTTCCTACGAAAGTGCACTGTACACATGCCCGACTAGCACGGAACGGTCGTCAGAAGAAAGGAAAGAAGGGAACGAACTAGTCAATAACCTGTAGAATGTCTCACAGCGCATGGAGTAAAATATAATAATAATAACATACTTGACATAAAACAGGTGAGACAGTGCATAAGCTGATAACTAAAATCAACATCAACATCAGAGCAGCGGAAATCCAAATACAGCTTATTACAACTTTTCAAATTTACTGTCTCTAAACAAAAGAAAGCTAAAGTAGAAGATGCACCACAAATGCCCAAGCAGTGATCTTCAACAACACAGGGAGAATACTATATATATTACGTGGAAGACTCCTGCTCGTCTCCGGATCATCGACCCGTGCATCACCAGCTAACCTGTCTCAAGTCTGCTCGTATGAGCACCCAGAGTAATAAGAGGAGACATAAAACTCTGGGTCAGACATAAAGCCTGGTATGAGCGATAAGCATCTAAACAGAACAATAACAGGTATACTAAACCATACCTGAACCTGGACCTGCAACCAAAGAGTTAGCACCACATACCGTACAGTACTCTAAGGTGCCATAATAAATAGTGTAAAGAATACGGGGGTGGGGTGTGCATGTCATAATGATAGCAGACAAATCATCCATAGCAACCATCCTCACATCTCTCACTCAGTGCATAAAGCATACGATGTCCACCACTGTCAATCACTAGACCCATCGAAGTAGTGACGGAGTTCAACTTGTACAACTACTGCTACTACCAAGCTTACCACATGGAGTCATGACCAAATCTTTACAAATGACCCCACTTCATTGGTTTATAGCCCTTTAGTCGTACCTAGGCCACTGTGGCCCTGAATCCGTTCACGTACCTCCCATACATAGTGATCCAAAGTCATGGACATCGACTGCCCCTTGGCACACGTCCCGCAGCAAAGCCCAATCATGAAGTGAACTCATCGGTTCTCAACTGGATCCTGAGCTCTAACTTCCCATATTGGACTACCTTTGCATCTCCGGTTATTGGTCAATACTGGGTCGGGTCGGGTTCTCCTTCTAGCCATCGGTTCGGGTCAGGTCCTCTACTTCGGGTCGGTTCGTAGTCTTCTCCTGTAGCGGTTCGGTTCGGGTCCACAGCGTCGCATCGGTTCGGGTCGGGCGTCTCACTTCGGGTCGGGTCGGGTGTCCTCGGGTCGGGTGCCATCTCCCTTCCAGTTTGTGCTTCTGCTCCGATCCGCTCCCTCGTCCTTCACGTGCTCCGATCCGATCCCTCCTTCTTCATCCGATCCGATCCCAGTTCAATTAGCGTGGCCTTCCTTCTTGTCAGTTCTCCCAAGTGTCAAGTTCCGATCCGAGCCCTTCGTGCCTGAGTCGATCCGATCCCCAGCTTAACCAACATAGCCTTCCTTTTTGCCAAGCCTCTTTTGTGCCAGACTCCAGTTCGGGTCGGGTTCCTTACCCAGATCTCCAATCCGATCCGAGCCCATCTCCGATCCGATCCGAAACCCCGCACAACTTTCTGCAACTTTTTCCAGCAACTTATTTACGCCATTCGACGACGTTTTCGACAAATCTAACTATACTAATCAATCACAAATCATGTCAAACAGTCATAGCAACATAGCAAACTAACCACAAACACCAAAACAATGAATTTACATGTCAAAATGGATCAAATATACCCAAAACCCCTTATTTTCCCTTAAGCATGTTTAAGTAAAACTAATCATAGGGTTAACAAAACTTAATCAAACTAAACCAAATTTCTACCAGAGGCATAAAGTATTATTTTCGAATTTATAGACATTTTTCCAGAATTTATTAGTGTATAAATTCGCTAATCTTCACTAATTACCCTTAATTAACTGTAATTAGTGTCAAAACGATGCTAATCACTCACCTTGGCCACAAAATAAAACACCAAATCTGAAATACTCTCTGTTCGGGTCGAATTCCTATGTATAGCAGCAGCTCCAACCTTGCTCTGTTGCTATTTGGCCCTGATTTGATGTAGTTTAGGATTAATCTTCACTAAAAATGTGTTTTGGAGTGGTTTTAGAGGATGGAAGCCATTACTAGGGTCTCAAGAAGGTTTGTGGCGGCTCAAAACTGAAATGAAAGTGATTTCCTAACCCTAACCTGCCCTCCTATGCCTATAAACCCGAAATTCCCCTCTGGGCCTAGCGGCTAATCGCCCGGTTAAGCCCAATTAGCTAAAATTAACCCTCTAAACTTCCATTCAGCCATATCTCCCAAACAGTAAGTCCGTTTGGCTATTATGACCACTCTACGGAAAGAGAAACCATCATCCGGTGCCAATGGAAGTGGTTTTAGGTCAAAATTCCTTTCCAGTCAAAAGTTATGGCCAAAACAGTACCAGCTAGGGGTAAAATGGTCATTTAAAAATCGGGAAAAATCATGAACATGGGAAATGACCCCAATAGTCGTCCCCCAAAGTTACATGACCATACGACTTCGTATGTGAAAGAAACAAATATTCTACGGTCCTATGGTGCGTAGAATACGGGTCGTTACACTTTAATTCATTCTGAATAATTCATACAACGATTAAAAGTCAAAGATGAAGACGGTGGCTGAAGACCGGGGGTTTTCACGTCGTATGGTTGATTTCTGATATCTTGATTGGACCGTACACCCAAGATGAGGGAATAATAGGTGATCATCTAGACGTATTTGGAGATCTACCGGATATGGTTTCGTTCAGACCCAAAACGGACTTGTAAATGGATTGTGTGTCTGACATTGTATTCCTTTATATTGTATTCATTGATCTCTGTTTCATATATAGCTGTTTGGTGGCGGAGAATTTATTCTCTTGCTTAACACCCTGTTATATATTGGTAGATGATTAATGAATAGTATGGTATGATAATGTGGCATGCTAAGATGCATACGATCAAGGCTTTTGTTGAAAAGCAGAGCCTTGAGGATGAAGATCAAAGCATGGCGTCAATTAGCATAGCTTTGAGTATATCGTTACTTCGCGAGCCTCACACCCCGGTATGATGTGAACGGTTTGTTTGATTAGTAGGTTGACCAATATACTTTATATATACATGGATTGGGTCAACTGAGCGTTGCTGGGTGTGGTCGCTCCACATATGAAGATTGGGCAATTGTTTCAGCCGAAGCCCATGGGGATAGAACACTAGATTGTTCTTCCAAAGTGCGGTTAGAATGTATTACGGTGTTTCCTCTTGCCGAGACGTAAGCCATGGAGATACATGACGCGATTTGTCTTTCGAATCAGGAGCCATCATGATGGAAACCCAACTTTCCAATACAAGCTTTACGGTTTCAATTGTATACTTATATGGTGACATAATATATTATGCCGCCTACATAGTATATTATGCTACCTAAGATTGATGCATTTATTTTCAAAAATTGATTTCTACACTGTGCACTTATAGTATAAAAGATGAATTTTGCGTATTAAGCATTTTTGACCATTATAAGGTAAACTCTATCCTTCGGCTTTCATTGCAAGGGACTTGAGTCTTATAATGGTTTCATTTTCTAAAAGCATTGCGTTGTTTTTATGCACTGGTATTCTTGGGAGGAAACCCATTCCGCGATAGCGGCGTGGTCCCTTGACTTACCCAACTTTAAAATAA
Source organism: Allium sativum (assembly GCA_030737875.1). Classification (NCBI taxonomy): domain Eukaryota; kingdom Viridiplantae; phylum Streptophyta; class Magnoliopsida; order Asparagales; family Amaryllidaceae; genus Allium; species Allium sativum. Next base: position 1,021,348,081 of record CM060918.1, on the reverse strand, counting down.
AGTTAATAACTGTTTTAGTTCTCATACCAGTCCTATGACTGACCTGGAGTTTATTGTTTTGACCTAAACTCTAGGTGCCCATATTTTCCACACGGGCAGCTAGTAGTTTTGGTTTTGCAGATATTATATTCACAGGATCCTGGTCTACAGCTGAAGTGATATTCGGAAGGCTCTGTATCCGCGTATTTCTTTCAGTTGTGTTTTGTATTATTTTTCCGCTGCTATTTAAATGTAATTTAAAACTCTGATATTATTGAATTTCCAATGTATATTGTTTGTTCATACTCTGGAATATTCTTTTACTCTGATGTAATTGTTGTAACAGCAATGAAATATTCTTTTGTTTTGTGTTCTGATGTGTGGTCTCTTGCCGAGGCCTTTTGAGGAACAAAACCCCACACCTATATGGTGGCTAAGTTGGGGACAATATCTTGCATGAACGGAGGTGCGGGTTGTTACAGTGGTATCAGAGCCAATACCCAGCTGGAATTGTGGATCCTGTGTGGACCACAGCGCCTGGGTGAGGTGTTTGTGAGCCAACAGGGACGTTGGGCTCTGTAGGATGGGAGAATGTAACACCCCTAATTCCCATATCGTGGAAGCCTGTGTTTAGTGGTACTTATATAGTAGAGCCCGTCTCTTACTAACGCCGAGGCCTTTTGAGAAACAAAACCCCACATCTAATGGTGGCTATGTTGGGGACAATATCTTGCGTGAACGGAGGTGCGGACTGTTACATTAGAGGTTATATATTGGTAGGAATCAATGGTATGGTGTGGATTGACAATGTGGCATGCTAAGATGCAAATGATCAAGGCTTTTGTTAAAAAGCAGGCCTTGTCGTTGATGATCAAAGCACAGCTTGAATAAGCATAGCTTTGTGTATTACGTAGCTTCACGAGCCTCACAACCCGGTTGGAGTCTAAAACGAAAGAAGGGAACGCAGGGAGAGCAGCACGTTTCTTTCTAGCTAGAAGTGGTGTTTGGGTTTTACACAGCCCGACATTTTACTTATGTGGATGATGGAATGAGGTGCCTCGGATGATAGGTCCTATAGGATCGGGAAACGTGTGTTCAGGAATAACTAATCCACAAAGCTGTATGTGTGGACCGGCCCTGCAGCTTTCCAAGGGTTCACTGCGGGGGATCCTGAGACATTAGCTAGAGTGTCTCGAATCGGTAAGGAGCTCCTCCCTTTCCTTGACTCATGATGGAAACCCAATTTCCAATACGACCTCATGCGGTTTTGATTGTAGAACTAGCATGGAGACATAGTAGGATGGGGTACTATGCCGTCTATGATTGATACATTATGATTGAAATGTTTTTGAAACATATATACACTAGTAATAATATCAAACCCGTTTTTTTTATCGTATCAAGCATTTTTGACCATTATAAGGTAAAACTCTATCCTCCGGTTTGCGTTGCATTGTGTGATGGGACTTGAGTCTTATAATGGTTTCATTTTCCCAAAAATCATTACGTTGTTTAACGATTTACTTTAATTTATGCACCGGCAATCCATTGGAATAAAACCCGTTCCGCGTTAGCGGCGTGGTCCTTGGATTTTCCTTATTGCTATTAGTTATATTAGTTAAGAATTCTCACACCAGTCCCATGACTGACTCGTAGTTTGTTTCACTTTGCAAACTCGGGTGCCCTCTTTTCCACACGGGCAGTCGAGTAGTTTTTGCAGATATTTATCTTTTGAGCAGGATTCTGGATCGAAGCCTAAAGCTGTGTCCAGAGCATAGAAGTGTTCCTGTTTATTGTATTAAGATATTGTAATTTGTCTTCCGTTGTATTTTTTTTTCAATGTACTCTGATATTCTGTACTCTGATGTAACATTACTGTAATGTTTATAAAGTTTGCTGTTATTGTTCTGGTGTTGTTGTATTCCCAGAGTTAACGTATTCGGGTTTTGAACGGTCTTGGTCGATCTAGCGATCCATTGGGTTCGGGCGAACCCGGAGCCGTTACAGTTGGTATCAGAGCTCTGGTTAGCTCAAAAATCTTTGGGGTACAACTCGTTAGAACTGAACATAAGACACATCAGAGATTGGAATAGTAATATCCAATAAGAATACTCATTAGAGATAGGATCAGTAGTATCCTAGAATGAGAAAACTCATTAGAGATGGGGTTAGTAATGCCCTAGAATGAGTTGAGAGTGCCAAGTCTATAATTAACGTATTTGTATAATCCGATCTTAGAAAAGATGATTTTTGAAAAGTTAACCAACAAATAAAATTATTGAAATCAATAAAAGAATGAAAATTTAGTTAGTTAATTAAACAACTTTTTAGCTTCGTTCCTTTTCGAGGACGAAAAGTTCTTAAGTGGGGGAGATTGTAACAACCCGGAAATTTGGGGCCAATTTTAAAATTCTATTTTTAATTTTGTTAAGAAATTAGGGTCAAAATTAAAAACTTTATTCTTTTAAATAATTTATTTTAAAATAAGAATGGTTGAAAATTTTAGGTTTATAATATTAATTATATTCTGAACTTGAAATGGCGCGGTAATTTCAATATTTGATTTTGAACCTTGAGAAAATTATAATTGGGAGTTAATAATAAATAAACATAATTTATTTGTAAATATGAATATAACAAAAAAAATTGACTGTAGCCTATATTTGCATTAATAAAGTGGTCTGAGAACCATAATAAACCTGAATAGTTTATTTATAAATATGAGCATGACTTTGAGATGAAACAATTAGGCTTAACATTAAAATGGGTATTAAGTTATATGCCTAAAATTTTTATTCTATGGGACCATTTGATTTGATATTATTCTATGGGGCTCTGTGACCTGGCATTATTTTATGATAAATTTATATATATACATTAAAATCCATTCTTTAATGTGAAAGAATCATTAAATACGATTCATTGTTTTGAAAATGAATGTACATTTGTATTTGTCATATGCATAGAAAATTTTATACAAATTAAATATCTCATTAACACATACCTTTTATTTACTTCTTTTCCATTTAATTGTCTTTTCTTTCAATTAGAAAACCACAATTTGAACATCAGCTACTTTATTTATTTTGACCGTTTCCTCTCACTCCACTCTCCTCTTTATTTTGGTTTGCCACTTGAAGCTTCATAAATAGAAAAAAAATTTAAAGTAAATATGTTATTTCGACATTGATTTTAAATATATTAATATATGCATTGATTAGAAAATATGTTAATTTAAATTGATTTGTGAACATGTCATTAATTTAGTAAACATGACATTTGGCATTGATTATAAGCATGCTAATATATGCATTAATTAGGAAAATATATTCAATTGAGAATATATCATTGACGTTAATTTAGAGAATATGTACATGTAAATTTGAGAAACATATAAATTTGTCAGTGAATGTAATTAGAAAATACGTTCATGTTAATTTTAAAAAACGAAATTTTGCCTAGCCTATATAATTTCCTAATCCTAACCTAATCCATCGTTATTCAGAAAACACAGCAACCTCTCTTTTCTTCTCCTCCTTCTCATTTCAGCCACCATTCCCTTTTCCTCTTTCTTCCTCCTCTAATCTCTCCTCCTACGAAAAGAATTAGATCCTCCTCCTTTAGATTTTTTTGTAGAGATTCTTCTCCTCTTTACATCCATGCCAAGATCTTCACCTAAAATTGCATATAGACCCAGAACACACCCCCCCTAACCCGCGGGTTTCAGCCTAAACCGCACCCCTAGGGCCCCACCGCACCCCACACCAACTTGGGTGCCTACTCCCCTCCCACTCCTCTCCGTCGTGCCACTTCCTGATTGCCTCCAACCCTCCTAGATTTCAAGATAATTGCAACCCTATATTTGAGCATATGGGTTCAAAGGCACGGCTTTGATTTGGAAGAAGAAGAGGCGAGTTTTCTATTTTTAAAAATAAATTAAACGTTTAATTATTTATTATTAATGGAAATTCATAAATATATGTTTATGATCTTATCCGTAATGATTTGGGTTTGGATTTTTTGTTGTATGATTTGAGAAGTGTTGGAATGTTCATGCTTGTTTAGATTCATTTTATTTAGATCTATAAAACACCAAATTGTTTAGATATGGATTCAAGTAAATATATTCATTTTTACAAATTCATGATATGATATGTGGTTAATATGAAATTTATAAAATTGTTTGTATGTTATAACATGGATGTTGACACCAAATATATAAAGTTGGCGTTGTATGAAATATTGAGTTGGCTATGTATGTTGACACCAAATATATAAAATTGGCGTTGTATGAAATATTGAATTGGCTATGTATGTTGACACCAAATATATAAAATTGGCGTTGTATGAAATAAGATTATAAAATTGGCGTCGTATGTTTTCAGGAAGTAAGATTATAAAATTAGCGTTGTGTTGAAACATGAATAAAAATTATATTTTTAGCGTTTATGGAAAACATGAAGATGCAAGTATATTTTTAGCGTTTATGAAATATAATTATATTTTTAGCGTCATGAAATATTATGAAATATGTAGATAAAGTTAGCGTCATGAAATATTATGAAACATGAAGATAAAGTTAGAGTTGCATTTATGCATATGAAAATAAAGCATATTCTTATACATGATATTGCATATGAAATTAAGTCATATTTTGTTGTAGCAATATTGCATATGAAATTAAGTCATATTTTGTTGTAGCGATATTGCATATGAAGTATAGTTATATTTTGTTGTAGCGATATTTCATATGAAGTATAATCATATTTGGTTGTAGCGATATTGCATATGAAATGCAATCATATTTTGTAGTCATGAAATTTCATATGAAATGCATTAATATTTTGTAGTCATGAAACTGCATATGAAATACATTCATATTTTATAGTCATGAAAATGCATATGAAATATATTCGTATTTTAAAGTTAAGATTTTGTCATTGAAATTAAAATTACATTCTTATGTAATTAAAAGATTAGATCTTGACGCTGCAAAATTATATACATTTTAATGTAATAAATAGAAATAGAATTTACATTGTAATTAAAGATAAGAATTTACATTGTAATTAAAGATAAGAATCTACATTGTAATTAAAGATAAGACTCTACATTGCATTTAAAGATAAGAATCTACATTGTAATTAAAGATAAGAATTTACATTGTAATTAAAGATAAGAATCTACATTGTAATTAAAGGTAGAATTTTACATTGCAAAAAAGAAAAAAGAAAAAAAGCAAGATTTGTCATGTAATATTAATTACATTTTTAATGTAACTAAAAAGTAGGATTTTACATTACAAATTAAAAGACAAGTGAAAAGATAGAAATTTTACATTATAATGTTGATTACAATTTTAATGTAATTAAAAAGGAGATTTTACATTGAAATTAAAAGAGAAGAATTTTACATTATAATGCCAATTATATTTTTAATGTAATTTAAAAGAAGATTTTGGCATTGTAAATTATTACATTTTTAATGTAATTAAAAGAATTGATTTTCCATGAAATCATAGGAATATAATCATAAGAATAAAGAATGAAGTGCAACGTTGAAATGTAATTTGCATTTCTATGTAAATAAAAGAATAAAGAAATAAAAGTTACATTTTTAATGTAAAACGAAAGGTTACATTTTTAATGTAAATAAGATTAAAAAGAAAGGTTACATTTTTTATGTAAAAAGAAAAGTTTACATTTTTAATCTGAATAAAAATAATAGGAATGAAATGTATATTATTATCGTCACTTTAGATGCGATAAAAGAACAGAATAAATATTATATATTTTTGTCGTCATTTTAGAGACGGTAAAAAGAAGTTACATTTTTCAATGTAAATAGAAGAAAAATAGTAAGTTACATTTTTATATGTAATGTGAAAAACCGCAACTTCCCCATAAAGGAAAGCGTCGGATAGTTCGAGAACAAGCCACAACAGAATGCAGACGGAAGAACATTTTATTGTATATTGCAACAATGCATCAGATTACAAGAATATACAGAGTATAAATGAATATTATACAACACAGATTATCAGAGATTACAATATATTATATAGCAGCGGAAAATAATACAATACACAACTAGAAGAGATATACGGATACAAAGCTTTCCGGATATCGTTCCAGCTATAAACCAGGATCCTGTGAATATAAATCTGCAAAACCAAAACTACTAGCTGCCCGTGTCAAAATAAGGGCACCCAGAGTTTAGGTTAAAAACAATAAACTCCAGGTCAGTCATGTGACTGGTGTGAGAACTAAAACAGTTATTAATCTTTATTTTTAAAGTTAGGTAAATCAAGGGACCACGCCGCATAACACGGAACGGGTTTCCTCCCAAGAATACCAGTGCATAAAACAAACAGCGCAATGCTAAATAAAGAAAAATGAAGCTGTTATAAGACCCAGGTCCTATCACACAATGCAACGCAAGCCGGGGGATAGGGTTTTCCCTTATAACAGCCAAAGAATGCTTGATACGCTTAAAACAAATCATTTGATACTATAATAAGTGCATAGTGTATAAAACAACTTTCAAATCATAAGTATCAATCATAGGCGGCATGGGTACCATATATCATGTCGCCATACTAGTTCTACAATTAAAACCGCAAATGTCACGTATTTGGAAATTGGATTTCCATCTATGAACCGAGGCAAAAGATAGTCCTCAACCGATTCGAGACGCTCTAGCCCGTGTCTCAGGAACAGCCGCAACTGCCCCTTGGATCGTCAGGGCCGGTCCACCGATGTGGATTATTATGCCTGAACAATACGTCTCCCCTCCCTTTGGGGCGTCAATGAGCCAACGAATGACTCCATCGGACCCGGATCGTCCGATCTAACCGAGGCGCCTCGCAACAGCAACAACCACACAGGTGAAAAGAATATAAATGTCAGGGCAGGTAGGTCACTGACACCACCCTAGCTAGAAGGAAACGCATGCCCTCCCTGAGGTCCTCTCCCGTTTCTGGTTCACAACCGGGGTGCGAGGCTCGCGAATTCACGTTACACAAAGCTGTGCCACACAGGCTGTGCTTTGATCATCACCACAAGATTTTGCTTTTCAACAGAAGCCTCGATCAATTGCCACTTAGGCATGCCACACAGGCAATTCACTCCATGCGTTTGATATCCATCAATATATAACCCCTGAGCTCGTACGTCTCAGAGAAGGGCGTTAAGCAAGAGAATAAATTCTCCGCCGCCAAACAGATATATATTTAATAGGGATCAATCACACGGACTAAAATCCAATGTCAGACACACAGTCCATTTACAAGTCCGTTCTGGGTCTGAACGAAACCGGAGGCACCTAGTACCCCGCATGTCCATCGATCTCCAAGTACGTCTGGACGATCACCAACTGTTTCCATCTTCTTGGGTGTACAGCCCAATCAAGATCATCAGTAATCACCCAAACGACGTGAAGACTTCTGGTCTTCGACCATCGTCTTCATCTTCAACTTATCGTCGTATCAGTTATTCAGAATGGGATAAACCCGGTCTTTCCGAATAACTTGTGTATATATTATAAAAGTGTTACACAAACACAACATACGCCTCATTCCAATTCATCAGTCACTAACCGTAAATTAATCAAGAGAATAATTTCCCAAATATTAACCCCGAAGGCCGAAACCAACATCAGATCAATATCCAGAAAACCATTCTGCTTGGCTAACCGACAGTTAGTTTCTAAATTTCACATTCATAGGGAAAGGTTCCCATAAATTTTATCCAAGATAAATTCCTTGAATTTATTCTTTATTCTATTTTTGAATATCAATTCAAACTAGTCGGGATTAGCGAACCTTACCGAAGTAATCATTTGTTTTAATTTCCCAATCCCAACCTATTCATTCCATGAAGTAAAACGGGTCTTACTTCACATCTAACACCACAGTGTTATCGGTAAATTCAATTACCATTTCACGTTCAAATCTAATTAAAGATTTAACTATCGCCTGGAGTAAAACTGGTGATACTCCATTCTCGATCTTTTCAATCTAATTAAAGATTCATTAAAACTCCACTTAGTTTTAATCTTTGACTGGGTTAAAGAATCAGTGTCATTTAAAACATGGTTCACGATAAACCCAAAATCACTTTCCATTAATTATCGGGTTAAAGAACAAGTGTTATTTAAAACACTGTTCACGATAAACCCAAAAATCAATATCAATTTAATTCCAATTAAATATCATTTAATTGGTACACTTCATTAAATCTAAATAAAAAGATTTAATCTTTTCTCAACTGGGTTCAAGAACAGTGTTAGTGAAGACACCATTCACGACAAACCCAAATCACATTTGATATTCAATATAAGGCTCTGAATAGAAAATATATCGGCTTATATTCAATATCAAATTCTACGATTAACAAATGTCGTATTGGAAATAACGGTATAAATATATATCTTTCAAATTTCCATAACAACATGTGTATAATCACGAATTCCAGCATCGAAATATTCCGAAGACAATTTCGATTCAAATCCACTCCAATGCAATCATTGGAAATTCCGGTTATTTATAAAACCATTTCAAATTCAATTTATTTATTCAAAAATAAATAGAATTATAATTTTAGTTCAAAACTAGTTCATTTCGATAAAATCTATTTTTATCTTTTCAAATATGGAGTTTTTCATCCCAATCCTTTCTAAGTCATTTCTTATGATTTTACACAAATTATTAATATTTTTAATAATTTTATCAAGGTCCGTACAGTCGATTTCCATCAATGGCTATCGAACTGCACTTACAGCGACCTTTTTCAAATTTGATTCGGACATAATTCCAAATCCAACCGTTAGATTTCAAATTTCTAATATTCCTTAGAAAGCTCATTTCGATTCGAACCCAACGGTTCCGGTTTTAGGAGAATCCGACGGTCGGATCTCCCATAATGTCCGTTTGGAATAAATGGTCGAAATTCACGAACTGCCGCGGCGCGGCGCGTTCTATTCAGGCCATTATATTATATATATATAATATATATTTCGTCGATTTCTATTTAAAACGAATTATATAAATAGTTTTAAATTCGTTTCAAAAGCAATTTCAACTTCCATTTTAATTCAAATCAAAATTGAATTCTTCTTTATAAATTCGTTTTAAAATTCATTTCTATTCAATTCAAATTTCAATTCAATTTGAATTCATTTCAATTTGTTTCCAATGCAATTCGAATTCGTTTTCAATTCAATTCGAATTGGTTTTATATTCAATTCAATTCAAATTCGTTATATATTCAATTGAGATCAAATTCGTTTTCTATTCAATTCATTTCAAAATCGTTTTCAATTCAATTCAAATTCGTTATATATTCAATTGAAATCAAATTCGTTTTCTATTCAATTTGATTCAAATTTCATTTCAAGATATGCGATTTCGAAATCACTTTTCAATATTCATTTTAAAATGAATAAAATCGATATAAACATCGTTCACGTCAAAATGGCGCATCTCTAATCAACACGGCTTCATATCATTCTATTTTCAAATATTCTATTTCAAATATTTCTTTTTTTTTCAAATATTTCCTATTCAAATATTTCTATATTAAAATATTTCGTTCAACACATGACTTATCTCAATGGATGAGTACAGTCAACACATGAACCTTTATTTTCTAAATTGGAATGAGGCCCAATCAATCACCATATAATGTTAATTATATGGATTTTCATACATCACACGTATATAATAGCATTGCAAAATAATCAACCATCAACCAAAGTGCACTACACTGTATAAGCATCAAATATAGATATCTAACGCTTATAACAGCCTGTCAATCAATCGATCAACATATTTAATCAATCAGGATGAGTGAACTTCAAATTTCATCCCAACACCCGTGTGGGGTTTCAAAACAATCAAACACAGATTTTATTTGTGCAGTTGGGCGATGTGTGAAATTTATCGTCCCAATCAATGTCAGTCAAATCAGTGTACATAAACAAACCGTCCGGTTTGTAAATGAATATTTTATTCACTTCACGTTAAAAATTATATTTTTAACGATAAAAACATTTTATTTCAACATATGAATTTCTATTCAGTTCATTTATTAAAAAAAATTCTATCTTTATTTTTCTAACTTATTTTAGAAAATTTCGGCGGCATAACGGCACGATACTAGAAACGGGACGAGGCCTAGCCTTATCCCCGGTATAGTAAAGGCCCACGCCATTCACACATCAATCAATCCATTCCATTTCACCAAACAATTCAATTCAAATCAAATAATTCAACTAGTCTATGCAACCAACAAACAAGTCCATGGTTTGTGGTCGATTGTGTCGGGTGCTACTAAGCACCGTCTGCATCCTAGTATATATATATAAATAGAAATGAAATTGAAAGGTGAGAAATTCTCACCTATAGCTATCCAAACATCTTGACTCTTCTTTGATAGAAATCTTCGTCGTTTTCGCCTTTTGTCGCTTTCGTTGCCCTTAGCCACTACATATGTAAAAATCGAATTTTTACTTCGCTATTCAATATATAAAAATCGAATTTTCACTATGCTATTCAATATATAAAAATCGAATTTTTACTTTGTTATTCGATATATAAAAATCAAATTTTTACTTCGTTGCTATATAAAAAAATATATCGCCTTTGTTATAAATAAAAATCTGACCCTTCTTCTAAATAAAAATCCGACCTTTATAAATAAAAATGTAATCTTTTCAGTTTAAAGAAAAAATCTAACCTTTTTGAAACTAAAAATCTAATCTTTTTTATAAATAAAAAACGTATTTTTATCTATATAAAAATTCTAACTTTGTTTAAAAACCTTATCTTCTTTTTATATATAAAAAAACCATATTTCTTTAAACTAATTAAACTAAGTAAAACAAAATAACTAAAGAAAGAAACTCACATTTTTTTTTATCGTTCAAGGGGAAGGACGATGCTCAATTGGAGCCGGCGGCGTCGGAGGACGGGGAGCGGATCACCACAGTGGCGCAGGGGGCCCCAGGGATTGTCGGTGGCGGTTTAGGGTTCAGGGGGGGTTACAGATTGGGTGCGCGAGGTCTTCTGGTGGGGCTCAGGGACGTCGGGCTCGATTTGGGTGCGTGTGGCTCTCGGAGGAGGTAGGGAGGAAGGAGGAGGAGTTCGACGTGGGGAAGGGGGGTGCGGCGCTGCCTCGCCGGAGGCGGCGATCGCCTGGCGGTGGCGTCACGAGATCGAGAGGGCCGTGTTTTTTTTTATTCTATTTCGATTCTCTGAATGAACGGTAAGGGATAGTGGGGGGGTTATTGTGAAGTTTTTAATTAATTTATTTATTATATATTTTTTCCCACTTCAAATTGACTTTTTAAATTAACACCGATTCGAGCCCAACGACGGTCGCCCCTAGCGTATTACCACCATTCCGAACACAATGGGATATGTTTCGTGAGCCAGTTTGGCTGTTACGCTCAGTTTCCGTTTAAATTAATATTTAAATCTATATATTCAATTTCAAACGTACTTTTCAATTTACTGGGGTCACATACGGACTCTAAAAATTCCCGAAAAATAATTTCTAGCTTCGTATTGACGATACGGTCCTAACAAAACTAATTTGGTCAAATTCTGAGACCGTTTGAAAAATGGCCATTTTCCAGTCGATTAAAATCAACTGAAACTGGTCAAACGCGTTTTCCTTTGCCACACACACATATTGATTCGAAAAATTATGAAATTTGGAATCTAGCAATAATTTGACATCACGGATCCAATAAAAGTGGTTTCATCGAAATCCGAGGTCGTTTGCAAAATGGCTATTTTTAAGGGCCTGAATTCCATAGCGACTATTCAGAATTTTCAACTGGACATATCTTTTTATTCCCGCTATGAAATTTTGATTTGTTGGATTCGTTGGAAAGATATTATCAATTAGATCCTAATGTTTTTGGTTTCACTAAAATCCGGATTGTTTTGCACCCGATGCATTCAATTGAAGTTTGAAATTGAATTATCGAACTACCGCGCCATTTTCAATTCCTTTAATAAATATAAATAATTATTTATATTCTAACGACGACGTATATAATATATACGTTCGATTTATATTCAAAATAAATTTCTGGTCGATATTATTTAAAATAATTCATTTTAAATAATCAAAATTCGCTAAAATTGCCAAAATAAAAATTTTAAACTGGCCCAGATTTTCGGGTTGTTACAATCTCCCCCACTTAAAACTTTTCATCCCCGAAAAGGAACAAAGTCGAAAGTGGTTTGATTAATCAACTCTACGTTCGATCCGGCTTCCATTCTCCAACTTTTTAGTTTCTGAGAATTTTCAAATTCTTCAAAAATTTGGCTAACACCCTAAATTTTCGAAAAATTTCGCCATAACCTCCCCTGCACCGGGAGCATCGGGGAATTTCAAATAGCTTCCCCGGTCCTTCTAATCTCAAAAAGAAAAAGAAAAAGCCAAGCGGCTAGCCAATAGGCTCATAAAATCATCATCACCCAAACAAAACAGTAAATTATGTAGTAAACATGTACCTATTTGTCGGGCAAACAAATTTTATTCTCTGCTCTAGCCTCCTTGCTATGACCTGTTCAATGAAAGTACATGTATACGCAAGCAAATGCGACCAATTTTCAATACAATTCAATATGTGATTCAATTAGGATAAATGGCTAAAAATTAGCACACAAATAAACAAACAACACAAACATCAATCAATTAGTGAATTAGAGTTTCAAATTCATAATTTTGATACATATACAAAAATCATGTTCTTGATGCTAAATCACAACAATAGGCCCTATCTAATTTTTGGTTCTCACACCAGTCAATAGGAAATATATAGATATTACACGTTCGTCACTCGAATATAAATTCTGATGATGATATATCAATCATCAGAATCACCCCCGGGCGACTAGAGTGTAATTCTATATCTATCCAGTATATTAAAACTTCAAATACACGTTTGCAAGGCGTATATGCAAAATCTTTATATACTGGACTGTCCTAATCAATATAAAATAAATATTCAAATACGTATACAATGATTTAAATTTTCAAATCAAAAATTGGTTTTCATGTTAAAATTTACTCCTCACACTCGTTCTAGGATACTACTGATCCCATCTCTAACGAGTCATTCTAATTGGATATTGCTAACCCAATATCTGATGAATTCTTTCGTATGGTTCTAATGTGCCTTGTTCTCTGCTTTGTAAACCAAAGCTCTGATACCAACTGTGAAAAACTGCAACTTCCCCGTAAAGGAAAGCGTCGGATAGTTCGAGAACAAGCCACAACAGAATGCAGACGGAAGAACATATTATTGTATATTGCAACAATGCATCAGATTACAAGAATATACAGAGTATAAATGAATATTATACAACACAGATTATCAGAGATTACAATATATTATATAGCAGTGGAAAATAATACAATACACAACTAGAAGAGATATACGGATACAAAGCTTTCTGGATATCGTTCCAGCTGTAAACCAGGATCCTGTGAATATAAATCTGCAAAACCAAAACTACTAGCTGCCCGTGTCAAAATAAGGGCACCCAGAGTTTAGGTTAAAAACAATAAACTCCAGGTCAGTCATGTGACTGGTGTGAGAACTAAAACAGTTATTAATCTTTATTTTTAAAGTTAGGTAAATCAAGGGACCACGCCGTATAACACGGAACGGGTTTCCTCCCAAGAATACCAGTGCATAAAACAAACAGCGCAATGCTAAATAAAGAAAAATGAAGCTGTTATAAGACCCAGGTCCTATCACACAATGCAACGCAAGCCGGGGGATAGGGTTTTCCCTTATAACAGCCAAAGAATGCTTGATACGCTTAAAACAAATCATTTGATACTATAATAAGTGCATAGTGTATAAAACAACTTTCAAATCATAAGTATCAATCATAGGCGGCATGGGTACCATATATCATGTCGCCATACTAGTTCTACAATTAAAACCGCAAATGTCACGTATTTGGAAATTGGATTTCCATCTATGAACCGAGGCAAAAGATAGTCCTCAACCGATTCGAGACGCTCTAGCCCGTGTCTCAGGAACAGCCGCAACTGCCCCTTGGATCGTCAGGGCCGGTCCACCGATGTGGATTATTATGCCTGAACAATACGTCTCCCCGCCCTTTGGGGCGTCAATGAGCCAACGAATGACTCCATCGGACCCGGATCGTCCAATCTAACCGAGGCGCCTCGCAATAGCAACAACCACACAGGTGAAAAGTATATAAATGTCAGGGCTGGTAGGTCACTGACACCACCCTAGCTAGAAGGAAACGCATGCCCTCCCTGAGGTCCTCTCCCGTTTCTGGTTCACAACCGGGGTGCGAGGCTCGCGAATTCACGTTACACAAAGCTGTGCCACACAGGCTGTGCTTTGATCATCACCACAAGACTTTGCTTTTCAACAGAAGCCTCGATCAATTGCCACTTAGGCATGCCACACAGGCAATTCACTCCATGCGTTTGATATCCATCAATATATAACCCCTGAGCTCGTACGTCTCAGAGAAGGGCGTTAAGCAAGAGAATAAATTCTCCGCCGCCAAACAGATATATATTTAATAGGGATCAATCACACGGACTAAAATCCAATGTCAGACACACAGTCCATTGACAAGTCCGTTCTGGGTCTGAACGAAACCGGAGGCACCTAGTACCCCGCATGTCCATCGATCTCCAAGTACGTCTGGACGATCACCAACTGTTTCCATCTTCTTGGGTGTACAACCCAATCAAGATCATCAGTAATCACCCAAACGACGTGAAGACTTCTGGTCTTCGACCATCGTCTTCATCTTCGACTTATCGTCGTATCAGTTATTCAGAATGGGATAAACCCGGTCTTTCCGAATAACTCGCGTATATATTATAAAATTGTTACACAAACACAACATACGCCTCATTCCAATTCATCAGTCACTAACCGTAAATTAATCAAGAGAATAATTTCCCAAATATTAACCCCGAAGGCCGAAACCAACATCAGATCAATATCCAGAAAACCATTCTGCTTGGCTAACCGACAGTTAGTTTCTAAATTTCACATTCATAGGGAAAGGTTCCCATAAATTTTATCCAAGATAAATTCCTTGAATTTATTCTTTATTCTATTTTTGAATATCAATTCAAACTAGTCGGGATTAGCGAACCTTACCGAAGTAATCATTTGTTTTAATTTCCCAATCCCAACCTATTCATCCCATGAAGTAAAACGTGTCTTACTTCACATTTAACACCACAGTGTTATCGGTAAATTCAATTACCATTTCACGTTCAAATCTAATTAAAGATTTAACTATCGCCTGGAGTAAAACTGGTGATACTCCATTCTCGATCTTTTCAATCTAATTAAAGATTCATTAAAACTCCACTTAGTTTTAATCTTTGACTGGGTTAAAGAATCAGTGTCATTTAAAACATGGTTCACGATAAACCCAAAATCACTTTCCATTAATTATCGGGTTAAAGAACAAGTGTTATTTAAAACACTGTTCACGATAAACCCAAAAATCAATATCAATTTAATTCCAATTAAATATCATTTAATTGGTACACTTCATTAAATCTAAATAAAAAGATTTAATCTTTTCTCAACTGGGTTCAAGAACAGTGTTAGTGAAGACACCATTCACGACAAACCCAAATCACATTTGATATTCAATATAAGGCTCTGAATAGAAAATATATCGGCTTATATTCAATATCAAATTCTACGATTAACAAATGTCGTATTGGAAATAACGGTATAAATATATATCTTTCAAATTTCCATAACAACATGTGTATAATCACGAATTCCAGCATCGAAATATTCCGAAGACAATTTCGATTCAAATCCACTCCAATGCAATCATTGGAAATTCCGGTTATTTTTAAAACCATTTCAAATTCAATTTATTTATTCAAAAATAAATAGAATTATAATTTTAGTTCAAAACTAGTTCATTTCGATAAAATCTATTTTTATCTTTTCAAATATGGAGTTTTTCATCCCAATCCTTTCTAAGTCATTTCTTATGATTTTACACAAATTATTAATATTTTTAATAATTTTATCAAGGTCCGTACAGTCGATTTCCATCAACGGCTATCGAACTGCACTTACAGCGACCTTTTTCAAATTTGATTCGGACATAATTCCAAATCCAACCGTTAGATTTCAAATTTCTAATATTCGTTAGAAATCTCATTTCGATTCGAACCCAACAGTTCCGGATTTAGGAGAATCCGACGGTCGGATCTCCCGTAATGTCCGTTTGGAATAAATGGTCGAAATTCACGAACTGCCGCGGCGCGGCGCGTTCTATTCAGGCCATTATATTATATATATATATAATATATAATATATATTTCGTCGATTTCTATTTAAAACGAATTATATAAATAGTTTTAAATTCGTTTCAAAAGCAATTTCAACTTCCATTTCAATTCAAATCAAAATTGAGTTCTTCTTTATAAATTCATTTTAAAATTCATTTCTATTCAATTCAAATTTCAATTCAATTTGAATTCATTTCAATTTGTTTCCAATTCAATTCGAATTCGTTTTCAATTCAATTCGAATTGGTTTTATATTCAATTCAATTCAAATTCGTTATATATTCAATTGAGATCAAATTCGTTTTCTATTCAATTCATTTCGAAATCGTTTTCAATTCAAATTCGTTATATATTCAATTGAAATCAAATTCATTTTCTATTCAATTTGATTCAAATTTCATTTCAAGATATGCGATTTCGAAATCACTTTTCAATATTCATTTTAAAATGAATAAAATCGACATAAACATCGTTCACGTCAAAATGGCGCATCTCTAATCAACACGGCTTCATATCATTCTATTTTCAAATATTCTATTTCAAATATTTCTTTTTTTTTCAAATATTTCCTATTCAAATATTTCTATATTAAAATATTTCGTTCAACACATGACTTATCTCAATGGATGAGTACAGTCAACACATGAACCTTTATTTTCTAAATTGGAATGAGGCCCAATCAATCACCATATAATGTTAATTATATGGATTTTCATACATCACACGTATATAATAGCATTGCAAAATAATCAACCATCAACCAAAGTGCACTACACTGTATAAGCATCAAATATAGATATCTAACGCTTATAACAGCCTGTCAATCAATCGATCGACATATTTAATCAATCAGGATGAGTAAACTTCAAATTTCATCCCAACACCCGTGTGGGGTTTCAAAACAATCAAACACTGATTTTATTTGTGCAGTTGGGCGATGTGTGAAATTTATCGTACCAATCAATGTCAGTCAAATCAGTGTACATAAACAAACCGTCTGGTTTGTAAATGAATATTTTATTTTATTCACTTCACGTTAAAAATTATATTTTTAACGATAAAAACATTTTATTTCAACATATGAATTTCTATTCAGTTCATTTATTAAATAAAATGCTATCTTTATTTTTCTAACTTATTTTAGAAAATTTCGGTGGCATAACGGCACGATACTAGAAACGGGACAAGGCCTAGCCTTATCCCCGGTCTAGTGAAGGCCCACGCCATTCACACATCAATCAATCCATTCCATTTCACCAAACAATTCAATTCAAATCAAATAATTCAACTAGTCTATGCAACCAAAAAAACAAGTCCATGGTTTGTGGACGATTGTGTCGGGTGCTACTAAGCACCGTCTGCATCCTAGTATATATATATATATAGAAATGAAATTGAAAGGTGAGAAATTCTCACCTATAGCTATCCAAACATCTTGACTCTTCTTTGATAGAAATCTTCGTCGTTTTCGCCTTTTGTCGCTTTCGTTGCCCTTAGCCACTACATATGTAAAAATCGAATTTTTACTTCGCTATTCAATATATAAAAATCGAATTTTCACTATGCTATTCAATATATAAAAATCGAATTTTTACTTTGTTATTCGATATATAATTATCAAATTTTTACTTCGTTGCTATATAAAAAAATATATCGCCTTTGTTATAAATAAAAATCTGACCCTTCTTCTACATAAAAACCCGACCTTTATAAATAAAAATGTAATCTTTTCAGTTTAAAGAAAAAATCTAACCTTTTTGAAACTAAAAATCTAATCTTTTTTATAAATAAAAAACGTATTTTTATCTATATAAAAATTCTAACTTTGTTTAAAAACCTTATCTTTTTTTTATATATATAAAAAACCATATTTCTTTAAACTAATTAAACAAAGTAAAACAAAATAAATAAAGAAAGAAACTCACATTTTTTTATCGTTCAAGGGGAAGGACGATGCTCAATTGGAGCCGGCGGCGTCGGAGGACGGGGAGCGGATCACCACAGTGGCGCAGGGGGCCCCAGGGATTGTCGGTGGCGGTTTAGGGTTCAGGGGGGGTTACAGATTGGGTGTGCGAGGTCTTCTGGTGGGGCTCAGGGACGTCGGGCTCGATTTGGGTGCGTGTGGCTCTCGGAGGAGGTAGGGAGGAAGGAGGAGGAGTTCGACGTGGGGAAGGGGGGTGCGGCGCTGCCTCGCCGGAGGCGGCGATCGCCTGGCGGTGGCGTCACGAGATCGAGAGGGCCGTGTTTTTTTTTATTCTATTTCGATTCTCTGAATGAACGGTAAGGGATAGTGGGGGGGTTATTGTGAAGTTTTTAATTAATTTATTTATTATATATTTTTTCCCACTTCAAATTGACTTTTTAAATTAACACCGATTCGAGCCCAACGACTGTCGCCCCTAGCGTATTACCCCCATTCCGAACACAATGGGATATGTTTTGTGAGCCAGTTTGGCTGTTACGCTCAGTTTCCGTTTAAATTAATATTTAAATCTATATATTCAATTTCAAACGTACTTTTCAATTTACTGGGGTCACATACGAACTCTAAAAATTTCCGAAAAATAATTTCTAGCTTCGTATTGACGATACGGTCCTAACAAAACTAATTTCGTCAAATTCTGAGACCGTTTGAAAAATGGCCATTTTCCAGTCGATTAAAATCAAATGAAACTGGTCAAACGCGTTTTCCTTTGCCACGCTCACGTATTGATTCGAAAAATTATGAAATTTGGAATCTAGCAATAATTTGACATCACGGATCTAACAAAAGTGGTTTCATCGAAATCCGAGGTCGTTTGCAAAATGGCTATTTTTAAGGGCCTGAATTCCATAGCGACTATTCAGAATTTTCAACTGGACATATCTTTTTATTCCCGCTATGAAATTTTGATTTGTTGGATTCGTTGGAAAGATATTATCAATTAGATCCTAATGTTTTTGGTTTCACTAAAATCCGGATTGTTTTGCACCCGATGCATTCAATTGAAGTTTGAAATCGAATTATCGAACTACCGCACCATTTTCAATTCCTTTAATAAATATAAATAATTATTTATATTCTAACGACGATGTATATAATATATACGTTCGATTTATATTCAAAATAAATTTCTGGTCGATATTATTTAAAATAATTCATTTTAAATAATCAAAATTCGCTAAAATTGCCAAAATAAAAATTTTAAACTGGCCCAGATTTTCGGGTTGTTACATGTAATTAGAGAAATATAGAAATTTACATTTTCCAATGTAAATAGAAAATGAAATAAAAGTTTACATTTCTCAATGTAAATAAAATAGGAATAGAAAATTACATTTTTCAATGTAAATAAAAGGATTAGAAATTTATATTTTAATGAATGCATTTTCATTAAAAAGAATAATGAAACCAAATATACATTTGGTGTAAATTGAAAGATGAAAGAAGAAAAAATATATTATTGGATAGAGCATGTATATGTGAATTAAAATAAAATAAAAATTATTGTGTACCATGTTATACCTCGATATTATTATACACAAATAGGGATATTCGATGTTAACAAAATACAGTGAAATGAAATGGATGACGGAATTATATATAAGTATATATATATATAAATTAAAATCAAATGAATCGAGCGTGGAAGTTCGCGCCTTGGAATTGTACTTTTAATTGACTATACCGGAATATCCGACCGTCGGATTTTCCCAAAACTGAAACCATTAGGTTCGCCTTGGGAAGATCTTTCCAACGATATGAATTGTGTCAAAATCCAACGGTTAGATTTAGAGAAACTTGTAAAACAAATTTGGGTGAAAACAGTGCCAAGGTCGCCTATTGACATGAAATGTTGTTAAATAAAATTCAATTATTTTTATATATAATAATAGAGATTAATCGTTATAAATTAATATTAACGATAAGAAATGATTTTAAAATATATATATGCGAGGATCATTCGAAAAGTCCGAGTTCAATCTCATTTCAAATGATTATACGTCGATCTAAGTCGAAGAGTTGAAGACGGTGATTGAAGACCGGTAATCTTCGACATTGAATGGATGACGGCTACCGATGCCCTCGATTGATTTGCTACCTTGAAAGGGGTTTCGGTGGTAGTTCTCCAAACGCACTTGGAGATCTACCGGATATAGTTTCGTTCAGACCCAGAACAGACTTGAAAATGGATTGTATGTATGACGTTGTATTCCTTTATACGGTATTCGTTGATCTCTGCTAAATATATATATATGTTTGGTGTTTAACACCCTTCTCTAAGACGTACGAGCTTAGAGGTTATATATTGGTAGGAATCAATGGTATGGTATTGATTGACAATGTGGCATGCTAAGATGCAAATGATCAAGGCTTTTGTTGAAAAGAAGGCCTTGTGGTTGATGATCAAAGCACAGCTTGAATAAGCATAGCTTTGTGTATTACGTAGCTTCACGAGCCTCATAACCCGGTTGGAGTCTAAAACGGGAGAAGGGAACGCAGGGAGAGCATCACGTTTCTTTCTAGCTAGAAGTGGTGTTTGGGTTTTACACAGCCCGACATTTTACTTATGTGGATGATGGAATGAGGCGCCTCGGATGATAGGTCTAATAGGATCGGGAAATGTGTGTTCAGGAATAACTAATCCACAAAGTTGTATGTGTGGACCGGCCCTGCAGCTTTCCAAGGGTTCACTGCGGGGGATCTTGAGACATTAGCTAGAGTGTCTCGAATCGGTAAGGAGCTCCTCCCTAGCCTTGACTCATGATGGAAACCCAATTTCCAATACGACCTCATGCGGTTTTGATTGTAGAACTAGTATGGCAACATAGTAGGATGGGGTACTATGCCGTTTATGATTGATACATTATGATTGATATGTTTTTGAAACATATATACGCTAGTAATAATATCAAACCCGTTTTTTTTATCGTATCAAGCATTTTTGACCATTATAAGGTAAAACTCTATCCTTCGGTTTGCGTTGCATTGTGTGATGGGACTTGAGTCTTATAATGGTTTCATTTTCCCAAAAAGCATTGCGTTGTTTAACGATTTACTTTAATTTATGCACCGGCAATCCATTGGAATAAAACCCGTTCCGCGTTAGCGGCGTGGTCCTTGGATTTGCCTTATTGCTATAAGTTAAGAATTCTCACACCAGTTCCATGACTGACTCGTAATTTGTTTCATTTTGCGAACTCGTGCGCCCTCTTTTCCACACGGGCAGTCGAGTAGCTTTTTGCAGATATTTATCTTTTGAGCAGGATTCTGGATCGAAGCCTAAAGTTGTGTCCAGAGCATAGAAGTCTTCCGTTGTTTATTGTATTAAGATATTGTAATTTGTCTTCCGCTGTAATTTTTTTTTCAATGTACTATGATATTTTGTACTCTGATGTAACATTACTGTAATGTTTATAAAGTCTGTTATTATTGTTCTGGTGTTGTTGTATTCCTAGAGTTAACGTATTCGGGTTTTGAACGGTCTTGGTCGATCTAGCGATCGATTGGGTCCGGGCGAACCCGGAGCCATTACAAAGAGTGCAAGGTTTATACCTGTAAAGTCGAATAGAACAGCAGCTAAGTTAGCAGATCTGTATATGAGGTGGGTAGTGAGATTTCATGGAGTACCCAAAGGGATTGTAAGTGACTGAGATCCGTTGTTCACTAGTGGATTTTGGAAGAGCTTACAAGAGGCGTTAGGATCAGAATTACATCTCAGTACCGCGTATCATCATCAAACCGACGGTCAAACGGAGAGGGTGAATCGAGTATTAGAAGATCTCTTGAGAGCTTGCATATTGGATTTTGGTGGATCATTGGATGACCATTTGCATCGAGTAGATTTTGCATATAATAATAGTTATCAATCTAGTCTTGGTATGGCTCCATTTGAAGCTTTGTACGGAAGACCGTGCAACTCACCGTCATGTTGGTTAGAAACTGGTGAGAAGTTTGTGCTTGGGCCAGATGTGATAAGAGAAACCTCAAATAAGATCAAGGTTATTCAACAGCGAATGAAAGCTGCCCAAGATATTTAGAAAAGTTATGCTGATAAGAGGAGAAGAGATCTGAAATTCTCCATTGGAGACTTGGTGTTTGTCAAGATTTCTCCACTAAAGAGCATGATACGATTTGGTAGGAGGGGCAAGTTAACACCAAGTCCATTCCCAATTCTCGAGCAAGTTGGGAATTTGGCATATAAAGTTGATTTACCAGAGAAGATGGCAGGAGCTCACAACGTATTTCATGTTTCCCAGTTAAGAAAATTCGTGCATGACCCTGATGTGACTATTTCACCTGATCAGTTGGATGATATCGAAGTAGAACCCGAGGCGGTTGGGAACCACAAGACGATTCGTATTGTCGAGCACAAAACAAAGCAACTTCGAAGGAAAGTGGTAGATCTAGTCAAAGTTCAGTGGGGCGAGAATGATAATGACTGTACTTGGGAGACAGAGGAGAGAATTAGGAAGACGTATCCAGAACTCTTTGTCTGGTAAGATTTTAACTACAACTTAGTTTTCTGCACGCCAGGATAGACTTGTTTGTTTGTTTTGTATGTTTGATTGTTATATATGGCTGATAGGCATGCGAGATCCTTTGTTTGTTTCTTAGTTAAGGAATTTCGAGGGCGAAATTTCTTAAGGGGGGGAGAATGTAACAACCCGCATTCTACGCATTGAAGGATCGTAGAATATTTATTTCTTTCACCTATGAAGTCGTATGGTCATGTAACTTTGGGAGAAGACTATTGGGGTCATTTCCCATGTTCATGATTTTTGCCGATTTTTAAATGACCGTTTTGCCCCTAGCTGATCTTGTTTTGGCCATAACTTTTGATTGGTAAGGATTTTTGACTTGAATCTACTACCATTAGATCCGGATGATGGTTTACCTTTCCGTAGAGTGGTCACATTAGCCAAACGGACTCACTGTTTGGGAGATATGGCTGAAACAAGGTTTAGAAGGTGAAAAACACCTTAACTGGGCCTAATTAGGGTGATTAGCAAGAGGGCCCATAACCCATTTCGGGATGAGGGTTATGGGAGGGCTGAGATGAGTTAGTAAATCAGTTTTTATTTCATTTCTTAACCGCCACTTACAACCTTTGAACCCTAGCAATGGCCTTCACTTGCTAAAACACCCCAAATTACCTTATAATCGCTAATTAAGCCAAATCTACATCAAATCAAAGCGGATTAGCATGAAAATCGAGGTAGAGCTGTTGGAGTGTATTGGAATCCGAACCATTTTGTCCAAAAGTTTCAGATCTGAGTTTATTTGTGGCAAAGGTGAGTGATTAGCATTGTTTTTACACTAATTACAGTTAATTAGGGTAATTAGTGTTAATTAACAAAATTATGCATATTAAAAATCTGGAAAAATGATTAGAAATTCTTAAATATTATTTTAAGTCTGTGTTATAAGTTTAGGTTAATTTGGTTATGTTTTTCTAATCCTATCATTAGATTTGCTTAAACATGCTTAAGGGGAAAACATAGGTTTTTGGGTTTGTTTGATCCGTTTTGACATATCAAATTGTTGTTTTGGTGTTTATGGTTGATTCTATATGTTGGTATGACTGTATGGTATGCTTTGAGATTGATTAGAAAAGTTAGAATGGTCGAAAACACCATTGTATGGCGTAAAACAGTTGCTGGAAAATTTACAGGAAATGTGTAGGGTTTCAGATCGGATCGGATTATAGGGCTCGGATCGGATCGGTGGATCGAGCAAGGGGAATACGAACCGGATCGGAACTTGGCACTAGCGGAACCTTTATAACAAGGAAGGCCACTTTCAAAGAGTTGGAGTTGGGTGGGGATCAGATCGGAGCTGAGCATGGGATCAGATCGGAGGAGAGCAACTGGAGCAATGGATGGAGATGACCAAACCGACCCGGATGGAGTGTCACAACCAAACCAACCTGGAGGGTGTTGACCAAACCGACCCAGATGGAGTGCCACAACCGAACCGGCCTTGGGGGAGGGGGGAGGGGGGTTGACTGAACCAAACCAAACGGATGAGTAGGAGCTGAAGCATGTCGAACCGAACCAAGGGAAAGTCACCAAACAGAACCGGATGTATGCTACTACTTCTACGCGATGACTCTTCTGAAGACCAACTCCAATTCGACCAAAACCCGAGTTACAAAGGAGGTCCAGATGGGAGGTTATTACTCAGGATCCAAATGGGATCAACGAGTTGACTTCATGATTGGACTTTGTTGTGGGACGTGTGCAAAGGGTTTATCGACGTCTACAGCTTTGATTCACCATCGAGACGGATGTTAGGCTGCGTATCAGTGCAGTGGGGTAGTTATTACTCCATGGGGCAGAGTGATCGTAGCATGGCTGTGAGCCAGTGAAGTGGAGTCATCATGACTTCATGGGGCAGAGTGGACATAACAAGGATTAGTGGCTATGGATCAGTGCAGTGGAGCCGTCATAACTCTATGGGGCAGAGTGATCATAGCTAGGACTTGGGTGATCAAAGCGGTGGATATCGTATGCTTTACGCACTGAGTGAGAGATGTGAGGATGATTGCTATGCTTGATTGTTTTCCATCATTATGACATGCACACCCCCTCCCCCATATCTTTACACCATATGTTAGTGTCACCTTAGAGTATTGTACAACTTGTTGTGCTAACTCTTTGGTTGCAGGTCCAGGTTCAGGTATGGTTTAGTATATATGTTATTGTTCTGTTTTGCTGCTTATCGGTCATACCAGACTTTTTTCTGACCCAGAGTTTTATGTCTCTTTGTAACAACCCGAAAATCTGGGCCAGTTTAAAATTTTTATTTTGGCAATTTTAGCGAATTTTGATTATTTAAAATGAATTATTTTAAATAATAACGACGAGAAATTTATTTTGAATAGAATTCAAACGAATATATTTATATAGATCGACGATAGAATATAAATAAATATTTATATTTATAAAAGGAATTGAAAATGGCGCGGTAGTTCGATAATTCGATTTCAAACTTCAAATGAATGTACCGGGCGCAAAACAAACCGGATTTTAGCGAAACCAAAAACATTAGGATCTAATTGATAATATCTTTCCAACGAATCCGAAAAATCAAAATCTCATAGCGGGAATCAAAAGATATGTCCAGTTGAAAATTCTGAATAGTTGCTATGGAATTCAGGCCCTTAAAAATGGGAATTTTGCAAACGACCTCGGATTTCGACGAAACCACTTTTGTTGGGTCCGTGATGTTAAGTTCTTGCTAGATTCCAAATTTCATAATTTTTCGAATCAATATGTGAGCGTGGCAAAGGAAAACGCGTTTGACCAGTTTCAGTTGATTTTAATCGACTGGAAATTGGCCATTTTTCCAACGGTCTCAGAATTCGACGAAACTAGTTTTGTTAGGACCGTATCGTCAATACGAAGCTAGAAAATATTTTTCTAGAATTTTTCGAGTCCGTATGTGACTTCGGTAATTTGAAATGTACGTTTAAAATTCAATATAATGATTTAAATGTAAATTCAACAGAAACTAATCGTAACGATCGAATCAGCTTGCGATACATATCCCATTGTGTTCGGAATGGGGGTAAAACGCTAGAGGCGACAGTCATTGGGTTCCGTTTAGAGTTCGTGTCGATTTCTAGTTTTAAAACGAATTAATTAATAAATAAATAAAATAACATAAAACCCCCTTTTTAACCCTCTTTCCCTCCCCCGTTGACCATTCTAAATCGAAACAAAAAAAACCGAGCCCCCCCCCTCAAATTGAAAATCGCGACGCCCTACCTCCCGTCGCCCAACGCCGACGCCACCGTGAGCCCCACGGCCTCCGCCCCTCCAATTCCCCTTCTCCTTTCTCCTCCTTTCCCCTTCTGGAAACTCGCAAACCCGAAGACCCGTGAGCACGAGATCGACGGAACCGCCACGCGCCCCCCACCTGACCGCGAGCTCGAAGTGCGCACCACCTCAGACGCTGCAGCCTCACCTCCAACCCTCCGATCAGGGTGCAGGCGACCATGGCAGCGGCAAGATCCAACCCTAGGAGGCGAGCTAAGTTTGAAGGCGTCGGCATGTTTTCTGGTTAGCAGGGAAGGACAACGTAAGTTTTAAAAGTTATCATATTTAATTCAATTAACTAATTAATTTAATTTCTAGTTTAAATTATTCGAAAGTTTAAAAATCTGATTTTTTTTGTAAATTAAATATAGAATTGATATAAAGATAGAAGTAGCATTATTTCTTTAAATGAACTTAGGATTTTTATTGAAGAAAGTTAGGACTTTTATTGAAGAAAGATTACATTTTTATTTCGAAAAGAATTGATTTTTATGTCTAAGAAAAACTAGATTTTTAGTTATAAGGAAATTAGATTTTAGTTGTATAAAAGACGAGATTTTTATATGCATGAAGACTTGATTTTTTATATATATGTAGTAGATTCAAAATACGATTTTTTAAATATGAAAAGACGATATTTTGAGATGAGTAGTGAAGTAAAAAGATGATTTTTACTTCGAGAAAAATATAATTTTTATATTTGAAAAGGCGAAAACTTCATATTTGAAAAGGCGAAAACTTCATATTTGAAAAGGAGAAAACTTCATATTTAAAAAGGCGAGATTTTTATATATTGGATAGCAAAGTAAAAATTTGATTTTTATATATTGAATAGCAAAGTAAAAATTCGATTTTTATATATGTAGTGGCTACGGTCAACGAAAGTAGCAAAAGGCGAGAACGATGAAGATTTCTATCAATGAAGAGACGTGGAATTGGGATAGCTTTTGGTGAGAATTTCTCACCTTTCAATTTCTTTTTCTAGTTATATATATATATACTAGGATGCAGACGGTGCTTAGTAGCACCCGACACAATCGTCCACAGACCATGGACTTGTTTGTTTTGATTGCAAAAATTAATTAGAGTATTTGATTGAAATTGGATTGTTTGGTGAAATGAAATTGATATGATTGATGTGTGAATGGCGTGGGCCTTCACTAGACCGGGGATAAGGCTAGGCCTCGTCCCGTTTCAAGTATCGTGCCGTTATGCCGCCGAAATTTTCTAAAATATGTTAGAAAAATAGAAATATCATTTTATTGAATAAATGAACTGAATAGAATATTTTCATAGCTTGAATAAAATGCTTTATCGTTAAAAATATAATTTTTAACGTGAAAGTGAATAAATAAATATTTATAAACAAATCGGCCGATTTGTTTATATACACTGATTTGACTGATATTGATTGGGTCGATAAATTTTACACATCGCCCAACTGCACGACTAAAATCTGTGTTTGATTGTTTGAAACCCCACAAGGGTGTTGGGATGAAATTTGAAGTTCACTCATCCTGATTGATTGAATATGTCGATCGATTGATTGACAGGCTGTTATAAGCGTTAGATATCTATATTTGATGCTTATACAGTGTAGTGCACTTTGGTTGATGGTTGATTATTTTTCAATGCTATTATATACATGTGTTGTATGGAAATCCATATAGTTAACGCTATATGGTGATTGATTGGGCTTCATTCCAATTTAGAAGATAAAGAATATTATAAAATAAAGGTTCATGTGTTGACTGTACTCATCCGTTGAGATTAGTCATGTGTTGAACGAAATATTTTAATAATAAAATTTACATTTTTATGAATATAAAATAAAGGTTCATGTGTTGACTGTACTCATCCGTTGAGATTAGTCATGTGTTGAACGAAATATTTTAATAATAAAATTTACATCTTTATGAATATAAAATAAAGGTTCATGTGTTGACTGTACTCATCCGTTGAGATTAGTCATGTGTTGAACGAAATATTTTAATAATAAAATTTACATCTTTATGAATATAAAATAAAGGTTCATGTGTTGACTGTACTCATCCGTTGAGATTAGTCATGTGTTGAACGAAATATTTTAATAATAAAATTTACATCTTTATCAATATAAAATAAAGGTTCATGTGTTGACTGTACTCATCCGTGAGATTAGTCATGTGTTGAACGAAATAATTAAACAAAAATAGTCACACGTGGACAGTACTCATTCGTTGAGATTAGTCGTGTGTTGACAAAAATAAATATTCATTTGTTGAATAAAATAAAGGAATATATGAAGCCGTGTTGATTAGATTGACGCCATTTTGACGTGAACGATATTTATATCGATTTTATTCATTTTAAAATGAATATCGAAAAGTAATTTTGGAATTGAAAACGATTTCGAAATGAAATGAATTGAAAACGATTTCGAAATGAAATGAATTGAAAATGATTTCGAAATGAAATGAATTGAAAACTATTTCGAAATGAAATGAATTGAAAACGATTTCGAAATGAAATGAATTGAAAACGATTTCGAAATGAAATGAATTGAAAACGATTTCGAAATGAAATGAATTGAAAACTATTTCGAAATGAAATGAATTGAAAACTATTTCGAAATGAAATGAATTGAAAACGATTTCGAAATGAAATGAATTGAAAACGATTTCGAAATGAAATGAATTGAAAACGATTTCGAAATGAATTGAATATAAAACGAATTTGATTTGAATCGATTAGAAAACCAATTCGAATTAGATTGAATAGAAAACGAATTCGAATTGAATTAAATAGAAAACGAATTTGAATTGAATTGAATTCAATTGAAAACGAATTGAAATAGAATCGAAATCGATTTGAATTGAAATCAAATAGAAGTGAATGTAGAAAGAATTTATAAGGGAAATTTCAATTTTAATTTGAATTTGAATTAAAGGTTGAAATTGTCTTTAAAACAAATTTGAAATGACTTATAAAATTCGTTTTAAAAAGGTAATCGACGATATATATATATATATATTATATATATATATAATGGCCTGAATAGAACGCGCCGCGCCGCGGCAGTTCGTGAATTTCGACCATTTATTTCAGACGGACATTACGGGAGATCCGACCGTCGGATTCTCCTAAAACCGGAACCGTTGGGTTCGTATCGAAAAGAGCTTTCTAACGAATATTAGAAATTTTAAATCTAACAGTTGGATTTAGAGATACGTCCAAATCAAATTTGAAAAAGGTCGTTGTAAGTGCAGTTCGATGGCCATTGATGGAAATCGGCTGTACGGGCCTTGATAAAATTATTAAAAATATCAATAATTTGTGTAAAATCATTAGAAATGATTTGGGAAAATTTGGGATGAAAAACTCCATATTTGAAAAGATAAAAATAGATTTTTATCAAAATGAACTAGTTTGAACTAAATTTAAAACCCGATTTGTTTTTAAATAAATAAATTAGATTTAAAAAGGGGTTTTAAATAATCGGCATTCCTAATATATTTGAATTAAATTAAATCAGAATTGATTCATGGGTTTATCGTGAACTGTGTTTTAAATAACACTAGTTCTTTAACCCGATAATAAATAGAATGTGATTTGGGTTTGTCGTGAACTGTGTTTTAAATAACACCTAGTTCTTTAACCCAGTAAAAGGAGTTTTAATGAATCTGCAATTAGATTGAAATGGGGAATTGATAATTTAAATTATCAACTTTAGAAAATGAGCGAGAATGGAGTATCACCAGTTTTGCTCCAAAGCGATAGTTAAATCTTTAATTAGATTTGAACGTGAAATGGTAATTAATTTTACCGATAACACCGTGGTGTTAGATATGGAGTATTACCAGTTTTGCTTCATGGGATGAATAGGTTGGGATTGGGAAATAAAATAAATAATTACTTCGGTGTGGTTCGCTAATCTCGACTAGTTTAGAAAACCATAATTTGGTTTGAAATGACATCCAAAGGAAGATCAAAGGATAAATTTTAAAGAATTTATCTTGGATAAAATTAATTGGAACCTTTCCCTAAGAATTGAAATTTAGAAACTAGCTGTAGGTTAGCTAAGAAGAATGGTTTCCTGGGTATTGATCTGATGTTGGTTTCGGCCTTCGGGGTTAATATTTGGGAAATTGTTCTCTTGTTGATTTACGGTTAGTAGCTACTGAATTGGAATGAGGCGTATGCTGTGTTTGTGTAACATTCGTTTTTAATATACGCGGGTTGTTCGGGAAGGCCGGGTTTATACCCATTCTGAATAACCGATTCGACGATATGTCGAAGATGAAGACGGTGGTTAAAGACCGGAAGTCTTCACATCGTTCGGATAATTACTGACGATCCTGATTGGGCTGTACACCCAAGAGGATGGAAATAGTTGGTGGTCGTCCAGACGTACTTGGAGATGGATGGATATGCGAGGAAAGTGCCTCCGGTTTCGTTCAGACCTAGAACGGACTTGAAAATGGATGGTGTGTCTGACATTGTATTCCTTTATATTGTATTTGTTGATCTCTGCTAAATATATATCTGTTTGGCGGCAGAGAATTTATTCTCTTGCTTAACGCCCTTCTCTGAGACATATGAGCTCAGAGGTTATATATTGGCAGAAATCAGTGGTACGATATGGATTGATAGTGTGGCATGCTGAGATGCAGTGATCCAAACTTTTGTTGAAAAGCAAAGTTTGGTGGTTGATGATCAAAGCGCAGCTGATATAGCATGGCTTTGTGTATAGCGTTGATCCGCGAGCCTCACACCCCGGTATGGTGGTAAACTGATGGTTTGATCAGTATGCTTTTTCGTGGATGGGCACCTTAGTGGTGTCGTGGATTTGGTCGACCGAGATGAGCCTAGAGCTCAGGGATATATAGAGTAAGCGGTGTTTTCTCTCGCTGGGACGTAAGCCGCGGTGGTACTCTGGTCCCAAATGTGCGGATGCAGACGGTGTTCTCTTGTTGGGACGTAAGCCGTGGTGAATTGCATTCCGCGATCGATCTTTCGATTCAGGAGCCACCATGATGGAAATCCAATTTCCAATACGTGTATTACGGTTTTAATTGTAGAACTAGTATGGCGACATGATATATGGTACCCATGCCATCTATGATTGATATTTATGATTGGAATCGTTTTGACACTATACACATATTATAGTATCAAATGATTTGTTTTAAACGTACTAAGCATGTTTGGCTATTATAAGGGAAAACCCTATCCTCCGGCTTGCGTTGCATTGTGTGATGGGACCTGGGTCTTATAATAGCTTCATTTTTCGAAAAAGCATTGCGCTGTTTATTCTATGCACTAGTATTCTTGGGAGGAAACCCGTTCCGTGTTATACGGCGTGGTCCCTTGAATTACTCCCTTTTAAAGTAAAGTTTTAAATAACTGTTTTAGTTCTCACACCAGTCACATGACTGACCTGGAGTTTATTGTTTTAACCTAAACTCTGGGTGCCCCTATTTTCCACACGGGCAGCTAGTAGTTTTGGTTTTGCAGATTTATATTCACAGGATCCTGGTTTTCAGCTGGAACGATATCCGGAAAGCTTTGTATCCGTATATCTCTTCTAGTTGTGTATTGTATTATTTTCCGCTGCGATGTATTTAAATGTAATTTAAATCTCAGATATTTCTGTGTAATATTCATTTTTACTCTGTACATTCTTGTATTCTGGTGCATTGTTGTAATATACAATGAAATGTTCTTCTGTATGCGTTCTGTTGTGGCTTGTTCTCGAACTATCCGACACTTTCCTTAACGGGGAAGTTCCGGGTTTTCACAGTTGGTATCAGAGCTTTGGTTTACAAAGCTCAGAGAACAAGGCACATTAGAACCATACGAAAGAATTCATCAGAAACTGGATTAGTAATATCCAATGGAATGACTCGTTAGAGATAGGATCAGTAGTATCCTAGAACGAGTGTGAAGAGTATATTTTTAAAGTAAAAGCAAATTTTGTTATGAAAATTTAAATCAACTATTCGTATTTGATTATTTGTTTATATTGATTTTGGACAGTCCAGTATATAAAGATTTTGCATATACGCCTTGCAAACGTGTATTTGAAGTTTTAATATACTGGATAGATATAGATTCGCACTCTAGTCGCCCGAAGATGATTCTGATGATTGTAGCTACATCATCAGAATTAGTGTTCGAGTGTTGAAGGTGAGATATTTATATATTTCCTATTGACTGGTGTGAGAACCAAAATTTGATAGGGCTTATTGTTGTGATTTGGCATCAAAAATCTGATTTTTGACTATGTATCAAAATTATGAATTTGAAACGTTAATCCACTAATTGATTGATGTTTGTGTTGTTTGTTTAATTGTTTGATAATTTTGAACCATTATGCCTAACTGAATCAAATATAGAATTGTATTGAAAATTGGTCGCATTTGCTTGCATATACATATACTTATATTGAACAGGTCATAGCAAGGAGGCTAGAGCAGAGAATAAAATTTGTTTGCCCGACAAATAGGTACATGTTTACTATAATTTACTGTTTTGTTTGGGTGATGATGATTTTATGAGCCTATTGGCTAGCCGCTTGGCTTTTTCTTTTTCTTTTTGAGATTAGAAGGACCGGGGAAGCTATTTGAAATTCCCCGATGCCCCCGGTGCAGGGGAGGTTAAGGCGAAATTTTTCGAAAATTTAGGGTGTTAGCCAAATTTTTGAAGAATTTGAAAATTCTCAGAAACTAAAGAGTTGGAGAATGGAAGTCAGACCGAACGTAGTGTTGATTGATCAAACCACTTTCGACTTTGTTCCTTTTCGGGGATGAAAAGTTTTAAGTGGGGGAGATTGTAACAACCCGAAAATCTGGGCCAGTTTAAAATTTTTATTTTGGCAATTTTAGCGAATTTTGATTATTTAAAATGAATTATTTTAAATAATAACGACGAGAAATTTATTTTGAATAGAATTCAAACGAATATATTTATATAGATCGACGATAGAATATAAATAAATATTTATATTTATAAAAGGAATTGAAAATGGCGCGGTAGTTCGATAATTCGATTTCAAACTTCAAATGAATGTACCGGGCGCAAAACAAACCGGATTTTAGCGAAACCAAAAACATTAGGATCTAATGGATAATATCTTTCCAACGAATCTGAAAAATCAAAATTTCATAGCGGGAATCAAAAGATATGTCCAGTTGAAAATTCTGAATAGTCGCTATGGAATTCAGGCCCTTAAAAATGGGAATTTTGCAAACGACCTCGGATTTCGACGAAACCACTTTTGTTGGGTCCGTGATGTTAAGTTATTGCTAGATTCCAAATTTCATAATTTTTCGAATCAATATGTGAGCGTGGCAAAGGAAAACGCGTTTGACCAGTTTCAGTTGATTTTAATCGACTGGAAATTGGCCATTTTTCCAACGGTCTCAGAATTCGACGAAACTAGTTTTGTTAGGACCGTATCGTCAATACGAAGCTAGAAAATATTTTTCTAGAATTTTTCGAGTCCGTATGTGACTCCGGTAATTTGAAATGTACGTTTAAAATTCAATATAATGATTTAAATGTAAATTCAACGGAAACTAATCGTAACGATCGAATCAGCTTGCGATACATATCCCATTGTGTTCGGAATGGGGATAAAACACTAGAGGCGACAGTCATTGGGTTCCGTTTAGAGTTCGTGTCGATTTCTAGTTTTAAAACGAATTAATTAATAAATAAATAAAATAACATAAAACCCCCTTTTTAACCCTCTTTCCCTCCCCCGTTGACCATTCTAAATCGAAACAAAAAAAAACCGAGCCCCCCCCTCAAATTGAAAATCGCGACGCCCTACATCCAGTCGCCCAACGCCGACGCCACCGTGAGCCCCACGGCCTCCGCCCCTCCAATTCCCCTTCTCCTTTCTCCTCCTTTCCCCTTCTGGAAACTCGCAAACCCGAAGACCCGTGAGCACGAGATCGACGGAACCGCCACGCGCCCCCCACCTGACCGCGAGCTCGAAGTGCGCACCACCTCAGACGCTGCAGCCTCACCTCCAACCCTCCGATCAGGGTGCAGGCGACCATGGCAGCGGCAAGATCCAACCCTAGGAGGCGAGCTAAGTTTGAAGGCGTCGGCATGTTTTCTGGTTAGCAAGGAAGGACAACGTAAGTTTTAAAAGTTATCATATTTAATTCAATTAACTAATTAATTTAATTTCTAGTTTAAATTATTCGAAAGTTTAAAAATCTGATTTTTTTTGTAAATTAAATATAGAATTGATATAAAGATAGAAGTAGCATTATTTCTTTAAATGAACTTAGGATTTTTATTGAAGAAAGTTAGGATTTTTATTGAAGAAAGATTACATTTTTATTTCGAAAAGAATTGATTTTTATGTCTAAGAAAAACTAGATTTTTAGTTATAAGGAAATTAGATTTTAGTTGTATAAAAGACGAGATTTTTATATGCATGAAGACTTGATTTTTTTTTATATGTAGTAGATTCAAAATACGATTTTTTAAATATGAAAAGACGATATTTTGAGATGAGTAGTGAAGTAAAAAGATGATTTTTACTTCGAGAAAAATATAATTTTTATATTTGAAAAGGCGAAAACTTCATATTTGAAAAGGCGAAAACTTCATATTTGAAAAGGCGAAAACTTCATATTTAAAAAGGCGAGATTTTTATATATTGGATAGCAAAGTAAAAATTCGATTTTTATATATTGAATAGCAAGGTAAAAATTCGATTTTTATATATGTAGTGGCTACGGTCAACGAAAGTAGCAAAAGGCGAGAACGATAAAGATTTCTATCAATGAAGAGACGTGGAATTGGGATAGCTTTTGGTGAGAATTTCTCACCTTTCAATTTCTTTTTCTAGTTATATATATATACTAGGATGCAGACGGTGCTTAGTAGCACCCGACACAATCGTCCACAGACCATGGACTTGTTTGTTTTGATTGCAAAAATTAATTAGAGTATTTGATTGAAATTGGATTGTTTGGTGAAATGAAATTGATATGATTGATGTGTGAATGGCGTGGGCCTTCACTAGACCGGGGATAAGGCTAGGCCTCGTCCCGTTTCAAGTATCGTGCCGTTATGCCGCCGAAATTTTCTAAAATATGTTAGAAAAATAGAAATATCATTTTATTGAATAAATGAACTGAATAGAATATTTTCATAGCTTGAATAAAATGCTTTATCGTTAAAAATATAATTTTTAACGTGAAAGTGAATAAATAAATATTTATAAACAAATCGGCCGATTTGTTTATATACACTGATTTGACTGATATTGATTGGGTCGATAAATTTTACACATCGCCCAACTGCACGACTAAAATCTGTGTTTGATTGTTTGAAACCCCACAAGGGTGTTGGGATGAAATTTGAAGTTCACTCATCCTGATTGATTGAATATGTCGATCGATTGATTGACAGGCTGTTATAAGCGTTAGATATCTATATTTGATGCTTATACAGTGTAGTGCACTTTGGTTGATGGTTGATTATTTTTCAATGCTATTATATACATGTGTTGTATGGAAATCCATATAGTTAACGCTATATGGTAATTGATTGGGCTTCATTCCAATTTAGAAGATAAAGAATATTATAAAATAAAGGTTCATGTGTTGACTGTACTCATCCGTTGAGATTAGTCATGTGTTGAACGAAATATTTTAATAATAAAATTTACATCTTTATGAATATAAAATAAAGGTTCATGTGTTGACTGTACTCATCCGTTGATATTAGTCATGTGTTGAACGAAATATTTTAATAATAAAATTTACATCTTTATGAATATAAAATAAAGGTTCATGTGTTGACTGTACTCATCCGTTGAGATTAGTCATGTGTTGAACGAAATATTTTAATAATAAAATTTACATCTTTATGAATATAAAATAAAGGTTCATGTGTTGACTGTACTCATCCGTTGAGATTAGTCATGTGTTGAACGAAATATTTTAATAATAAAATTTACATCTTTATGAATATAAAATAAAGGTTCATGTGTTGACTGTACTCATCCGTGAGATTAGTCATGTGTTGAACGAAATAATTAAACAAAAATAGTCATACGTGGACAGTACTAATTCGTTGAGATTAGTCGTGTGTTGACAAAAATAAATATTCATTTGTTGAATAAAATAAAGGAATATATGAAGCCGTGTTGATTAGATTGACGCCATTTTGACGTGAACGATATTTATATCGATTTTATTCATTTTAAAATGAATATCGAAAAGTAATTTTGGAATTGAAAACGATTTCGAAATGAAATGAATTGAAAACGATTTCGAAATGAAATGAATTGAAAACGATTTCGAAATGAAATGAATTGAAAACGATTTCGAAATGAAATGAATTGAAAACTATTTCGAAATGAAATGAATTGAAAACGATTTCGAAATGAAATGAATTGAAAACGATTTCGAAATGAAATGAATTGAAAACGATTTCGAAATGAAATGAATTGAAAACGATTTCGAAATGAAATGAATTGAAAACTATTTCGAAATGAAATGAATTGAAAACTATTTCGAAATGAAATGAATTGAAAACTATTTCGAAATGAAATGAATTGAAAACGATTTCGAAATGAAATGAATTGAAAACGATTTCGAAATGAAATGAATTGAAAACGATTTCGAAATGAATTGAATATAAAACGAATTTGATTTGAATCGATTAGAAAACCAATTCGAATTAGATTGAATAGAAAACGAATTTGAATTGAATTAAATAGAAAACGAATTTGAATTAAATTGAATTCAATTGAAAACGAATTGAAATAGAATCGAAATCGATTTGAATTGAAATCAAATAGAAGTGAATGTAGAAAGAATTTATAAGGGAAAATTCAATTTTAATTTGAATTTGAATTAAAGGTTGAAATTGTCTTTAAAACAAATTTGAAATGACTTATAAAATTCGTTTTAAAAAGGTAATCGACGATATATATATATAATATATATATATATATATTATATATATAATGGCCTGAATAGAACGCGCCGCGCCGCGGCAGTTCGTGAATTTCGACCATTTATTTCAGACGGACATTACGGGAGATCCGACCGTCGGATTCTCCTAAAACCGGAACCGTTGGGTTCGTATCGAAAAGAGCTTTCTAACGAATATTAGAAATTTGAAATCTAACGGTTGGATTTAGAGACACGTCCAAATCAAATTTGAAAAAGGTCGCTGTAAGTGCAGTTCGATGGCCATTGATGGAAATCGGCTGTATGGGCCTTGATAAAATTATTAAAAATATCAATAATTTGTGTAAAATCATTAGAAATGATTTGGGAAAATTTGGGATGAAAAACTCCATATTTGAAAAGATAAAAATAGATTTTTATCAAAATGAACTAGTTTGAACTAAATTTAAAACCCGATTTGTTTTTAAATATATAAATTAGATTTAAAAAGGGGTTTTAAATAATCGGAATTCCTAATAAATTTGAATTAAATTAAATCAGAATTGATTCATGGGTTTATCGTGAACTGTGTTTTAAATAACACTAGTTCTTTAACCCGATAATAAATAGAATGTGATTTGGGTTTGTCGTGAACTGTGTTTTAAATAACACCTAGTTCTTTAACCCAGTAAAAGGAGTTTTAATGAATCTGCAATTAGATTGAAATGGGGAATTGATAATTTAAATTATCAACTTTAGAAAATGAGCGAGAATGGAGTATCACCAGTTTTGCTCCAAAGCGATAGTTAAATCTTTAATTAGATTTGAACGTGAAATGGTAATTAATTTTACCGATAACACCGTGGTGTTAGATATGGAGTATTACCAGTTTTGCTTCATGGGATGAATAGGTTGGGATTGGGAAATAAAATAAATAATTACTTCGGTGTGGTTCGCTAATCTCGACTAGTTTAGAAAACCATAATTTGGTTTGAAATGACATCCAAAGGAAGATCAAAGGATAAATTTTAAAGAATTTATCTTGGATAAAATTAATGGGAACCTTTCCCTAAGAATTGAAATTTAGAAACTAGCTGTAGGTTAGCTAAGAAGAATGGTTTCCTGGGTATTGATCTGATGTTGGTCTCGGCCTTCGGGGTTAATATTTGGGAAATTGTTCTCTTGTTGATTTACGGTTAGTAGCTACTGAATTGGAATGAGGCGTATGCTGTGTTTGTGCAACATTCGTTTTTAATATACGCGGGTTGTTCGGGAAGGCCGGGTTTATACCCATTCTGAATAACCGATTCGACGATATGTCGAAGATGAAGACGGTGGTTAAAGACCGGAAGTCTTCACATCGTTCGGATAATTACTGACGATCCTGATTGGGCTGTACACCCAAGAGGATGGAAATAGTTGGTGGTCGTCCAGACGTACTTGGAGATGGATGGATATGCGAGGAAAGTGCCTCCGGTTTCGTTCAGACCTAGAACGGACTTGTAAATGGATGGTGTGTCTGACATTGTATTCCTTTATATTGTATTTGTTGATCTCTGCTAAATATATATCTGTTTGGCGGCGGAGAATTTATTCTCTTGCTTAACGCCCTTCTCTGAGACATATGAGCTCAGAGGTTATATATTGGCAGAAATCAGTGGTACGATATGGATTGATAGTGTGGCATGCTGAGATGCAGTGATTCAGACTTTTGTTGAAAAGCAAAGTTTGGTGGTTGATGATCAAAGCGCAGCTGATATAGCATGGCTTTGTGTATAGCGTTGATCCGCGAGCCTCACACCCCGGTATGGTGGTAAACTGATGGTTTGATCAGTATGCTTTTTCGTGGATGGGCACCATAGTGGTGTCGTGGATTCGGTCGACCGAGATGAGCCTAGAGCTCAGGGATATATAGAGTAAGCGGTGTTTTCTCTCGCTGGGACGTAAGCCGCGGTGGTACTCTAGTCCCAAATGTGTGGATGCAGACGGTGTTCTCTTGTTGGGACGTAAGCCGTGGTGAATTGCATTCCGCGATCGATCTTTCGAATCAGGAGCCACCATGATGGAAATCCAATTTCCAATACGTGTATTGCGGTTTTAATTGTAGAACTAGTATGGCGACATGATATATGGTACCCATGCCGTCTATGATTGATATTTATGATTGGAATCGTTTTGACACTATACACATATTATAGTATCAAATGATTTGTTTTAAATGTACTAAGCATGTTTGGCTATTATAAGGGAAAACCCTATCCTCCGGCTTGCGTTGCATTGTGTGATGGGACCTGGGTCTTATAATAGCTTCATTTTTCGAAAAAGCATTGCGCTGTTTATTCTATGCACTAGTATTCTTGGGAGGAAACCCGTTCCGTGTTATACGGCGTGGTCCCTTGAATTACTCTCTTTTAAAGTAAAGTTTTAAATAACTGTTTTAGTTCTCACACCAGTCACATGACTGACCTGGAGTTTATTGTTTTAACCTAAACTCTGGGTGCCCCTATTTTCCACACGGGCAGCTAGTAGTTTTGGTTTTGCAGATTTATATTCACAGGATCCTGGTTTTCAGCTGGAACGATATCCGGAAAGCTTTGTATCCGTATATCTCTTCTAGTTGTGTATTGTATTATTTTCCGCTGCGATGTATTTAAATGTAATTTAAATCTCAGATATTTCTGTGTAATATTCATTTTTACTCTGTACATTCTTGTATTCTGGTGCATTGTTGTAATATACAATGAAATGTTCTTCTGTATGCGTTCTGTTGTGGCTTGTTCTCGAACTATCCGACACTTTCCTTAACGGGGAAGTTCCGGGTTTTCACACTGTTCTTATTACTCTGGGTGCTCTTAAACGGGTAGACTAATGACAAGTTAACTGGTTGTGCCCGAGTAGCTGTCCGGAGACAAGCATGAGGCTTACACGTAATATTCTATATATATATGCTCCTTGTGTCGCTACTGGTCACTACTTTGGGCAGTAGTAGTGTACCTTTCCCTTTACTTTGCTTTAGAGACAGTTTTAAAAGTTGTAATAATGATGATGTGGAACATAAGCTGTATTTGGATTTTCCGCTGCTATGATGGTTTAGTTTTCAGCTTATGCATTGTCTCGCCTGTTTTATGTCAAGTATGTTATTATTATATTTTATTCCATGCACTGTGACTCATTCTACAGGTTCCTTGCTAGTTAAATTCCCTTCTTTTCCTTTCTTCGGTGACCATCCCATGCTGGTTGGACAGCGACACAGTGCACTTTCATTGGA
Organism: Allium sativum; assembly: GCA_030737875.1. Lineage (NCBI taxonomy): Eukaryota > Viridiplantae > Streptophyta > Magnoliopsida > Asparagales > Amaryllidaceae > Allium > Allium sativum. Next base: position 1,021,307,777 of record CM060918.1, on the reverse strand, counting down.
AATGTCGGCTGGTGCGGAGCGGGCCGTCACACTTTCGCTATTTGGTCATGGTACTTCCTTTTGTCATCAAGCAATGTAATGGTATTAAGGTCATATATATCTTCATGGTGGCTGTATCCAATTAGCAACTTTATGATTGGGTCTGCCTTGTATAACCCGTAGTCATATCTCTGCATCGTACATGGTGCAATTATCTAGTTGTTTCAGAGATTCATCAGAAAAGTAAATGTGGATATATGTCATTTCAGCTTGGTTTGCTTTTGATTTCGGTGTCGCTGATACGACTTGGGTCGCAATATTGTTTGATTGATCATGGGTCAAGCTTGTTCGTGCTTGGATTTCGTTGTTATATTTCTATCTCCATTCGCATCAACGTCATTTTTTCCACGCTACGAAAGGTGAGTTAGTCTTACACTTGATTGACATTTTTATGAAATATATTTCAACACTATAACGACCTTCCTTTTTAACCACTCCAAGTCGATAATTAAACCAACTCGAACCGTTCAAAACGATAGGTTGTTACAGGCACATTTGAATTGATTAATTGGAATGTTAGGAATTCTTGTAGAAAATCATATTATATGACATGTATATTGTGCACATATAACACACATTATTGACACATGATATATGACATGAGTTTGCATAAGTGATATATGTTGTTATGTATATGTTTTGACATGTTTATATATGTTAGTGTCACATTGCAAGTTCCAGTAGATTTAGGAAAATAAGTATGGATTGAAATGATATATACCTGAATCACTATGTCATTTCGATGTTAAATTGTGATGCGGATTGAACTGATTTATAACCGAATCACTATGCAGTTTCGATGTTAAATTGGGATGCGGGTTGAAATGATACATACCTAGAAATTTAATTAAACGGATTGAAATGATACATACCTGATTCACTTGACCATAGGTTAATTAAAAATTATATACAAATACCGTTGGTCAATAAAAATGTTTTTTTATCAATTAATGAATTTAAATTGAATTTATGAATTTAAACTGAATTTATGAATATAATGTTAATGTGATTTGAAGGAAATTTAAAATTTGATTTAAATGATAAATCAAATTCTGTAATATGGGTATTTAGTTCGAATGGGGTTATTATATTTAAATTATTTAGACTATTTTCAATATCAAATAATTTACTCAAACTAAATTTTTCTTACTAATTATTTTCATAAATATTATTTTGATAACTATTTACTCTCAAGTATTTTATTTGTTAAAATTTTATAAGTGTTTTTAATAAACTATTATATTTTTTTTATTTTTTTTATTGTAACTTCTATAACCATTTTAATAAAACTCCTTTTATAAAACTATTTCATATTAAACTTAAATTTTATATGCATTTTAACTGTATTAAATTTAAGCTATTTTTTAGTATAATTACTATTTTAAATATAATCTATTCCCAATCTGAGCTACTAAGTCCTAATATTTTTATGATAATGAATTCAATCAATGATGATATTTATGAGGTAGAAATCTAAATCAATGAACAGTTCGATAATATGAAATTGAAATTTGAACTGAATCCAATACTTAAGTTTTAAGTAGATGTCCAAAGCTAAGTACATAAAGGATATAATTACATTTTATCTTGAGTCATTTTTTGAAAAAATCATATTCTAATGCTCATTATTTCAAAGTGGTGTTCATCGTCGTAGAATGAATATGCGAACATTATTAAGAATTAAAGTTTGAAGTTCAATTGATTTATGACACATGAATATGGTTTTAAATTTAGTGACCACCGGTGTAAAGTAAGCCTTTTGTTGTTAAAGAGACCGGGATCCGATATTGTTGTACTCTCTATCAATACTGAAATCTACTTTAGCAACTATGTATGTGGTGGAGAATCGAAAATGAAGTAGGTTGGTTGGACGAACGATGATGGATAGTCTTGACTTTTGGGTCATAATTAAAATGACTAAAGTAGGAGCTATACCGTGATTAAGTCAGGTCTCTCCCCCTATTGGACACATTTCTTCGAACCATCTATATTACTTTGTGATTTGATTAGTGGCCACTCTTGATTATGAGAGTGTTGTTCGAGGTGGGTGGTAGTAGCTGCTATGCGTTACCACCGGTCCGAGAGTGCAATTGGTAGAATTCTACCATGGGTATTACCTCGAGTCGTCATATTATCCTGATCACCCCCGCTACGATTTTGAGTTGTGTTATACCTATGGAGTGCTTCCTGATAGCCCACCGCTTTGTGGAGTTTACAATACTGTACAGACTACAATGTTTATAAATGGTGTAAGGTAAAAATGTAATCCTGCTTACGTTATTTTCAATAGTATGTTTACCGTAGGTACTATTAAAATAAAGTACCATAGTATATGTATCTAGTTCCACGGATCCTTAAAGGATTCCCTTAAAGGATGAGAATCCTAAACATCATTTAAGTAATTACTAACGCATTTCATTTGTATGGTTCATTTAAGTCAATTTATTTTCATAAGAATGTTAGCCCTGGTCCAAGTGTTTTGTTTCACATTTAGCTCGGGTCTGACCGAGTGTTACGGTTTGAGATTTCACCTTTCAAAGTTGGAAATTTGATGAAGATCGTGTCTCCGTCTATTTATCAATTTCAATTATTTTCTTGTTTCTACTATTGGTTTAGTTCAGTTAGTTGGTTATGTACTAGTGAATCCTTTTATTTAGACTTCCGCTGTATCCGATTCTTTTACTATGATATTATGTACTATTTTGAGATTGGTTTATATAGTAGCTTCATAAACTACTATTGTATTTTATTTCATTCAACTACGAGATATTCTACTTTCTATGTATGCGATTCTGTGATGATTTTTACATTTAACCCAATAGCAATAACAATTTGCTATTTTGAACGTTTTGAGTTGGTTTATTATTAACTTGAAACGCTTGAAAAGGCGAGTCGTTACAGACTACCAGTTTCAAAGTTATAATCTTTCTTCTCAAATCGTTGCTATATTTAGTAGATTTAAAGAAAAATTTCTCCGAGTTTACTAATTTATTAGATGCTTAGCTTTAGCTTGCAGAAGTAATTTCTCAATGTGCTTGCTTTTTTGCTTCTTTATCCTTCCACTCGGATAAGTGGTTAATATCAATTTGATTGCTATTTTTTTTGTTTTTTTCATTATCTTATGATTGTTTGAGTAGATCTCGATCCATTTATGTTGCTTATTGGCCTTCGCTTTATTGTGAACTCTGTTGTTTCTTTCTTTCCATAAGTGACAAACTATAGCTGTGACTAACACGTGAGCTAGGTCTTTTTTATATGATTTGCAGTTGAACATATTTTTTATATAAGTGATGAACTGCTTTAATGTAACATTGTGGTTGTTGCCATGTCCAGAGTCTTTTGAATGTTGTTCATCACATAATAGGAATAACTACATTCAAAAAATAAATGATCAGTATACTCTGACTCACGTTCACATAAAACACATTGTAGATTACCTTCAAATCCTCATTTATTCATTCTGTCTCTGGTAAACAATCTATTATTTACTGCAAAATAAGTGCAATTGCCCTTTTTTTTAGTTATTAACCTTATTCCAAATGCAACCTGACCATTCAACCGATGGAAATTACCTCTAATATAATCCCATCTCAACAATCCAAGTTCAGTAATCAATACTAGCATCAGTATCATTTGGGATTTTATTAATACTATTTTATATTTTTATGTGGGTTAATGACTGGATAATTTTGTGGTTGCCATTGGTTGTTACTAATAATCATATACACTGTAGCATCAGAGTCCCCAAAAATAACTAAATTGTTTCAACATATTGCATTAATAAAAGAACCAGTATTTTTTGCCTGCTTTGTAGGGCATTAAAATTTATGGTATTAAAAAATATATTGTAATGATTAAATATCAAAAACAAAAGAAAAATAAAGTATTGTAATTAATATTATATAGTTATATATATATATGGCATTCTAAACAATGTATGAGTAGTTGTTGCTCAATGTATGATTTGTTATTAATTTTTAAATAGATTTTTTTATGTATAAAAGGCATTCTAACTTTAAAAAAAATCAAATTACAACATAAAAATAAACATCCATATCTATAAAAATACATGAATCAATAGTAGTTTTCAAAGCAAAATAAATATAAGATCATGAGTAAATTAAAATAAATTCTTTTAGTATAAATTAACCCCCATCTAAGTATGTTTTAATCTCAGTTATTGTTTTCTTCTCCCCAGATTGTTGATCATTTTGTTTTTCGGACTGTACTAACACAGTGGCACGATCATGACCCTTTAGACAATATTCGAAAAGATATTTCATGCAACGCTCGTGATTGCAGATCTCAACATTAATGTGATAGTGGTGTCGAACCAAAAGATCCCTATTAAAAGGAACCACCCACTGGTTATCTAAATCTGTATTTCTAACTTTGACAATATGTTTGGTTTTTCTTCTCCTATAAATTGGAAATTCGCAATCATCAAACATTGTACTTGAACAATACCTGAAAAATAAAAATAAAAATTAGAGTTAAATACAAAAACAATTAATTTATATTTTAGAGTTGAATAAAGTTTTTGATCGTACTTTTTTGGGAATTTTCTTGTACATTTAGAACCCTTCATGCAAGTTGATTGAAATGCAGATCCGCAAGGACCATGTATCATAAATTGTTTAACAACCGCATATCCATATGGATCTTTCTCTTCATCAAGGATCTCTGCACATACATACTTATCAATATTACTCTTCAAATCCTTCTTACCACATGTGAACCTTTTTAGATAATACGACTTAGCAATACAAAAGATCACACATGACAACCATTTAGGAATTAAAGGCTAAAATCAGCACACTCTTTATCACAACAATTTGGAGTTGGCACTGTAATACATTCGAGAAAACAGTGAAAGGAACTACAGCTCTTGCGACAACACTCGTTTCTTTGACTGGTTACCTAAAAGTTTATAAGCAAGGTTTAGTTAAAAGATTGCTAAGCATTGTGGACCAAGCTGAGTTTGTTTCATTGATCAAATATGACGGCAGTTACATGTACCTGAGTTTGTAAACAAAAATCTAGCATTAGAGATATAGTTACGAATATAAATTATTGAGATATATAGTACCAACTTAGCATGTATTGTATTTCCCAATGTATATGCATTGATCCTAAAACATATGTTTTGATTTGCAGGCTTGGAAAAATAGATGGCTTTAATTTTTTTGGCATACAGGTGTATGTGTAGATTGAAACTTGGAATGCATTGTATCATAAAACTAAAATTGGAAACAGAAAATGCAAACAAAATTTAACAAATGGAAAAGGAAAAAGAAGTGTGAAAGCAAAGTGAAGAAAGCCTTGACATTTGGCAATGATTTACATATTGTGTAACGACCGGGAATTTCGCTCGATACGAATCAGTCGCTAAACCGATCAATACCGTTCGAAACGCCTGATTGTTTCGAGAACACGACAAAATAGAACGCAGAAGGAAAAACATTTCATTGTATATTACCACAATCTCATCAGATACAAGAATATACAGAGCATAAATGAATAAATATTACACAGAAAATATCAGAGATTTAAATTACATAGGAGCGGAAAATAATACAAAACACAACTGAAGGAGATATACAGATACAAAGCTATCCGGATACCATTCCAGCTGTAAACCAGGTTCCTGTGAATATAAATCTGCAAAACCAAAACTACTAGCTGCCCGTGTCGAAAATAGGGGCACCCAGAGTTTAGGTTAAAACAATAAACTCCAGGTCAGTCATGTAACTGGTGTGAGAACTAAAACAGTTATTAATCTTTATTTTAAAGTTGGGTAAATCAAGGGACCACGCCGTATAACACGGAACGGGTTTCCTCCCAAGAATACCAGTGCATAAAACAACAGCACAATGCTAAATAAAGAAAAATGAAGCTATTATAAGAACCAGGTCCCATCATACAATGCAATGCAAGCCGGAGGATAGGGTTTTTACCTTATAATAGCCAAGAATGCTTGATACGTTTAAAACACATCATTTATTATTACTATAAGTTTATAGTGTATAAAACAACTTCAAATCATAAGTATCAATCATAGACGGCATAAGCGCCCCATCCCACTATGTCGCCATACTAGGCTCTACAATCAAAACCGCAAAGTCACGTATTTGGAAATTGGATTTCCATCTATGAACCGAGGCCAGGGATCATCCTCTACCGATTCGAGACAATCTAGCCCATGTCTCAGGAACAGCCACAACTGCCTCATGGATCGTCAGGGTCGGTCCACCGATGTGGATTATTATGCCTGAACACTACGTTTCCCCGCCCTATGGGGCGTAAATGAGCCAACGAATGACTCTATCGGACCCGGATCGTTCGATCAAACCGAGGCGCCTCGCAACAGCAACAACCACATAAGTCAAACTCGTCAGGTGGTGGAGCGTTCGAGGGTTTGGGGGGTTTTGGAGCTGCGGGATTGGGGAAGGAGAATCGAGGCAAGGGGAGAGAAAGGGGAGTCGGCGTCGACGTTGGGGGAGGGGGCGGCGGAGACAGCGCGCAGGCGGAGAGGCGAGCACGAGATCGTCGATCTCCTTTTTTTTATTTATTTAAAACTGATTTCCACGGTTAGGGAAAGGAGAGTATAAGGTTTATAATAATATATATTTAAATTAATATTTTATTTCCCCTAAAAAGTAACTTTTTTATTCGACCTCTAAACGAGACCCACCGACTGTCGCCCATAGCTAATTACCCCCATTCCGAACACAATGGGATATGTATCGCAGGCTGATTCCAGCGTTTCGATCAGTTTTCGTCAAAATCAACATATAACTCTATATATTGAATTTGAACGCACATTACAATTTACCGGGGCCACGTACGAACTCTATAAATTCCAAAAAAATATTTTCTAGCTTCGTATTAACGATACGGTCCTAACAAAACTAGTTTCGTCGAATTCTGAGACCGTTTGAAAAATGGCCATTTTCCAGTCGATTAAAATCAACTGAAATTGGTCAAACGCGTTTTCCTTAGCCATGCTCACATATTGATTCGAAAAATTATGAAAATTGGAATCTAGCAATAATTTGACATCACGGATCCAACAAAAGTGGTTTCGTCGAAATCCGAGGTTGTTTGCAAAATTCCCATTTTCAAGGGCCAGAATTTCATAGCGACTATTCTGAATTTTCATTTGGACATAACTTTTGATTCCCGCTATGAAATTTCGATTTTTTGGATTTGTTGGAAAAATATTCTCCAATAGATTCAAATATTTTTGGTTTCATTAAAATCCGGTTTATTTTGAATCCTGTACATTCATTTGAAATTTGAAATCAAATTATCGAACTACCGCGCCATTTTCAATTCCTTTTATATATATAAATAAATATTTATATTCTAACGACGAGCCATATGAATATATACGTTCGAATTCTATTCAAAATAAATTTCTCGTCGTTATTATTTAAAATAATTCATTTTAAATATTCAAAATTCACTAAAATTGCCAAAATAAAAATTTTAAATTGGCCCAGATTTTCGGGTTGTTACAATCTCCCCCCACTTAAAAGTTTCGTCCCCGAAAAGGAACGAAGCCGAAAGTTGTTTAACAAACCAACTCAACTTTCTTTATTTTCGCTACGGCTTAAGTTCTTCAACTTTTCAGTTTCTAAGAACTTTTCAGATTTTTCAAAAATTTGGCTAACTCCCTAAATTTTCGAAAAATTTCGCCATAACCTCCCCTGCACCGGGGATTTCGGGATATTTCAAGTGACGGCCGGGAATTTCGCTCGATCCGAATCAGTCGTTAAACCGATCTAGACCGTTCGAAACCCCTGATCGTTTGAGAATAGGACAAATCAGAACGCAGACGGAAGAACATTTCATTGCTATTACAACAATTCCATCAGATACAAGAATATACAGAGTATAAATGAATAAATTACATTCGATAAATATCAGAGATTACAATAAATTACATAGCAGCGGAAAAATAATACAAAGCACAACTGAAGGTGATATACGGATACAGAGCTTTCTGGATATCATTCCAGCTGTAAACCAGGATCCTGTGAATATAAATCTGCAAAACCAAAACTACAAGCTGCCCGTGCGAAAAATAGGGGCACCCAGAGTTTAGGTTAAAACAATAAACTCCAGGTCAGTCATGTGACTGGTATGAAAACTAAAACATTTATTTTAAACTTTACTTTAAAAGAGAGTAATTCAAGGGACCACGCCGTATAACACGGAACGGGTTTCCTCCCAAGAATACCAGTGCATAGAATAAACAACGCAATGCTTTTTCGAAAAATGAAGCTATTATAAGACCCAGGTCCCATCACACAATGCAACGCAAGCCGGAGGATAGGGTTTTCCCTTATAATAGCCAAACATGCTTGGTACGTTTAAAAAAAATCATTTGATACTATAATAAGTGTATAGTGTCAAAACAATTTCAATCATAAATATCAATCATAGATGGCATGGGTACCATATATCATGTAGCCATACTAGTTCTACAATAAAAACCGCAATACACGTATTGGAAATTGGATTTCCGTCATGAGTCGAGGCAAGGGGCAAGCTCCTCTCCGCTTTCAAGACACTCTAGCAAATGTCTCAGGGCTACGCACTCTGGGCAACCCTGGATCTTCAGGGCCGGTCCTCACTTACGTTAGAGGATTGGCAATTCCTGAACACACGTTTCCCGGTCCTTACAGGCCTAAAATCGAGGCGCCTCATCCAACAACCACATAGGTGAAAAGTATATAAATGTCAGGGCTGGTAAGTCACCGACTCCACCAAAGCTAGAAAGAAACGTCGTGCTCTCCCTGCAGTGCGTATCCCGTTTTTAACTCATACCGATGTGTGAGGCTTGCGAATTCACGTTATACACAAAGCTGCCACGTAGGTCGTGCTTTGATCATCAACCACAAGACTTTGCTTTTCAACAGAGGCCTTGATCTATGCAACTCAGCATGCCACACAGGCAATTCATGCCATGTGATTGATGTCTATCGATATATAACCTCTAAGCTCGTACGTCTCAGAGAAGGGCGTTAAGCAAGAGAATAAATTCTCCGCCGCCAAACAGATATATATTTAACAGAAATCAATCAACACAGAATAAAATCCAATGTCAGACACACAATCCATTTACAAGTTCGTTCTGGGTCTGAACGAAACCGGAGGCACTTTCCTCGCATATCCATCGATCTCCAAGTACGTCTGGATGACCACCAACTATTTCCATCCTCTTGGGTGTACAGCCCAATCAGGATTGTCAGTAATTATCCAAACGATGTGAAGACTTCCGGTCTTCAACCACCGTCTTCATCTTCGACATATCGTCGAATCGGTTATTCAGAATGGGTATAAACCCGGCCTTTCCGAACAACCCGCGTATATTAAAAACAAATGTTACACAATCACAACATACGCCTCATTCCAATTCATTAGTCACTAACCGTAAATCAGTAAGAGAGCAATTCCCCAAAATATTAACCCCGAAGGCCGAAACCAACATCAGATCAATACCCAGGAAACCATTCTTCTTAACTAACCTTCAGCTAGTTTCTAAATTTCAATTCTTAGGGAAAGGTTCCCATTAATTTTATCCAAGAAAAATTCTTTAAAATTTATCCTTTAATCTTCCATTGGATGTCGTATCAAACCAAATTATGGGTTTTCCAAACTAGTCGAGATTAGCGAACCACACCGAAGTAATTATTTATTTTATTTCCCAATCCCAACCTATTCATCCCATGAAGCAAAACTGGTAATACTCCACATCTAACACCACAGTGTTGTTGGTAAAATTAAATACCATTTCACGTTCAAATCTAATTAAAGATTTAACTATCGCTTTGGAGCAAACCAGGTGATACTCCATTCTCGCTCAATTTCTAAATTTGAAAATTTAGATTATCAATTCACATTTCAATCTAATTGCAGATTCATTAAAATTCCTTTTACTGGGTTAAAGAACTAGTGTTATTTAAAACACAGTTCATGATAAACCCAAATCACATTCTATTTAAAACCCGTTTCAAATCCAATTTATTTATTTTAAAAATAAACGGGTTTAATTTTAGTTCAAAACTAGTTCATTTCGATAAAAATCTATTTTTATCTTTTCAAATATGGAGTTTTTCATCCCAATTTTTCACAAATCGTTTCTTATGATTTTACACAAATTATTACTATTTTTAATAATTTTATCAAGGCCCGTACAGTTGATTTCCATCAACGGCCATCGAACTGCACTTACAACGACCTTTTCCAAATTTGATTTGGACGTATCTCCAAATCCAACCGTTAGATTTCAAATTTCTAATATTCGTTAGAAAGCTCTTTTCGATACGAACCCAATGGTTCCGGTTTTAGGAGAATCCGACGGTCGGATCTCCCGTAATGTCCGTTTGAAATAAATGGTCGAAATTCACGAACTACCGCGGCGCGGCGCGTTCTATTCAGGCCATTATATTATATATAAAATATATATAATATATATTTCGTCGATTACTATTCAAAACGAATTTTATAAATAGTTTTGAATTCATTTCAAAAATAATTTCAACCTTTATTTCAAATTCAAATCAAAATTGAATTTTCTATTATAAATCCTTTTTACTTTCATTTCTATTTGATTTCAATTCAAATCGATTTTAATTCGATTCGAATTCATTTTCTTTTCAATTCAATTCAATTCGAATTTGTTATATATTCACTTCAAATTCAATTTCTTTTCTATTCAAATCAAATTCCATTTCTTTTCTATTCAAATCAAATTCAATTTCTTTTCAAATCAAACTCATTATACATTCAATTCATTTTCTAATCAAATCAAATTCAATCAAATTCAGTTTCCTTTCAAATCAAATCAAATTCAATTTAAATCAAATTCATTTTCTGTTCAAATCAAACTTATTATATATTCAATTCAATTCGAATTCGTTTTATATTCGATTTAATTCAAATTGGTTTTCTATTCGATTCAATTCAAATTGGTTTTCTATTCGATTCAATTCAAATTGATTTTCTATTCGATTCAATTCAAATTGGTTTTCTATTCGATTCAATTCAAGTTGGTTTTCTATTCGATTCAATTCAAGTTGGTTTTCTATTCGATTCAATTCAAATTGGTTTTCTATTCGATTCAATTCAAATTGGTTTTCTATTCGATTCAATTCAAATTGGTTTTCTATTCGATTCAATTCAAATTGGTTTCCTATTCGATTCAATTCAAATTGGTTTTCTATTCGATTCAATTCAAATTGGTTTTCTATTCGATTCAATTCAAATTTAAAAACGAATATAATCGATATAAATATCGTTCGCGTCAAAATAGCGCATCTCTAATCAATACGGCTTTATATATTTCAATAATTCCTTCATTTTATTCAACAAATGAATATTTATTTTTGTCAACACACGACTAATCTCAACGAATGAGTACTGTCCACGTGTGACTATTTTTGTTAAAATATTTCGTTCAACACATGACTAATCTCAACGGATGAGTACAGTCAACACATGAACCTTTACTTTATAATATTCTTTATCTTCTAAATTGGAATGAGGCCCAATCAATTACCATATAGAGTTAATTATATGGATTCCATACAACACATGTATATAATAGCAACGATAAATAATCAACCATCATCCAAAGTGCACTACACTGTATAAGCATCAAATATAGATATCTAACGCTTATAACAGCCTGTCAATCAATCGATCGACATACAACTAATTTTCGAAAAATTTCGCCATAACCTCCCCTGCACCGGGGATTTCGGGATATTTCAAGTGACGGCCGGGAATTTCGCTCGATCCGAATCAGTCGTTAAACCGATCTAGACCGTTCGAAACCCCTGATCGTTTGAGAACAGGACAAATCAGAACGTAGACGGAAGAACATTTCATTGCTATTACAACAATTCCATCAGATACAAGAATATACAGAGTATAAATGAATAAATTACATTCGATAAATATCAGAGATTACAATAAACTACATAGCAGCGGAAAAATAATACAAAGCACAACTGAAGGTGATATACGGATACAGAGCTTTCCGAATACCATTCCAGCTGTAAACCAGGATGCTGTGAATATAAATCTGCAAAACCAAAACTACTAGCTGCCCGTGCGAAAAATAGGGGCACCCAGAGTTTAGGTTAAAACAATAAACTCCAGGTCAGTCATGTGACTGGTGTGAGAACTAAAACAGTTATTTAAAACTTTACTTTAAAAGAGAGTAATTCAGGGGACCACGCCGTATAACACGGAACGGGTTTCCTCCCAAGAATACCAGTGCATAGAATAAACAACGCAATGCTTTTTCGAAAAATGAAGCTATTATAAGACCCAGGTCCCATCACACAATGCAACGCAAGCCGGAGGATAGGGTTTTCCCTTATAATAGTCAAACATGCTTGGTACGTTTAAAAACAAATCATTTGATACTATTATAAGTGTATAGTGTCAAAACAATTTCAATCATAAATATCAATCATAGACGGCATGGGTACCATATATCATGTCGCCATACTAGTTCTACAATTAAAACCGCAATACACGTATTGGAAATTGGATTTCCGTCATGAGTCGAGGCAAGGGGCAAGCTCCTCTCCGCTTTCGAGACACTCTAGCAAATGTCTCAGGGCTACGCACTCTGGGCAACCCTGGATCTTCAGGGCCGGTCCTCACTTACGTTAGAGGATTGGCAATTCCTGAACACACGTTTCCCGGTCCTTACAGACCTAAAATCGAGGCGCCTCATCCAACAACCACATAGGTGAAAAGTATATAAATATCAGGCTGGTAAGTCACTAACACCACCAAAGCTAGAAAGAAACGTCGTGCTCTCCCTGCAGTCCGTATCCCGTTTTTAACTCATACCGAGGTGTGAGGCTCGCGAATTCACGTTATACACAAAGCTGCCACGTAGGTCGTGCTTTGATCATCAACCACAAGACTTTACTTTTCAACAGAGGCCTTGATCTATGCAACTCAGCATGCCACACAGGCAATTCATGACATGCGATTGATGTCTAGCGATAGATAACCTCTAAGCTCGTACGTCTCAGAGAAGGGCGTTAAGCAAGAGAATAAATTCTCCGCCGCAAAACAGATATATTTAACAGAAATCAATCAACACAGAATAAAATCCAATGTCAGACACACAATCCATTTACAAGTTCGTTCTAGGTCTGAACGAAACCGGAGGCACTTTCCTCGCATATCCATCGATCTCCAAGTACGTATGGACGACCACCAACTATTTCCATCCTCTTGGGTGTACAGCCCAATCAGGATCGTCAGTAATTATCCAAACAATGTGAAGACTTCCGGTCTTCAACCACCGTCTTCATCTTCGACATATCGTCGAATCGGTTATTCAGAATGGGTATGAACCTGGCCTTTCCGAACAACCCGCGTATATTAAAAACAAATGTTACACAATCACAACATACGCCTCATTCTAATTCATTAGTCACTAACCGTAAATCAGTAAGAGAGCAATTCCCCAAAATATTAACCCCGAAGGCCGAAACCAACATCAGATCAATACCCAGGAAACCATTCTTCTTAACTAACCTTCAGCTAGTTTCTAAATTTCAATTCTTAGGGAAAGGTTCCCATTAATTTTATCCAAGATAAATTCTTTAAAATTTATCCTTTAATCTTCCATTGGATGTCATATCAGACCAAATTATGGTTTTTCCAAACTAGTCGAGATTAGCGAACCACACCGAAGTAATTATTTATTTTATTTCCCAATCCCAACCTATTCATCCCATGAAGCAAAACTGGTAATACTCCACATCTGACACCACAGTGTTGTTGGTAAAATTAATTACCATTTCACGTTCAAATCTAATTAAAGATTTAACTATCGCTTTGGAGCAAAACTGGTGATACTCCATTCTCGCTCAATTTCTAAATTTGAAAATTTAGATTATCAATTCACATTTCAATCTAATTGCAGATTCATTAAAATTCCTTTTACTGGGTTAAATAACTAGTGTTATTTAAAACACAGTTCATGATAAACCCAAATCACATTCTATTTAAAACCCGTTTCAAATCCAATTTATTTATTTTAAAAATAAACGGGTTTAATTTTAGTTCAAAACTAGTTCATTTCGATAAAAATCTATTTTTATCTTTTCAAATATGGAGTTTTTCATCCCAATTTTTCCCAAATCATTTCTTATGATTTTACACAAATTATTACTATTTTTAATAATTTTATCAAGGCCCGTACAGTCGATTTCCATCAACGGCCATCGAACTGCACTTACAGCGACCTTTTCCAAATTTGATTTGGACGTATCTCCAAATCCAACTGTTAGATTTCAAATTTCTAATATTCGTTAGAAAGCTCTTTTCGATACGAACCCAACGGTTCCAGTTTTAGGAGAATCCGACGGTCGGATCTCCCGTAATGTCCGTTTGAAATAAATGGTCGAAATTCACGAACTGCCGCGGCGCGGCGCATTCTATTCAGGCCATTATATTATATATAAAATATATATAATATATATTTCGTCGATTACTATTCAAAACGAATTTTATAAATAGTTTTGAATTCGTTTCAAAAACAATTTCAACCTTTATTTCAAATTCAAATCAAAATTGAATTTTCTATTATAAATCCTTTTTACTTTCATTTCTATTTGATTTCAATTCAAATCGATTTTAATTCGATTCGAATTCATTTTCTTTTCAATTCAATTCAATTCGAATTCGTTATATATTCACTTCAAATTCAATTTCTTTTCTATTCAAATCAAATTCAATTTCTTTTCTATTCAAATCGAATTCAATTTCTTTTCAAATCAAACTCATTATATATTCAATTCATTTTCTAATCAAATTCAATCAAATTCAATTTCCTTTCAAATCAAATCAAATTCAATTTAAATCAAATTCATTTTCTATTCAAATCAAACTCATTATATATTCAATTCAATTCGAATTCGTTTTATATTTGATTTAATTCAAATTGGTTTTCTATTCGATTCAATTCAAATTGGTTTTCTATTCGATTTAATTCAAATTGGTTTTCTATTCGATTCAATTCAAATTGGTTTTCTATTCGATTCAATTCAAGTTGGTTTTCTATTCGATTCAATTCAAATTGGTTTTCTATTCGATTCAATTCAAATTGGTTTTCTATTCGATTCAATTAAAATTGGTTTTCTATTCGATTCAATTAAAATTGATTTTCTATTAGATTCAATTCAAATTGGTTTTCTATTCGATTCAATTCAAATTTAAAAACGAATATAATCGATATAAATATCGTTCGCGTCAAAATAGCGCATCTCTAATCAATACGGCTTTATATATTTCAATAATTCCTTTATTTTATTCAACAAATGAATATTTATTTTTGTCAACACACGACTAATCTCAACGAATGAGTACTATCCACGTGTGACTATTTTTGTTAAAATATTTCGTTCAACACATGACTAATCTCAACGGATGAGTACAGTCAACACATGAACCTTTACTTTATAATATTCATTATCTTCTAAATTGGAATGAGGCCCAATCAATTACCATATAGAGTTAATTATATGGATTCCATACAACACATGTATATAATAGCAACGATAAATAATCAACCATCATCCAAAGTGCACTACACTGTATAAGCATCAAATATAGATATCTAACGCTTATAACAACCTATCAATCAATCGATCGACATACAACTAATTATTGAGATTAGTGTATGTCGTATTTTATCCCAATACCCGTGTGGGGTTTCAAACAATCAAACACAGATTTTATTTGTGCAGTTGGGCGATGTGTAAAATTAATCGACCCAATCAATATCAGTCAAATCAGTGTATATAAACAAACCGTCCGGTTTGTAAATGAATATTTTATTTTATTCACTTCCACGTTAAAAATTATATTTTTAACGATAAAATATTTTATTTCAAAACATGAATTTCTATTCAGTTCATTTACACAATAAAAATGATATTTTTATTTTTCTAACATATTTTAGGAAATTTCGGCGGCATAACGGCACGATACTAGAAACGGGACAAGGCCTAGCCTTATCCCCGGTCTAGTGAAGGCCCACGCCATTCACACATCAATCAAATCCATTCCATTTCACTAAACAATTCAATTCAAACCAAATAATCTAACCAACTACACAACCAAACAAACAAGTCCATGGTCTGTGGACGATTGTGTCGGGTGCTACTAAACACCGTCTGCATCCTAGTATATATATAACTAGAAAAAGAATTTTAGAGTGAGAAATTCTCACCAATAGCTATTCCAATTCCACGACACTTCATTTATAGAAATCTTCGTCGTTCTCGCCTTTTTGTCACCTTCGTTGCCCGTAGCCACTACATATATAAAAATCACACATTTTTATATTGCTGTCTTTTTTTAAAATAAAAATCACATTTTTATTTGTTTACTTTCAATTTTAAAAATCATATTTTTATAATCACTTCATATATTTAAAAATCGAATTTTTACTTCACTATTCAATATATAAAAATCGAATTTTTACTTCGCTATTTAATATGTAAAAATCGAATTTTCACTTCGCTATGTATATAAAAATCCTATTTTTATAATCATGCTATATGGATAAAATTCCTATTTTCACACCGCTACTATATAGATAAAAATTCTATTTTTACATCGTTATCATATAGATAAAAATCCTATTTTTACTTCGCTATTCTCTATATAAAGATCTCGCCTTTTCAACTATAAAGATTTCACCTTTTCAAAAATATAGACTTCGCCTTTTCAAATATATAGACTTCGCCTTTTCAAATATAAAGACTTCATTTTTGCTATCTATATAATATAAAAATCGTATTTTTACTTCACTACTTTATAAAAAAAAAATTATTACTCTATATAAATAAAAATTATATTTTTAATCTTCACATCATATAAAAATTATATTTTTAATCTTCACGTCATATAAAAATTATATTTTCTACATATGTAAAAATCGAATCTTTTTAATTTTTCATATGAATATAAATCATATTTTTATATGCTACTTATATAAATAAAAATCATATTCTTATTCAAAAATATTTCATATAAAAATCGAATTTTTAATTTATAAAAATCGTACCTTTTTAATTTATAAAAATCGAAACTAAAAAATGAAAATCATATAAGAACTTACATCGTTTTCCAAGCGAGAGGAAGGGTTTTGCTGAGTTCGCCGGAGGTGGCTTCAACGTTGAACTCGACATCGAATTAAGGAGAAGGAACTCGCGAAGGAGGGGAAAGGTCGGGTCAGTGGGGCTGGCGATGGGGTGGAGTCGCGCTCGCGGTGGAAGAAGTGGAGGAGGGTGGCTTGGGGTCGGTAAGTGGTGGGGCAGGGGGTAGGGGGTATCGTGGAGCAGCAGAGGGCAGGGGGGTTTCATCGATCGAAGCGTCGATTTGAGGGGGGGGGGGAAGGGATCGCGCTCTGGCGCGAGAAGGGGGGCTTTGTGGTGGGCGCGCCACCTGAAGCGGCGGCGCGGTGGTTATCGGGGAGGGCGACGATCGTCGCTCCCCCTTTCTCTATCTCCTTTTTTTTCGGGTTCTGTTCTGAAATGATATCGGGGGGGGGGGGGGGCAGAGTATAAGGGAGGAGAGGGTTTTTTTATTTATTATTTAATTATTTTATTTATCACTAAAAAGCAACTTTTATTTTCGACTTCTAAACGAGGCCCACCGCCTGTCGTCCATAGCTAATTTCCCCCATTCCAAACACAATGGGATATGTACCGCAAGCTGATTCGACTGTTTCGATCAGTTTTCGTTAAAATCAACATATAACTCTATATATTGAATTTGAACGCGTATTTCAATTTACCGGGGCCACATACTAACTAGAAAAATTCCAGGAAAATATTTTCTAGCTTCGTATTAATGATACGGTCCTAACAAAACTTGTTTCGTCGAATTCTGAGGCCGTTGGAAAAATGGTCATTTTCCAGTCGATTAAAATCAACTGAAACTGGTCAAACGCGTTTTCCTTTGCCACGCTCACATATTGAATCGAAAAATTATGAAATTTGAAACCTAGCAATAATTTGACATCATGGACCCAACAAAAGTGGTTTCGTCGAAATCCGAGGTCGTTTGCAAAATTCCCATTTTTAAGGGCCTGAATTCCATAGCGACTATTCAGAATTTTCAACTGGACATATCTTTTGATTCCCTCTATGAAATTTTGATTTTCCAGATTCGTTGGAAAGATATTCCCAATTAGATCCTATTATTTTTGGTTTCACTAAAATCCGGATTGTTTTGCACCCGGTATATTCAATTGAAGTTTGAAATCGAATTATCGAACTACCGCGCCATTTTCAATTCTATTTATAATTATATATAATTATTTATATTCTAACGACGACGTATATAATATATACGTTCTATTCCTATTCGAAATAAATTTCTCGTCGATATTATTTAAAATAAACTATTTTAAATATTCAAAATTCGTCGAAGTTGCCAAAACAAAAATTTTAAACTGGCTCAGAATTTCCGGGTTATTACAATTCATATAGCCTCTGATGGCCTTCTTCAATCCAAAATAAAAAGAAAAAGCCAAGCGGCTAGCCAATCGGCTCATAAAATCACCCAAAACTCAAGAAATACAATAAACATGTACCTATTTGTCGGGAAATCAATTTTATTCCTCTTCTCTAGCCTCCTTGCTATGACCTATTCAATGGATACACATATATATGCATGCAAATGCGACCAATTTTCAATACAATTCACTATTTGATTCAATTTGGTTATAGGTTCAACATTTTAATTAATCAAATAATAATCAAACAACACAACCATCAATCAATTAGTTGATTAACGTTTCAAATTCATAACTTTGATATATATACAGAAAATCATGTTTTTGATGCCAAATCACAACAATAATCCCTATCTAATTTCGGTTCTCACACCAGTCTAATGGAAATATATAGACATCACACTTTCGTCATTCGAACATGAATACTGATGACGACTAGTCAATCATCAAAATCATCTCCGGGCTACTAGAGCGTGATTCTATATCTATCCAGTATATTAAAACTTTGAATACCCGTGGATCAGACGTATATGCAAAATCTATATATACTGGATAGTCCAAATCAATATAAATAAATAATCAAATACGAATAATTGATTTAAATTTTCAAAACAAAAACCGTTTTCATTTTAAAAATATACTCTTCACACTCGTTCTAGGATATTACGGATCCCATCTCTAACGAGTCATTCCCATTGGATATTACTAATCCACTCTCTGATGAATTCTTTCGTATGGTTCTAACGTGTCT
This sequence comes from Allium sativum, assembly GCA_030737875.1. Taxonomy (NCBI): domain Eukaryota; kingdom Viridiplantae; phylum Streptophyta; class Magnoliopsida; order Asparagales; family Amaryllidaceae; genus Allium; species Allium sativum. The sequence goes on along the minus strand of CM060918.1, from coordinate 1,021,288,413 downwards.
TGTTCTCGAGCTTTGTAAACCAAAGCTCTGATACTAACGCTGTAACGACCGGGAATTTCGCTCGATCCGAATCAGTCGCTAAACCGATCAAGACCGTTCGAAACGCCTGATTGTTTCGAGAACACGACAAAATAGAACGCAGACGGAAGAACATTTCATTGTATATTACCACAATTCCATCAGATACAAGAATATACAGAGCATAAATGAATAAATATTACACAGAAAATATCGGAGATTTAAATTACATAGCAGCGGAAAATAATACAAAACACAACTGAAGGAGATATATGGATACAAAGCTTTCCGGATACCATTCCAGCTGTAAACCAGGTTCCTGTGAATATAAATCTGCAAAACCAAAACTACTAGCTGCCCGTGTCGAAAATAGGGGCACCCAGAGTTTAGTTTAAAACAATAAACTCCAGGTCTCATGTGACTGGTGTGAGAACTAAAACAGTTCCACGCCGTATAACACGGAACGGGTTTCCTCCCAAGAATACCAGTGCATAAAACAACAGCGCAATGCTAAATAAAGAAAAATGAAGCTATTATAAGACCCAGGTCCCATCACACAATGCAACGCAAGCCGGAGGATAGGGTTTTTACCTTATAATAGCCAAGAATGCTTAATACGTTTAAAACACATCATTTATTATTACTATAAGTGTATAGTGTATAAAACAACTTCAAATCATAAGTATCAATCATAGACGGCATAAGCGCCCCATCCCACTATGTCGCTATACTAGGCTCTACAATCAAAACCGCAAAGTCACGTATTTGGAAATTGGATTTCCATCTATGAACCGAGGCCAGGGATCGTCCTCTACCGATTCGAGACAATCTAGCCCATGTCTCAGGAACAGCCGCAACTGCCCCATGGATCGTCAGGGCCGGTCCACCGATGTGGATTATTATGCCTGAACACTACGTTTCCCCGCCTTATGGGGCGTAAATGAGCCAACGAATGACTCTATCGGACCCAGATCGTTCGATCAAACCGAGGCGCCTCGCAACAGCAACAACCACATAAGTCAAACTCGTCAGGTGGTGGAGCGTTCGAGGGTTTGGGGGGTTTTGGAGCTGCGGGATTGGGGAAGGAGAATCGAGGCAAGGGGAGAGAAGGGGGAGTCGGCGTCGACGTTGGGGGAGGGGGCGGCGGAGACAGCGCGCAGGCGGAGAGGCGAGCACGAGATTGTCGATCTCCTTTTTTTATTTATTTAAAACTGATTTCCACGGTAAGGGAAAGGAGAGTATAAGTTTTATAATAATATATATTTAAATTAATATTTTATTTCCCCCAAAAAGTAACTTTTTTATTTGACCTCTAAACGAGACCCACCGACTGTCGCCCATAGCTAATTACCCCCATTCCGAACACAATGGGATATGTATCGCAGGCTGATTCCAGCGTTTCGATCAGTTTTCGTCAAAATCAACATATAACTCTATATATTGAATTTGAACGCGCATTACAATTTACCGGGGCCACATACAAACTCTATAAATTCCAAAAAAATATTTTCTAGCTTTGTATTAACGATACAGTCCTAATAAAACTAGTTTCATCGAATTCTGAGACCGTTTGAAAAATGGCCATTTTCCAGTCGATTAAAATCAACTGAAATTGGTCAAACGCGTTTTCCTTTGCCACGCTCACATATTGATTCGAAAAATTATGAAAATTGGAATCTAGCAATAATTTGACATCACGGATCCAACAAAAGTGGTTTCGTCGAAATCCGAGGTCGTTTGCAAAATTCCCATTTTTAAGGGTCAGAATTTCATAGCGACTATTCTGAATTTTCATTTGGACATAACTTTTGATTCCCGCTATGAAATTTCGATTTTTCGGATTCTTTGGAAAAATATTCTCCAATAGATTCAAATATTTTTGGTTTCACTAAAATCCGGTTTATTTTGAATCCTGTACATTCATTTGAAATTTGAAATCAAATTATCGAACTACCGCACCATTTTCAATTCCTTTTATATATATAAATAAATATTTATATTCTAACGTCGAGCCATATGAATATATACATTCGAATTCTATTCGAAATAAATTTCTCGTCGTTATTATTTAAAATAATTCATTTTAAATATTCAAAATTCACTAAAATTGCCAAAATAAAAATTTTAAACTGGCCCAGATTTTCGGGTTGTTACATATTGCTACACACATATGAACTATTTTATCAATTTTCCTGCTTTTTGATTTTTTTGGGGTTACACATTTCAATGAGCTATTATGTAACTACATACAGCACAATGTTAGTTATTTAATATTAATGCTTTATTATTGAAGCTTATTATATTGCACGTCCAACTTATGTTTTCCATGAACTTTGCCTCTGATGTGAGTTTAACCACTTGCTGGAACAATAAACACGAACATAGCAGATTACACTATTTATAACATGGTTTCATTAGCTAGAAATATGATTAAACAGTAAAGGAAGGTTACAGTACCATCCAATGTAGTCATCCGTGTAGCACTGGGTGCATTACAAAATTAGACAGCTATATCCTTAACGGTAAATGAAGCAAACATAGTATGAAGGTGATCAAAATATTAACACATTACACTATAATTAAAGTTGATTATGCTATATAATAATAGCCTCAACTTCTATGATTTTCTAGAACTACTCAGGCTTATGCAACTCCCTCACCATCTCTCTTGTATGTATGCTAAGAAGTAAACGAAGAACTTCTGAATACAGTAAGATAGTAAAATAACATAAACTTATGGGCAGTCTGACTTGATTTCTAAGATTTTTTCAAACAAAATGTAAACAATAGATTTGAATTACATTAAGGTATTCTAACAATATAACAACAAAGAAGTAACATGTAACTGATGTATTATAATGATATAAAACTGTCTAATACCATCACTGTCAACCCAAATCTTAAGAGTATATACGATATAAATTAAATATTTAAGTCAAAAATAGTTATTTTGAAAGGAACAGCCTAAATAAATAGCTAATTTATATTGCTTCAGTTGAAGTAAATAATAGGCCAAAGATCATAAACCGTAACTGTATTTCTAAGTTAACATAATGAATTTGATCTAACAAAAGAATGATCTAATTTTGTTGACATCAAATAAACAAAGGAAATTTTGTTTTTGTAACAGTTAACATTTATAGATGCATTCAACAGAAAACTAATGTACTTTTGGAATTGTGCTTCTCTTCCTAGTCTATTGTCATCTCGCATCTAATGCATAGAAGTATATGCTTCATTGACTGCAAATTAGATTGTTGAGTTGTCTGGTTTTAATACTTTGCAATATAATCTATTTGTAAAAAATAATCATAATAATGAAGACTTGATTAAATCAATCAAAGCAGTTAAAATAAAAAATATGTTGGAGTTTTTAAGTAATCTATATGTTTACCTCCATATACCCATGTTTTTCAGGATCCAACTCTTCCATATCTGTACTTAGCAACAGCAGAGATTAATGTTCTGTAAAATCAAAATAAATGTGATCTATAAACATTCGAGTAGAGATTAATGTTCTTATATCAAATAATAACCTTAAACGGGGAGAAACCTGAGGCGAAAACCATTTTGTCGAGGGATAAACCTAGCCATTGCAGAACGATTATCATAATCTTTGATATGTTGTAAAATGAAAAAAAAAACATTCCTACAATAAATCGAAAAGAGATTAAAGTCCTTGCATGAAATAGTTACCTCAAATAGAGGGAAGAAACTTAAGTTGAAATTCACTGTGTCCACAGATATACACTCCATTGAGCGATGATTTCAGAAACAATCAGAATAGGATATGCATGTTTCAGATATATATGTAATTCAAACCCCTAGCATGTTTCACTTGGATCTAATTTTGTTTTGAATAGATTGAATAGTGGGAGAAGTAAGAAGCGAGTTTGAGAATATGCGGTACAGTTTGAAAATAGAATTACCACTCAAAAATAGATATCTGGCCTAAGAAAGTAGTAATATAAATTTACAGGACTTCCAATATAAAGAACTTTAAATTTTGTATTACAACATGCATTATTTCTTTATTGCATTATTTCTTTCTTTAACCAATGTTTATCCCTAATGATTGATCAATCTTGTGAAATATGCAAGTAATTAAGGGATTTCTTTCGTCAAATTGAATAATGCTACTCGAACTCATGCATAGAAATATAAGACAATTCATTTTAGTTGACTGGATGCGAAAATTCATTGTTTCTTGTGGAAAGAATAGAAGTTACAAACAGGCTACCTCCTCAAATTTTAAGTAAGAATCGCAAGACTAATTAAAAGTTAACAAAACTCTCATATAAAGACGTTAAACTTTGTCACACTCTAAAAATACATATGCAAAATGAATTAGGTATAAAAATGATGGATAATGATTCCCATTAGTTACAGTAAAGATGAACAAAAACAATTGCATACTTGAATTAAATTACTATTTGGCTCTCAATACTTGTAATATAACTTGACAACAAATATTATCATTGCAATTTCTGAATATTAAAAATGAAAGTAAGAATCAACTCAACCTTATGTTATCAACACACTTCTATGTATGCTGCAAGTTATGGATGTCCTGACTTAAAACCTCGAGGCAAACTATAACATTTCTATTTCTTCATGGATGGCCATCAAAATGCCTGTGTAATAATAAAAACATAATTTTTTGTTTTAGTCGTTTGTAGTAAACTTCATAATAATAGCACTATTACATAACTCAATCTTAGGCACATGTATTAAAATACTTGTGCAGCAGATATAAACACAAATGCCATTTTTAAAATTTAAGAAATGTAAATCCATTAAAATATCATAAAATTTTCACATGAATAGCACAAATTTGAAAAACCCATGATACTCCGTTAATGTAAATCCAATAACACGTAAGGTAAAAGCATGTGCATAAATGACTTCACAATATAAGGGGCGGTAACATGTTTGTGAAAAAGAGTATGCGAATGAAAGATCGAGTAATATGAGAAGGATTATAGAAGATACATCACTATATCCAATCATTTTCTAAAAAGGCAGACAGATTCAAAAAGTATTTACCAATTATTACTAATTAACCAATTGATAAGAAACATCAGATAAGAATAGGAAAAAATATAGCAATCTACCCAAAAAAAAAAAATTGTTAACAAATTTATCTACTTAGCGTATCTAGATAGATAAATAATTTTATTTTGTAATGTTAGAACTGGAAAAGTTAAAAGATAATGCTTGTTGAATCATTTATACAAACACTTTATGTGTGCATACAAATATGGATGAAGACTGAAGGCGAAAGAAAACATTGACATTAGCTTATACAGAGTACCTGCACAGAGAAAGTCAAAATAGGAACGAAAACTTCAGATCAATAAAACTGTCAACGCAGATGCGTAAGCACATAAGGCGAGAACCTACAAGTTGGTCATATTATTAGAGCATAAAAGATAATTGCGGTGAAATCAATTCATAATGAAAACTAAAAGATTGAACTCCACATTTGAAAGACTAGAAGAAAGAAAACTATATCCAAGCATGTAAGAGTAGAAGAATGGAACTGATTCCCAGGATACCATTTGAACCGAAATCCATGAAATACTAAAACGATGGAAAATAATTTCCCTTTAGATGCGAAATCTGGCAATATCCTACGTTAAAAAATCAAATTATTTTTTCAAAGAAAAGTGAGGGGAAAGAGATTGAGAGAAGTGGGAAACGTGCTTAGAGGAGTGGGATGGAGAATGAACCGTGGATGGGTTAATTGACAATTTAGTAGAGAGGGAATTAGGAAAGGTTAATTGACAATTTAGAAACGTAGAAAGATTAATTGACAATTTAGTAGAGAGGGAATTAGGAAAGGTAAATTGATAATTTAATTGAAAATTTAGAAACGTAGAAAGGTTAATTAACAATTTAGAAACGTAGAAAGGATTTGGTACTAATCATTGAATAGAAATGAAAGAAATCAGGGAAGATAATTGTAGGTATAGGCATATATGTATATGTTGATAGATTTTACACACTTGAACAATTAAAATTTAATACACAGAGGTAGCTATATCCGAAATTTATGAAACTAATTATGACATCTGCATTAGAAATGTTCTAGTATTTAAAAAGGGAAATATTTAAATTTCAAGAATATTTATTTTCAAAGAATTTATGGATTCTAATTAAAATCTCGCAAATGTATGAAACTTGTGTATTTTACTATGATAAGCATATATATGCATATGGTTAAGAAATGTTGAAATATTCTATTTAAACTATAGAATTCCAATTAATATAAAAGCATTAATTTCAACATTAAATTCTAAAATAAAATTTAATTTATGAAAGGCAAAAAATAGTTGTATTCTAATTATATTAATTGAAACATATTAATAAATTTACAAAATTCAAGAGGTTATTTGGTACTAATCATTGAATAGAAAGGAAAGAAATCAGGGAAGATAATTGTAGGTATACACATATATGTATATGTTGATAGATTTTACACATTTAAACAATTAAAATTAAATACACAGAGGTAGCTATATCCGAATTTTATGAAACTAATTATGACATCTGCATTAGAAATGCTCTAGTATTTAAAAAGGGAAATATTTAAATTTAAAACATATTTTATTTTCAAAGAATTTATGGATTCTAATTAAAATCTCGCAAATGAATGAAACTTGCGTATTTTACTATGATAAGCATATATATGCAAATGGTTAAGAAATGTTGAAATATTCTATTTAAACTATAGAATTCCAATTAAAATTATGCTCCTTTATTAGTTAATTTGTTTCGTATAATTAGTTTTTCATTCCTTAAATAAAATTGTGCTCCTTTATTAGTTAACTAAGTTAAGAGAAAGGAAAGGAAAGGTTTCCTTCTTTGAATAAATTTAATAAGTAATCACCTTGCACAAATATGTATATAAGAATATATTTGATACAATCTAATTTGAAAGAAATCAATGAAGATAATTGTAGGTATACGCATATATGTATATGTTGATAGATTTCACACATTTAAACAACTAAAATTAAATAAACAGAGCTAGCTATATCCAAATTTTATGAAACTAATTATGACATCTGCATTAGAAATGTTCTAGTATTTAAAAAGGGAAATATTTAAATTTAAAAAATATTTTATTTTTAAAGAATTTATGGATTCTAATTAAAATATCGCAAATGAATGAAACTTGCGTATTTTACTATGATAAGCATATATATGCAAATGGTTAAGAAATGTTAAAATGTTGAAATATTCTATTTAAACTATAAAATTCCAATTAAAATTGTGCTCCTTTATTAGTTAACATGTTTCGTATAATTAGTTTTTCATTCCTTAAATAAAATTGTGCTCCTTTATTAGTTAAAATAAGAGAAAGGAAACGAAAGGTTTCCTTCTTTGAATAAATTTAATAACTAATCACCTTGCACAAATATGTATATAAGAGTATATTTGATACAATCTAATCAAACCGACTTTGTTGGTTTTTCTTAATTATTCTGAGCCTTCGATAACTTCCGTCCGTCTGAAGCTTTTTAACAATACCCATTTTGTCCTCCTTCGAACGATGCATTAATTACAATGTCAGATTACAATGTCTATTGAATAATCATGACATTATAATCTACGCGTGGACGTTATTAATTAATATCCACAGTATTTTTTCTCAAATATTGTTAGTTTTTTAATGTGAATCTTCAACTTCTTTATTTTGTTAATTTCTATTTGTTTTTAAGCAAAATTTTTATTTTGTTAGTTTTTTATGTGAATCTTCAACTTCATTATTTTGTTAATTTCTATTTGTTTTTAAGCAAAAATTTTATTTTGTTAGTTTTTTATGTGAATCTTCAACTGCTTTATTTTGTTAATTTCTATTTGTTTTTAAGCAAATTTTTTATTTTGTAATTACTAAGATGTGTATCGTAATTGTTCAGGCAAATTGATCAAGTTGAGCAATTAATTACTTCAAAATTTTATAATGACTCAAATTTTTAAATCAAACATTTTATGATCTTTTGCCATTAACGCATGGTATCATTGGTTGTCAATATTGTATTTCCTTTTTAGCATTGTTTGAACGTATTTTCTAATCATCTAACTACAACGTAATGTTTTCATAAAGTAGATTTAGAAAAATATAACAAAGCATATGAAATATTCCAGTTACACCTTCTATTTTTGGCCTATTTATGCATTTATTTATGAGCATTAATGAGAATCCAAATATACCACCGTATATACATTATGTATTTCCTTTCGTTATGTTTTGGTAGATAGTTTTCATAAAGTAGAATTTTTTTTGCCATTAACGTATGGTATCATTAGTTGTCAATATTGTATTTCGTTTTTTAGCATTTTTTGAATGTATTTTCTAATCATCTAACTACAACGTAATGTTCCCTAAATTAGATTTAGAAAAATATAACAAAGCGTATGAAATATTCCAGTTACACCTTCTGTTTTTGGCCTATTTATGCATTTATTAATGAGCATTAATGAGAATCCAAATATACCATTGTATATACATTATGTATTTCCTTCCGTTTTGTTTTGGTAGATAGTTTTCATAAAGTAGATAATTTTTTGCCATTAACGTATGGTATCATTGGTTGTCAATATTGTATTTCCTTTTTTAAGCATTTTTTAAACGTATTTTCTAATCATCTAACTACAACGTAATGTTTCCTAAATTAGATTTAAAAAAATATAACAAAGCATATGAAATATTCCAGTTACACTTTCTGTTTTTGGCCTATTTATGCATTTATTTATAAGCATTAATGAGAATCCAAATATACCATTGCATATACATTATGTATTTTCTTCTGTTATGTTTTGGTAGATAGTTTTCATAAAGTAGATAATTTTTTGCCATTAACGTTTGGTATCATTGGTTGTCAATATTGTATTTCCCTTTTTAGCATTTTTTGAACTTATTTTCTAATCATCTAACTACAACGTAATGTTTCCTAAATTAGTTTTAGAAAAATATAACGAAGCATATGAAATATTTCAGTTACACCTTCTGTTTTTGGCCTATTTATGCAATTATTTATGAGCATTAATGAGATTCCAAATATACCACAGTATATACATTATGTATTTCCTTTCGTTTTGTTTTGGTAGATAGTTTTCATAAAGTAGATAATTTTCAATATGAAATCGATAGCAATCATATTAAGTAGATAATTTTCATGAAGTCAATCAAATTTAATGTTTTCACATGATTTTACGTACATCAAATTTTCAATATGAATTCAAGATTACCCAATGAGCTAGCAAAAGAAAATATTTTTTAAATCCAAATAATTCTGTATGACATTATAATCTACGCGTGGACGTTATTAATTAATATCCACACTATTTTTTCTGAAATATTGTTAGTTTTTTATATGAATCTTCAACTTCTTTATTTTTTTGAAATTTTTGGCGTACAACCATCATTTTATATACAATTAGGCCAATGTTCCATGTTTGACACGTTATAATACATATAACTACTGCAAACCCAAACTGATTTGTCTGTTAAATTTACCTTAATTTAAATTTAAAATTTCAATAGTGAATTATAGATGTAATTTTGTAGATCAATCTAGTTTTGTCCATAGTTATGAAAATGTTTGAATTAGCTAGCAATTTTTCAAATAGAAAATGTACACCTTTTTTGCTTTAAAATCCTTCATATGCAATTGATAAATTACACTAATTAAATGCGACATTTTTCATGAATATTTAGTTGTGTATTAAAACTTTGTGTTTGCATGATTGCTTAAAATAATTATTTTAAGTTTTAATAGTATATGTAATTTTTCTTCTATATACTGTGATTCATGGGTAGTTTTAAAGAATTAAAAAACATGAGCAAAATAAATTCTTTTACCTTGTAGCATTACAAAGTCGGTTTTCCTACCATTATGCGATCATACTAGTTTATATACACATTAAACTATAATAAAAATTTATTTGTGAAACTAAATGCAATATTGCTTTTGTTTAAACGAAACTTTGAAAAGTTCTAAATGAATCGAGATTAATTAATAATTATATCGATATGTATATGTTATTTTAATCTGTTTAGGATAACGTAAGTAACATATATAAGATAAAATTTGAAACTAATATGATTTAATTAAATAAATAGATTAATGGACATTTCATGTCTCACATAAATCAATCGTTAATCAATTAGTAAATTTAATTAAAGGGAAGGAAATGTAAAGTTTTCTATATCCAATTAATATCATTTGCCATCCTTGTCAGTTTGAAATAAGTTAAGTGAAGAAAACGAAAATTTTCATTCCTTAAATAAAATTGTACTCCTTTATTAGTTAAATAAGTTAAGAGAAAGGAAAGGAAAGGTTTCCTTATCTGAATAAATTTAATAAGTAATCACCTTGCACAAATATGTATATAAGAGTATATTTGATACAATCTAATTTATATACACATTAAACTATAATAAAAAATTATTTGTGAAACTAAATAATATATTGCTTTTATTTAAACGAAACTTAGAAAAGTTCTAAATGAATCTAGATTAATTAATAATTATATCGATATATGTTATGTTATTTTACTCTGTTTAGGATAACTTAGGTAACGTATATAAGATAAAATTTGAAACTGATACGATTTAATTAAATAAATAGATTAATGGTTAAATAATTTGAATCATTATATCAAACCTTTTAGATTTTTTTGTTGAATATTTATTTATGTACTTAATATTTGCATGTAACACCCCGAGAATTCTATAACTGTGAAATTCATAAATTAAAGTATAATCAAATTCAAATCAAAGAACTAAGGGAAACGGGTTACGCCATTGCGTTCGTCTCGGAAAAATACGCGAAATAGAGTCCGAGTTTTCGAAAAACGGAGTCCGTATGAAGAAGATATGGCCTTCGGAAGTTTTTAAATTAAGTTTAAAATTCAAACAGAATATAACAAATAAAAAATTCCGAAGTGGGGCCCGATGGGCCAGGGCGGAAAAAGGCCCGCCTGACGCACCCAGGTCGACTGGGCTGTCGACCTGGTCTAACCAGGTCGACAGGCCTGTCGACAGGGGTGTCGACCTGGTCCAGAGCCAGGTCGAGCCCAGTCCAACCTGGCTGGCCTATTCTATGTTGGTCGATTTTCTGTGGTCTGCTTTGTCATTAGGGCTAGGTGGCAGGCTCTAATTGGTCTCTCTTTCGAATGAATGGCTACGATCAATCCAGGCAACATCGATGGCTCTAATCAATTCATAAACCCTATAAAAAGGACCCTAGACTAAACCCTAATCTATTCATTCAAAAATAAGAACAAAGCCGCCATGTTGCTGAGGAGCGTCTAGGAGTAGCCACCAAATTGGAGAGAAGATTAGGAGGAAAATTCTAAAGCCTAAAGCAATTCAAGCAAATCAAATCAACGCCTACGTCAAAAGGAGTCGCATCTCTAAATTCCTAAATTAGAGAATTCGCCGCAACGATTGTAAGTAGAGTATTACTTTGGTATGAACAAATAACTGTGTTGGTTTGTATACTTGATTGTGGTGATAAATAATTCATAATTTATGCGTTACTATGATTATTATTGATTTGAAATATTGTATACGTTTGGATATTCTTGAATTATGTTATTCATTATAAAGAACTACATGCGGTAGTTCTATGCAAGTATACGTTTGGAATATTCGCAAATTATGTAATCCATGTAGTTGATTGAAATTCATGCAAGTTTGGGGCTTTGCTACTATGCCATCATAATATGTATTTTTATACAAAAATCATTTTTGTGAGTAATTGGAATAAGTTTGGGTTATTATAATCCATATGAAATTATGTTGAGAATTTGGCATCATGTATTATGCCATGCTTTTGTACTAGAACACCTATTTGCAAACTTATGAATATGACTAGGCTATGATTGATAATTTGCATAATTGAAATTGTCAACAAAAATTATATGATGACATATGTGGTACATAGCTAGGTTAGGTTCAAAAATCCCTTTTTGCAAGTTTGCATGACTAAAGTAAAAATCATGATTTCATGTTAGAAATATTTATGCCATGGTTATGTGAACAAATACTTATGCCATGCTTATGTTTGACATTATGCCATGCTTATGTTTGACATTATGCCATGCTTATGTTAGAAATATTTGTGCCATGCTTATGTTTGACATTATGCCTAAATAAAATATAGGTTTATGTTGTAGTTATGACTATGTGTTAATAATGATACCCAATTTAGATTCTTATCTCAACTACAAGTTTACATGGTTTGATTCATGTCACCTATGCTTTATGACCAAAGTATATGTTACCACTATGCAAGTACACCAGTTTCTATTTTGTATTTCCAACGTCATATTGCAAGTTCATGCGCTCACCTTCCCCTTTTTGTGTATGAAATCACGCTTTAAGCCTCCCCTTTTCGCATGGCTAAGTTGGGCTTAAAAAGGCTAAGCCCAACATATACAGAATAAACGGACGTGTTAAACGGGGGAAAATAACGTTGGGTTAAAATTACTAATGAATGAAAACATAAAATAGAAGGGCCCAAATTCAAGTATGGGTTGGGCCCATGATTGGTGTAACCTTTACACCATTAACTTAATGGGCCGCAAATATTTACATATAAGAAAATAAAGAAGAAAGACAAAATATGTAAATGTAGAACATACGATGTGTTTAACCCGAGGTTGGATTGAGTTGTGATGTAAACCTGCCCGGAACCGCCCGGCTGTCCAGTAGTCACAACAATACCTATCCAATGTGGGAGGTTAAACATGGAGCCCAATAAGGACCCGAGGTTAGATTGAGTTGTGGCGTAAGACTGCCCGGAACCAACCGGCAACAGGCAGCCACAACAATACCTGTCTAATGTGAGAGGTCAGGGCCTTAATAAGACAATTAAGGCTGAGTCAGGATTGTTAGGATTAAGTGAACTAAAGACTTAATCAAAATAGAACATGCTAAATTAAACGGACTGGTGGGGGTTAGGTTAGAAAACACTTAACCAACTTAGCATGTTGGCTAGAGATAGAAAACCTAGTAACGGGGGACCCTTTTCAGCAGTAACCCTAGAAGGTGTATCAGGATACCCTGAAACTAGGCAGGGTGGGGCACGATTACTGGGCTGATTGTAAGAGGTCAAATCGACGGCGGTGGTGTAGCAGTGTAGGTTCTAACGGGGTGCGGGCGTGCACACACTCCGGCGCAGAAAAATAAAGCACTGGGCACCAGTAGCATACCTGTGCATTCTAAAGTTGTGTCGGGCCGCCGCCATGGGACTTGATACACCCCATGGTGGGACCAGCATAGGTAACTACAACATCGGGGGCCGTAAGACACATGTAACTATGCGAGTAGGAGCCGATCATCATAGAATGGATCACATCACCCTGATTATGGGGTGCCAGTTGGAAACTAGTTTATATGGGTTCAGAGATTTAACATGGGGTACGATAGTATATTCGACCCTAGACAACTTAACCAAGTTTATAGTGCTTCCACACTTCTTGTTTATACTTATCATACCCAGTTCTTTATTCATAGACAGAATAGTACTAGACTTACTCAGGCTTTATGTCTGACTCTACTTTTCTTTCGTCTTCTTTTCTTCCGTTTCCCCCCCAGGTCCACAGGGAGGGAACACTGCAGCTTGACCAGCCTTAACATCCAACTTGAAGAAGAGAAATGTATTGCTTGGACCTTTTCGCTTGAAACTATGGCTTTGGACAACCACTATGGGGCCTTTGCAGTTTATCTATGTTTTATTTATGCTTCTTTAAATAATGTAATCAAGACAGATTATGAAAGTGTTATGTTATGTTTTGGAAAAGATGTAAGACAATTATGGTGATATTGTTGTAGCACGTATTTGCTTTCATGAAATAAAAGTTTGTTGATTTTCCGCTGTTTATAAATATGTGTTCTTATCTCTGTCTTGTATATCTGTGACTTATACTTATAAACCTCCACCAAAATTAGGGCATTCCCTTTGAGAGTGACCCTAACGGAGGTGGGGTGTTTCACTTGGTATCAGAGCATAGGTTTACCAGATAAGATAAATAGTTTTGAAAAAATTATTTTCAAAAGGGAAATTTAAAGAAGCATTTTTAAAAAGAAAAATATTATTTTATTTTAAAAAGGCAAAGTCCACTCCCCAAAGCCATAGGTACTATCTCTTATCCTTCGTTTTGAATCTATCCTTTTTGTTTCAGCATGTCCGAAGACCTTAACTTGCCGGAAGGGGTGCCAATACCTGGTTGGTTTAGACGGTTCTTAGAGGCAAGAGCCACTCAGCCAGGTCCTACCGTTCCTCCTCCCCCAGCTGCCGGTAATCATCCAGCTGCAGCGGCACCTTTTCCTCCACCTCCTCCTCGGGGAAACGCTTTTGCTAAGATATGTAAAGATTTTAAAGCTATGGGAGGAAGGGATTTCCATGGAACTGAGTCCTTCGTGGCGGCTAGAAATTGGCTGAAAGAAACGGAGGACCTATTCATCATCTTTGAGGTAGAAGATAGACAAAAAGTACAATTGGCGGTGTGGCTATTGAAGGGCGAGGCTTCCTACTGGTGGGAAGTCACTAATGCTGAAAGACCAGTGGAGACATGGGAGGACTTTAGGGCAAGGTTTGAGACCAAATTTCTCTCAGATGCGGAAAGAAGTTTGCAGTTGGAAAAATTCTTATTTCTTAAGCAAGGGGACAAAACAGTCAGAGAGTATGTGAATCAGTTCGATGAGCTGGCTAGGTTTGGGCTTGACCTAGTCAACACCCCACACAAGAAGGCTCTCCGTTTCGTCAAAGGGTTGAGTGAGCCATTACACAGTTTGGCCATGACCCATATACCCATGGGAGCCACGTATGAAAGATTGGTGCAAATGGCATTGCTGAATGAAGAGGATAAGGGCAAGAAGGAGACAAAGGCAGAAAGCTCTCAAGAGAAGAAAGAGGGTTTGCATCCTAAGAAGACAGACTTTAAGAAAGGCGGGAATGGCAACAAAGAGAAGAGGAAGTGTAATTTCTGTGGCAAAGTAGGGCACTTAGTAAAGGACTGCCGGAAAAAGAAGGCCAAGGAGAATGGTGGGTGCTTTTCTTGTGGTGAGACGGGCCACAGGGCTAAGGACTGCCCAAAGAAACGAGGACAGGAGCAGGGGGCTGGATCCACCCCAGGGGCACAGGTTCATGTGCTGGAAGCGCCACCTCTGCAACAACGAGGTACAAATACTTCTGTAGAAAGCGTAGTTTATCTTTATGATCACCCTGTTCGCACTTTATTTGATTCTGGCGCATCACACTCCTTTATTTCGTCTGCTTTAGTAGAATCTCTGCACCTAAAGACTAGTATGGTAGAGGACCCCTTAATTGTTTCAAACCCAATTGGGGGCCCAGCTCATTTGTCTATGATCTGTTTGGGATTGAAAATTTCCATTCTAAGTGTAGAATTTCAATGTAGTGCCTTTGTTTTGGGCTTTTCGGGTTATGGTTTGATTTTGGGCATGGATTGGCTATCCAGTAATGGGGCCATCCTTGATTGTGAGAAAAGGGTTGTTAGGCTCCTAACCCAGCTCGGTAATACTTTGGAAATTTCTTGTAATCCCTCGTATGCGGTTATGCTTAGTTATCTTGAATCGCTAGATGCCTCTGTTGAAAATTTGCAATCAGTTAGAGGGGTCCGGGAATATCCGGATGTCTTCGAAGAGGTGAAGGGCTTGCCTCCGAAGCGGGAAATAGACTTCCGCATATATCTTGTAGATAATGCAAAGCCCGTTGCGTTGCCCGTTAGACACATGGCTCCACGGGAAAGGTAAGGGCTCAGTAAACAGATTGAAGAGCTTCTAGAGTAGGGGTTCATTTGAAGGAGCATTTCAGAATGGGGCGCTCTAGTAGTGTTCGCCACTAAGGCAGAAGGTTCAATTCGCTTATGAATGAGTTGTGGAGAATCACCTTAGTAAGTACATTTGGCAACATAGCTGGCATTTATTTCCAAGAGATAGTTCTGCTACATGGAATACCTGATAGTAAGTGGACGAGATCTAAAATTCACTAGTGAATTTTAGAGAGCTTGCGTGAAACCATGAGTACACCGTTATGTTTGAGCCGAGTATACTAGAAGTAGAGTAAGTGAAAGAGGAACGAGAGGCAATAGTGAAATAGGTTCCAACTCATATTTTGGAAACAAGAATTAAGAAACTACGAAATTGTGAAGTTAAAGGCAGACAAAGCATAATGGAGTTAAGCTCAAGGAAATGCGACTTAGAAGATCGAAGACTAGATTCGTGCATCATATCTCTTCTTAAGAGTATATCCTTGATCCCTCTCTTCCTGTAGAGCTTACTTGCATGCTATCTTTTCTGTTTAGTCTCTCGGTCCCATTCTCAATCCCATTTCTGTCGCAAACCCCATAGGGAGTATGACTCATCTGTTAGTAACACATGTTGGGGCTTGAGGGTGTTCGTTGGATTGACCAAACTTTTTGGGTTTTATAGGATACGGGTTGGTCTTAGGAAGGGACTCCCTTGTGACCTAAAAGGAGTCCATCATGCTTAGTTTCCTAGAATCATATATGGTGGTTGGGTTGAGTAATTCTTTGGGTGTCGGTCTGATGTTGATTTCGGTCTTCGGGGCTGATGCTTAGAGAGTTCTTCTCCTAATCAATATATATGTGGCATAGATTTCCAGTTTTGACATTGCCTAATGGGCACAAAGTTTTTACTTGCTTCTATCATTCGACTATACCTTTAGGTAGGACCATTTCCTATCATTGAGAAAATTTGGAAAATGACCAATAGATTAGAGCTACCCGAGAAGTTGGCTGGAGTCCACAACGTTTTTCACGTTTCACATCTCCGAAAATGTCTACATGAGTCTGCTGAAGTGGTAGAGCCAAATATCCTCGAAGAAGCCGAAGTGGAACGCGAAGCAACCATAAGAAAAGTTCCAACCCGCATCTTAGGAACGGAAGTGAAGAAGCTACGCAACCGCGAAGTCAAGCTCGTCAAAGTTCAGTGGAGCGACGCCGAGGGAGACGCGACTTGGGAAACTGAAGCTAGAATCCGTACAGCCTACCCTTTTCTGTTCGAGGGTACATCCTTGATCTTTCCTTTTCCTTAAGTTGCGCTTTTATCTATCTTTTTAGGTATATTTCCTCGATCTTATCTTTTAGGTAGAAACCCTTTGGATGGAAACATGTAATTGAAACATGTTATGGATGATGGTTGCAAGTGGTTGCAAGTGATTGCTAGTGGTTGCTCGTGGTTTCATATACACACACAATCTAGGTTTTAGATCGGCTCAGTCACTTCATATTGCATATGCATATATGTTTGCATTCGTATGTGGTTGAACTTTAATGTGTTGTCATGTGGATGCTGCATTTGTATTGAATGATTGTGCACTCATGTAGAATCATGAATAGGAAAATTTGCATACATAATGGATTCATGGCACTTACATAATTCACATTAAGGAGGTCAACTGAATCAGTAGACCGCCTGATTTTGCATTAGATAAGTACATGTACACACACACACTTCGCATATGATCATGAAGCATTAGAAGTCTTTTAAGGACAATGGATGCTCGTGTTTGATGGATGAGTAGATGGATGATTGGATGTTAGGATATACATTCCTCCTAACTTGAAGATTTCGGGGACGAAATCCTTTTAAGTGGGGGAGAATGTAACACCCCGAGAATTCTATAACTGTGAAATTCATAAATTAAAGTATAATCAAATTCAAATCAAAGAACTAAGGGAAACGGGTTACGCCATTGCGTTCGTCTCGGAAAAATACACGAAATAGAGTCCGAGTTTTCGAAAAACGGAGTCCGTATGAAGAAGATATGGCCTTCGGAAGTTTTTAAATTAAGTTTAAAATTCAAACAGAATATAACAAATAAAAAATTCCGAAGTGGGGCCCGATGGGCCAGGGCGGAAAAAGGCCCGCCTGACGCACCCAGGTCGACTGGGCTGTCGACCTGGTCTAACCAGGTCGACAGGCCTGTCGACAGGGCTGTCGACAGGGGTGTCGACCTGGTCCAGAGCCAGGTCGAGCCCAGTCCAACCTGGCTGGCCTATTCTATGTTGGTCGATTTTCTGTGGTATGCTTTGTCATTAGGGCTAGGTGGCAGGCTCTAATTGGTCTCTCTTTCGAATGAATGGCTACGATCAATCCAGGCAACATCGATGGCTCTAATCAATTCATAAACCCTATAAAAAGGACCCTAGACTAAACCCTAATCTATTCATTCAAAAATAAGAACAAAGCCGCCATGTTGCTGAGGAGCGTCTAGGAGTAGCCACCAAATTGGAGAGAAGATTAGGAGGAAAATTCTAAAGCCTAAAGCAATTCAAGCAAATCAAATCAACGCCTACGTCAAAAGGAGTCGCATCTCTAAATTCCTAAATTAGAGAATTCGCCGCAACGATTGTAAGTAGAGTATTACTTTGGTATGAACAAATAACTGTGTTGGTTTGTATACTTGATTGTGGTGATAAATAATTCATAATTTATGCGTTACTATGATTATTATTGATTTGAAATATTGTATACGTTTGGATATTCTTGAATTATGTTATTCATTATAAAGAACTACATGCGGTAGTTCTATGCAAGTATACGTTTGGAATATTCGCAAATTATGTAATCCATGTAGTTGATTGAAATTCATGCAAGTTTGGGGCTTTGCTACTATGCCATCATAATATGTATTTTTATACAAAAATCATTTTTGTGAGTAATTGGAATAAGTTTGGGTTATTATAATCCATATGAAATTATGTTGAGAATTTGGCATCATGTATTATGCCATGCTTTTGTACTAGAACACCTATTTGCAAACTTATGAATATGACTAGGCTATGATTGATAATTTGCATAATTGAAATTGTCAACAAAAATTATATGATGACATATGTGGTACATAGCTAGGTTAGGTTCAAAAATCCCTTTTTGCAAGTTTGCATGACTAAAGTAAAAATCATGATTTCATGTTAGAAATATTTATGCCATGGTTATGTGAACAAATACTTATGCCATGCTTATGTTTGACATTATGCCATGCTTATGTTTGACATTATGCCATGCTTATGTTAGAAATATTTGTGCCATGCTTATGTTTGACATTATGCCTAAATAAAATATAGGTTTATGTTGTAGTTATGACTATGTGTTAATAATGATACCCAATTTAGATTCTTATCTCAACTACAAGTTTACATGGTTTGATTCATGTCACCTATGCTTTATGACCAAAGTATATGTTACCACTATGCAAGTACACCAGTTTCTATTTTGTATTTCCAACGTCATATTGCAAGTTCATGCGCTCACCTTCCCCTTTTTGTGTATGAAATCACGCTTTAAGCCTCCCCTTTTCGCATGGCTAAGTTGGGCTTAAAAAGGCTAAGCCCAACATATACAGAATAAACGGACGTGTTAAACGGGGGAAAATAACGTTGGGTTAAAATTACTAATGAATGAAAACATAAAATAGAAGGGCCCAAATTCAAGTATGGGTTGGGCCCATGATTGGTGTAACCTTTACACCATTAACTTAATGGGCCGCAAATATTTACATATAAGAAAATAAAGAAGAAAGACAAAATATGTAAATGTAGAACATACGATGTGTTTAACCCGAGGTTGGATTGAGTTGTGATGTAAACCTGCCCGGAACCGCCCGGCTGTCCAGTAGTCACAACAATACCTATCCAATGTGGGAGGTTAAACATGGAGCCCAATAAGGACCCGAGGTTAGATTGAGTTGTGGCGTAAGACTGCCCGGAACCAACCGGCAACAGGCAGCCACAACAATACCTGTCTAATGTGAGAGGTCAGGGCCTTAATAAGACAATTAAGGCTGAGTCAGGATTGTTAGGATTAAGTGAACTAAAGACTTAATCAAAATAGAACATGCTAAATTAAACGGACTGGTGGGGGTTAGGTTAGAAAACACTTAACCAACTTAGCATGTTGGCTAGAGATAGAAAACCTAGTAACGGGGGACCCTTTTCAGCAGTAACCCTAGAAGGTGTATCAGGATACCCTGAAACTAGGCAGGGTGGGGCACGATTACTGGGCTGATTGTAAGAGGTCAAATCGACGGCGGTGGTGTAGCAGTGTAGGTTCTAACGGGGTGCGGGCGTGCACACACTCCGGCGCAGAAAAATAAAGCACTGGGCACCAGTAGCATACCTGTGCATTCTAAAGTTGTGTCGGGCCGCCGCCATGGGACTTGATACACCCCATGGTGGGACCAGCATAGGTAACTACAACATCGGGGGCCGTAAGACACATGTAACTATGCGAGTAGGAGCCGATCATCATAGAATGGATCACATCACCCTGATTATGGGGTGCCAGTTGGAAACTAGTTTATATGGGTTCAGAGATTTAACATGGGGTACGATAGTATATTCGACCCTAGACAACTTAACCAAGTTTATAGTGCTTCCACACTTCTTGTTTATACTTATCATACCCAGTTCTTTATTCATAGACAGAATAGTACTAGACTTACTCAGGCTTTATGTCTGACTCTACTTTTCTTTCGTCTTCTTTTCTTCCGTTTCCCCCCCAGGTCCACAGGGAGGGAACACTGCAGCTTGACCAGCCTTAACATCCAGCTTGAAGAAGAGAAATGTATTGCTTGGACCTTTTCGCTTGAAACTATGGCTTTGGACAACCACTATGGGGCCTTTGCAGTTTATCTATGTTTTATTTATGCTTCTTTAAATAATGTAATCAAGACAGATTATGAAAGTGTTATGTTATGTTTTGGAAAAGATGTAAGACAATTATGGTGATATTGTTGTAGCACGTATTTGCTTTCATGAAATAAAAGTTTGTTGATTTTCCGCTGTTTATAAATATGTGTTCTTATCTCTGTCTTGTATATCTGTGACTTATACTTATAAACCTCCACCAAAATTAGGGCATTCCCTTTGAGAGTGACCCTAACGGAGGTGGGGTGTTTCACTTGGTATCAGAGCATAGGTTTACCAGATAAGATAAATAGTTTTGAAAAAATTATTTTCAAAAGGGAAATTTAAAGAAGCATTTTTAAAAAGAAAAATATTATTTTATTTTAAAAAGGCAAAGTCCACTCCCCAAAGCCATAGGTACTATCTCTTATCCTTCGTTTTGAATCTATCCTTTTTGTTTCAGCATGTCCGAAGACCTTAACTTGCCGGAAGGGGTGCCAATACCTGGTTGGTTTAGACGGTTCTTAGAGGCAAGAGCCACTCAGCCAGGTCCTACCGTTCCTCCTCCCCCAGCTGCCGGTAATCATCCAGCTGCAGCGGCACCTTTTCCTCCACCTCCTCCTCGGGGAAACGCTTTTGCTAAGATATGTAAAGATTTTAAAGCTATGGGAGGAAGGGATTTCCATGGAACTGAGTCCTTCGTGGCGGCTAGAAATTGGCTGAAAGAAACGGAGGACCTATTCATCATCTTTGAGGTAGAAGATAGACAAAAAGTACAATTGGCGGTGTGGCTATTGAAGGGCGAGGCTTCCTACTGGTGGGAAGTCACTAATGCTGAAAGACCAGTGGAGACATGGGAGGACTTTAGGGCAAGGTTTGAGACCAAATTTCTCTCAGATGCGGAAAGAAGTTTGCAGTTGGAAAAATTCTTATTTCTTAAGCAAGGGGACAAAACAGTCAGAGAGTATGTGAATCAGTTCGATGAGCTGGCTAGGTTTGGGCTTGACCTAGTCAACACCCCACACAAGAAGGCTCTCCGTTTCGTCAAAGGGTTGAGTGAGCCATTACACAGTTTGGCCATGACCCATATACCCATGGGAGCCACGTATGAAAGATTGGTGCAAATGGCATTGCTGAATGAAGAGGATAAGGGCAAGAAGGAGACAAAGGCAGAAAGCTCTCAAGAGAAGAAAGAGGGTTTGCATCCTAAGAAGACAGACTTTAAGAAAGGCGGGAATGGCAACAAAGAGAAGAGGAAGTGTAATTTCTGTGGCAAAGTAGGGCACTTAGTAAAGGACTGCCGGAAAAAGAAGGCCAAGGAGAATGGTGGGTGCTTTTCTTGTGGTGAGACGGGCCACAGGGCTAAGGACTGCCCAAAGAAACGAGGACAGGGGCAGGGGGCTGGATCCACCCCAGGGGCACAGGTTCATGTGCTGGAAGCGCCACCTCTGCAACAACGAGGTACAAATACTTCTGTAGAAAGCGTAGTTTATCTTTATGATCACCCTGTTCGCACTTTATTTGATTCTGGCGCATCACACTCCTTTATTTCGTCTGCTTTAGTAGAATCTCTGCACCTAAAGACTAGTATGGTAGAGGACCCCTTAATTGTTTCAAACCCAATTGGGGGCCCAGCTCATTTGTCTATGATCTGTTTGGGATTGAAAATTTCCATTCTAAGTGTAGAATTTCAATGTAGTGCCTTTGTTTTGGGCTTTTCGGGTTATGGTTTGATTTTGGGCATGGATTGGCTATCCAGTAATGGGGCCATCCTTGATTGTGAGAAAAGGGTTGTTAGGCTCCTAACCCAGCTCGGTAATACTTTGGAAATTTCTTGTAATCCCTCGTATGCGGTTATGCTTAGTTATCTTGAATCGCTAGATGCCTCTGTTGAAAATTTGCAATCAGTTAGAGGGGTCCGGGAATATCCGGATGTCTTCGAAGAGGTGAAGGGCTTGCCTCCGAAGCGGGAAATAGACTTCCGCATATATCTTGTAGATAATGCAAAGCCCGTTGCGTTGCCCGTTAGACACATGGCTCCACGGGAAAGGTAAGGGCTCAGTAAACAGATTGAAGAGCTTCTAGAGTAGGGGTTCATTTGAAGGAGCATTTCAGAATGGGGCGCTCTAGTAGTGTTCGCCACTAAGGCAGAAGGTTCAATTCGCTTATGAATGAGTTGTGGAGAATCACCTTAGTAAGTACATTTGGCAACATAGCTGGCATTTATTTCCAAGAGATAGTTCTGCTACATGGAATACCTGATAGTAAGTGGACGAGATCTAAAATTCACTAGTGAATTTTAGAGAGCTTGCGTGAAACCATGAGTACACCGTTATGTTTGAGCCGAGTATACTAGAAGTAGAGTAAGTGAAAGAGGAACGAGAGGCAATAGTGAAATAGGTTCCAACTCATATTTTGGAAACAAGAATTAAGAAACTACGAAATTGTGAAGTTAAAGGCAGACAAAGCATAATGGAGTTAAGCTCAAGGAAATGCGACTTAGAAGATCGAAGACTAGATTCGTGCATCATATCTCTTCTTAAGAGTATATCCTTGATCCCTCTCTTCCTGTAGAGCTTACTTGCATGCTATCTTTTCTGTTTAGTCTCTCGGTCCCATTCTCAATCCCATTTCTGTCGCAAACCCCATAGGGAGTATGACTCATCTGTTAGTAACACATGTTGGGGCTTGAGGGTGTTCGTTGGATTGACCAAACTTTTTGGGTTTTATAGGATACGGGTTGGTCTTAGGAAGGGACTCCCTTGTGACCTAAAAGGAGTCCATCATGCTTAGTTTCCTAGAATCATATATGGTGGTTGGGTTGAGTAATTCTTTGGGTGTCGGTCTGATGTTGATTTCGGTCTTCGGGGCTGATGCTTAGAGAGTTCTTCTCCTAATCAATATATATGTGGCATAGATTTCCAGTTTTGACATTGCCTAATGGGCACAAAGTTTTTACTTGCTTCTATCATTCGACTATACCTTTAGGTAGGACCATTTCCTATCATTGAGAAAATTTGGAAAATGACCAATAGATTAGAGCTACCCGAGAAGTTGGCTGGAGTCCACAACGTTTTTCACGTTTCACATCTCCGAAAATGTCTACATGAGTCTGCTGAAGTGGTAGAGCCAAATATCCTCGAAGAAGCCGAAGTGGAACGCGAAGCAACCATAAGAAAAGTTCCAACCCGCATCTTAGGAACGGAAGTGAAGAAGCTACGCAACCGCGAAGTCAAGCTCGTCAAAGTTCAGTGGAGCGACGCCGAGGGAGACGCGACTTGGGAAACTGAAGCTAGAATCCGTACAGCCTACCCTTTTCTGTTCGAGGGTACATCCTTGATCTTTCCTTTTCCTTAAGTTGCGCTTTTATCTATCTTTTTAGGTATATTTCCTCGATCTTATCTTTTAGGTAGAAACCCTTTGGATGGAAACATGTAATTGAAACATGTTATGGATGATGGTTGCAAGTGGTTGCAAGTGATTGCTAGTGGTTGCTCGTGGTTTCATATACACACACAATCTAGGTTTTAGATCGGCTCAGTCACTTCATATTGCATATGCATATATGTTTGCATTCGTATGTGGTTGAACTTTAATGTGTTGTCATGTGGATGCTGCATTTGTATTGAATGATTGTGCACTCATGTAGAATCATGAATAGGAAAATTTGCATACATAATGGATTCATGGCACTTACATAATTCGCATTAAGGAGGTCAACTGAATCAGTAGACCGCCTGATTTTGCATTAGATAAGTACATGTACACACACACTTCGCATATGATCATGAAGCATTAGAAGTCTTTTAAGGACAATGGATGCTCGTGTTTGATGGATGAGTAGATGGATGATTGGATGTTAGGATATACATTCCTCCTAACTTGAAGATTTCGGGGACGAAATCCTTTTAAGTGGGGGAGAATGTAACACCCCGAGAATTCTATAACTGTGAAATTCATAAATTAAAGTATAATCAAATTCAAATCAAAGAACTAAGGGAAACGGGTTACGCCATTGCGTTCGTCTCGGAAAAATACACGAAATAGAGTCCGAGTTTTCGAAAAACGGAGTCCGTATGAAGAAGATATGGCCTTCGGAAGTTTTTAAATTAAGTTTAAAATTCAAACAGAATATAACAAATAAAAAATTCCGAAGTGGGGCCCGATGGGCCAGGGCGGAAAAAGGCCCGCCTGACGCACCCAGGTCGACTGGGCTGTCGACCTGGTCTAACCAGGTCGACAGGCCTGTCGACAGGGCTGTCGACAGGGGTGTCGACCTGGTCCAGAGCCAGGTCGAGCCCAGTCCAACCTGGCTGGCCTATTCTATGTTGGTCGATTTTCTGTGGTATGCTTTGTCATTAGGGCTAGGTGGCAGGCTCTAATTGGTCTCTCTTTCGAATGAATGGCTACGATCAATCCAGGCAACATCGATGGCTCTAATCAATTCATAAACCCTATAAAAAGGACCCTAGACTAAACCCTAATCTATTCATTCAAAAATAAGAACAAAGCCGCCATGTTGCTGAGGAGCGTCTAGGAGTAGCCACCAAATTGGAGAGAAGATTAGGAGGAAAATTCTAAAGCCTAAAGCAATTCAAGCAAATCAAATCAACGCCTACGTCAAAAGGAGTCGCATCTCTAAATTCCTAAATTAGAGAATTCGCCGCAACGATTGTAAGTAGAGTATTACTTTGGTATGAACAAATAACTGTGTTGGTTTGTATACTTGATTGTGGTGATAAATAATTCATAATTTATGCGTTACTATGATTATTATTGATTTGAAATATTGTATACGTTTGGATATTCTTGAATTATGTTATTCATTATAAAGAACTACATGCGGTAGTTCTATGCAAGTATACGTTTGGAATATTCGCAAATTATGTAATCCATGTAGTTGATTGAAATTCATGCAAGTTTGGGGCTTTGCTACTATGCCATCATAATATGTATTTTTATACAAAAATCATTTTTGTGAGTAATTGGAATAAGTTTGGGTTATTATAATCCATATGAAATTATGTTGAGAATTTGGCATCATGTATTATGCCATGCTTTTGTACTAGAACACCTATTTGCAAACTTATGAATATGACTAGGCTATGATTGATAATTTGCATAATTGAAATTGTCAACAAAAATTATATGATGACATATGTGGTACATAGCTAGGTTAGGTTCAAAAATCCCTTTTTGCAAGTTTGCATGACTAAAGTAAAAATCATGATTTCATGTTAGAAATATTTATGCCATGGTTATGTGAACAAATACTTATGCCATGCTTATGTTTGACATTATGCCATGCTTATGTTTGACATTATGCCATGCTTATGTTAGAAATATTTGTGCCATGCTTATGTTTGACATTATGCCTAAATAAAATATAGGTTTATGTTGTAGTTATGACTATGTGTTAATAATGATACCCAATTTAGATTCTTATCTCAACTACAAGTTTACATGGTTTGATTCATGTCACCTATGCTTTATGACCAAAGTATATGTTACCACTATGCAAGTACACCAGTTTCTATTTTGTATTTCCAACGTCATATTGCAAGTTCATGCGCTCACCTTCCCCTTTTTGTGTATGAAATCACGCTTTAAGCCTCCCCTTTTCGCATGGCTAAGTTGGGCTTAAAAAGGCTAAGCCCAACATATACAGAATAAACGGACGTGTTAAACGGGGGAAAATAACGTTGGGTTAAAATTACTAATGAATGAAAACATAAAATAGAAGGGCCCAAATTCAAGTATGGGTTGGGCCCATGATTGGTGTAACCTTTACACCATTAACTTAATGGGCCGCAAATATTTACATATAAGAAAATAAAGAAGAAAGACAAAATATGTAAATGTAGAACATACGATGTGTTTAACCCGAGGTTGGATTGAGTTGTGATGTAAACCTTCCCGGAACCGCCCGGCTGTCCAGTAGTCACAACAATACCTATCCAATGTGGGAGGTTAAACATGGAGCCCAATAAGGACCCGAGGTTAGACTGAGTTGTGGCGTAAGACTGCCCGGAACCAACCGGCAACAGGCAGCCACAACAATACCTGTCTAATGTGAGAGGTCAGGGCCTTAATAAGACAATTAAGGCTGAGTCAGGATTGTTAGGATTAAGTGAACTAAAGACTTAATCAAAATAGAACATGCTAAATTAAACGGACTGGTGGGGGTTAGGTTAGAAAACACTTAACCAACTTAGCATGTTGGCTAGAGATAGAAAACCTAGTAACGGGGGACCCTTTTCAGCAGTAACCCTAGAAGGTGTATCAGGATACCCTGAAACTAGGCAGGGTAGGGCACGATTACTGGGCTGATTGTAAGAGGTCAAATCGACGGCGGTGGTGTAGCAGTGTAGGTTCTAACGGGGTGCGGGCGTCCACACACTCCGGCACAGAAAAATAAAGCACTGGGCACCAGTAGCATACCTGTGCATTCTAAAGTTGTGTCGGGCCGCCGCCATGGGACTTGATACACCCCATGGTGGGACCAGCATAGGTAACTACAACATCGGGGGCCGTAAGACACATGTAACTATGCGAGTAGGAGCCGATCATCATAGAATGGATCACATCACCCTGATTATGGGGTGCCAGTTGGAAACTAGTTTATATGGGTTCAGAGATTTAACATGGGGTACGATAGTATATTCGACCCTAGACAACTTAACCAAGTTTATAGTGCTTCCACACTTCTTGTTTATACTTATCATACCCAGTTCTTTATTCATAGACAGAATAGTACTAGACTTACTCAGGCTTTATGTCTGACTCTACTTTTCTTTCGTCTTCTTTTCTTCCGTTTCCCCCCCAGGTCCACAGGGAGGGAACACTGCAGCTTGACCAGCCTTAACATCCAGCTTGAAGAAGAGAAATGTATTGCTTGGACCTTTTCGCTTGAAACTATGGCTTTGGACAACCACTATGGGGCCTTTGCAGTTTATCTATGTTTTATTTATGCTTCTTTAAATAATGTAATCAAGACAGATTATGAAAGTGTTATGTTATGTTTTGGAAAAGATGTAAGACAATTATGGTGATATTGTTGTAGCACGTATTTGCTTTCATGAAATAAAAGTTTGTTGATTTTCCGCTGTTTACAAATATGTGTTCTTATCTCTGTCTTGTATATATGTGACTTATACTTATAAACCTCCACCAAAATTAGGGCATTTCCTTTGAGAGTGACCCTAACGGAGGTGGGGTGTTTCATTGCATGTGCTTGATTAGTTAGAATAATTATTCCTAATTTGTAACAATACATGTAATTTTTTTAATATATTGTCATTCGTATGTAGTTTCAAATAACTTAAAAAACTACAATAAAATAATATTTTTAATCAATTTTATAGCATTACAAAGTTGGAATAATTAAAGATTAGTGGGAATAATTCAAGTTCGGACTAGGGATGGCAATGGGGCGGGTCTAGGGTCCAAACCCGCTTGACCCGCCCTTGTTTTGACCCATTTAGACCCGCCCCATAGGGTCTTCGGGGCGGGTAGACCCGCGACCCGCTTTTGGAGGTCCGGGTCTAGGGTCGGGTCTGGGGCACGGCTAACCCGCCCCAGACCCGACCCGCATGATTGAAACATCATTAAAACATTTTATAACTATAGCGATTACTTGTTATTCTTGTTAAGTATACATGGTTATAATTTGAATATTTTATTCTTTCAATCAACAACTATAAATATTTCATAGTATTAAGTTGCACCAATGATAATCATATAATAACAATTGCATACATTTTGAATTATTATTTTATAACTCATTTTGTTATATTCTTTTATCAATGTGAACATATTATAATGTGTATATATTTATAATTTAGTGATAAAAATTATAAATATATAAATTTCTGTACATTAGAACATAATATCACCGGGTCGTGGGGCAGGTCGGGTCTACCCTGACCCGAACGGGTTACGGGGCGAAATTCCAGACCCGCACCGGGTCTACGGGGCGGGTCTGGGGCAGGGTTCAAAAAGTCTGGGTCGGGTCTGGGGCATGAGAAACCCGCCCCAACCCGCCCCATTGCCATTCCTAGTTCGGACCAAAGGTTAGAATAATTAAATGACCTTGATAAATATGGGCAATTTAGGTACTTTACGGTCAGACCAATTAGTATTCATTAAAGATTAGTGGGAATTTTAATATAAATAGTTTAGATTGAAACCAAGGATGAAATCATAAACTGGTTTCTTTACTTTCTTTAAAAACTCTTTATAAAAGTAATTTTCCATGTTCTTTGCATTTAAGATTTGCTTCCAATATTAGAATGATTGTTATATGAGGAAACATTCCAAAAATTATGTTTTACAAGATATTTACTTTTCATCCATTTAGACCATAGCGGGTATTCATTCAAAAATCATCCAAAATAAGTTTAGATCATAAGTAAAATTAAGATAAATTTCCCAAACTCATACCTCCATCTTTTTTTTTGGCGTCGAACTTTTTCCAACTTATTTTATGACGATCCCTCTTCCATTAAAAGTCAATACATCTTTTTTGTAACTTAGACATTGATGCTACATAAATATAATATATATTTAACCGGTAAAGTATAATAGCATATATAATAGTCATGATGAGTTCTAGTCTACCAGCTATAGACAGTAACTTGTTTGACCATGTTTCCATTCTCTCTTGAACTTTTTCAATAAGAATGGAGCAGTTATTGTGGTTGGTGGATAGGGACAACTCAAGGTATTTAATTGGCAACTTGCCTTCTGGTATGTGCAGAATGTCTAGAAAATCTTTTTTGCCTCTACAATTTTTATTGAAATAAGCCTTGCTCATAAATTCATTGATTTGTTAACTTGCATGCTTATATAAACACTAAAAATACCATTAATAAAAGTAGCACTAGCAGTGTTAACTTTAATAAAAAACCATTAAATCATATTCATAAATTAGATGTGTAATGGAAGGATGAATTCTATTGATGGGGTTTAAGTTGCATTTTATAACTTTTATTTCCGTAAATAGAAAAACATTCCATAATCATTGTGATTAAATATGGAGATAAGAGATCTTCCTGTTTAATTCCCCTGTTACTTTTAATGAAGCCTTCTGGTTTGCCTTCAATAAGCATAGAAATGGTAGGGTATTTATACATTTATACAACAAGATCACAAAACTTTTCAAGAGACTCTAAAATTAGCATAATATGATGTATGAAATTTTTATTGACTTTATCATGTGCTTTTTGAAGGTAAATCTTGACACAAGCTTCGTTACCAGCTTTACTATTGATTTTTCGAACCATTTCATGAGCTAACAATAAACTTTCATAAATAAGCCTTTTTGGAATAAATGCACTTTGGTTTTGTGAGATTAAGAATGGAATAAATATTTCAATTCTATTATTAACACGGCACCAATTGTTCTGTTCCCATTTCACTTATTCTCCTATGTTCCACCCAATCAAATCCCCCGATTTTCACTTTTTTACAGTTATTGTTGGGGGATTTAAATGCAAAAAAGCGGTAATTAAGGGATTTGATTGGAGAGGAATGATGGAATAGGGAAAATGGGAATAAAAGAATTGGTATTTTATTAACACTACACGAAAAACTATTTTTTATAACCATTATCAGTGCGCTTTCTTCCACTTATTTACTGTAATATCCTTTACTTATTTTCTGTGCCCTTGCTAAATGCAGTAAAAATTTCCTCCATGCAGTAATCACCATAAGTGTTTTTTTGGGAAATGATGTCGCTCAGTTGTCTACTCCAATAATGAGTCATGGGGTCATTTAATATTAGCAAAGGCTAATTTGTAATTGTTTTTTACTGTATGGAAAAAATTTTTATTGCATTTAGCAGTCATGTAAATTTATTTATACCAGCATCCTAGTGTAAGCCATTCAATGGGCATTCTCTTATTTTCTACCGTCATTTCCTCTCGTTTATTTTACTTTTCTTTTTTTTTCTTTTTTTGGCAAAGCAAAATTTTATTTTACTTTTCCTCTTCCTCATTTTCGTGGCCGCCATTTCTTAGATTATTTTTCCATTCCTTCTTCGTCGATTCTTCACCACCCACGCTTATTCGCCTATTACCTCCTTCTTCCATTTCGTAATCCCCCGCTGTGTCACCCCCATCGTACTCTCCGTTGATTACCATCTCATCCCTAAACATCGCCGCTCTTATGCTGCCAAAAACACCAAACAATCCCTCCTCTACTTGACTCTGTGGCTGTTCAGTTCATCTCTATTCTATAACAAAAGGTTACAATCATCTTAGATGCAGGTGGGAACCCTAAATCAGATTCCCTTGAATTTAATTTTCTGTTGCTTATTGGTAATTGCAGGAGTGGCCCTAAGTGTAGCATGGTATACTCCTAAGAACTTCTCTCTCTAGGTATTTCCTACTGTTTAATCTTGTTAACTTACCATCCTACACCTGCATCAGTTTATTACATCAATAATAGTACCTTGCTACCATTTTCTTAATATACAAGCTCAGTGGTAAGGCATCTAAAGGTCTTGAGACCAATTCTTCTCGAAAACTAATTACTAAAACGCACACTAAATATATACTATTTTTTAGAAGTCTGCCTTTGTCGATGCTGCTAAATAGCATAAGGTATCATTTTAAGTTCACATCGATTATACATGAACCCCGTTCATATTCATAATTGTTTGTAGTTTTTTCCACTTTCACATTTAGTCACTAAGAATTAGTATGCTACAATATGTGTACGTAGGGGGAGACAATGGATATGTTTGTAGGTAGTTCATTTGAATCTGGGTTCCAAGTAAGTAATTATCCAATGAATTATTTTATAATGCGTTTCACATCAATAATTATCATATCAAAGCGATTTGTATTGCCTTAATATTTTTTTTTTCAAGATATAAATTCTATTTTATTTTTCATGCTGTTCAGGTGCTTTTTGTATTTCTGCTTCTTCCTGTTCTTTCTAACATGAAAGAAATTCCTTCCTTTCATCTCCCTGCATACCTAAAAGATGGCGCTGCTTGTTTCCGATTTAAGGGGGCATTATCGTAGGTAAGTGAAACTCGCGAGTCCTGAATAAATCGCATGCCTTTGTTCTAAGTTTTTTTCATAACCAATATAATATTTTATCATATGCATGGAATTTTTAGCTATTATTGAAATATGGTCAGTTAAAACGATATACATGTAAGTTAGTTTTATACTATTAGAATCAAAATTAAATGGGTGGATTTCTTTTACTTAAGGCTGTGATGGAGCTCTAATACTATCCATACTCTTTACTGCAATGATCACGACGTTCAATATTTCATTGCTTAATTTGAGGGAGATGTTACCAGCAGTAGTTATTTCACTTTCATCAAAATTAGTAGGTTTTTTTATAAACATTTCAGCATAATTCTTAACCGAACGCTTTCATATTAGACTAATCATCCAAATGTTTATTTTTTCTAATTGTTGTAGTGCCTCTTTAATTTATGCGCTTTCACTTCCTTTACCATATATATGTCAAGCGACGAGCTTAAATGGATATTTCGTGATTGGCACATCGATAGTAGTGCTAGGTTTGATGTTGTACAATGTTCCTCGGTCATCAAGTTAGCTCTCTAAACATGGTTGATGGAATTAACTTGGCAATCAAATGCTTTAGTGTCAAACCTATTCATTCCATATAGGCAATTTGCAAGTAACTAGTATGTTTAATAATTTCAGCATGTACGTATTTATTTATATTGTCATGTTTATATTTTCCATTTCCATATTTTTTATATCTGATTTCATACTAAAAAACAAGGATGATACACATTCGATTAAGTCGACTGTAATCATCACCATGTTGTAAATTAAATTTGTTGTTAGGGAAAAAGGAAGCTATACTTGAATGCTTATGCCAATGTTAGGATTACCGCTAAGATTTTACCATAAGGATAAATGAATGAGTGCTTTGTAATTTTCTGACTATGAAGCTTATTATATCTGAAGTAAAGAAATACTAAAAGTTTATATATGACTAATGTTGACATTTTATGGATGATTTCCAAAGTTTAACAAATCATGTTCATAAATACCTTTAACTTTAAAAATAGGTGGAAAATATATTTGCATCACCCACCTTGCAATATGAGTGATAACTTTATGAAATTAAGAGAAGTGAAGCAGAAAGTGGAAATATTATATTATTTTCTAAGGGTTTCATTCAAACACTTATAGTTGTCAAATAACTACTAATTTTTTATCTCAAAAATATTGTTAAATGAAATTTACTCGAAGTAATGTTTATTAATTGTTAAACGTTATGTTCTTTTAGTTATCCCCAAGTACAACTCTTTAAAGTTAGCTACTCCATATGATGTTATTGCCTCAACTCCGTCAACAAGTCGAAGGAGGGTTTTCCTTAAAAGAACTTTTGTTATAAATAAACCTAGGTCCTAACGCCAATTGATCACCTTTTAAAACATTTCCAGATGGAATGTTAAGCTATTAAACCGGTTCTGTTTAAGAATTTAAACAATTGAAAATGGTTTCAACTTTTAAGGCTTAGCGATTGCTACGGTACTTAAATAAGTTACCATAAATTTCCACATCCAAAAGGATTCATATGTCAATTTCATAAATAATATGGCCAAGATACAAAGCTTCTGGCAATCAATAGTTAATTAACTATTCAATCTGTATTAATCAATATTGATAGCAATTTATTACACATTTCAAATTACCATTTAACAAGCACAGAATGTGATTTATTCTGCTCAATAGATATCTGAAATGACCTACACTATTTAAACAACTTGACATTACTTTATTTGGCTAAATAATCAATACATATTCAAGTTTTGTGGTGATTCAAACGATGTTATTATTTAAAATAATGTCGTTTAAAACATATCTGTTTTAAAATACCATAGATTGAAATCATCCAAACTGGTCAATAAAATTCACTATAATGTCAGGTTTGTTAATATGAACCTAATGCATCAATCCGTACGTCAATCGAATTAGAAACGAGTGAGATATTCAATTTATAATCCAAGACATATATTTGTATAAATTTTAAGTGATATTTATGTAATCTCACATTTAAACCCATCAAGCCCACGCACCCAACCCAATATGCCCACGTCCCATTTTTCTTCTTCCCTCCTTCACCATTCTAACCTCCTGCAACCCATTACAATTGTGACGACCGCCACATAACTCTTGCACTAATAAACTAAGAAAAAAGTGCATCGTATAACGTGCCAGACTGATATGGGACGATCATCAAGGAAGAAAAACTCAAAACATAACCTATCATATAACTCACAGTGCATGGATAACATATTATAGAAAACATACAACATGATATAACAGTGAAACATAACAAAACAGAAAACCCAATAGCTATAACACCTCTGAGTCACCAATACAAAACAACTCCTTAAAATAAAAATATATACATCATGCCTCACTACATATCTCTCTGACTATCAACAATCATTAACATACAGAGAAATCAACAAGTATCTATATAGTATAGAAATAGTGTGTCAGCCTCCTGCTCGTCGTCACACAACATCATTAGCACCAAAAATTGTTATTTGCTATCTCAGTCTACTCACCAACAACATTAGTGAGCAGCCCAAGGTAATAAGAGGAAACACAAAACATTGATTCAGACAACAGTCTTAGTGAGCGATAAAATAACTATCAACAAATACATAGATTATATGGATATAGACAGTTCAACATCAAATATGTTCTTGCAACCGCAGAGTTAGCACATGATGATCATCTATAATATGCGTCATCTATAGTATGCTACTCTAAAATAGGAAAAGGACATCCCTCAATCCTACTTCTATTCGACGACCTATGGTGATGGTTTATCCAAAGAGATAGAGAAGAAAGCATACAAACGACCATAACATCCATAACAAACAATATCCTAGCTATCACCGCTAAGGTCTTGAATATATCAATCATTGAATGACCGATTATTGCCATCCATCAAGGGTTAATGGAAATCCCGATTTTAGTCAGACTGCCATATGTCATCTTACATAGTTGGCCTCTGTCTGAGATAACTAGATCCATCTTGATCTAGGGTACATGATCCTTCTGATCTTGATGGACGTCCCCACGGTACTGTTGTTTTGAGTCCGTTGGAACCTTCAATTTTCGATGATTATTTGGCACTTCCAATCTCACAAGCCATCCACCTTAATGACTCCATCCTTCAGTTTGAGCCACTTCTCAAACAATGCTATTATCATCCGTGATCAACTCCATCCATTACAAGAAAATGTTATATTAATAGCAAGTAGAGAGTGCAAGTAAGGTAGACTTGCTATTGTTAAGTGGTTAGTGGTTATCTAGGATAACCGATGACTTGTTTAGCTGCCATTGTTATTAACGTTGATGCCATTGTTATGGTAGCCAATTTTTTTTTCATTTCCCTCCATCTTTTTTCCATTGCCGCTAAAATCTCTTGTTTTTTCTTCGTTCCCTTCCACCTTGTTCACTTTCCTTTTCTCATTACTCCCTAGAAAACCCTAAATTACTCCCCCTACTACTGCAATTATTTATCTCCCCTTCTGCAGCAGTCCTCAACCACTATAAAACAGGTTCCTTCCATCAGTTCTTCTAACATTTCTTCACCACCTCGATGCAAGATAAAAGCAGCCGAAACCCTGAACTTGAAGTTGGTGGAAATCTTCATATCTAAATTCGAACATGTATTTGTTAGGTTTACTGACCTAGAAGATGTTCATCGCCAATGAGACTACTGTTGCGACTGCTTCGAAATCAAGTTGATTAACAAATTGGATCTCCAAACTTCTAAATAAAGGTAATATCTTCTATTTTTTAATTCAAAACCTGGTACTTATTTGTTGCCTCAGATTGAAAACAGGTACGATTACACCAATTTCTGGAAGCCATCTCCATATTTCCACATCTTATTCAAGATTAGGCATTTACCCTGCTTTGCAAAAGTGTAAGCACCATTGTGGAATTTGTATGCTCTGATTCCTGTGCGTCTCCGTAAGAAGGTAATTTCCTTATGTTTCTATGTCTGTTTATTATAATTCTGCAGTATCTTTTGGTACTATGACATTATCTTTTTACCCAGAAACACTCTCTTTTCTTTTATTGTATGAGTGTCGAATTTCCATGAACAACGTCTTTGGCGATGTCCTTTTAACTGACTGTAAGCTGTGTCTACCATCTACCTACATGTTCAGAACATTCCTTCTAGCAACATAAAACGCTTCCAGGTAGATGGCTTTGGGACAAATTCTTCAACACATTTCGTATTTGGGCAGTCAAAACCAAAAATATTTTTAAATTTACAACACTTCAAAGTTTCTTATCAACTTTAATTGTATGCGCACTAATAAGTTCATTTTTGCAAATATAACGAGTCCGTAACTTATGGTACAAGAATATTATTTGCGTGGTTCTTTTTTTAATTTAAACCATTCCAACCAATTTATTCGTACAGGGTCTTTGTTAAAATCTATCTACAAAACATTGGCTACTTTTTGTCAGTATTTGAAAATGTAGTCTTAACATTGGTGACTTTTGTGTCGAAGATTGTGGTATTTGTCGACAGCATACCCAGCTATGCTAATCTGTAAACACCACCACAAAATTGGTGTACTCGAACTCTTGTGCGTCACCGTCAAGAAATTTAGATGGAATACCCAAATCTTGGGGGTCTCATTCTATGAGGTAATTTCCATTTGTTTGTACATCTCTTTATTATAACCCTGCAGTTCTTTTAGTGTGCGACATTATCCTTTTTCCCTCACATGCTCACTTTTCTTTCACTGTTGACTGTATTAGTGTCAAATTGCCATAAACAACACCCATGGTGATGTCCTTTAATCTAAATGTAAAGTCTATCTCCCTGTCTGTGTGTTTATACCATTCATTGAGGTTACATCAAACTGCTTCCTAGTAGATGGCTCTGCGACCAATTCTTCAACGCATTATGTATTTATGTAGTCAAAACCAAAAATAGCTTTAAATTTTCGACATTCGAAAGTTTTGTATAAACTTCTGTTATAAGTGCATTAATACATTTATTTTTGTAATAGTCATAAAATTTTAACTGATGGCACAACAGTATTATTTGTGTGGTTCGTTTTGTTGGCTATCCCTTTTGTTCGGTAACTATGTTTTCCCTTATTGCATGTATGTGTGTTATATTGCACCTTACACTGCTAGAATTTCATTGCAAAAATTAAGATTAAAATGTATCTATTAGTTGTAACCGTATGGTCACAAAGATATTTTATGGATTCCTGTTTACAACTAGTATAAATCTGAAATAAGTAAAAATATCTTCATAAACAAAGTTTGAATTGTATATGTTTGTATTTGTTACTACGTTGTACTTTTTTTAAAATCTTTGATATTTGAAATTATTTTTGTATTACTTATTTATGTTTATTTGTCCAAATATAGTACGGCTGAATACAACTAATACACATATATTCCTATTGGTATTTTTTTTGTTTCACATATTTCATGTGTGCTTTCTTCTTTTTGTTGTCTAGATTTTCCTCCATAAAGTCCCATATAGGTGTTGTGTTCAACTACATAAGATAGGGAAGGTTACAGACCTGAAAGAGCTTATGTTGGTCAGGTATGCTAATGAGATTGTTAGTGAAGTGACCGAACAAATATTTGTTATGTATTATAGGAAGATAGGAAATGTTACATTCCCATGTCTCATCCACTTTAATTTATCATATTTGCGGTCTTTCATTCACATTTCTTTTTGCATAAGCAAGGGCAACCGATAGGTTTATAGTATCTGCTTTGCATGTCTACAGCCATTAGCTTCAGCCCCGTTGTCACCATGCATGTGCACTTCAAACTGGATTTATACAGGCTGCATTCTTTATCTTTAGTTCCATCATGAAAAGCTAATTTAATTCACTCATTTCACCCAGATACCCGTTCATACCTTTGAAAATTCAGCCGGCTGCAGCAAGCTTTTGCAACATTTACCATATACTGTCATTTCTACGCCTGTATGTTCAGCATCCCACATGCCAAGTTTCTACTCTAGTATGTTTAGTATTTTTTAAGCATCCTACGTGTTTAGTTTCTAAACTCCATTTCTTTCATTCCTACCGCGTTTTTGTTTTCTTTTAATTTTAGCTTGCAACAATTCCACTGCTGCATGTGAAGCTACTGCACCTTGCTCATTCATTTCATGTTGCACCTTGATCAGCTTTCTACAACCCATGTGTTCAAGAAAAAGCACTATACCCTACACTAGTTTTCAGCCCATTTTCGGTTTGCAACTGAGTTTACTAAACATTTTTTAGTTTACAAAAAAATGATGAGTTTCAAACATTTTCAGTTTGTAATATTCACAAACGTTTTTAGTTTACAAACTGAGCTTGCAAACAAATGTTCAACAAATATTACAAACATGTGTTTACAAATGTTCATAAGATATGAGTTTACGAGAGTCCAGACTCAGTTTAATGCGTTTGCGAACTTGTATGAACATATAAGTTTGCAAACAAATGTTCATACAATATTAGTTCGCAAACATACATTTATACGAAAATATTTATAATATTTCAAATAAACATACTAAGCTGTCTATAAATTGAATTTGCAATATTTCTAACATTGGTAAACTCAGTTCGCACATATATCAAAACACATAGTTTCAAATGAGTAAATTAATGAAACTGCAGAAGTACATGTACAAACATTTCATCCTAAACGATGAACTTCGAACTATTAATTGGCTACACGAAAATCACTTCAAATTTGTGCAAGGACTATTCTCGATATTTTTTCTGAGATCTTGATCGCCGTTAAACTTGAAGCTGTACAACGCTTGTTTGTGTGAGTCTGACAGGGTATATTCTGTAAATATTTGATTCTTCTCCTCCTTTGAGGCTCTTTGGCCTCTCATTTTTTCATATACGTACGTAGTTCTTTGACTGGAATTTCGAGGGTATGTTGGATTCCAAGGCTTTTAGAGAGAAATACCTAGATCTGAGATAGATTGAGGCAAACTCAAACCAGCCTCTTTCTCTGACATACAAGTGATACACGGTTCCTTTACTGTCTGTACATTTACATGGTCGATTTTGAAATTTGGTGGACTTCTCTTCTATTTCATGAATCTTTGATGCTATATGAATGCAGAGTCGGCATGATGAGTGTACTGCTGCCATGTCTATTAGAGCTTTGAAGGAGTCAGATAGATTGTTTCCAACTAATGGACTTATTAAAATCTTCAGGAATTGATGCAAGGTACTTCATAGTATTAGCAACGTAGGTTACATCACTAAGTTCTTTGATATGCAAGATTGAGTCAAGCGCAGGAGCAAAATCTTGTATGTTTGGAGCACCAACTACAACAGGGATAGTTCCTGCAACAAGGGACTAGAAAAACTTCTCTGTGACATAATCCGCTTCTTTGGAGTTTTCAAATGCCAGGCTAAATTTATAGCGCTTCAAAGTTTCAACTTTATTGACGTTTCCATCCTTGTTTCGGTGACAACTACCATATGAATCTATCTTTACTTGCAAATTCTCAAGCATTTCTACAACTTTTAACCGGAAATTGTGAGTGCCACAATAAGAAATGAACGCAACTGCAAGAGCATCTGCAGTCTTTGGAACCGGTGGTGCCATGATGTCATATTCTTCTGGTGAAAAGTAGCCGACTAGAATATCTGATCAGAGTCTGGTGGTCATCACGATCTTATAACCTTTCCTATGTGCTAAATCAACATTATTTTCTACATAATAGTGTGATGATCCATGCAACCACTACAAGAAAATTACTAATCAACGGCAGGATAGGACGGCGTTTAAACATGCAAAACTGTTTTTGTCTTCTATTGACTAATAAAAAAACGTAAACGATGTATGACACGCAATTTATGCATTTAACAATAAAATGCATTTAATGTCATAGTGTAAAGCTTCTAATAAAAATTAAACATTACCATAATGATTGCTAATAAATAGCTACTGGAAAACCTTCTTTGACATTGATGCATGTACGCAGGAGTTGACTGTCAATCACAAATAGTTTCTAAATAGAAATAGAGGCGTTTACTCTATTCTCCGGTACATTCATTTTTTTTTTCTTTTTTCTTTTTTTAACCGAAACAGTGGTAAATAAGCATGGTGATCTTACCAGAACAGTGGTAAATGTTGCTAATTTGATTTAAGACAACTTCATCCGATATGAAAATGCAAATGTCCACATCTTTCCTTCATAATTAGATGTATTTCATACTGGATTTTTTTCTGAAAATGGATTTGAATTATCTGTTTGGTGTTGAATTTCATGCAACACTAGTTGGACTTTTCTTCATAATTAGCTTGTTCCCTTGTTATAATCAAAAGGTCATCTTTCTTTTTAATCAGTGTAATTTTTTTTGCAGAATATTGTATTCCACTTATATGCATTAAGGTGTGGGACTCTTTTTTATGAACTCATGCTCGTTCTTCAGCATTAGTATTACTTGCCTTGTCTATTGATCTGTATAAATCTATAGGAAGAGAGTCTGAAGGTTATTACTGTACCTAAATTCTATATTATACTCCATTTTTGTACTTAGGATATTAAAAACAGGTGGTTGTATTCCAAAAGCAAACTGGTGGACTTGCTATCGTACATTAGTGTTTAAATTATAGAAGTATCCTAAGAGAGAAATGCTCAATTCAGATTTTAACCGTTATAATTGTGATAAATTTCTGTATTACCATTGGATTTCCCTTCGTACATGAAATAATATTGTAGCTGCTTACAGCTAAGATAATTTACTATATTTACTAGGAAACTTCACGATTTAGTGGATTTGTTGGCTATAGGAACTATTAACCATAACTATTGATTGTGGCCTCTTTTATTACCATATCCAATCATTTTACGTACTGTTATTTTATCGATGCACCCATCTCCTGATGAAAGGAATTTGTATCAAAATGCTTTTCACATCCATAAGATACTTATCTTGAAATGTAATTTATGCACTTATATGTTCATATAGTTGTGTTAATTATCTTATGTGTATGTCACAATAAATTTTAATTCTATATGCTATATACAATACAAAAACACCCAGTAAATGTTAGATTCAATTTAGTTGAAAAACCGACTGACATAACGTGTGTGTAACTTTGAGCATGTTAATTCTAACAATTGTGGGAGGAAATACAAATTTAAGCTTTTACCATATTCCTTTTCTACTTTTGCAATCACAACTTTTTATATTTGATTCCATACTCATATTTATTATTCATAATTGTGACTTTCCATTAATTGCAACATCTTGAAATAAGGATTATGTGTAGATGTGAAATTGAGATTTTGTGGAGGTGAGTATTTATGCATGTTTGATAGATTTATTGAGTGTATGTTTGCAGAAGCTTTAGGTTAGTAGGTAGTCACCTATAATTATAATCAATATATTAATAGTGGATGATATAAATATTCTATGGCAATTTGCTTGCAAAAGTAATGTTTTAACCTTATATTCTGTTATTTGTGCAATAAGAGGAATAGACATCATTTGTGCTGTTCTAATATTTGTATGCTTTTGTGTCTTGGGAAGCCAATCTGATATATTTTTCTAAGGAATGGAACAAAGCTGCTACACAGCAAATAGAGCAGACGGGGGCATGTCATCATATAAATTCTGAAGACATGAAGGAATTCACTGCTAACGAGGCTCAATCGAGCCGAGAACATTAGTCAGGCAAAATGAGAAGTGGACTGAAAATGCTGTGCAAACTTCTCAGTTGTATTCTCTTGGCTTCCATGAGTTCAAATAGAGCAGAGCACTGAAAACGAGTATACGTATTTCAAGAAGCCTTAAGCAAAATTTAAACGAGTATACGTATTTCAAGAAGCCTCAAGCAAAATTTAAACAATGGATCATGACACAAGGCAATTCAGATTGAACGGTATATTTTAGCTCTGATTTGTTTGTGACAACACTAAATTGCTTTCGTTGATCTCAATAGTTTTATTATTAAATGGCACATATTAGATGGTAAATTCCTGCTTATGTTTTTATATCAAAACCAGTCATCTTTCACATTACATGAAGCTATATGATTAAAAAAAGATAGCCTTAGTTAGTTTAGTATCCCTTTGTGCACCACTCTTTCCTTTGTTAATGCAGTAAATATTTCTCTTTCTTTGTTCACATCTAAGCTTATGTACATCATTAACTTAATATTGCAAGTAACATTCAACCCCCTAGTATAAGTATTACAATGACCTGAACCATGCAATTTCCCTAAATTACGCTATGCTATGATGCCAAATAAATTACTCAGGCTTAGTTATTACAATGTCAGCGAAATCAGTCAACATTTGTTGATAAATGTGTCAACATGTGTGTTTATGAGTGTTCACAAAACTAAGAATGTCAGGTGGACATAAAAAATTAAGGAAAATGCTGGAGGAGTTAAGTAGGAATGATATGTGTGTGCAAGTTGAGGTAACATTCAAAATTTAATTATACACATCAACAAAACAGGTAGAGTGCAGTAAAATAATCTCAGGTGCACTATTCTCTTATTCCCGGTTTTTTGCAGGTTCTCATTTTCAAAGGAGTTTTCGAAAATACAGAGTCTTTTATGCCATTCATACCATTCTCTAAAAGTGAGGTTATGAACATAACATATGGGATTTACATAAAGCGCTCTATGTTCTCAACGGGTGGGATTGGCTTGTAATTTCAGATGTACCTTATGCTTTTGAACGAAAAAGTCCATCTGAAATCAAGACACTGAAAGATGATCTCACCCTGTCCTATTGTTATCATTCTTAATTGTTCTATCGGGCACAAGCGTACTAATGGACCAAAGGTTGTGCTAGTTAAGGAGATGAAGGAAATGCAAGGTTCGTTTTTTTAGTATCCTCTTGTTCTTCTTGTATTTTCAATTTTCTATTTAGGATCATGTATAGATATCGTCTTTAGAATGACAAAATTTTCAAAATATATGTACGTGGAAGAAAAAAAAACCGTGAATGCTAAATCAATTGCAGAATAAACTAAAAGGATGCAAGTGTTATGTAATGACGGTCGGAACAAAGCCCCCCCTCTTTCATAGGGCAGACACATATAATTTGGTACACACATCCTTGTAACCAAAGGAATCTCTGTTGTCACGTGCATACCAACTCATATTTGTACTCCAATCCTTCAATTTATTCCCCGATGTAAGACTATTTATTCAAACCGTCATTACTACCTTAACAACATGCAAGACAATCCTAAAAGTCTACCCCTTGACTTGCATCATACGAGTATCTTTTGAGAGCATTGTCTTGCCTGCATGGCCTAGTCCGTAAGCTTCGGCTCTGGTACCACTTATGTAACGACGGTCAAAACAAAAGCCCCTTCCTCCTACATAGGGCACACACATCCTTGTAACAAAAGGAATCTCTGTTGTC
The DNA here is from genome assembly GCA_030737875.1 of Allium sativum. NCBI lineage: Eukaryota > Viridiplantae > Streptophyta > Magnoliopsida > Asparagales > Amaryllidaceae > Allium > Allium sativum. The sequence continues at coordinate 1,021,245,285 of CM060918.1, read as the reverse complement.
ACGTGCTTACCAACTCATATTTGTACTTCACCCTTTCAATTTATTCCGTAATGTGAGACTATTAATTCCAACCATCATTCCTACCTTAACAACATGCGAGACAATCCTAACAACAAGAACCATCTATTCCACATTTTTATCTTTCCACTTATATCCCACCTTTAATCACAAATCACACACTCCTCGCAACTTATTCCCCTTATCGTTTAGGTGAAGTTAAAAAAATAAGCATCTACTACTGATTTGCTAATATCCAAAGACAAATATAATAACTATTAATGGCTTGCTGTTTTGGGAATAGAATTGAAACTTTATTTGATTTCCTTACCATAGATCTAGGGATCTTCATCATATAAATACGTATCCAATGAGCCCTACCCAAGATCATCATCTTGTAAATACGTATCCAATGAGCCCTACCCAATAAACATATAATTAACCTTATGCCATTTATGATCAATGTTGATCCTCTTGTATTGGCACTACATATTTTTGTAATGCTCATTGGTGTTACTTCAGAATAGTAGCATGAAAACTTCAACGGTTAAATTATTTGGACGAACCAATATAAATACCAGTAAAGTAACAATAATTTCAATAGTAGTATGTGTGTGTGCATGCAAATGTGTAGCTACTCAAGAAAAAGTCTGAAGTATGTATTTCCTAGCATTTATAAAATGACACATATTATTTTCAAGTTTTGTAGATTTTTAATAAATCTCAATTTTAAAACAAATAGTGGAATTCCAAGACCCAATCAAAAGTTATTTTTTTTACTAAATTTAGTAAACCATATAAAATATAATCGAACAATTGAATTATCTACATATCATCTCAGTACCAACATCTAAGTAGAGATTGATTGAATTTTAAGTTTAAGTTGTATATTCATATATTTAAGTAATATAACATGAAATACCCCAAACCTTTTTCAGCTGTAAGTTATCAAAAACTAACTCAACATTTAAATTTATTTATCGTAGGATAGTTAGGATTAACCAACATGTGCTCGAATTCAACAGTAAAATAAATAACATAATTAGAAGTTGCTTTAAGAAAAAATAGTAAAATTTGAACTACGAATCATAAAATTTAATTTGATCACTTACTTACTGTAAACATGGTTATTATTAGTTAAATTTTTAAGTTCGAGATTTTTCTTAAGAAAGGTGAGCTATAAATTCTCAAATAAAATAAAATGGAGTAATAGCTGTTATTCTTTCGCTTCATATAATAATCATAGTTGCGATTTATTTTAATAACTTTAGAGCTGAGCTCTTAATTATAAAATCATCAATTAAGTATCAAATATGAGTTAAAAAAATGTTCATTTCATATTTTTATTTTTAATCAATGTAAACTATTTTTTAAAAACAATAGGATAGTTGTTAAGCAAAAAAACCGTTTGGTGCTTGGAATATGTAGTACAAATATTAGTGTCTAGATTGTGTTCTTTGCAGAATTATTTTTTATCAATATTTGCATTTAGCAACTTGGATTACTAAGCTCTTCAAGATAGATTAAAATATATAGTTTGCAAATTTTAGCTTAAACTGTTTTGCTGAATAATAAGAATATATTAATGTTCTCTTATATTCTACATTTCAAATTCTCAATGAGATTTTTTTTTCTTTTTCCCTTTTAACATGATAATTGGTAAGTAATATTAATAATAAAGTAGAAATGAAAAGAAAATCCAAAAATAATAAAATATGCCTTACAACTATTTGCTAGAAAAAACTAATACAAAACATAATAATTTGTTGGTATTCTTTTTGTCTTTAAATAAAAAGATTATAACATTTGAAAAATAAAAAATATAATGAGAAAACTAGAGAAGAACACATATTAACATCAAAAGACTATTATCAAAAGGAATTATCAACATGAAAAGTTGTTATCAGCGAGCTTTAGAATAATCATCTTGCCGAATATTTGCAAAACATGTATACATTCTCCACAAAAATATGTAAATATTTATAAAAAACATTATTTTTTTGAGCAGGTATAATTAAGTTTGCACACAAAGGAAAAGCCAAAGTGCTTATTAATAATTCGAAATTCTACTATAAAAAGCTCTTATGAACTGCAAAAAAATAAAAAATAAAAATATACAAAAAAAAGTTAGTGATATAGAAAAATGATGAGTTCTATAATTGAAATAATATATATATATATAATAAAGAAAATATAAAATGTAAATGAAAATAGCAAAAGGTCGCAAAACAGAAAAGTTGGATAATAGGTATAGAATGATAACAGGAAACAGAATGGAGAGCAGAGTGAAGGAATACAAATGTAGGAGAGAAAAGAATTAAGAAACCATCTCAAACAATAAAGTATACATGGGAACTACACAAGGGTATAGTTGTGTATCACAGAACCAATAATATTATTTATTAAACTATACATAATAGACTTTAAACATGACCAATTAAGATATTTATCTGATGGTAATAAATAACAATCAAGCCAATTACTCCTCCAGTGTCTATTCCTTTAAATACTATATAAATATATAACTCCTAAATTTCCAACTTGGTGGAAAACAATATTAGTCTAACCTGTTTTAGTCATCAATAATATCTCCTTAGTTATCATATTTTTAAAAGTTCAAGTTATACTTATTAAAACGTCCGCTGTGATAGTCAAAAATGATATAAACTCAATTTTTTTGGTAAATATAGGGTGCTACTATTCACACTCCAATTTGCACCTCCGGCTACCTTTATAAACTTAATACATATTGATTATTTTTTATATTCTTCTGGCCACCATATATTATTCCTTCACTCAATTATTTACCACCGTACTCTCCGTAAAAAAAGTGTACTTCTTTACAATTTCAAACCCTAAACCCTTATAAAAGCATATCGTCTTTTGTGTCTAATAGAGACGGAAGATGAAGATAAAAAAGTGGTTAGAATTGCTTGATTTTTATTGTTTTTCATTATGATATAGAACACGTTGTTAGGTTTTTTTAATGGTTAGGCTTTTCCATTGCATTTTAGGATAATTTTTTCCGCTTTATTCGAAATTTCAAACTTGGAGGACATTAAATTTGATGACGTTGTAATAGAGAATGACAATGTAAGTTTTGACTTGTAGCGTTTTTATCCGTATAACTTATGTATCTTTTTTATAAATTGATACATTAATTATTATTATTTTGTCGTTTGATAGTTGGAGTATTTGAATGATGATTAATTGGACGATAAACATAATGGTTGTGATAATGTGATGCAAGTCAAATGGATCTTCAGGGCCGGTCCTCTCTACGTTTGAGTATTAGTTATTCCTGAATACACGTTTCCCGGTCCTTACAGACCTAAAATCGAGGCGCCTCATCCAACAACCACATAGGTGAAAAGTATATAAATGTCAGGGCTGGTAAGTCACTGACACCACCAAAGCTAGAAAGAAACGCCGTGCTCTCCCTGCAGTCCTTATCCCGTTTTTAACTCATACCGAGGTGTGAGGCTCGCGAATTCACGTTATACACAAAGCTGCCACATAGGTCGTGCTTTGATCATCAACCACAAGACTTTGCTTTTCAACAGAAGTCTTGATCCATGCAACTCAGCGTGCCACACAGGCAATTCATGCCATGCGATTGATATCTATTGATATATAACCTCTAAGCTCGTACGTCTCAGAGAAGGGCGTTAAGCAAGAGAATAAATTCTCCGCCGCCAAACAGATATATATTTAACAGAAATCAATCAACACAGAATAAAATCCAATGTCAGACACACAATCCATTTACAAGTTCGTTCTGGGTCTAAACGAAACCGGAGGCACTTTCCTCGCATATCCATCGATCTCCAAGTACGTCTGGACGACCACCAACTGATTCCCTCATCTTGGGTGTACAACCCAATCAAGATCATCAGTAATCACCCAAACGATGTGAAGACTTCTGGTCTTCGACCACCGTCTTCATCTTCGACATACCGTCGAATCGGTTATTTAGAATGGGTATAAACCCGACCTTTCCGAATAACCCGCGTATATAATAAATAAATGTTACACAAACACAACATACGCCTCATTCCAATCCATAAGTCACTAACCGTGAATTAGCAAGAGAACAATTTCCCAAATATTAACCCCGAAGGCCGAAACCAACATCAGATCAATACCCAGGGAACCATCCATCTTGGCTAACCTACAGTTAGTTTCTAAATTTCACATTCTTAGGGAAAGGTTCCCATTAATTTTATCAAAGATAAATTCTTTTCAATTTATTCTTTAATCTTCCTTTGGATATCGTTTCAAACCAAATTATGGTTTTCCAAACTAGTCGGGATTAGCGAACCACACCGAAGTAATTATTTGTTTTATTTCCCAATCCCAACCTATTTATCCCATGAAGCAAAACTGGTAATACTCCATATCTAACACCACGGTGTTATCGGTAAAATTAATTACCATTTCACGTTCAAATCTATTTAAAGATTTAACTTTGGAGCAAAACTGGTGATACTCCGTTCTCGATCATTTCAATCTAATTAAAGATTCATTAAAACTAAATTTAATTTTAATCTTTAACTGGGTTAAAGAATCAGGGTCAATTAAAACACGGTTCACGATAAACCCAAAATCGCATTCCATTCTATCAGCCCTTAACCGTAAAATAGCAAGTGAGCATTTCCCTAAATATTAACCCCGAAGGACGAAACCAACATCAGATCAATACCCAAGAAACCATTCAACTTAACCAATCTCCGGTTAGTTTCTGATCTTCTTAACTCAGTTGGGTCTAAGAACAGTATTATTGAAGATACCATTCACGACAACCCGAAATCACATGGCATTAATTATCGGGTTAAAGAACAAGTGTTATTCAAAACACCGCCCACGATAAACCCAAAACCCAATTCAAATTCAATTTATTTATTTCAAAAATGAATTGAATTTAATTCTAGTTCAAAACTAGTTCATTTCGATAAAAATCTATTTTTATCTCTACAAATGTGGGATTTTTCACCCAGTTCTTCACAAATCGTTTCTTATTATTTTACACAAATTATAGATATTTTTAATAATTTTATCAAGGTCCGTACAGTCGATTTCCATCAACGGCCATCGAACTGCACTTACAGCGACCTTTTCGCAATTTGATTTGGACATAATTCCAAATCCAACCGTTAGATTTCAAATTTCTAATATTCGTTAGAAAGCTCTTTTCGATACGAACCCAACGGTTCCGGTTTCAGGAGAATCCGACGGTCGGATCTCCCGTAATGTCAATTCGAAGTCAATGGTCGAAATTCACGAACTGCCACGGCGCGGCGCGTTCTATTCAGGCCATTATATTATATATGTAATATATATAATATATATTTCATCGATTTCCTTTTAAAACGAATTTTATAAATCGTTTTAAATTCGTTTTCAAAACAAATTCAACTTCCTATTCAATTTCGAATCGAAATTGAATATTCCATATAATTCATTTTAAATTCACTTCAAATTGATTTCAATTCGCATTCATTTCTATTCAATTCAATTTAATTCGAATTCATATTCTATTCAATTCGAATTCGTTTTCTATTCAATTCGAATTCGTTTTCTATTCAATTCAATTCGTTTTCTATTCAATTCGAATTCGTTTTCTATTCAATTCAATTCGAATTCGTTTTTTATTCAATTCGAATTCATTTCGTTTTCTATTCAATTCGAATTCATTTCGTTTTCTATTCAATTCGAATTCATTTCGTTTTCTATTCAATTCAATTCGAATTCGTTTTATATTCAATTCAATTCGAATTCGTTTTATATTCAATTCAATTCAACAAATGAATCTATATTTTTGTCAACACATGACTAATCTCAACGAATGAGTACTGTCCACGTGTGACTATTTTTGTTATTCAATATATTTTATAAAATTATGGTATCTATCGTTTGATTTCAAATCAGACTCCAACCGTAAATTAGTAAGAGAACGATTCCCTGAATATCAACCCCGAAGGCCGAAACCAACATCAGATCAATATCCAGGAGACCACTCATCTTATCTATTTTTCCAGTTAGTTTCTAATTTTATATATGATAAAGATATAAATTTTATTGTTAAAATATATCGTTCAACACATGACTAATCTCAACGAATGCGTACTGTCAACACATGAACCTTTATTTTATAATATTCTTTATTTTCTCAATTGGAATGAGGCCCAATCAATTACCATATAATGTTAATTATATGGATTCCATACAACACATGTATATCACAGCAACGATAAATCAACCATCATCCAAAGTGCATTACACAACTGCATAAGCATCAAATATAAATAATTAACGCTTACCCAGTCTGTCCATCAATCGATCGACATACAGCTAATTATTGGGATTAGTGTATGTTATATATTATCCCAATACCCGTGTGGGGTTTCAAATCAACTCAGATTTTATTTGTGTAGTTGGGCGATGTGTAAAATTTATCGTCCCAATCAATATCAGTCAAATCAGTGTGTTTAAACAAATCGTCTGATCTGTTTATATTTATTTTATTTTATATACACGTTAAAAATTATATTTTTAACTATAAAATATTTTCAACTATATAAATATTTTATTTTATTCCACATCACACAATCAACTACACATCAAAATCAAACAAACAACCAAGCAAACAAGCCGTCCATGGTCTGTGGACGACGGGTGTCGGGTGCTACTAAACACCGTCTACATCCTAGTATATATTTTAACTAGAAAAGGAAATTTAAAGTGAGAAGTTCTCACCAAAGCTATCCCAATACCACGACTCTTCTTATGCAGAAATCTTCTTCGTTCTCGCCTTTTGTCACTTTCGTTGCCCGTAGCCACTACATATATAAAAATCACATTTTTATATTGTTGCTATGTATATAAAAATTATATTTTTATAATCACTCCATGTGGATAAAAATTCTATTTTTACATCGCTACTATATAGGTAAAAATTCTATTTTTACATCGCTACTATATAGATAAAAATTCTATTTTTACATCGCTACTATATAGATAAAAATTATATTTTTACACTGCTATATAGATAAAAATTCTATTTTTACATCGCTATTCTATATATAAAAATTTCGCCTTTTCAAATATAAAGATTATATTTTTATATTCTCTATTATATAGAAATTTTATTTTCAATATACTACTTATATAAAAATAGTATTTTTATATCTTCTACTATATAAAGGTCATATTTTTAATACTCTACACAAGTAAAAATCATATTTTTGATATATCTATAATATAAAAATCACATCTTTGTTATTTCTACTATATAAAAATCGCATCTTTATCCTTCTACCATAATAAAGATTATACCTTTAATATAAATACTATATAAACCCCAAATTTTATCAACTAACAATCCATCCCTTTCATTGCTATATGTATAAAACTGATTTCAAAATTAATTGTAAATAAATATAAACACTTACATTGGGTTTGTTTTCGGGTTTCTCATCGCTGGAAAAAGGGGAAGGTGACGCCGTGGTCGCTGGAGGTGGGGGTGCAGCCTTGGTCAGACGGTGGCGGCTCGGGTTTCAGGGGGGCTAGGGTTGCGGTTTTACGAAGGGGAGAGGGACAGAGGGGCGGAGGAGAAGGGGGAGTCGAGGTCGGAGGATGGCTGCGCGGTGGGCGGGGGAGTTGTGGCAGGCGGTGGAGGGAGTGGCGGTGGTCCCCAAACAGTGGCGGCGGCGGCGGTTTTACTGGGCGAGGGGCACACGGGGTTCGGGACAGAGAGGAGGAGCTGACTGGGGGGAGGGGCAAAGGCAGGGCGGAGGCGCGGTCGACGGCAACGAAGGGGGGGGGGGGGCGACGATCGCGATTCGGGTTTAGGTTTTTTTCTTTTATTTAATTTGATTTCGAACTGAATTATAACGGGGGGGGGGGGGGAGATAGTATAGAAGGAGGGAAGGGGAGATTTTTAATTATTATTTATTTAATTATTTAAATTTCAAAAAGTTGACTTTTTATTTGGACTCGAAACGAGGCCCATCGCCTGTCGTCATAGCTAATTACCCCCATTCCGAACACAATGGGATATGTATCGTCGGCTAATTCGATCGTTTCGATCAGTTTTCGTCAAAATCAACATATAACTCTATAAATTGAATTTGAACGCGCATTTCAATTTACTGGGGTCACATACTAACTCGAAAAATTCCAGAAAAATATTTTCTAGCTTCGTATTGACGATACGGTCCTAACAAAACTAATTTCGTCAAATTCTGAGACCGTTTGAAAAATGGCCATTTTCCAGTCGATTAAAATCAACTGAAACTGGTCAAACGCGTTTTCCGTTGCAACACTCACATACTGATTCGAAAAATTACGAAATTTGAAATCTAGCAATAACTTGACATCACAGATCCAACAAAAGTGGTTTCGTCGAAATCCGAGGTCGTTTGCAAATTTCCTATTTTTAAGGGCCTGAAATTCCATAGCGACTATTCTGAAATTTCAACTGGACATATCTTTTTATCCCCGCTATGAAATTTCGATTTTTCGGATTCGTTGGAAAGATATTATCAATTAGATTCAAATATTTTTGGTTTCACTAAAATCCGGTTTATTTTGCACCCGGTATGTTCAATTGAAATTTGAAATCGAATTATCGAAGTACCGCGCCATTTTCAATTCCTTTTATAATTATATATAATTATTTATTTTCTAACGACGATGTATATAATATACGCTCGAATTATATTCAAAATAAATTTCTCGTCGATATTATTTAAAATAATTCATTTTAAATATTCAAAATTCGCTAAAATTGCCAAAATAAATTTTTTAAACTGGCCCAGATTTTCGGGTTGTTACATGGGCTGTTAAGGAATCATTCCGCTATTTTAACCTAACCCTTACAAACCTGGGAGCACAAACGAAGACGGCGTCTAGGCAAAATAAAATAAAATAAATAAATAAAGGAAGAAAAAAAAAACTAAGCGATGAAAATTAAAGTTCTCTCTTTCTTTAATTTCCTCTAAAAGATAAAATGGAAACTGCTTTCTGCTCCCAACCACACAAATTGCTCTAACAAGCCATCACTGACTGCATCGCATCTATTCACTTCACAATAACTACCTCGGGTATTCTGCATCGCATAGGTGACCACACAAATTTACTATTCATAACTAAATCCGGTTGATGTTTGCTTGCACTTAGCTTATACATGTTTGTTGCAGAACTGCATATCCAAAGCTATGCTAATTGTTGTTGCACCAAAATTATCTATAGTGTGTATTTTCAATGAAAAATTAAAATGTCTGATTCACGATTGAAAAATCAGTGTGAATTTTCGTATTGAAAGAATCATCGTTGTATCTACCAAAGATGAATTTCATATCAAGTCAAATTCAAAATCCATTATGGGGATGGAAACCACTGTACTACATACTACTAACGGAGTATCAACAAAACATAGTTGTATTATTAAGAAACTTACTCTAAAAGGATTCGTGAAAAAAAAACGAATGTATCAAGATTGTGAAGCATCATATCTGCATTAAGCATAGAAACTTGTGTGCGAACGAATGACCGCTATCAGGCTCACGCATGCAACAAGAACAAGAACCATCTTCATCCTCCTTCTTTCATAATGCAGATACTTTTTGATCTCCAAAGCTTTGTTTCTCAAATTGACGTCCTCTGCATTTAGTCTCTCATTCTGCTCCATAATATCTGCATTTGTTTTGTCTTTCTTCCGCATCTCCTCTGCATTCTGGGCATTCTACTCCGTAAGTTCTTTTACAAGTTTATCGTTGTTTGCTTTAACATCTTTAAATTCTTTTACAAGTTTATCGGTGTTTGCTTTAACATCTTCAGCTCTGTTCTCCAAACGCTCGTTCCTCTTCCATAATGTCGCATTTGTCTTCCTTAACTGTTTATTATTCTCCTTAACTTCGCTAATCCATTTGTTTTTCCCGTGGGTAACTAAGTTCATCTCATTATTATTATTTTTTCTCTTTTTTGATCTATGGCCTTGGAATTCTGATCTCTAGCCTCCAAAATTTCTCACACTAGATTCAGTACTCTCTATTCTTTGCTCTAAAATTTTTAACCTCTCATCAAACTATTTGCAAAGGTCGTCGATCCTCCGACCTAAATCTTGTATCTCTTTAGAGATGCTGCTCTAAAAGCTTTTTAGTCTTGAAATCTATTGTTCTGATGTGCGAGATTGATCAATATGATTCGTAAGGCGGTTCTTCAAAACTAAAAAACCTTTCAAGACTGTATCGTTCTGAAGAACCACGATAGGAATCATATCGATCAATCTCGCTCATTAGAATAAGAGCTTTCAAGACTAAAAAACTTTTGGAGCAACATCTCTGAAGAGATACATGATTTGAGTCGGAGGGTCGACGGTGTTTGCAAACAATTTGATGAGAGGTTTAAAATGTTAGAGCAAAGAATCGAGAGAACTAAATCCAATGTAAGAGAGATTTCGGAGGCTAAAGATCATAATTCCAAGGCCATAGATCGGAAAAGAGAAAAATATAATAATGAGATGAACTTACTTACTCACGAGAAAAATGAATGCATCAGCGAAGTTGAGGAGAACAATAAATAGTTAAGGAAGACAAACACGTCATTATGGAAGAGGAACGAGGGTTTAGAGAATAGGGCTAAAGATGACAAAGCAAACAACGATAAACTTGTAAAAGAACATAAAGATGATAAAACAAACAATGATAAACTTGTAAAAGAACTTGCAGAGCAGAATCTCCATATGCAGAGGAGATGCGAAAGGAAGACAAAACAAATGCAAATATAATGGAGGAGAAGGAGAGACTAAGTGCAGACAAAGTCAATTTGAGAAACGAAGCTTTGGAGATGAAAAAGGATCTGCTTTATGAAAGGAAGAGGACGAAGATGGTTCTTTTTCTTGTTGCATGCCTGAGCCTGATGGCATTCATTCGTTCGTACATTGGTTTCTAGTTTAATGCAGATATGATGTTTCGCTTTCTTGGTACATTCGTTTTTTGGGTTTCTTACGACCTTTAAAGTAAGTTTCTTAATAATACTACTGGGTTTTGCTGATACTCCAATAGTAGTATGTAGTACATTGGTTTTCATCCATGTAATGGATTTTGAATTTGACTTGATAAGAAATTCATCTCTGGTCGATACAACGACGATTCTTTCAATACGAAAATCCACACTGGTTTTTCAAACGTGAATCAAACATATTTTAATTTTTGCTTGAAAATACACACTATTACAGATAATTTTGGTGCAACGACGATTAGCGTAGATGTGGATATGCAGTTCTGCAACAAACGGTATAAGTTAAGTGTACGCGAACATCAACCAGATTTAACTGTAAATAGTAAATTTGTGTGGTCACCGGTGTGATGCAGAATAGCTGAGGTAGTTATTGTGGAGTGAATAGCTGAGGTAGTCATTGGTGGAGTGAATAGCTGAGGTAGTCATTGGTGGCTTGTTAGAGGAATTTATGTGGTCCGTAGCAGAAAGCATTTTCCTTTTTATCTTTTAGAGATAATTAAAGAATGAAAGAACATTAATTTTCTTCGCTTATTTTTCTTTTCTTTTTTTGTGATGACGCCGCCTTCGTTTGAGCTCCCGGAATTTGAAAGGTTAGGTTAAAATAGCGGAATGATTCCTTAACAGCCCAATTTGTTCTTATATTATTTACCTCTCTAGCGTATTCAGTGGAGTAGAAGTATATGCTATAGATTCTTTTGATTAAATTTTTTATTAGTTTCTTTACTGAAGAAAAAGAAAGCAATGTTAAGCATCAGTAATTTGATAATTGGTGTCGAATTATGTTTTCACAATTAAATTTTGTATTTTTATCAAAGTATAATAATATTAATTTCTCTTGCCTTATCATGTTTATGCCTTCTATTATATTTACCGAAAAAATTGATTTTATACCATTTTTGAACAAAGCGGACGTTTTAACAAATATAACTTGAACTTGTAAAAAATATGATAACTAAGGGGATATTATTGGTGACTAAAACAATTTAGATTAGTATTGTTTTCCACCAAGTTGGAAAATTAGGAGTTATATATTTATATAGTATTTAAAGGAATAGACATTGGTGGAATAACTGGCTTGATTGTTATGTATTACCATAAGATGAATATCTTAATTGGTCATGTTTAAAGTCTATTATGTATAGTTTAATAAATAATATTATTGGTTTTGTGATACACAAATATACCCTTGTGTAGTTTCCATGTATATTTTATTGTTTGGGATGGTTTCTTAATTCTTTTCTCTTCATCATTTGTATTCCTTCACTCTCTGCTCTCCATTCTGTTTTATGTTATCATTCTATACCTATTAGCCAACTTTTCGGTTTTGTGATATTTTGTTATTTTCATTAATATTTCATATTTTCTTTATTATATATATATATTATTTTAATTATAGAACTCTTCATTTTTCTATGTCTCTAACTCTATTATTTGTATATATTTTTTACTTTTTTGCTGTTGATAAGAGCTTTTTATAGTAGAATTTCGAACTATTAATTAGCACTTTGTCTTTTCCTTTGTATGCAAATTTAATTGTACCTACTCAAAAAAATTTATGTTTTTCATAAATATTTACATATTTTTGTAGAGAATGTACACATGTTTTGCAAATATTCGGTAAGATGATTATTCTAAAGCTCGTTGATAACAACTTTTCGTGTTGATAATTCCTTTTGATAATAGTCTTTTGATGTTAACATATGTTCTCTAGTTTTCTCATTATATTTTTTATTTCTCAAATGTTATATTCTTTTTATTCGAAGACAAAGAGAATACCAATAAATTATTATGTTTTTGTATTAGTTTTTTCTAGTAAATAGTCGTAAGGCATATTTTATTATATTTGGATTTTCTATTCATTTCTACTTTGTTATTAATATTACCTTACAAATTATCATGTTAAAAGGGAAAAAGATAAAAATTCTCATTGAGAATTTAAAATGTAGAATATAAGAGAACATTAGTGCAATTCCCTTAGCTACGCTATGCTATGATGCCAAATAAATTACTTAGGCTTAGTTATTACAATGTCAAAGAAATCAGTCAACATTTATATTGATAAATGTGTCAACATGTGTATTTGTGAGCATTCACAAAACTACGAAAGATCAAGTGGACATAAAAGTTTAAGGAAAATGCTGGAGGAGTTAAGTAGGAATGATATATGTGTGCAAGTTGAGGTAACATTCAAAACTTAGTCATACACATTAACAAAATAGGTAGAGCGCAGTAAAATAAACTCAGGTGCTCTAATCTCTTATTCCCGGTTTTTTGCAGGTTCTCATTTTCAAAGGAGTTTTCTAATATACAGAGTCTTTTATGCCATTCGTACCATTCTCTAAAAGTGAGGTTGAGAATAAACATATGGGATCTTCATAAAGCGCTCTGTGTTCTCAATGGGTGGGATTGGCTTGTAATTTCAGATGTACCTTATGCCTGTAAGCGAAAAAGTCCATTTGAAATCAAGACACTGAAAGATGATCTCATCCTCTGTCCTGTTGTTGTCATTCTTAATTGTTCTATCGAGCACAAGTGTACTAATGGACCAAAGGTTGTGTCAGTCAAGGACATGGAGGAGATGCTCGAAGGTTCACTTTTTGTTAGTATCCTCTTCTTCTGCTTATATTTTCCAATTTCTATCTAGGATCATGTACAGATATTGTCTTGCTTGATTTTCTAAGAAGACTATGACTTGTCTAGCTCTGCTAGTTGTCTTGTTAATTCTTAAATTTATTTCAATTTCCACCTTAAGAAAAGAAGAATTTGTTGACTATCTGAGTCAAACAAGGGGTGACAATTAGACTCGACACGATGGACCCGGACCTGACCTGGCGGGTCTCGGTTTTAGGTGGGTCGGCTTTTGTCGGGTTTGAATCATACATGTCAAAAATCCAGACTTGACCCGACCAGAGCATCGGGTCGGTTCCAGTCCGGTTGGAAAATAACACTAAAAATACATATATTTCAATGTTTTTGGTCGGATCTTTCGGGTCGGTTCAATTCGAGTAGGGTTTGATTGCCATCAAACTTGAAGCTGTACAACACCTGTCTCTATGTGAGTCTGACAGGGTATATTCTATAAATATTTGATTCATCTCTTCCTTTGAGGCTCTTTGGCGTCTCATTTTTCCACATAGGTACGTAATTCTTTGATTGGAATTTAGAGAGTATGTTGGATTCCAAGGCTTTTAGAGAGAAATATCACGATCTGAGATAGACTGAGATAAATTCAAACCGGCCTCTTTCTCTGACATACAAGTGATACACAGTTGCTTTACTGTTTGTACATTTACATGGTCGATTTTGAAATTTGGTGGACTTCTCGTCCTTTTCATGAATCTTTGATGTTGTATGAATGCAGAGTCGGCGTGATGAGTGTACTACTGCCATGTCTATTAGAGGCTTGAAGGAGTCAGATAGGCTGTCATATTTCCAACTAATGGACTTATTAAAATCTTCAGGAATTAATGCAAGGTATTTCATAGTATTAGCAACGTAAGTTACATCACTAAGTTCTTTGATATGCAAGATTGAGCCAGGCACAGGAGTAAAATCTTGTATGTTTGGAGCACCAACTACAACAGGGATAGTTCCTGCAACAAGGGACTGGAAAATCTTCTCTGTGACATAATCTGCTTCATTGGAGTTTTCAAATGCCAGGCTAAATTTATAGTGCTTCAAAGTTTCAAATTTATTGACGTTTCCATCCTTGTTTCGGTGACAGCTACCATATGAATCTTTCTTTACGTGCAATTTCTCAAGCATTTCTACAGCTTTTAACTGGAAATTGCGAGTGCCACAAGTAGAAATGAACGCAGATGCAAGAGCATCTATAGTCTTTGGAAACTGTAGTGCCATGATGTCGTATTCTTCCCGTTAAAAATAACCGATTGAAACATCAGATGAGAGACCGGTGGTCATCACGATCTTATAACCTATCTTGTGTGCTAAATCAACATTATTTTCTGCATAATAGTGTGATGATCCATGCAAACACTACAAGAAAATTACTAATCAATGGCAGGCTAGGACGACATTTGAACTTGCAAAGCTGTTTTAGTCTTCTGTTGACTAATAAAAAAACGTAAACGATGTATAGTACACAATTTATGCATTTAATAATAAAATGCATTTAATGTAATGATGTAAAGCTATTGTAAAATTAAACATTACAACAATGATTGCAAACAAATAGCTACTCGAAAACCTTCTTTAACATTGATACATGCAAGCAGGAGTTGGCTGGCGATCACAAATAGTTTCCGAACAGAAATAGAGGCGTTTACTCTATTCCCCGGTACATTCATATTTTCTTTTTACCGAAACGGTGGTTAATAAGCATGGTGATCTTACATGACCATCTATATTTTAATTTTTTTTCCTGCCTATCAGTTGATTCTTAATTCTAATTTATTTTACTGTGATTTTCAAATATTTTTTCTACACATATAGGCTTGAGTTTGTTTATGTGCTTAAATATTGCTAATTTGATTTAAGACAACTTCATACTATATGCTAAAATGCAAACGTCCACATTTTTTCTCTATAATTAGATGTCTTCTATCCCGTATTTTTCTTAAAATGGATTTGAATTATCTATTTGGTGTAGAATTTCATGCAACACTAGTTGGATTTTTCTTCATAATTAGCTTGTTCCCTTGTTACAATCAAAAGGTTTTTTTTCTATTTAATCAGTGTAATTTTTTTTGCTAGATATTGTTTTCAACCTATATGCTGTAACAACCCGTATTTTCAATAACCTGTTATAACGTAAATCGAGGCAGAATTTAATTCTAAAATCTGAATCAAGGGAAACGGGCTGTGCCATTGCGTTCGTCTCGGAAAAATACGCGAAATAGAGTCCGAGTTTTCGAAAATCGGAGTCCGTATGACCCGATTAAGGCCCAACGAAGTTTTCAGAAAAATTCAAAGTAAAAACAGATTTCAAATTCAAGTTTGAATTTGGAAATTAGGGCAGTTGGGCGCAGGCGGGAAATTTCCCGCCAGACCACCCATGTCGACAGCCCTGTCGACTGGGCAGTCGACATGGTTAGGCCCAAGTCGACAGCCCTGTCGACTTGGGTGTCGACTTGGTTCAGCCGGGCAGTTTTGCCTGGTGCACCATTTTGGAGTTGTGTTGAGTTTGGGGACCAGATTCGGTTTTGAGGGCTGAGATTGGAATTAGGGTTTAATCCTAAGGCTAAAACTAACCCTAATCTCTATAAATAAGCCCCTAACCTAACCCTAAATCATCATTATTCATTCAAGTAACTAAACTATGGCAAAATCATTCCTCTCATGGCCTCCACTTGTTGTATATAACGTAGTTGTATATAACAATTATATGATTTTTGTTTGATGATAACAAACAAGTATATATTATCTTAAATGTGTTTGTCACTGTACTGTTTTATATTCACATCAAACAAGAATATAATATTTATATTTAAGTGAAATACTACTGTACAGACATTCAAATATTAACACAATATTTTGTTTAAATATAATATTTTATTTCAATATTCAAACAGTACAATTTTTTTAACTCCACTATTTGTACATCACTGTATTACATATCAAATACAATTCCATATACAGTGTTCTCCACTACAACACTCTATCTTTCAGTCACAGTTTCACTCATTCATTCTTTTACACAGACTTGTATACATATACACTTTTTCACACTGTTCTTGTCTTCAGTCTTCTGTCTTCACCACATCTTCACTGTCAGTCCAGTCACCGTCTGCTTACCTGTCACAAGAAACAGAAAAACACACAGTACACTGCAATAGAAATAAAACTGAACACATGCAAATATAAATTTTTATTTTTAAAATTCTATTTGCCTCAGTTTTTCTGGTGTGTTTCTCATCATTTTTCATGACTTGATCTGATTCATCTGTGTCTAGCAGACAGTTTGTATATGACAGGAAATTTTCTGAATGACTGCATATACACACGTGTATATAAATACACGTGTGCACTACCTCGCCAATTCAGTGTGCAACTGAGGAGTAGCCACGTGGACCTTCTCAACTCAGTGCATATTTGAAAAGCAACAAAGTCAACACAAACAAACATGATCAAAACTTCAAAGAAAGCAACCAATTTCAAAGTGTCAAAGCATGGAGTCGAGCCAATACTGTATGGATCAAGTGAGACAGTGGTGAAGCTAGCACCAAGTTCACACATCAATGATTAATGCATATGGTCATAACAAAGCATAGTGATTCAGTTCTACACTATGTGCATAGGTAAGTCATCAAGTAGTGCACACATGTATGTGTCAATACAATGCAAATACTAACATGTCGACGAGATGATATAGCACATGGAACAAGCATGGTAAGCATAACTACCAAATGAATGTTTCCAGAAATGATTTTTACACAAATAATGGCCATGAAATTACAAAGATCACACATGAGTATATATTAATGAAACATGGGCCGAGAGTTTTTTTTTTCGTGCACAAACATATCAACATGAAGATGATACAAATGTGGCTTTCAGCATGGACAAGTACACAGCCGCTACATGTTGGAGCAAGTGCCAAATGTGTACAATATAATCATCTCATAGTAGTAAGAATTGTTCAAGACAGGCGTGAAAAGTGGTCGAGCCTGTTTCATATCGAGTGCAAGTAGCAATACTACATTTTTTTTCAAGTGGACAACTCAAAACAGTGCAGCATAACAGATACACAACTTTGTGTATGCATACATGCTCACAGCAAACATTTGCACACACATATGGAGGCAGTTTCATCTATGTGTAAAAGGCAATGTGCAAAACTGGAAAGAGACCATGGCAACAATAAAGAAATTAAGCAGAGTAATTTTTGGAATAAATTAACATGGCAGTAAAGACATACATGGAGATGTATGGGCAAATGGTGGAGCCAGCATGATGATATCAAAAACAAAGCAATTAATTCATTCCAGAACTCAATCCTTTATTTTTGGCAAAGAGATTAATTCTGCAAACATATTTTGGTCATAAAATCTGTTCTGTTTTAGACAGTATCAATTTTGGCAAAAGATTGTTTGGCAAATATGAATTATCGACAATCAGTCCAGAAATTCTAATATGAAATAAATTGGCATTCAAGTTCTAATGTTGATTCCAGATTTGGCTAAATGTATTTTCTGAAATGAATACACATGGAAATTCAATTTCAGATATGCACAAATTAGGTCATCGATCTGTTTTTGGCAAGTGGTTAATCATTGCAGAAATCTTTTTCAAAATGGTAAATACTTTCCGGAAATGCTCAATTTTTTTATGGCAACAATTCAACAATCTCGCAAGGAGCTATGGAAACTATTTTTTTGTTTCTAGTTTTTCAATCTGACATTCAAGTTTCACAATTTGTTTTGGTGCGCAAAAGGAATGCAAGGGGCCACATTTTCAAGTATTCTCTTCCAGATTTACTCATGTATCATTCAATCACACAAGTTTTTATTTTCTACAAATTTGATGATGTGATTCTGGAAACAAAACTTTCTACTTTCAAAAGCTTCCAGAAATGCAAATGTCATTCAAAAAGACCAGAAAATTAAACAGAAGTTCATTGCCGAAGTTCAAGGCCAGGATCATTTCAATCAAAGTCGAGCAAGTCAAGGCAAACAAAAGCGGAAAACAAATACAAATCAGATCGAAATCATATAACGAAATCAGAGCGGTTTAAGGGATTGAAAATCCTATTTAAACCCAACCAATCATCACAGGCAATTGAAGATCGAAAAAAAAATCAAAAAAACAACTTAGAGAAAAATAGTCCAGAATACTCACAATTTTTCACGAGAGTTTTTCGATCGCATAAATTCCTAGATTGAAATACCAAAGCTATCCATAGTTAATTCGATCATCGGAGAATTATTTTTTTTTCCCATAAATTCCAGAAGCCGCCGATCGATTTGAGAAAGCAGAGAAAACCCTAGCTAATTTCCAGCCGCCATTTTTTTTCCAGAGATAAAGGGGATCGAGCCAGAGAAACGGAAGAGCATCTAAATGAAAATGGGCCGACCAATTTAATAAAAGGGCTTAGTGTTCTTTAATTAAAAAAAGGGGGTTTCTTGTTTTGTTTATAATTTTTGTTTTGTTTTAATTTCCGTTGTAGTTCATCGAACAGTTCCAAGAGTCTGTAAAATTCTAGCAGTTTACTAGAGTCTGTAAAAACGAGGGTTACGGATTACGGGTTTGTAATTCGGAAAAATCTGGTCGAGGGGATATCGATCAGTCTAGGGTTTTGAGCGTAGGGTTAGAATAGGAGCAGGGGTTTGCGAGTGTACATGGTCTTGTATGCGAGAACTGTTCTATCACCTAGTAGAAACCTTAGAAATGCAGCAGTAGGCAGGGTTTTGCCGAAGCTGGGTATATCTGTGTGTGATTTATTTTCTGCATTTCAGTTTTTGCTATTTTCTGTGATCAGTTTATTATTATATATCTCGTTAAGTTTTTTAATTCAGTTAAAAACTGTGAAAAACCCTATTCACCCCCCCTCTAGGGTTATTCTAGATCCAACAAGTGGTATCAGAGCCTGGTAATTTCTTTAACTCTAGAGAAATGGTGAATCCTTGTTGTCAGTCGATAGAGAGTCAGTCCAGTTCATCTCCAACTATTTTCACTGGAACAGATTTTTTAAACTGGAAATCCAGAATGGAATTTTATTTAAAATTTGTCAATATTAAATGTTGGGATGTTGTTATCAATGGGTACGGTATGGTAGATAAAGTTTTTAATTCTCGTGCTACACATATTCTGTATTCTTATCTTGACAATGATCAATACAGTCTGATCTCCCATTGTTTAACTGCGCAGGAAATCTGGATAGCTCTCAATACAAAGTTTGGACAAATTGACAACTGCAGCTCAAAACCAGAGAAAGTCAACTCAGATTCAGAAGTCTGTTTAACAGGATTTACAAATGAAAATTCAGAAGGATCAGATGATGAAGAATCAACAGATGCTGAAGATGAAAATTTCTCATACGAAGATTTGGTTTATATGTGTGTTGATTTAACTAAATCTGTTGATAAACTCAAATCTAAAAACAAATCTCTGAGATCTGGGAATTCTGAGTTGACCAGCAAAATTGATTATTTGGAATCACAGCTTGACTATTTTAAAAATTCTTCAAATTCAGTTTGCAAAAATTGTCTGAAATTGAAAACCAATCTTGTTCATTTCAATAAAAATATTGAAAAGTTTGGAAATGAAATTTTGATCTTAAATGAGAACAAGGCTGAGTTATCAAATTTGAATAATCTTTTGAAAAAAGAACTTGAAAGTTTTAAGACTGATATATATTCCAAACTTGAAATTGCTGAAAAGGAAAATTTGTTGAAATCGAATTCGATTTTGAAAGAACTTGAAAACGAGATTGAAAATTTCAAGAAATTTGAGTCTGAAAGTCGAAAACATTTAGAGTCTGAGATTGCTGAGTCCCAAACCAAAATAAAGTTACTCAATGATGAAAATTTGGTTTTGAAATCTGATTTTGAAAGATGTGAGATCACTAAAAATCGTTGTTCAGATTTATTGAAAGAAAATGGTGATCTTAAAACTGAAATTCAACAACTTGAAACAATCTTGTCTAATTTCTCAAATGGTGAAATTTTTTTGAATATGTTGTTGAAAAACCAATTCTCTGTTCAAAATAAACGTGGACTTGGGTTTGAGAAAAATAATGATTTTGAAAGACGAATTTCGAATGATTTGAAAAATTCTTCAAACAACCTTGAAAAGAATCAATTTGAAAATTTGAACTCTGAAAATTTCAAAGGTTTTTTGAATCGAAATTGTGATGAGAAATCGTTTTATAATAAACCATTTAAACAATCTTGGATCCCGAATAAAAATAAAACGACTTTGAATAAATTCAAACAGTTTTGGGTTCCAAAGGGTACAAAGGTTAATTCTGATGGTTTGTTATACAAACAGGTTTGGGTACCAAAAGTGGTAAACGTATTTCAGAGTGGTTTTACAAATTTTGTTAGACCACTTAATTCTCTCAACTGCTAGGTACCAGTGAAGGCTGAGGAACTGCTGTGCTGAAAAGAAATTTGAAATCAAGATTGTCTATAATTCTGTGTCATTTACAGTTCCTTAGGCCAACATTTGTTGAGTTAGAGATTCTGCTTTACATTGGATTCTGGTATGATCTCTAAACTCACCTTTGTATATTTTCTTTTTTTTATTGTCTGTTTTTATTCCTTCCTCTATCTCCTTCTGTTTTTTGTTTTTGATTTGACACTGCCATATTCTTCTTTGTCTGTACTTCTTAAACTTCCAGTTGCAGAATTGATGATCTTTTTGGAAATATGCTTTATTTGTATAAAATCATCGTGTGTTAATCATTTCCATATCCTGAATTTAATCTTGTAAATATCTGCAATTGTTTTTGAGATTTTTTTTTATTTCTGAATTCATAACAGTGTTGATGTATTCTTGTCATATCTTGAACACTGTTAATTTGAATTCTAAATTTTTGAAGATCTGAATATCTAATGAAATGTCACACACCTTTGTTGTTCTGAGTTTATTCTAATTCATTTTAGAAAAGCTCAAAATATTATACTCATTATAACACTCTGTTATTTATCAGTTGTGATAATTTCATTGATTTTCAGATTGGCTTGTATCAGTGATACATCTTGGAATTCATCTTTATTCATGATCATTATATTGAAATATGTTTGTTTGAAATCATCTGAAATTCTAGATATTTCGAATATCACACACCTCTTATTTTTGAAATTGTCAATCTCGTGTGACTGATTCATTATATCCCAAAACTTTACATTGATTCATGTGATTTCAAATAAATTATCCCGATCATGAATATTTTCAAATTTGATGTAAATGACCTGAAATTTCTCTTGGGCTTGTCGGAAATAGTTTTGAGAAATTCTTGAAAATGTTCTTTTTGAAAATGGTCTTTGAAAATCATTGTTATTTCATGATTATTTGATTTGAATATATGTTTGTTTAAAATCATTTGAAATTATTGATTTATTGGATCTCACACATATCTTGAATCTGAAATATAACCTGGTGTGATTGATTCATTAAATCCTAATACTTTCACATTTCTCCAAATGATTTAAAATAGAGTATATTTGCAAATCTTGGATCATGAACCACCTTATGTGACCAACATCTTGACAAGTCTGTTGTGATACTGATTTCTCTGTGCTGCTCTGATACTGTTTTTGAAAAATGTTTGTTTTGGAATCATGTTGCACTGATTATAAGAAATTGAATTGTAAATATTTTTTGAGGACTGCTTGATTTGGTATCAAAGATTTATCGTACTCTGATAAATGAAATTTGTGTGCTTGAGTTGCTTGCTTTTTAATTAAGTCTTTTCTGTTGACTGAGGTACCATTGTTTGCCACCGGGGTGTCATTAAAATCCTCGAGAAAGCGAGAACATTTGGTATCAGAAGCGCCTTATATTTGTCTCATCCATCTGTTCTGATTTTTCACTTTGTAGAGACACCATGTGGTATCAGTTTAAAAGTGCTGCATATTTTTTTGCTGTATATATTTTTTTGTTTCCCTCTTGTCGTGTATAGATCAGCATATTTCTCTTGTAATTGTTTTTTCAATTTTAAAATTATTTATTGATTATTCATTCAGAAATTGAAATCAATATCCAAATTAAACTGTATTTATAATTCATCAAAATTATTATCAGATTTTGAAATTGTGATGAATTATGACTGTAATATATTTCATAATAAAAGGAGATTTTATGTGGATTTTCATGATGGTTGAATATTTATTATAATATCTTTGAACTGGCAATTATTTCACGACCATCCTCATTATCTATCATCATTCTGCCATCCATGATAATTTTTTTTTAAATGTGGAGAGTTTAATATTTTTTTTTTAAAAAAAAAAAAAAAATCACCTTGAATAAACAGTGAAAATAGTTGTGATGGAATTGTGGTTATGCTATTTTTTTCAGAATTAGTGTCAATTGAAAATTTTCAATAATCCCGGTACAGTTGGTCATATTTCATAATATAATTAATTTAGAAATTTATTTCACAGTCCATTTCTGTACCTATCACATTTCTATCATTCATATTGGTTGTATATACTGGGGAGTAGTTTTTCCTTAAATGCTGAAAATAATAAATATAATTAATATATAAGTGTGTCTCTAACCTCATTTAAAAATCCAAGCTCTGGTCATGCATGGTTATGAGACAACTTATAATTTAAGCTGCGACTGACCTCATTTAAAAATCCAAGCTCTGGTTATGCGTGGTCAGGGTGCTCTTAAATCAAAAGAAAAAGAAAAGAAAATAATTTGCAATAAATAAATTTTTATGTGAAATTCTCCTTGGTGTATAATAACCAGCCTATCAATCCATTTTCTAATCTGTGAAACATGTTGAAATTTTATGACGTATTATGATTTATTGATTGATAGCTACTGGGATTTGAGATTATCTGATTTTGTCACTTAAGTTGAATTTATAATTATAGTCCAAATCCACCACTATATCTTGTGCTTTATCTTTTATAAAATTCTTTTGGAAAATAATTGGAATTTTTTTAAACTCTCTCCATAATTTATAAAATTCATCGTAAATCCGTCATTTTCTACAATGTGAAATATGCCACCTGTTGTTAGAATATTATGATTTTTGTTTGACTGATTGAAATTTATGATGACCGTCCCTCCTCTTAAGATAAAATTATATTTTTAGTCATTTTTCATCTGTACTTTAAAATCTGTATCCTTTTGATGATAACAAAAGGGGGAGAATGGATTAGATTTTGATTTATGAGTGAATATTTTATAAATATCTTTAATTTTGAAAATTTATTTATACATTTCACTCATGCACAGTTATAGGGGGAGTTTCTGTTGTAGGGGGAGCATTTAAATAGGGGGAGTTCAAATATTCACGAACAAACACATTTATTATATTCAAAATCTTTTATTTGTTTGTCATCATCAAAAGGGGGAGATTGTTGTATATAACGTAGTTGTATATAACAATTATATGATTTTTGTTTGATGATAACAAACAAGTATATATTATCTTAAATGTGTTTGTCACTGTACTGTTTTATATTCACATCAAACAAGAATATAATATTTATATTTAAGTGAAATACTACTGTACAGACATTCAAATATTAACACAGTATTTTGTTTAAATATAATATTTTATTTCAATATTCAAACAGTACAATTTTTTTAACTCCACTATTTGTACATCACTGTATTACATATCAAATACAATTCCATATACAGTGTTCTCCACTACAACACTCTATCTTTCAGTCACAGTTTCACTCATTCATTCTTTTACACAGACTTGTATACATATACACTTTTTCACACTGTTCTTGTCTTCAGTCTTCTGTCTTCACCACATCTTCACTGTCAGTCCAGTCACCGTCTGCTTACCTGTCACAAGAAACAGAAAAACACACAGTACACTGCAATAGAAATAAAACTGAACACATGCAAATATAAATTTTTATTTTTAAAATTCTATTTGCCTCAGTTTTTCTGGTGTGTTTCTCATCATTTTTCATGACTTGATCTGATTCATCTGTGTCTAGCAGACAGTTTGTATATGACAGGAAATTTTCTGAATGACTGCATATACACACGTGTATATAAATACACGTGTGCACTGCCTCGCCAATTCAGTGTGCAACTGAGGAGTAGCCACGTGGACCTTCTCAACTCAGTGCATATTTGAAAAGCAACAAAGTCAACACAAACAAACATGATCAAAACTTCAAAGAAAGCAACCAATTTCAAAGTGTCAAAGCATGGAGTCGAGCCAATACTGTATGGATCAAGTGAGACAGTGGTGAAGCTAGCACCAAGTTCACACATCAATGATTAATGCATATGGTCATAACAAAGCATAGTGATTCAGTTCTACACTATGTGCATAGATAAGTCATCAAGTAGTGCACACATGTATGTGTCAATACAATGCAAATACTAACATGTCGACGAGATGATATAGCACATGGAACAAGCATGGTAAGCATAACTACCAAATGAATGTTTCCAGAAATGATTTTTACACAAATAATGGCCATGAAATTACAAAGATCACACATGAGTATATATTAATGAAACATGGGCCGAGAGTTTTTTTTTTCGTGCACAAACATATCAACATGAAGATGATACAAATGTGGCTTTCAGCATGGACAAGTACACAGCCGCTACAAGTTGGAGCAAGTGCCAAATGTGTACAATATAATCATCTCATAGTAGTAAGAATTGTTCAAGACAGGCGTGAAAAGTGGTCGAGCCTGTTTCATATCGAGTGCAAGTAGCAATACTACATTTTTTTTCAAGTGGACAACTCAAAACAGTGCAGCATAACAGATACACAACTTTGTGTATGCATACATGCTCACAGCAAACATTTGCACACACATATGGAGGCAGTTTCATCTATGTGTAAAAGGCAATGTGCAAAACTGGAAAGAGACCATGGCAACAATAAAGAAATTAAGCAGAGTAATTTTTGGAATAAATTAACATGGCAGTAAAGACATACATGGAGATGTATGGGCAAATGGTGGAGCCAGCATGATGATATCAAAAACAAAGCAATTAATTCATTCCAGAACTCAATCCTTTATTTTTGGCAAAGAGATTAATTCTGCAAACATATTTTGGTCATAAAATCTGTTCTGTTTTAGACAGTATCAATTTTGGCAAAAGATTGTTTGGCAAATATGAATTATCGGCAATCAGTCCAGAAATTCTAATATGAAATAAATTGGCATTCAAGTTCTAATGTTGATTCCAGATTTGGCTAAATGTATTTTCTGAAATGAATACACATGGAAATTCAATTTCAGATATGCACAAATTAGGTCATCGATCTGTTTTTGGCAAGTGGTTAATCATTGCAGAAATCTTTTTCAAAATGATAAATACTTTCCGGAAATGCTCAATTTTTTTATGGCAACAATTCAACAATCTCGCAAGGAGCTATGGAAACTATTTTTTTGTTTCTAGTTTTTCAATCTGACATTCAAGTTTCACAATTTGTTTTGGTGCGCAAAAGGAATGCAAGGGGCCACATTTTCAAGTATTCTCTTCCAGATTTACTCATGTATCATTCAATCACACAAGTTTTTATTTTCTACAAATTTGATGATGTGATTCTGGAAACAAAACTTTCTACTTTCAAAAGCTTCCAGAAATGCAAATGTCATTCAAAAAGACCAGAAAATTAAACAGAAGTTCATTGCCGAAGTTCAAGGCCAGGATCATTTCAATCAAAGTCGAGCAAGTCAAGGCAAACAAAAGCGGAAAACAAATACAAATCAGATCGAAATCATATAACGAAATCAGAGCGGTTTAAGGGATTGAAAATCCTATTTAAACCCAACCAATCATCACAGGCAATTGAAGATCGAAAAAAAAAATCAAAAAAACAACTTAGAGAAAAATAGTCCAGAATACTCACAATTTTTCACGAGAGTTTTTCGATCGCATAAATTCCTAGATTGAAATACCAAAGCTATCCATAGTTAATTCGATCATCGGAGAATTTTTTTTTTCCCATAAATTCCAGAAGCCGCCGATCGATTTGAGAAAGCAGAGAAAACCCTAGCTAATTTCCAGCCGCCATTTTTTTTCCAGAGATAAAGGGGATCGAGCCAGAGAAACGGAAGAGCATCTAAATGAAAATGGGCCGGCCAATTTAATAAAAGGGCTTAGTGTTCTTTAATTAAAAAAAGGGGGTTTCTTGTTTTGTTTATAATTTTTGTTTTGTTTTAATTTCCGTTGTAGTTCATCGAACAGTTCCAAGAGTCTGTAAAATTCTAGCAGTTTACTAGAGTCTGTAAAAACGAGGGTTACGGATTACGGGTTTGTAATTCGGAAAAATCTGGTCGAGGGGATATCGATCAGTCTAGGGTTTTGAGCGTAGGGTTAGAATAGGAGCAGGGGTTTGCGAGTGTACATGGTCTTGTATGCGGGAACTGTTCTATCACCTAGTAGAAACCTTAGAAATGCAGCAGTAGGCAGGGTTTTGCCGAAGCTGGGTATATCTGTGTGTGATTTATTTTCTGCATTTCAGTTTCTGCTATTTTCTGTGATCAGTTTATTATTATATATCTCGTTAAGTTTTTTAATTCAGTTAAAAACTATGAAAAACCCTATTCACCCCCCCTCTAGGGTTATTCTAGATCCAACACCACTCTCTTCATAAAATTCCTAAATAAATTTCTATGAGAGATTTTCCATGCATACAAGTGTTTTCAAGCTTATATGAGCATCATTAGCTTGCATTCAAGTCAAGTTTCCATATTTACATCATAAAGCAAGAGTTTTGATCATTTTGGCTCAAGGGTTTTTCTATTGGAGCTTGCATTTTGGGTTTATTTGATTGCATAAGGGCTTTGTCTCAATCTATATATATTTTTGTGTCTTCATAAGCATTGTAAGCCCTTTTCTACTTTCATATTTAAACTCTAAAGTTAAATGAATGATGCAAGTTTGGTTGATCATTATGATATGCAAGTTTGCCATGTTATGATATGCAAGTTTATCATGTTATGTTATGCAAGTATGCCATGTTATGATATGCAAGTTTACCATGTTATGCTATGCAAGTTTGCCTTGTTATGATATGCAAGTTTATCATGTTATGTTATGCAAGTTTGCTATGTTATGATATGCAAGTTTGCCATATGATATGCAACTTATGTTATGCAAGTTTGGGTTGATCATTTTGCTCATGTTATCATGTTATGCAAGCTTATCTTGGGTTTATGAGCTTAAAGCTTCAAGCTTTATGCTAAAGGTTGCATTTTGGCAACATGTAAGTTATCATATCCCTTATGATAACTTGCATGTGAGGCTAAATGCGAACTTATGGCAGTTTCTACATGTCATTTATCACCATGTATCACTTATATGCTAAGTTTGGTTTTATGCATACTTTTGAGGCCTAATGATGCAATATGCAAGTATATGAACATATGTACATTTCATATGCCACCATGTTAAACTTGTGGCTTCAACACCATTTGTCATCTTTATGCCAAGTTCCCTCTTTCTATCCTTTATGCGCTATTGCGATTATGTAAGCGATGGGATTGCATTTGGGGTTGGGTAAACTTAAAAGACATGAAAACATAAGATTGGGAATTTACCTATTAAGTTAGGTCTATCCATTGGGAATTTACCTATTAAGTTAGGTCTACCCAAATTCTTGAAAACTTGTAATATGTTTTGGAAACATGATGGACATGACACTTAGAAAATATAAGTGTGACCAACTCGAGGTTGGGTTGAGTTTGTAGCGTAAAACTACCCGGAACCGACCGGCTTAACTAGTTGCTACAAACAATAGGACCCAATGTGAGAAGTTGGTCATGTTGTACCTTGAACCCGAGGTTAGACCAAGTTGTGGTGTAAAGCTACCCGGACCCGCCCGACTTAACTAGTAACCACAACAAGGTCTAATGTGAGAGGTTAAGGCACATTAAATTAGTTAATGCCTCATGATTAGGGTTAAGTCATGGTCCACTTAATACTTAACCAATTTGGGCTTGGTAGATTAATCAGGGTTAAGTCGTGAACTCATCGTTACACTTAACCAAGTTAATCCATGATTAGTAAAAGGGTTAAACCGTACTTAACCCACTAGAAAATCCTAGCAATGGGGGTCCACTCCAGCAGTAATCCCAAGTTTGTATCATTAAGACCCTAGGGACTAGGCTAGGGTGGGGGCACGATTACTGGACTTGAGGTAAGTGACCAAAAACGACGGCAGAGTGGTACGCCGGTGTAGTTCCGGACGGACTATGGTCGTGCACATAGTCCGTAGCCGGAGAAAACATGCACGGGTACCAGTAGATCGAGACTGTGCACTTATGTTTATGGTGTCCAGGGGTTTACACCCTAGGGCTTGATACACCCGAAGGGTGGACCCGGCACAGTCCGACTACAATTATGTTTGGGCCGTATTGACACCAACACGTGACGAGTTAGGCTTAGGGAGCCGATCGATTAGACCGTTTGGTTGGACCTCGTATTAGGGTCACTTCATGTTATTGGACCTCGTATTAGGGTCACTTCATGTTATTGGACCTCGTATTAGGGTCATTTCATGTTATTGGGTCAAAGCTTGGGCCAAGGGATCAATACGTGTTTATTCAAGTCATGTTAGTTTGCTAGTACACCTGTGGTGCAAAACCTTAAACCTGATTATGCGATGACACCTTTATCTATCATGCCAGTATGTAGTTATCCTTATGTTCATCCCTGCTTCTCATGCCAGTTAACTTTATCAGTTTACATTGATTGTAGTAGGGCTTACTCAGTCTTTTTGACTGACCTGTTTTTCTTTCGCCTCTTTTCTTCCGTTCGCCCCCCCAAGGTTCTCAGGGTGGGAATATTGGAGCTTAGCTTGGATTTCTGATCGCTTGCTTGTGGGATTTTAGCTCATGTACGGTCTTGACATGAAGCTAGCTATGGTTATCACTTATCTTGGGGATAGTACTTATGTATTTCAGTTTTTCAGTGATATTGTTTTTATCTAGACTTG
Source organism: Allium sativum (assembly GCA_030737875.1). NCBI lineage: Eukaryota > Viridiplantae > Streptophyta > Magnoliopsida > Asparagales > Amaryllidaceae > Allium > Allium sativum. The sequence goes on along the minus strand of CM060918.1, from coordinate 1,021,215,689 downwards.
TGTATTTGGAAAGTTAACATTATGTTGTACCAGACTTGTTTTGAAATAGTTTGAAATCTTCCGCTGTTTTACTTATCTTATTTACTCTGTTTACATATATACATATGTTCTTGTTCTGCCTTGATATATCATTATGCATGTTTACCCGGTACAAACGCCCTCAAAAGTCAGAGTGCTTGCAAGAGCCACCCTGGCGGAGGTGGGGTGTTACATTTGGTATCAGAGCGTATGGTTTACGAGAAGGAACAAAAAGGTTTTTAGAAAACTTTTGAAAAACTATTTTCAAAACCAATTAAGTATTTTCCAAGAAAAGTCTAGTTATTTTAAAAAAAAAGGCTATTCCCCAAAAGCCATAGCACTATCCTTCGTTCCTTCGTTCTGAATCTATCTATCTTTTTCTTCGTTTTCAGTATGGCCAATAACTTTGCCATTCCGGAGGGAGTACACGTACCTGTTTGGTATAGGAGACTTTTGGAGGCTAGGGCGACCGAAGCCGGCCCCGCCGATGTTCCTCCTCCTCCTCCTCCGGTAGTTAATGTTCCTCCTCCTCCTGTCGCTGAGTTTCCTCTTCCTCCTCCCCCTCAGCATCCACAAGAGGATTTCGCGGAGATTTGCAAAGACTTTAAGGCGATGGGTTGCAAGAATTTCATTGGAACCGAGACTTATGTAGAGGCAAGGAATTGGTTGAAAGAAACCGAAGATCTTTTTGCCTTCTTTGATATAGATGATCGTAGGAAAGTTTTGTTGGCGGTATGGTTATTGAAAGGGGAAGCTGCTTATTGGTGGGTAGTCACCACCACTACTAGACCAATTGAGACTTGGGATGAGTTCAAAAGAAGGTTTGGACTGAGGTTTTTATCGTCAGCAGAGGAGAACCTTCAGATGGAGAGGTTCCTATCACTAAAGCAAGGGGACATGACTATTAGGGAATACGTGGATAAGTTTAATCAACTGGCTCGGGTCGATTTAGACTTGGTTAACACAGCTCAGAAGAAGGCTCTATACTTTGCTCTAGGATTAAACGAGCCATTACATGGTTTAGCCATGACTCATATACCCTTGGGGGCAACTTTCGAGAGTTTGGTGAATATGGCCCTACTCAATGAAGAGAATAGGAGTGACAAGAAGGAGGTCAAGATGAATGAGTCTCAAAACAAGGAAACGGAGCCCAAAAAGGAAATGAAAAAGAAGGAGGAGAAGTCTGAAGATAAGAAGGAAAAGAAGTGCTTTACTTGTGGAAGCTTGACTCATCTAAACAAGGATTGCAGAAAGAGGAAGGGCACTTGCTTTGACTGTGGAGAAATGGGACACTTCACTAGGGACTGCCCGAAGAAGGGAGGGCCTACGTCGGAAGGAACGGTGAATTCCGGGAAGCAAGGCAAGAACTCCAAAAACCGCAAGAACAAGAGTCAAGGCAACAAGGGGAACAATAGCAAGGGCAATAACGACAAGAGGAAGTGCCATTATTGCGGTTCAGTTGGGCATCTTATTAAGGATTGTAGGAAGAGAAAAAGGAAGAGTGGTGAATGCTTTCATTGTGGTGAGTTTGGACATTTCAGCAAAGATTGCCCGAAGAAGCAAGGGCAAGGTCAGACTCAGTGTGCAAGACCATCTGGAGGGCGAGTTCATCCCCTCAACATCGTTCTTTCAACTCATGATCGAGGTAGTGTTTCTGTTGAAAGTCTTGTTTACATTTCGGATTTTCCTGTTTGTACTTTGTTTGATTCTGGCACATCGCATAGTTTATTTCATCTGATCTAGTTGAAAGTTTGCACCTAAGTACTAGTCTAGTTAATGATCCCGTGTGTGTTCCAAATCCAATTGGGGTTTCCGCCCATTTGTCTATTATCTACATGGATTTGAAAATCTCTATCTTTAGTGTAGAGTTCTCGTGTGATGCTTATATTCTCGGTTTCATGGGGTATGGGTTGATTTTGGGCATGGATTGATTGTCCAGTTTTGGAGCCATCCTTGATTTTTGAGCATAGGGTTGTGAGGCTCATGACTCGCCTCGGTAATACCCTAAAAATTTCTTGTAACCCTATGGGTCCCGTCACGTTGTGTTATCTTGAATCCCTCAACTCGTATATCGATAGTTTGCAATCTATGAGGATGGTCCGAGAATATCCTGATATCTTGGGTGAAGTGAAGGGGTTACCCCTAAACGCGAGATAGATTTTCGCATTTATCTGGTTGATAATGCAAGCCAGTTACGTGACCGGTTAGGCACATGGTCCCGCAAGATGAGAGTTAAGAAAGCAAGTCAAGGAGTTGCTTGAGAAGAACTTCATACAATGAAGCATTTCCGAGGAGGGTGCTCTAATAGTATTCGCTAGTAACGTGGACAGTTCACTTCGCCCGTATGTTAATTATCGTGAGTAGAACAAGAAGAATAGACAACCATTGCCAAGGATCGATAATTTGTTCGATCAGCTTGTAGGAACATCTGTTTTCTCTTGATCTTGCTACTGGATCCCTTCAGCTCAGAGTAGCTGAGGATAGTATAGACAAAACTGCGTTCAGAACTCCAGATGGATTCTTAGAATGGCTGGTCATGCCATTCGGTTTAACTAATGCACCCGCCTACTTCGTGGATGTGATGAGTAGGGTGCCTAGGGAGTTCCTGAACAAGTTTGTGGTAGTCTTTGTAGATGATATCCTGACTTTCTTAAAGAACGAGGAAGAACATGCTAGACATCTCAAGGAGGTGATGGATGCGCTTAGAGCCCATCAGTTGAAAGCCAAGTCCTCCAAATGTCATTTTGGAGAAAAGAAGTTAGATTTCTTGGGCACATAGTTTCTAAGCAAGGCTTAGTGGTGGATCCTGTTAAAGTGGTCGCGGTTCAAAACCGAAAAGCTCCGACGAGGACAATTAAAGTAAGAAGTTCTCTCAGTTTAATTAGTTAGTTAGCGTCCCTTGAGCTTAGACCTACCCTTCTGGATCAAGTAGGGACTTCATAGAAAGAAGACCCGCAGTTAGTCGAGATCATGGACAAGTTGATTCGAGGCGAGATGGTAAGTCACCTCGCTATAGATGACAAGGGATGGCTAAGACGTGATGAGAGAAAGAAGGTTCTTGAAGATGCACATCACCCGAGGAGGTGGCCGAGTTTGTCCCAAGGTGCATGTTGTGCCAACAGGTTAAAGGCCGAGTCATAGAAGCCCGGTGGGCTATTATATCCATTGGAGGTCCCCGCAATGGAAGAGGGAAAAGCGTCACGAAGGATTTCATGGATGGACTGCCTAGATCAAGAAAGGGAATAAGAGCATGTGGGTCATAGTAGGTAGACTCACGAAGAGTGCTCATTTCACTCCGGTAAAGAGCGAAAGGACTGCATCATAGCTAGCGACAGTTTACTTTCAAGAAATAAAGCGGTTGCACGAGGTTCCCTAAAGTATAGTTAGTAACCATGACTCAATCTTCACTAGCCAGTTTTGGGATAGTCTACGGGAAGTCATGGGCAAGCAACTGAATCTAAGTACGGCCTATCATTCGCAGGCGGATGGTTCATTTCGTTCAAGCATGAGTTATAGAAAATCACGTTAGTAAGAGCAATTGACAACGTGGATTGGTATTTTCAAGAAAAGTTATACTGCGTGGAATACTTTATAGTAAGTAAACGAGATCCAGGATTCACTGGTGAATTTTGGAGAGCTTGCATGAAACCATGAGGTCATAGTTATGTTTAAGCCAAGTATGATAGAAGAGTAAGTGAAAGAGGAAGACGAGAGGCGACAATGAAATGGGTTCCAACTCATATTGGGAAATAAGAGTTAAGAAGCCAAGAAATCATGAGGTAAAAGACGGTCAAAGCACAGTGGAGTTAAGCTCAAGGAAACGTGATTTAGAAGATTGAAGGCTAGATACGCGCATCATATCTCTTTTTAAGAGTATATTCTTGATCCTTGTTTTCCTGTGGAACTTACTCGCATGTTATCTTTTGCATATATCCTCTCGGTCCCATTCTCGATCCCATTTCTGTTGTAAACTCCATAAGGGGGTATGACTCATCGGTTAGTAATACATGTCAAGGTTTGAAAGGGTCCGTTAGGTTGACTAAACCTTTTGGGCTTTCATAGAATATGGGTTGGGTTAGGAAGGGATTTCTTGTAATCCAAAAGGAGTATATCTTGCTTATCTTCCCGATCTCTTTGTAGCATATCTTTCTTTTGCTATCTATATCGTGTTAATCTTGTCATGAGAACCTTAGGTAGAAACCCTTTGGATGAAACATGTGTTTGGAACATGTTATGCTTGATGTTTGCAAGTGGTTGCAAGTGTTTACAAGTGGTTACTCGTGGATGCATTATACACATTAGGCACTAGATCGGCTCACACACTCCTCATATTGCATATGCATGAGTGTTTATGCTTATTCATGGATGAAATTTTTTGTGTTATCACATGGATGTTGCATATGGATGTATGTTATGTGCACACATATAGATGTTATACATTATGTTAGGAATTGCATACATATGGATTCATTTCACTAACATAATTTGCATTGATGATATTTGCATTAGATAAGTACATATACACACCCCTTTGCATATGTTCATACAACATTTAGAATCTTGTAAGGACAATGACTGCTCGTGGATGATGTTTTGAGTAGATGGATGTTGGATGGTAGGATATGTTCTTCCTAACTTAGAGATTTCGGGGACGAAATCCTTTAAGGAGGGGAGAATGTAACAACCCGTATTTTCAATAACCTGTTATAACGTAAATCGAGGCAGAATTTAATTCTAAAATCTGAATCAAGGGAAACGGGCTGTGCCATTGCGTTCGTCTTGGAAAAATACGCGAAATAGAGTCCGAGTTTTCGAAAATCGGAGTCCGTATGACCCGATTAAGGCCCAACGAAGTTTTCAGAAAAATTCAAAGTAAAAACAGATTTCAAATTCAAGTTTGAATTTGGAAATTAGGGCAGTTGGGCGCAGGCGGGAAATTTCCCGCCAGACCACCCATGTCGACAGCCCTGTCGACTGGGCAGTCGACATGGTTAGGCCCAAGTCGACAGCCCTGTCGACTTGGTTCAGCCGGGCAGTTTTGCCTGGTGCACCATTTTGGAGTTGTGTTGAGTTTGGGGGCCAGATTCGGTTTTGAGGGCTGAGATTGGAATTAGGGTTTAATCCTAAGGCTAAAACTAACCCTAATCTCTATAAATAAGCCCCTAACCTAACCCTATATCATCATTATTCATTCAAGTAACTAAACTATGGCAAAATCATTCCTCTCATGGCCTCCACTCTCTTCATAAAATTCCTAAATAAATTTCTATGAGAGATTTTCCATGCATACAAGTGTTTTCAAGCTTGTATGAGCATCATTAGCTTGCATTCAAGTCAAGTTTCCATATTTACATCATAAAGCAAGAGTTTTGATCATTTTGGCTCAAGAGTTTTTCTATTGGAGCTTGCATTTTGGGTTTATTTGATTGCATAAGGGCTTTGTCTCAATCTATATATATTTTTGTGTCTTCATAAGCATTGTAAGCCCTTTTCTACTTTCATATTTAAACTCTAAAGTTAAATGAATGATGCAAGTTTGTTTGATCATTATGATATGCAAGTTTGCCATGTTATGATATGCAAGTTTATCATGTTATGTTATGCAAGTATGCCATGTTATGATATGCCAGTTTACCATGTTATGCTATGCAAGTTTGCCGTGTTATGATATGCAAGTTTATCATGTTATGTTATGCAAGTTTGCTATGTTATGATATGCAAGTTTGCCATATGATATGCAAGTTATGTTATGCAAGTTTGGGTTGATCATTTTGCTCATGTTATCATGTTATGCAAGCTTATCTTGGGTTTATGAGCTTAAAGCTTCAAGCTTTATGCTAAAGGTTGCATTTTGGCAACATGTAAGTTATCATATCCCTTATGATAACTTGCATGTGAGGCTAAATGCGAACTTATGGCAGCTTCTACATGTCATTTATCACCATGTATCACTTATATGCTAAGTTTGGTTTTATGCATACTTTTGAGGCCTAATGATGCAATATGCAAGTATATGAACATATGTACATTTCATATGCCACCATGTTAAACTTGTGGCTTCAACACCATTTGTCATCTTTATGCCAAGTTCCCTCTTTCTATCCTTTATGCGCTATTGCGATTATGTAAGCGATGGGATTGCGTTTGGGGTTGGGTAAACTTAAAAGACATGAAAACATAAGATTGGGAATTTACCTATTAAGTTAGGTCTACCCATTGGGAATTTACCTATTAAGTTAGGTCTACCCAAATTCTTGAAAACTTGTAATATGTTTTGGAAACATGATGGACATGACACTTAGAAAATATAAGTGTGACCAACTCGAGGTTGGGTTGAGTTTGTAGCGTAAAACTACCCGGAACCGACCGGCTTAACTAGTTGCTACAAACAATAGGACCCAATGTGAGAAGTTGGTCATGTTGTACCTTGAACCCGAGGTTAGACCAAGTTGTGGTGTAAAGCTACCCGGACCCGCCCGGCTTAACTATTAACCACAACAAGGTCTAATGTGAGAGGTTAAGGCACATTAAATTAGTTAATGCCTCATGATTAGGGTTAAGTCATGGTCCACTTAATACTTAACCAATTTGGGCTTGGTAGATTAATCAGGGTTAAGTCGTGAACTCATCGTTACACTTAACCAAGTTAATCCATGATTAGTAAAAGGGTTAAACCGTACTTAACCCACTAGAAAATCCTAGCAATGGGGGTCCACTCCAGCAGTAATCCCAAGTTTGTATCATTAAGACCCTAGGGACTAGGCTAGGGTGGGGGCACGATTACTGGACTTGAGGTAAGTGACCAAAAACGACGGCAGAGTGGTACGCCGGTGTAGTTCCGGACGGACTATGGTCGTGCACATAGTCCGTAGCCGGAGAAAACATGCACGGGTACCAGTAGATCGAGACTGTGCACTTATGTTTATGGTGTCCAGGGGTTTACACCCTAGGGCTTGATACACCCGAAGGGTGGACCCGGCACAGTCCGACTACAATTATGTTTGGGCCGTATTGACACCAACACGTGACGAGTTAGGCTTAGGGAGCCGATCGATTAGACCGTTTGGTTGGACCTCGTATTAGGGTCACTTCATGTTATTGGACCTCGTATTAGGGTCACTTCATGTTATTGGACCTCGTATTAGGGTCATTTCATGTTATTGGGTCAAAGCTTGGGCCAAGGGATCAATACGTGTTTATTCAAGTCATGTTAGTTTGCTAGTACACCTGTGGTGCAAAACCTTAAACCTGATTATGCGATGACACCTTTATCTATCATGCCAGTATGTAGTTATCCTTATGTTCATCCCTGCTTCTCATGCCAGTTAACTTTATCAGTTTACATTGATTGTAGTAGGGCTTACTCAGTCTTTTTGACTGACCTGTTTTTCTTTCGCCTCTTTTCTTCCGTTTTCCCCCCAGGTTCTCAGGGTGGGAATATTGGAGCTTAGCTTGGATTTCTGATCGCTTGCTTGTGGGATTTTAGCTCATGTACGGTCTTGACATGAAGCTAGCTATGGTTATCACTTATCTTGGGGATAGTACTTATGTATTTCAGTTTTTCAGTGATATTGTTTTTATCTAGACTTGTGTATTTGGAAAGTTAACATTATGTTGTACCAGACTTGTTTTGAAATAGTTTGAAATCTTCCGCTGTTTTACTTATCTTATTTACTCTGTTTACATATATACATATGTTCTTGTTCTGCCTTGATATATCATTATGCATGTTTACCCGGTACAAACGCCCTCAAAAGTCAGAGTGCTTGCAAGAGCCACCCTGGCGGAGGTGGGGTGTTACATATGCATTAAGGTGTGGGACTCTTTTTTATGAACTCATGCTCGTTCTTCAACATTAGTATTGCTTGCCTTGTCTACAGATCTGTATAAATCTATAGGAAGAGAGTCTGAAGGTTATTACTGTACCTAAATTCTCTGTTATATTCCATTTTTTGACTTAGGATATTAAAAATAGGTTGATGTATTCCAAAAGCATACTGGTGGACTTGCTATCGTACATTAATGTTTAAAGTATAAAAGTATCCTAAGAGGGAAATGCTCAATTTAGTTTTTAACAATTATAACGGTGATAAATTTCTGTATTACCATTGGATTTCCCTTCGTACATGAAATAATATTGTAGCTGCTTACAGCTAAGATAATTTACTATATTTACTAGGAAACTTCACGATTTAGTGGATTTGTTGGCTATAGGAACTATTAACCATAACTATTGATTGTCACCTCTTTTATTACCATATCCAATCATTTTGCGTACTATTATTTTATCGATGCATCCATCTCCTGATGAAAGGAATTTGTATCAAAATGCTTTTCACATCCATAAGATACTTATCCTGAAATGCAATTTACACGCTTATATGATCATATAGTTGTGTTAATTCTCTTGTATGTATGTCACAATAAATTTTAATTCTACATGTTATATACAATACAAAAATACCCAGTAAATGTTATATTCAATTTAGTTGAAAAACCGACTGACATAACGTATGTGTAACTTTGAGCATGTTGATTCTAACAATTATGGGAGGAAATACAAATTTGATCTTTTACCATATTCCTTTTCTACTTTTTTTTGCAGTCACAACTTTTTATATTTGATTCCATATTCAAACTCATTATTCATAATTGTGATTTTCCATTAATTGCAACATTTTGAAATAGGGATTATTTGTAGATGGGCAATTGAGATTTTATGGAGGTGAGTATTTATGCATGTTTAATAGATTTATTGAGTGTATGTTTGCAGAAGCTTTAGGTTAGTAGGTAGTCACCTATAATCATAGTCAATATGTTAATAGTGGATGATATAAATATTCTATGGAAATTTGCTTGCAAAAATAATGTTTTAACCTTACATTCTGTTATTTGTGCAATAAGAAGAATAAACATCATTTGTGATGTTCTTATATTTGTATTCTTTTGTGTCTTGGGAAGCCAATCTGATATTTTTTCTAAGGAATGGAACAAAGCTGCTACACAGCATATAGAGCAGGAGAGGGTATGCCATCTTATAAATTCTGAAGACATGAAGGAATGCACTGCTAACGAGGCTCAATCGAGTCGAGAACATCAGTCAGGCAAAATGAGAAGTGGATTGAAAATGTTGTGCAAACTTCTGAGTTGTCTTGTCTAGGCTTCCATGAGTTCAAATAGAGCAGAGTACTGAAAACGAGTATATGTATTTCAAGAAGCCTCAAGTAAAATTTAAACAAGGGATCATGACACGAGGCAATTCAGATTGAACAGTATATTTTAGCTTTGATTTATTTGTGAGAGCACTAAATTGCTTTCGTTGATCTGAATAGTTTTATTATTAAATGGCACATATTAGATGGTAAATTCCTGCTTATGTTTTTATGTCAAAACCAGTCATCTTTCACATTACATAAAGCTATCTGATTAAAAAAAAATAGCCTTAGTTAGTATAGTATCCCTTTATGCACCGCTCTTTTCTTTGTTAATGCAGTAATCATTTCTCTTTTTTTGTTGACATCTAATCTTATGTACATCGTTAACTTAATATTGCAAGTAACATTCAACCCCCTAGTATAAGTATTACAATAACCCGAATCATGCAATTTCCCTAAATAACGCTATGCTATGATGCCAAATAAATTACTTAGGCTTAGTTATTACAATGTCAGAGAAATCAGTCAACATGTGTATTGATAAATGTGTCAACATGTGTATTTATGAGTATTTATGTGTATTGATAAATGTGTCAATCAAAGAGGTGGAGGAGACGCTCGAAGGTACACTTTTTTTTAGTATCCTTTTGTTCTGCTTATATTTTCAATTTTCTATCTAGGTTCATGTATAGATATTGCCTTGCTTGATTGTCTAAGAAGTCCATGACATGTCTAGCTCCGCTGGTTATCTTATTAATTCTTAAATTTATTTTAATTTCCACCTTTAAAAAAGAAGAATCTGTTGACTATCTAAGTCAAATGACGGGTAGCAATTAGACCTAATCCAATGGACCCGGACCCGACCCGGGGGGTCTCGGTTCTTGGTGGATCGGGTTTTGTTAGGTCTAAATCATACCTTTCTAAAATCTGGACACTACCCGTCCCGACCCGAGCTTCGGTTCGATTCGGGGCCGGTTGGAAGATAACACTAAAAATACATATATTTTAATGTTTTTGGTCGGGTCTTTTGGGTCGGATCAATTTGGGTCGGGTTTGATGGGGTTTAAATTGTATTTTTCATCACCTGAACCCGACCCAAGACCCATCGGGTTCGGTTTGGGTCTTTTTGGGTCGGGTCGGGTTTTCGGGCGTCGGTTCTAATTGCCAGCCCTACCATAACTCTTTATGGGAAAGCAGAACTAAGTATCGGAATGGTTAGAACTGTTTTAAAGAACCCGTTGTCGCTTCTTGTATAATTGTAGGCTTGTCTTATGATTATTTCATGCTATATACCCAATAGACGATAATAGCAACATCATTGTAGTTGTTTATCTGATACGTTATCCAAAGTCAATTTTTTTTATTTGTCAAGCTTTACTGCATAAAATAGTGGTGTGCAACAATGATATTTAAGGTTGTTATTTGCAGGTAGAGGTTTCTATACTGGAAAACTGAAGGTAGAAAGAGAGAGGCCATCTGGTCAGAGTGTTCTATTAGTGAAATTCATGGCTACTTTCTCGGGGTTAAAGGAAGAGAAAAAGCTTCACTAGTATTATGCTGATAAGATCAAAAGAAGTGAAGGATATAATCAGGTAAACTCTTTGAAAACCGAAGTTGTATTCCAGAAGGATGAGTACGTTCTATATGGCTATATGGCAGTAGCTTAAGACTTGGATAACCTTGACCTAGAAAGTAAAAAAGAGAAACTTGGTTAAGAGTAGAAAGGATATAGATGTCATTGCTGATGCTCCTATAGCGTTTCAATATCAACAAAACAATGCTACAATAGATAGTATTGATTTTTCTATAGCGTTTTAATGCGTCATAAAACCTTGATACAATGATTCTATAGCGTGTTCAGATGTTATAATAATATGCCATGTCGACATATTATATGTAACGACCTAGATTTTTGACCGTTCAAATCGACAATGATCCTCAATGTCGACTTAAACAAATCAAAAATACAGATAGTTATTGGGATTTATATAAGAAAAAGGAGAAAAAGGAAAACAAATACAGAATCTCACAGCGAAAAGACAAAATATAATAAATAAATAACAGTTCATGAAGAAGATATTAAAAACATACAGTTGATTATACACTTACAATGATTATCAGAGTTAACTGTTATACAACATACCAATATTTGCAGCGGAATAATAATAATAATACGATTGTCAAGCTCCATCTTTATCTTCGTAGCAGTGTCGTGAATAACTGAAAACTCAGGCTGACCCGAGCACAAATGAAAGACAAAAACACTTGAATCAGAACTAAAATATTCTCATATTATTTAAATCAAATTCATGTGATAATATGAGTGCAATAACTTAAGAGATGTTACGGGAATTTCCATCTCCTAAGAATCCATTAAACTAGATACTATGTAATACAATAAGATATTATAATAGTGTCTATGGTTAAATATAAAATATTAAAATAGTGTAAGCATGATTACATTTTTACCCTTACACTGTTTATACATCATTGTAAACATTGCATGTAAAACACCAGTAAATGGTCGGTGGATAGGGATGTGCCACTTTACGACAACGTTAAATCAAAATCATAGGGGTTCGATTAGGATAATACGACAAGGCACACGAGGAATGCGCAGAGTAAGAATATACCAGTTGCATGCCCAAACTGGTGGTAGCGCATAGCCGTGGCTACTGCCCACCTCGAACAACACTCCCAAATCACGGATGCGCATCAAATCAAATCAATCAAACCAAGGGACTATAGTAATAAAGGAAGAAGTGTGGCCGATGGAGGTAGGTAACCCCACTTGGTCTGGTATAGCCCTGTTTTAGTCATTTTAATTATGACCCGAAAGTCAAGGACATCCATCGCCATTCTCTTACTTCATTCCAATAGCGTTCGTCAAACCAACCTACTTCATTCTGGAACTCCATGGCGTACACAGTTGTTAAAGTGGTTTTCGGTATTGGCAGAGAGTATGACAATATCCGATCCCGGTCACATTAACAACCAAACGTTTACATTTTTCACACCGGTCAGTGCTTTTGCATTTCAAAGAGATTCATACTTCATATCAAAATATCAGATTTTTCTTTAAACACATTTCAATAGACAAAAGTAGAATATTTCATATTAAAATCTCCATTTAAACCAAACTTAAAATCGTGAAACAATTCCAACTTTAAAATATTTTGGATATTAAAATAGTTAAAATTAAATAAAATAGTTTAGATATATAATTGAAATAGTTTGAAAATAAATAGTTTGTATTTAAAACAGAATTATCAGATTTAGTAAAATATATAGTTAAAATATTAAAGTGGTTTATGAAATAATTAGTTAATTATTAAAATGCTTATTTAAAATAATTAACAAAAATAAAATAGTTATAAGGTAAAATAGTTTATAAATAAGAATAATTATTATTAAAATAGTTTATAAAACTGTTTAAAATACTGTAGTTGGAATTAGAATCGTTTCTAAAAAACAAAGTGGAATCATATTCTAGTTTCAAATCAACTCAACTAAATTTTGATATCTCAATTCAAAAGGACTCAACTTCCCAATTCTATTTAAATTCAATTCAACAGTTCAATTCAAACAATTTGACTTAACAATTCAATTCAAATATTTGAAATTTCAATTATAATTCTCACTTTGAATTATTTCAACTTATAAAATATCAAGTTCACAATTTAAATAAAGCTTTAAATCAAGTTAAATTAAAGCAAATTTCAAAGATGGATAACGAATTCAATTTCGATAAATTCAGTTTATATTCAATTCATTTTAACTTCAATTTCCAACATCAAAAATTTACTTTAGCTTTTATATTTCAAAATCCAACCTTCAAGTTCAAAAAAAATCGATTATAAAACAATGTCTATAATGTCATTAAAACAATATTTCAAGAGTCATGGTTAAAACGAATTTTATTTAACCAACCGGAGTTCGTATATAATTCTCTATCTTATGGCCAAGTAATATTTAAAATTTAATTTTAGTATTTTGGGAAAGGATATATATCATTTCAATATAAATCAAGGTCATAGGTACTTATCATTTCAACCTACGTTCTTAATTCATTTCAATGATTAATCCTGGGATTATTTGATGCCCGTAAGATCTAAGGTAATGGTTGGGATTAATCAACAAAAATCAGTAACATAAATAAACAATGTCGATAACAACATGAATTACATATCAGTACATTAAATATATAAATTCAAGGCGCCCATCAAAATCAATACATCTAAACAGTGCATTATAGTATTGGTTACTAGTCATCAGGTATGAGGTTTTTAAACTAGAAATTAAATTCTAACTGTACAATTTGTAGCAACAATTAAATTAAATTATACTATCTATGTCGATTAACACAAATAAGCAGTTTAAACAATCAAACAACAAACAATACAATCACATCATAACATAAATTTAATTTAACTAATAATCAAATATTTTAGTTAGGTGTGAGTGGGTTTAATCACTCACCTTTGATTTCAAACGAGCTTGGAAATCCAAACTTTAGCCAAAAATCAACAATCTCAGAATTAGTTTGTGACAGCTCCATATTTTCCGGAATTTCGATAAGATTCCAACGGATCCAACCGCGCGTAAAACTGAATTCGTATATAAAAGTTATACCAGTTTTAACACATGAATTTAAACGAATAGAAGAAAAAATAATTAAAACAAACCTTGTCAATTTTTATTACCACATCAACATCCACTATTCTGTCTCCTCTTTCATTTCCTTCTCATGCAGGTATTCACAAAACACTCATGGCCACAAAAACATTAACCTCTCTATTCCCAAATTCCTCATTCCCATCACGAAAACTCGAACTGACGGATTCGACGATCATCTCTCCTCGATCTCCACTATGATAGTACCATCACGACCAAGACCTCCAGCCATGCAAAACGCGTTCAGGCCTTTTCACAAGAAGTACTATAACGGCCTCGACATATTTTTTTGTCGAATTGCCTCAAATTTTTCCACAAAATGCTACTTTTTGCCATAGACCTGAATACGATATTCAAACCGCAAATCAATCAATATATAGATGAAGAATTTGTAACCTAGATTTAAAAACATTCACTGTAAAAATAACATCGAACCAACTATGATGCCGCACCATCCTCAACTCGCGCATATCGTAGAACTTCCCTCATGGAATTCATACAAACAAGCTTACCATTTAAGGATTTATTTCTGAATAGTTTTGAACTTTTTTTTTCAAAACGTGAAGCCATTGGTTTTCTGGAAAATGGCGGCTGGATGCTAAGATTAGGGTAATGAGATTAGGGTTATTTGGTTAAGATCAAGTAGATATTTATAGCCAAAGCATCTCAATGTAATATTCACTTCTAATCCTATTCACAAGTTTATCAAATTTATTTTAAATCAAAATAGAATTAAAAAAACACTACAAACCAATGGTTGTTCAATATTATTTTCATATTCGATAAATTAAAATTTTCAGTATATATATATATACATATGAATTTTAAAATTAGTTAGTCCATTATATATATTTTTAATTCAATATTAATTTCAAATTTCATTATAAATACGTTACCAAATATTCTCTCTTATATTCCAGATTCAGGTTATAATCATATATAACTATTTGAAGTTCATTGCTTAATAAACTATTTTAAGTTCATATCGTATTGATTTATGAAATGAATCATAAGTTTTTATTTATATTAAATTCAAATTTTGGTTATTTACCAAATTCAGTTTGAATTTAAAGAAATCAATTGCATTCAATTATTTCAAAAATAAATTTTCAACTTTCATTATTTATCAATATAAACTAATTCAAAATTTTGTTTGAAATCAATAGAAATAAAATTTATCGTAATAGATTGAGTTTCAATGCTTAAACCATTTAATTGAGTTTACATCATAAGTATTCACAATTAAATCATTAAATTTTATTCACCCATAAAATATTCAAAAATCATATTAAGTTTAATAATCTAAATATTCGAAAAATACGGGTTGTTACACTCTCCTCCACTTAAAACATTTCGTCCTCGAAAAGGCGTAGTGAGGAAGTAATCAATTTATGTTAAATCATATTATTTCTTATTCAACTCAGAAACAATTACCTATACAAAAGTTTAATATAAATTTGAAAACTCAAATTTTCACAAAATTTTCTAAGTCATAAATCCATGAAAAAATTCGGCAGAATCTCCATTGTACGGTTAGGTCCGTGAAGCAACAATATATATATATATATATATATATATATTTAATTACAAATATACATCTCAGCTCAATGATGAGGCATCCCAAAAATGGGGAAACAATATATAACATTTAAAATATGATATATAACTCGATATACATACCTTTCTTTTGCGTTATTAGTGAATTAGCCTGTTTTTAAGCAAGCAAAAGCAAATTTTCATACGCATGTAGCCCCAAAAGCATGTAAATGTCATCTGTACCTACTAAAACACTCAACACATATAAAAGAAATAAATTTATATGTTTATAGTAAACGCAAATGAATTAGCAAGTACAACTAAAAGCACAAATAAAATATCCAATCAATTGTATTCAAGCAAACATGCACCATAACAAAATTTTGCAATGTCACTATTTTATTTGTATGATTTCATTTGTTCATTTCACTTTTAAACAATTCATATTTTCGTTTGTTATGTTTCACCCCTAAATTCATTTCTAATATCAATGCTTGATTTATTATATATATTACTTTCTGTCACAGTTCAAATTGTTTACATTCACTCATTGACATTCATTTTTATCGATAATTATATAAATTTACATTCAGTTCATTTTGCTTTTAAGTTGAGTCACTTTACTTGTATTACATATATGCTTATTCACTTCTAATTATTCTAAGTCAATTCAATTGATTCGTTATTTTCTTCTTTTATTAAATCTCATTTACCTTTTGATTTATTTGCATCCATTTAAACCACATCCATTATATTCATCATTAATTCTTATTAGCGCATTCCATTAACTTCATCACCTAAGCCTTAGTTGATTATAGTTCAAATTCATACAAAATTTTTAATTAATTACCATCAATTCCATTTTACATTTCTTAAGTTAATCTACATTTCATCATTTCTCTTATTTATTACACAAGTTCAACCATTTCAATTTGATTCAAATTCACTATTTCACATTTCTAAGAGTTCCCACTTTAATTTATTTCTCTTAGATTCATTTCTTATTTCACAGTTCAAAAGTTTTATAAAATTTCATGTTTGTTCATTTCTTTAATCATTCTAGAACTTAAGAATTTAACTTCGGGTTCATTTCCAAATCAACTTTCAAAATATTTCATATATTATATCATTTATATCAAACCATACTATAAAACATTTAAAATGAAATTCAATTTTGCAAAACTAAGTATAAAAGTTCTAAATGGACTTCTTTACTCAAACCCTTGAAAATAAAAGTCGATGATGCGTGCACTCATCACCGAAGTCATTTCCTAAAGGCAAGAAGGGAATACACACTTATTTCCATTAAATCATTTGAAAATAATTTCTGTGTGAAACTACTTTGAAAATATAATTGTATTATTTTAAACCATTTGCAAATCAATACTTCAAAAGCACCAACATTTAAATCCTCAATTCCATTTTCAAATTTACCTTATTTCATTACCAATTAATTTTCAACATTTCATTTCTCTTAAACCATTCGATAACCAATAGTTTTAATTATTGATAAATCGAATAACAAATGATGAAATTCTAATATTATCATCAGGAAAAACCAAAATTCATAGATTTTCAAATAATTCTTCATATATATAAAATATAATTCAAAACAATATCATGACAATAAGCCCTATTTGAGTGTTTAGAAATCTCTATCGATGCCTTGGCGTCCCAAGTACTGACTAGAATTCGTAAATACTCAACTGAACAAACCAACACAATACATAATCCTTTTATATCAAATTACAAGCACGCTTTCTCATATACACTCAAACTCATTCTAGGGTATTACTACCTCATTTATAATGAGTTAATCCCAAATAGAGCCAAGGTTTTCGCTAAACCTGGCTCTGATACCAAATGTAATGATCTAGATTTTTGACTGTTCAAATCAAAAATGATCCTCAATGTCAACTTAAACAAATCAAAAACACAGATAGTTATTGGGATGTATATAAGAAAAAGGATAAAGAGGAAAACAAATACAAATTCTCGCAACGGTAGGACAAAATATAATAAAATAACAGTTCATGAAGCTGTTAAAAACATACATTTGATTATACACTTACAACGATTATCAGAGTTAACTGTTAAACAACATACCGGTACTTGCAGCAGAATAATAATAATAATACGACTATCAAGCTCCATCTTCATCTTCCTAGCAGTGTCTTGAATAACTGAAAACTCAGGCTGACCCTTGCATAAATGAAAAGACAAAAACACTCATGTCAGAACTAAAATATTCTCATTTTAGTTAAATCAAATTCATGGGATAATATGAGTGCAATAACTTAAGAGATGTTACGGGAATTTCCATCTCCTAAGGACCCGTTAAACTAGATACTATATAATACAATACGCTATTATAATAGTGTCTATGGTTAAGTATAAAATATTAAGTAGCATAAGCGGGATTACATTTTTACTCTTACACCGTTTATACATCGTCGTAAACATTGCATATAAAACACCATTAAATGGTCGGCGGATACGGATGCACCGCTATGCAACAATGTTTAATCAAAACCGTAGGCGGCTCAATTAGGATAATATGACAAGGAACATGAGGAATGCGCAATGTATAATATACTACTTGCATGCCCGGACTGGTGGTAACGCATAGCCGCGGCTACCGCCCACCTCGAACAGCACTCCCAAATCACGGATGCGCATCAAATCAAATCAAATCAATCAAACCGAGAGACTATAGTAATAAAGGAAGAAGTGTTGCCGATGGAGGTAGCTAACCCCACTTGGTCTGGAATAACACTGTTTTAGTCATTTAATTATGACCCGATGGTCAAGGGCATCCATCATCGTTCTCTTACTTCATTCCAGCAGCGTTCGACAAACCAACCTACTTCATTCTGGAACTCCACCGTGTACACAGTTGTTAAAGTGGTTTTCGATATTGGCAGAGAGCATGACAATATCCGATCCTGGTCTCTTTAACAACCAAACTTTTACGTTTTTCGCACCGGTCAGTTCTTTTATATTTGAAAGAGATTCATGCTTCATATCAAAATATCAAATTTTTCTTTAAACACGTTTCAATTGTCAAAATAGAATATTTCGTATTAAAATCTCCATTTAAGACAAACTTAAAATCTTGAAACAATTCCAACTTTAAAATAATTTGGATATTAAAATAGTTAAAAGTATATTTAAAATAGTTTAGATATATAATTGAAATAGTTTGAAAATAAATAGTTTGTATTTAAAACAGAATTATCAGATTTAGCAAAATATATAGTTAAAATATTAAAGTGGTTTATGAAATAAATAGTTAATTATTAAAATGGATTATTTAAAATAATTAATAAAAATAAAATAGGTATAAGGTAATATAGTTTATAAAGAAGAAGAATTATTATTAAAATAGTTTATAAAACTGTTTAAAATACTGTAGTTGGAATTAGAATTGTTTCTAAAAAAACAATGTGGAATCATATCCCAGTTTCAAATCAACTCGACTAAATTTTGATATCTCAATTCAAAAGGACTCAACTTCCCATTTCTATTTCAATTTGATTCAATGGTTCGATTCAAACAATTTGACTTAACAATTCAATTCAAATATTTGAAATTTCAATTATAATTCTCACTTTGAATTATTTCAACTTATAAAATCTCAAGTTCACAATTTAAATAAAACTTTAAATTGGTTAATTTAAGGCAAATTTCAAAGTTGGATAACAAATTAAATTTCGATAAATTTAATTTATATTCAATTCATTTTAACCTCAATTTACAACATCAAAATTTTACTTTAGATTTTATATTTCAAAATCCAACCTTCAAGTTCAAAAGAAATTGATTTACAAAACAACGTCTATAATGTCATTAAAACTATATTTCAAGAGTCATGGTTAAAACAAATTTTATTTTACCAACCGGTGTCCGTATATAATTCTCTATCCTATGGCCAAGTAATACTTAAAATTTAACTTAAGTAATTTGGGTAAGGATATAAATCATTCCAATCCAAATCAGGGTTATAGGTATTTATCATTTCAACCTACATTCTTAATTCATTTCAATGATTAATCCCGGGTTTATTTGATGCCCGTAACATCTAGGGTAATAGTTGGGATTAATCAACAAAAATCATTAACATATATAAACAATGTCGATAACAAGATGAATTACATATCAATACATTAAATATATAAATTCAAGATGTCCATAAAAATCAACACATCTAAACAATCCTATATAATATCAGTTACTAGTCATCAGGTATGAGGTTTTTAAACTAGAAATTAAATTGTAGCTGTACAATTTAAATAAATTAAATTATATTGTCTACGCCGATTAACACAAATAAGCAGTTTAAGCAATCAAACAGCAAACAATACAATCATATCATAACATAAATTTAATTTAATTAATAATCAAATATTTTAATTAGGTGTGAATGGGTTAAATCACTCACCTTTGATTTCAAACAAGCTTGGAAATCCAAATTTTAGCCAAAAATCATCTGTCTCAGAATAAGTCTGCTACAGCTTCATGTTGTCCGAAATTTCAATAAGATTCCAACGGATCCAACCGCGCGTAAAACTGAATTCGTATGTAAAAGTTATACCAGTTTTGACACATGAATTTAAACGAATACAAGAAAAAGTAATTAAAACAAACATTGTCAACTTTCATTGCCGCGTCATCATCCATTATTCCCTCTCCTCTTTCATTTCCTTCTCACGTAGGTATTCACGAAACACTCATGGCCGCAAAAACATTAACCTCTCTCTTCCCAAACTCCTCATTCCCATCACGAAAACTCGAACCGACGGATCCAACGATCATCTCTCCTCGATCACCACCACGACAGTACCATCACGACCAAGAACTCGATGCCATGCAAAATGCGTTCAGGACTTTTCACATGAGGTACTGTAACGGCCTCGACATTTTTTTTGTCGAATTGCCTCAAATTTTGCCATGAAATGCTACTCTTTGCCATAGACCTGAATACGATATTCAAACCGCAAATCAATCAATATATAGATGAAGAATTTGAAACCTAGATTTAAAAACATTCACTGTAAAAATAACATCGAACCAACTATGATGCCGCACCATCCTCAACTCGCGCATATCATAGATCTTCTGTCATGGAATTCATACAAACAAGCTTTATCATTTAAGGATTTATTTCTGAATTGTTTTGAACTTTTTTTCAAAACGTGAAGCCATTAGTTTTCTGGAAAATGGCGACTGGATGTTAAGATTAGGCTAATGATATTAGGGTTGTTCGGTTAAGATCAAGTAGATATTTATAGCCAAAGCATCTCAATGTAATATTCACTTCTAATCCCATTCACAAGTTTATCAAATTTATTTGAAATCAAAATAGAATTAAAAAAAACACTACAAACCAATGGTTGTTCAATATTATTTTCATATTCGATAAATTAAAATTTTCTGTATATATATATGTATATGTATATATATATATATATATATATTAAAATTAGTTAGTCCATTATATATATTGTTAATTTAATATTTATTTCAAATTTCATTATAAATACGTTACCAAACAATCTCTCTTATATTACCAGATACACGTTATAATCATATATAACTATTTGAAGTTCATTGCTTAGTAAACTATTTTAAGTTCATATCGTATTGATTTATGAAATGAATCATAAATTTTTATTTATATTAAATTCAAATTCTGGTTATTTACCAAATTCAGTTTGAATTTAAAGAAATAAATCAATTGCATTCAATTATTTCAAAAATAAATTTTCAACTTTCATTATTTATCAATATAAACTAATTCAAAATTTTGTTTGAAATCAATACAAATAAAATTTATCATAATAAATTGAGTTTTAATACTCAAACCATTTAATTGAGTTTACATCATAAGTATTCACAATTAAATCATTAAATTTTATTTACCAATAAAATATTCAAAAATCATATTAACTTTAATAATCTGAATGCCATAAAAGTTCTAGAGCACGTTTCAGAATGCTATAGAAAAGATATTGCACCAGTATGGTCTGTTTGAGATGGCAATAATAGTACGTTTTTGGTTGCAAGTATGACACACAATAGTATCTATCAGACTTTCCACAACATGTTGATCTATGACGTTTATAAAAATGCTATAGAATTTTTTTATAGCGGTTTTCAAACGCTATAAAAAGGCATGTTTGTTGTCGTGCACTTGGGTCAATCTATCTTCTTACTGCATCGTGCATCATCCCACGATCATCATTACATCAATTCGTCTCTTACCACTCTGTCTTAAGTTCACGATCGAGGCACTAATCATGCTTGAGTAGCACAACCTTCTTATGAAGCTTCATGGTCACCAAACTTCATAAATAATCACCTCAGAACAACCTTACCATGCTCATCAAAAATCTCTCATTCATCACGTCACCTGATGGATCGGTACCGATCCATCGTCCGTCGATCAATACCGGTCCTCACGCTTAGCCAAAATGGCTAAGTGTCTGGACCTCCAAACTCCTTTCACCAAGAGGCCCCTTCCGTTCCAACCTCATAGGCAAATTCTTTCCCAATTATTTTCCCTACCAGTCCATCAATGAGGTCTCAAATGATTCTACTTCGCCCCATCCGAATCACACCAAAGTAGGCACCTAACTTGCTTTTCACCCCCAAGAAGCCACACTTCAAATTTCAAGACCTCACGATCAATCCTTATGGATCGGTATCAATCATAGGCTAAGGACCGGTACGGTCCATCCACTTAGAGAATTTTGGCCTGAAATTTTCTAAGTGTCATTTCGATATCTTCCAAAGTTCCTCCTCCAAATGTCATCTAAATCCAATCACCTAATTTTCTTTGATATTTGATCCTAGGTTCTACGACAAAAAATTCTAACAAACGATTCAATCAATCAAAACAAATAGTGATTCATCTAGTCTTGATCATACAGACATGCGTGCACATTAAATATATCATAAAACAATGGATCTAACATGATTTGGATCTAAACATACAGAAGAACATGATTAATATAACAACTTGCCAGTTATATGGTTAAATTAGATCATCCGAGAACGTCTAAATCTGAATTAAACATATATGATCAGATCTATGTTGAAATTGGCATATATATGTGTGTATATATATATATATATCATGAATTAATCCTAATCTAACCCATATAATCCATAATATCTATGTGAGAGATATCAATCACTCACCAAATCAAAGATCCAATGCAAATCCTATTAGGGAATGCGGAAAGGATCGTTAAGGCAAAGTAAACACTAGAAGGGGGTGAATAGTGTTTGTAAGAATTAAAAAAAAAATCTAAAACTGATGTGAAATGCGGGATGAATCAAACACCACAAACCCAATCATAGACACAGGTTCAAACACAAATGAAAAAAAAAACAGAAATAAAGATGCAGAAAAGGAAAGAACACACCATATTTTATACTGGTTCGGATTGCTCCTACGTCCAGTCCCGCACAATGCTGGATTGCGTAGAGTTTTATTATTATTTCCAATAGTCAAGTACAACCTCCTTGATTTCTCGGCTACAAGGACACACTGATTCCTACTTCCCTGATTTCACGGCTACAAGGGCACATCGGTTCCTACTTCCCTGATTTCACAGCTACAAGAAAAACATTGATTCCTCTTTTACTCAACCTAAATAACTTTTACTCAGTTCAAACTATTATAAACAACCGTATAACTCTTCAATAACACTTGATTCAAAGAGTAGAGAGTGTAGAGAGAAGAAGTTTGATCAAAACGGAATTGAATTCGGCAGAGTATAAGTGTAAAAACTAAAAAAATGATTAAGAATAATGATATAGAGAAAGAGGATGAAGTTAGAGAGGAAGAGATGATAAAAAATTCGGTTTTAACCCCGTTTTATAGAGTATGAGAGGTTGCAACGGTTCTGAATCGTTTCAAATAGTGAAAAGACACTTCCTTTCAAATTTAGAAAAAGTGACAGTTGTATGTCGATATGGTGTTTTTGTTATGTGGACATACCCTTGTATGTTTTTGATTTTCAAAGCATTTTTCAAGTGATTTGATGTTAAAATAATTTTGGAAATTCTTGAGTACAAATCTACTGCTGTAAATTAATATTATATGATAGAAAAACATATGAAAACATAAATTTAAACTATATAAATACATTTATAAAATTATAAGGTTTTAAACTATATAAATATAAAGTATAAGAATATAAAGTATATAAATATATAAAACTTTAGTTTAAAAACAAAGAAGAATAAAAAATAAAAATAGAAACCAATAGAAAAATAAAATAAAGAGGATTGAGGATAGAATTGAAAATTAGAATTTGAAAATTAGAATTAGAATTTGAACCTGGAGTGCTATTTAGAGTCTTACAAAATCTAGACTCTATAACAATATTAATCTTGAAGTCTTGAAATTTTGATTACTCATGAGTATTGAAATTTCTCTGATCTTTGAATCTCTATCATCTTTATAATTGTACAGTCTTCAGTAATATTTCGTATATATAATTACTGCATATATATATTCTATACAAAAAGTGTTAGCATATATTTTATAATCAATGATAATTGAAATAAGGTTGTTGTCATCAAAACTCCATTCTCCAACAATCTCCTCCTGTTTGATGAAGACAACCTTAGTGTGACGAAAAGGAATTTCGCTCGGTCCGAACCAGTCGCTAAACCGACCCAGACCGTTCGAAACGCCCTATCGTTTGAGAACACGACAAAATAGAACGCAGACGGAAGAACATTTCATTGTATATTACAACAATGCATCAGATTACAAGAATATACAGAGTATAAACAAATAAATATTACACAGAAATATCAGAGATTTAAATTACATCTAAATACATCGCAGCGGAAAATAATACAATACACAACTAGAGGAGATATACAGATACAAAGCTTTCCGGATATCGTTCCAGCTGTAAACCAGGATCCTGTGAATATAAATCTGCAAAACCAAAACTACTAGCTGCCCGTGTCAAAATAAGGGCACCCAGAGTTTAGGTTAAAACAATAAACTCCAGGTCAGTCATGGGACTGGTGTGAGAACTAAAACAGTTATTAATCTTTATTTTTAAAGTTAGGTAAATCAAGGGACCACGCCGTATAACACGGAACGGGTTTCCTCCCAAGAATACCAGTGCATAAAACAAACAGCGCAATGCTAAATAAAGAAAAATGAAGCTATTATAAGACCCAGGTCCTATCACACAATGCAACGCAAGCCGGGGGATAGGGTTTTCCCTTATAACAGCCAAAGAATGCTTGATACGTTTAAAACAAATCATTTGATACTATTATAAGTGCATAGTGTATAAAACAACTTCAAATCATAAGTATCAATCATAGGCGGCATGAGCGTCCCATGCCACTATGTCGCCATATATAGGTTTACAATTAAAACCGCAAAGTCACGTATTTGGAAATTGGGTTTCCATCTATGAACCGAGGCAAAAGATAGTCCTCAACCGAGTCGAGACTGTCTAGCCCGAGTCTCAGGATCAGAGCTCGAGTGACCCTTGGAGCGACAGGGCCGGTCCACCGATGTGGATTAAAATGTCTGAACACTACGTTTCCCCGCCCTTTGGGGCGTAAATGAGCCAACGAATAACTCCATTGGACCCGGATCGTCCGATCAAACCGAGGCGCCTCGCAACAGCAACAACCACATAAGTCAAACTCGTCAGGGCGTGTAAAACCACTGACGCCACTTTTTAGCTAGAAGGAAACGCATGCCCTCCCTGAGGTCCGTCTCCCGTTTTTGGTTCATACCGGGTGTGATACTCGCGAAGTAAAACGTTACACAAAGCTACGCCACAAAGGCCGTGCTTTGATCATCAACAACAAGACTTTGCTTTTCAATAGAAGCCTTGATCATTTGCCACTTAGGCATGCCACACAGGCAATTTACTCCATGCGTTTGATATCCATCAATATATAACCTCTGAGCTCGTACATCTCAGAGAAGGGCGTTAAGAAAGAGAATAAATTCTCCGCCGCCAAACAAATATATATTTAATAGAGATCAATCACACGGACTAAAATCCAATGTCAGACACACAGTCCATTTACAAGTTCGTTCTGGGTCTGAACGAAACCGGAGGCACCTAGTACCCCGCATATCCATCGATCTCCAAGCACGTCTGGACGATCACCAACTGTTTCCATCTTCTTGGGTGTACAGCCTAATCAAGATCATCAGTAATCACCCAAACGACGTGAAGACTTCCGGTCTTCGACCATCGTCTTCATCTTCGACTTATCGTCGTATCAGTTATTCAAAATGGGATAAACCAGGTTTTCCCGAATAACTCGCGTATATTTTAAATAAGTGTTACACAAACACAACATACGCCTCATTCCAATTTATCAGTCACTAACCATAAATTAATCAAGAGAATAATTCCCCAAATATTAACCCCGAAGGCCGAAACCAACATCAGATCAATATCCAGAATACCATTCTGCTTCGCTAACCGACAGTTAGTTTCTAAATTTCACATTCATAGGGAAGGGTTCCCATTAATTTTATCAAAGATAAATCATTAAAATTTATTCTTTAATCTATTTTTGAATATCAATTCAAACTAGTCGGGATTAGCGAACCTTACCGAAGTAATCATTTGTTTTAATTTCCCAATCCCAACCTATTCATCCCATGAAGTAAAACTGGTAATACTTCATATCTAACACCACGGTGTTATCAGTAAATTCAATTACCATTTCACGTTCAAATCTAATTAAAGATTTAACTATCGCCTGGAACAAAACTGGTGATACTCCATTCTCGATCTTTTCAATCTAATTAAAGATTCATTAAAACTCCACTTAGTTTTAATCTTTGACTGGGTTAAAGAATCAGTGTCATTTAAAACACGGTTCACGGTAAACCCAAAATCACCTTCCATTAATTATCGGGTTAAAGAACAAGTGTTATTTAAAACACTGTTCACGATAAACCCAAAAATCAATACTAATGCGATTCCAATTAAATATCATTTAATTGGTACACTTCATTAAATCTAAATAAAAAAGATTTAATCTTTTCTCAACTGGGTTCAAGAACAGTGTTAATGAAGACACCATTCACGACAAACCCAAATCACATTTGATATTAAACACAAGGCTCTGAATAGAAAATATATCGGCTTATATTCAATATCAAATTCTACGACCAACAGATATCGTATTGGAAATAACGATATATATATCTATATCTTTCAAATTTCCATAACAACATCTGTATAATCACGAAATCCAACATCGAAATATTCCGAAGACAATTTCGATTCAAATCCATTCCAATGCAATCATTGGAAATTCTGGTTATTTTCAAAACCATTTCAAATTCAATTTATTTATTTAAAAATAAATAGAATTATAATTCTAGTTCAAAACTAGTTTATTTCGATAAAAATCTATATTTATCTTTTCAAATATGGAGTTTTTCATCCCAATTCTTTCTAAATCATTTCATATGATTTTACACAAATTATTACTATTTTTAATAATTTTATCAAGGCCCGTACAGTCGATTTCCATCAACGGCCATCGAACTGCACTTACAGCGACCTTTTTCAAATTTGATTTGGACATAATTTCAAATCCAACCGTTAGATTTCAAATTTCTAATATTCGTTAGAAAGCTCTTTTCGATACGAACCCAACGGTTCCGGTTTCAGGAGAATCCGACGGTCGGATCTCCCGCAATGTCCGTTCGAAGTCAATGGTCGAAATTCGCGAACAGCCGCGGCGCGTTCTATTCAGGCCATTATATTATATATATATGTTAGACCAAAAAGTGGCTCTAACACCCAAATTGATTAAAAGCAAAATGAAATGAGATAAAAATGAAAATGAACACACAAGATTTATAGTGGTTCGGCGAAGAAATGCCTACGTCCACTTGTTTTTCACTATTTTCACTGATTTAGTTGCAAGTACAATGAAATATTCACTCGATTTCTCTCACAACTCACTTACAATCACTTAATTATTTGAAAACAAATAATAAAAGAAGATTTGGATTTTCCGGGATTGCTGGAATTCGGGTTATGAAGGTGGTTGAACTCTCCAAGTGCCAGAAAAAGATCCTTTTCTTTGTCTCCAGACGGGGTATTTATAGGTGTGAATTTGCTCAGAACCCGATCCGGATCGGAGCCACGTGTCATCCATCCCATCAGCCTCGGGTTCGGATGGATTTCTATGTTGACAACGCATCAGAGTAATGAACGTTGTGGGCAGGAACTGGTCATAGACGATCCGGATATCCAGGCGCTCATGCAGGGGAGTGATGTGGAAAATGGGTTCGGGTCGGAGGGACATGTACAAGGGGTTCGGATCGGGGTATCCGATCCGACCCGGATTGACTTGGAAGCAACTCTCTCCTCTCTTTATTCCGCTCCGCTCCGATCTATCTCTGTAGCAATCAAGTGGCTTTCCGATCCGATTGAGATTATATTGCCCCCCGATCCGAACAGTTGTGCTTTTCTAATTTCCTCAGCAATAGTTCACCGATCCGAACAGAAAACTTTATACGATCCGAACCGCTACACTACTCCGATCCGAACCACTTCAGTGCTTCCCAAGTTTTTCAAGTTCTTCAACATTTCATGTCTTGACTTTGTGTTGCCCAGTTCACAAAGTGGGCTAACATTTTGCCCCCTCATAGGATGCTTCTGTTGGAGACGGAGCATGCTTTGACCATCAATGCATAGCGCTCTTCGAGGTAATTTCCCTTTTGATTTTCCTTGCGTTTTTATCCTTTTCTTCAAATTTCAATTCAGTTTGCTGCTGAGCTAAAGAATTCGGTTCGGTTCGGAATCCGATCCGAACAGACCCCCTCTTCTCTCTATCTTTCACTGGAGTATTGGGCCAAGCTTCGCTTCTGGGCTGTCCATCCGATCTTAACAGGGGTTCTCCTATTGGGCTGCCGATCCGAATGGGGAGACGAATAGTCACCTTCTTCTTCTATATAAACTTTGCCTTCTTCCTCCTTTCATTTTCACTGTTTCATTCGCGAAGTTCTGTAAAACGAGAGAGAAAATACTCAATTCGTGAAACTTCAAAATTCTTCTTAATTCTCGAAGTAATCACACTGGTAGGTTATAAAACTTTGAACAATCATTTCTTTAATCATTCTCGAGTCGGATTCGTGAGCGATTAGGATGATTTAGGTATTAAACCCCGATGACCTTGCCGTCATGACCCTCCCCCTCGTCATCGTTGTCAATATACTCGTCGCCGTCTTGAGGTTGGAACGGAGGGAACGAGGATCCGTAGTTGAACGCACTAGCATGTAATTGCTGAGTTTTGACTTGAGGGACTAGCACAAGATTGGCCTTGGGGTCGGGTAGGTAAGAAAGAGGGTGAAGGAGAAGAAGAAGACGATGGAGAACCGGTTCGGTTCGGGGAGACATGGAAGTTGAAAAAATGAAGGGAAGAAGAAGGGAGTTCAGGAAATCGGACCGGGTCGGGGCACGCCAAAAAAGAAAAAAGAAAAGGAAAGAAATTCAGGAGATCGGATCGGGTCGGAGAAAATATTTGAAAAAGGGAAAAAGGAGCTTACCTAATCGGATCGGGTCGGACCGTAAAATGACGGAGGAGAAGTACAACTACGTAGTCCGATCCGAACCGTTAGGGGACTTTACTTCCGATCCGATCCGTCTTTGATTTCTGAGTTTCAATGTAATATTCAAGCCCAATGCCACGCCTCCGATCCGATCCCAATGAATGGATCCGATCCGAACCGAAACACAATCTATCTTAACACATAAAAACTCGTCTAACTGGCCCAATCAACTTTTGGCATGATCTACAATTTGATGGACAGTTAGGATAGTGCCTTGTGAACGTGACTGGACATCCAGAATTACTTCAACTCCTTATATCTTGCCAAACTTTTGCGTCGCACTTTTAAACATTTACTTTGCACTTTCCGTATACACTGTTCACACTTTAGTTTGCACACACGCACGGGGGGATACGGGCTAATTTGCTCTAATTTGTGCTATTGCTTCTTCAATAGTTCTATGACCATGAGACCCAGACGTTCTTCCAGACTAGCTGAGAGGAAAGAAGCCCCGGAAACCTCTAACAAAATCACTCTCGAGGACATATCTTCTCCGTCGGATCCAGAATGGGACAATGAGGGTCCAGACTACGGGGTTGGAAATCGGGAAAGCAACGAGGTGTCTTCAGAGAATGAAGTTTCTCTAGGTTTTGAGGAGGAAGGAGGGATTGGTGACGATCGAGCTCCCGATGAATTTGAATCGGCCGTTATATTGGAATCACCTCCAGATTCCGTTGAATCAACAATCGACAATGATCGACTTGTCCGAATTTGCTTAAAGTACGGGATAATGAAAAGGGACACTCTAGTGCCTTCAAGCTCTGATCGTCCCCACAACCCTCCAGAAGGATATATGGCGGTCACTCGGTTGATATGCATGGTCGGCGCTATCCCTCCATTCTCTCCCTTCATCGTTGACTTTTTAAGACAAATGCGGATTGCCCCCATGCAGCTGCATCCCAATTCGTATGCCTACTTGCACACTTTGTACATAGCATATCGTGAAATCTTAGGCATAGAGCTCACGTTCGATGACGTTCACTTCTTCTATAATTTCAAGCATCGGACTCGAGAGACTCCATCTTTCTGCTATTTTGAGTCAGTTCCAAAAAGGAAGATAATCTCAGCACCATTCAGCAGTAAAGCTGGAGATTCCAGACTAGAATGGTTCTACGTGAAGCGACAGCCTGGATGCGCCAGGAGGTGGACAAAATCAAGTAAAGCACTGATTTTCTAAATCCGGGCTCTATACACTTGAATCATCACCTTAACTCGTTTTCCTTTTTGTTTGCATTCGACAATCCCAAACAAATATCAGATCAGGCGTTCTTTGACCGGATGCACCAACTACTTAATGGCGATCAGAAATTCTTGACTATCGATGAAGTCCTTAAGGACGAATATCTTCACTTCCATGGGCTGTTATCCATTTCCCGTAGTATTGGTCATGGGGCAGCTCCATATGTATACATCCCACCAGTGGAGGTAGTCCCAGAGACAGGAGAAGGCTCGGGAATTCCTACAGTGCCTCTTCGAACTTCACCTTCTCCTTCTTCTACTCAGGATGACGAATTGGCTAACCTGGCCGAAGAGCATCGTGAGGGATATACTGCCCCCGAGGAGGCTACTTCTCTGGAAAAGTCAACATCCTCTCAAGAATCGCCACTTAATGCTTCTGAGGGAGACGTCCCTAGTACTGATGACCCCATATTTTAGGGCTTGGGGGATCTCCCCTTACCTGAAACCATATATACTTCAGAGGATTTTAGAAAGGATCCTCTAGTCTTCACCTCTTCTGAAGAGACCACTCCTGCTAAGGCCAAAGAGCCTGCCCATACTAGTCTAGCTTCAGATTCAGGTTGGTTGGGGGGAACACATCACTTAGGACACACTTTATACAACAGTATTAGCATTCATCGCACCTCTTTCTCCGTGAATCCATTGATTCTGAATTTCGTTTGTCTTATTGTGCAGGCACGATGTCTCGATCTTACTATGATATCAGGAAGCTTCGCCGCAGCATGTCTAATCCACCTCAGGATATTGAGTATGATCGCCGCGATGATCGCGGTAGGGAGGAGAGAAGGCCTTATGATCCCTATCACTCTCGACCCTCATGTTCTCGCTCTCCCATTCGGCCGGAACAAGAGAAATACAAAGGCTATCAAAGCCGTAGGGAAGAGGATAGGCCACAATCTAAAGATTCCACTTCTTCCCATGAAAAGCGTAGTAGAGAGAGAAGTCCTCCAAAAGAAACCGGGTCTCGAAGTAAGCACAAGGTCCCTGCTACTAAACGACCTAGGACGGACAAAGAAACTACCGAATCCTCCTCACACAGGGACACCGAGTTGACAATCCCCGCTCCTCCCCCACTAGATGCGGAAACTGCAATAAAGCGGGCATATTTGGAGGAGCAATTTCCCGAACACTACTTCGAGACTTTGACTTTTTTACCTGCCCTTGAACCTATTTCTTCTAAGTGGGCAGATGAGGCTAAAGCAAAGATAGATGCGGTGGAAAAACAGTATTCTGAGATGTTTAAATATTCACGCAATCTTTCCAGAATCATCCGTACTCTAATTACAAATACCGACTCAATGCAAAAGACCGCGGAGGAGGATACCAAGGCTTTAAAAGCTCTAGGAAAAGATTTGGAAGACACTCAAGCTCAGCTAGCTGTCGCTCAAAGGGACGCTTCTAACTTCAAACAACAATTTGAGGACATGCAAAAACGCTATCATGACTTGCTTGAATCTCACACTCAAGAGCGTTCTGAGTTAAAAAAGCAAGCTGATGAGGCTAAGTCAGAAGCTGCTAAGACACGCCTTGCTTATGCCGACCTTGAACGGAAAAATGCTGAGTTAGCAAAGAAGAGTGCTGAACTAGAAAAGAAGAATGCTGACTTGGCTTCAAAGCTATTGGAGGCAGAGAACAGAGTTGCCCTGGCTGAGGGCAATGTGGAGTGTGCTATCAAATCTATGGAGGAAGCCCGCAAACAATTATCTGAGGCGGAGGCTGATATTCAAGGTTTTGGCGAATTAATGATTGAATTCTTCACACATATCATCCGTCTCCGAAACATTTCTTGGATCGAAGATTACCCATCCACTCTAGTTCAAGTATGGAATCAGATTGTTGAGTGGGAAAAAGAGGAGCTCAAAGTCGATTCTATCGATGAGGATAAGATAATGGAAAAATACTTGAGGGATGATGAGCCAGAACGCCTAGCTGAAGGGCGCCGCCTCATTGCTGAGGCTATGGAAGAAGAGAGGAGGAGGATTAAACAGAAAAACATTCTCGAGACTGGTTCCTCTTCTGCTGCCCCCGCGACTTCGGTAGTAGAGGGGTATGACCCTGAAAATCCGGGAATTCCCCGAACAACTCTGCTATCCCCTATTCCTGAAACAGCATCAGAGGTAGTAGTCACCCCTGCCGAGAAGTCTTCGGAAGGTATCCCTACCTTTTCTCCTCAATTTGTCAAGGCTATTTCTACCTTTCGCCACGTGATTGAGCAATCGATGAAAAACCCATTGTTTTCGCCTGGGTTGATAACTGTTGCTTCTCATTCTGTAGGTGTTGAGCCATCCGAAAAGACAGATGTGACTCAGGGAGCCACCGCCGGGGCAAAGCCCGCAGAAAAGGCCAAAAGAGGGGAGGACAAGGCTGCTCCTATAGACTTGGGAGAAGGAAGTGAGCCAACAAAGGTCGCCACTCCCCATGATGAAGAAATGATAGCAGCTTTAAAGGATGATGGCGGTGACGGGGATCATGAAGAGGAACCAGAAGTTGCAATAGTCGGGGAGTCAAAAAATGCTGATGATATTACCTTGGCTGTAATGAAAGCTGATCAAGACAAACGCTTGCAATTAAAAGCCGAAGAACTAGACCCCGAAGCCCTCAAGCCCCTCGCAGTTGTGGATGCGGGATCAAGGTTAGTTGTTAAGCTCTCAACTAGATCTATTACAGAGGAACTCGCTAAAAAATCTTCTCTTGATTCCAGCGCTCCGCCCTCCGGGAAAAAGTCTACTGGCTCCAACACCGCATCTTCAGGAAAGAAGAAATCAAAACGAATCTTGATAGAGGCTGAGAAAGAAGCAAAGGATGCGGAGAAAGCCGCCAAGAAGTCCAAGGCTCATTCAAAATCTAAATAGTGGATTGCCTTGTATCGTTTTAGCATTTAGTGAACCAATATTTGCTGCTACAAGAGTGGCTCCTGCACTTTTTTTTTAGCTATTTTCCTGTACAAATTCATTCATCTGTAAATAAAAAATAACTCATTTTCTGCAATGTCTGTTTGTCAGCAGTTCTGCACTTATGCAAAAATGCATGTCTTACTATAGTTATGAAATGAAATTACGGAGGGAGGAAATATGCGTATACATATATGCCCCCAGTCAACTCCCACAAATTATTTAATGCTTAATCAAGCAATCTGAATGCTCCTGATTTTCTGACGGGATAGCACTTCCTGTGTCGTCAGTACCTGTCGTTTTTTCTGGCATTTCTTTTGTACTCTCTCTCTTTCTCTTGAGAGATAGAGTTCGAGCTCAGCAATCTATTCATTCCCCGGTCTTTCAGCGGGGAAGGATTTCTTTCTCAGCGCTCAGTCGGAGACGCTTTTATACTCTCTCTCTCTCTGGAGAGTTAGAGTTAGGGGAAGAATTTCTTTTTCAGCGCTCAGTCGGAGACGCTTTTATACTCTCTCTCTCTCTGGAGAGTTAGAGTTAGGGGAAGAATTTCTTTTTCAGCGCTCAGTCGGAGATGCTTTTATACTCTCTCTCTCTCTGGAGAGTTAGAGTTAAGAATGTTGTTTTCTCATTCTCTTACGTCTTGTCGCACAAATAGTCGTTGTGCTTTTTCTTATGTTTAAACCTTCTTCAACCTTTTCAGGTTTTGAGTCATCCTGTATTCTATAATCACAACAGAATAATCGATGGATGTATATATGTAATGCATAAAAGTAAATAACACACAATATTTTTATAGTGGTTCGGCTAAGTCGTAGCCTACATCCACTTTATAGTCCTTTTTTCATATCATCAGATTTTCCCAAGGCAAGTCGTGCCTTATTACATAGTTCATAAGAAAAATAACAAAGAGTACAGCATTTCTAATCCAAATAGTGCATTAAGTGTTGGGCATTCCATGCTCTAGGGACTTCTTCGCCATCTACGGTCGTTAACTTGAAGGTTCCTTTTTCAAGTTTCCGTTGGATGACAAAGGGTCCTTCCCACTTTGGACCGAGGTGAGGAAGGGATGGAAAGACTCTCTTTAGCACCAAATCTCCTGGTTCAAAAGTCCTGAGGCGAACTTTTTTGTCGAAATAGCGTGCCATCTGACGTCGATGTCTTGCCGCACGCAAATCTGCTTCGTCCCTTTTTTCTTCGACTTCATCAAGAGACTCAAGTAAAAGCGCCCGATTCGTCATCGGGTCATAATATGTCACCCTATGGGAAGGAACTTCCAGTTCAACTGGAATTACTGCTTCTGAGCCAAAGGAGAGAGAAAAAGGGGTGTGACCGGTGGCCGTCTTAAATGTTGTTCGATATGCCCACAAAGCTAGGGGCAATTCGTCAACCCATTTTGCCTTTGCACGCTCTAACCGTTTCTTGAGGATGGATTTTATTACTTTGTTTATTGCCTCTACTTGCCCGTTCGACTGCGGATAGGCAACTGCAGTATATCGCTTGTCAATCTTATACTTCTGGCAGAAATTTCTGAATTCAGTACTATCAAATTGGGTTCCGTTGTCAGTTATAATCGTCCTTGGGATCCCGAATCGGCATATAATATTTCTGACCACGAAACTTATCACCTTTCTTGTCGTGATCTTGGTCAAGGGCTCAGCTTCCACCCACTTCGTAAAATAGTCCACGGCCACTATTGCATATTTCGCTCCTCCTTTAGCAATCGGTAGAACTCCAATGATATCAATTCCCCATGTGGCAAATGGCCAAGGACTCACCATTGATTTAAGTTGGGTCGACGGTGCTCTGGGGATTTTGGCGAATCTATGGCACTTATCGCAGCGTCGTGAATAATCAGCTGCATCTTTATTAATTGTTGGCCAGAAGTATCCGTATCGCAATATCTTTTTTGCTAAAGTCTGACCTCCTGTATGATCTCCACACTCACCTTCGTGTACTTCTCTTAATACACGCTTGATGTCGTCGTGTGCTATACATCGTAACAGGGGCATAGAAAATCCTTGCCTATAAAGAGTATCATCTTGCATGACATATATGGTAGCCTTGCGAACTACAGCCCTTTTCTCACTCTTCTTCGATGGGAGTGTCCCATTCTTAAGGAAGTTCTTAATTGGGGTCATCCACGACTCCTTCTCCGGTTCTGCTTCGAAAGCGAACTCAACTTCCATCGACTCAAAGCTTGGCGATTCCAACGTTTCAATTGGAATTATTTCAGTCTCTTCTGGATTATCGGAACTAGCCAGCTTTGCCAGCCTATCCGCCTTCTGGTTTTCGGCTCTTGGGATGTGTGTTATATCGTACCGCTCCAAGCTACTCAATAACTCTCTCACTTTCCTGAGGTAGGCGATAAGTCGAGGTCCCCGAGCCACAAATTCCTCTCGCACTTGGCAAACAACGATTTTAGAGTCACAGAATATGTCCAACATTTTTATTCCAAGGTCTTTAGCAAGCTTTAGCCCGGCAATCAGGGCTTCGTATTCAGAGTCGTTGTTAGTCGCCGAGAACTCTAATCGTAGAGCGTAATATAACGACCGTCCTTCAGGAGTGACTAAGACGATTCCAGCTCCGGACCTTCGGTCGTTCTTAGCTCCGTCGGAGTATAGCTTCCATGGATCTATCCTCAACTCATTCTCGGACTTGACCACTCTGTCATCGATTATTTCCTCCTCTGGGATGGTGAACTCTGCAATAAAGTCTGCAGAGCTTGCCCCCTGATCGACTTTCGTGGTTGAAAATTTAAATCAAATTGGCTTAATTCTATATTCCATTTGATCAACCTCCCCGATGCTTCGGGCCTCTGTAATACCTGCCTCAAGGGCTGGTCGGTGTATATGGTTATTGGATGAGCTTGGAAATAGTGACGAAGCTTTCGGGATGCGATTAGGAGGCTGTAAGCGAGCTTCTCAATCTTCGGGTAGTTGCGCTCTGCCGCTGCTAATTTCTTGCTTACATAATACACTGGCCTTTGTACTTTGTCTTCTTCTCGAACCTGGGCTGTGCTAACGGCGTGTGCCGAGACTGCCAAGTAAACAAACAATTCTTCGTGATCCACTGGCTTTGACAAAATCGGTGGTTTCTCTAGCAGTTCCAGTAAATTTCGAAACGCCTCAACACAGTCCGGAGTCCACTCGAAGTTCTTCTTTCCTCTTTTAATTAAATCAAAAAACGGAACGCATTTGTCTGTAGCTTTGGAGATGAATCTACTCAACGCGGCTACTTTCCCTGCAAGACTCTGGACATCTTTAATTCTTCTTGGTTCTTCAATGTTTCTAATCGCTGCTATTTGGCTAGGATTGATTTCAATTCCTCGGGAGCTCACAATGAAGCCTAGGAATTTTCCCGACGCTACTCCAAATGAGCATTTCAGAGGATTCAACTTCATCCGATACTTTCGCAGGATACCAAACATTTCCGCCAAGTCTTGTGTGTGGCTGGAGGACTGTTTCGATTTGACAAGCATATCATCCACGTAAACTTTCATAGTCTTCCCTATTTGATTATAAAACATTCTGTTCACCAAGCGCTGATAAGTAGCTCCAGCGTTTTTCAATCCGAATGGCATTACAACATAACAATATAATCCCAAATTTGTAATAAAGCTCGTATGTTCTTGGTCTGGCACATGCATAGGAATTTGGTTGTACCCAGAATATGCATCCATGAAAGAGAGAAGTTCATGACCTGCTGTCGAATCTACAAGCTGGTCAATTCTGGGAAGTGGGAAACTATCTTTTGGGCAGGCTTTGTTCAAATCTTAAAAATCAATGCAAGTCCGCCACTTTCCATTCGGCTTCTTGACCAAAACGGGATTCGATATCCAGTCGGGATATGTCGAATCTCGAATGAATCCGTTCTGCTTCAGCTTCTCAACTTCCTCTTTGAGAGATGCTGACCTCTCTGGGCCCAGCATACGTCTCTTTTTCTTCACAGGCGGATGCTTCGGGTTTACATTTAATTTGTGACTTATAATGGATGGCGATATCCCACACATGTCAGCGTGGGTCCAGGCAAACACGTCCAAGTTCGCCTTCAAAAAGTCCGTTAGTTCTTTGGCCCGACATGGATCCAATTGAGACCCAATCTTCAAGACTCTTGTCGGATCAGCGTCATCAATGGGAATTTCCACCGTCGCTTCATTAGGAGTTGCATTCTTAGTCTCTGGTTCCTCGTCTTTTCTGGGATCCAGGTCTTCAGGCGTTCCTTTAAGCAACTCCTTCAGGGCCGATTTCTCTAATTACTACGCCGAGTCCCCCTTTGGGGGAGGCGAAGCATCTTCACCCTCGATGTTAAGTCCTTTCATCAACATCTTTAGTTCGGCCACATAGCAGGCCCGTCCGGAAACTTGATCCCCTCTCATTACTCCAGTTCCGGCTTCAGTTGGGAACTTAAGCAATAAACACCAGGGGGCGATACAAACTCTGAATTCAGCAAGGGCAGACCTCCCCAAAAATGCATTATAAGGCGAATCTACGTCCAATACTACGAACTGAAGCATCCGCACTCTTCTGCGTTCTCCTTGCCCCAAGGTCACGGGCAATTCTATATATCCCATGGGAGCTGTTGACGCCCCGTTGAAGCCTCTTATCCATCCTTCACATGGCTTCAAATCTTCAGATTCCAACTTCATCTGATCAAATGACTTTTTAAACAAAATTTTGATGGAACTTCCGTTGTCTACTAATACCTTATGAACCAAGGCCGGCCCAATGGTGGTAGTAATAACCAACGGATCATCAGTGGGTGATTGGATCCCAGTATTATCTCTGCTGCGGAACACCATGTCGTCAAACATGGTCTTCTGTTGTTTTATGGGGGCGATATCTTCCAGATCATCACCTTCATTCACATCTATGTGCTTGGCAGCATTTACATATTGATCCATTGCTCTAAAGCTACGGATTGCTGGGTGAGGTCCGCCCACTATGGAGTTGATAACAATTCCTTTACCTTTTTGCTGCGCTGTAGGCTTGGGAGTGGGTAAAATCTGTTTTGGAGCTTGCTCTCCTTGC
The DNA here is from genome assembly GCA_030737875.1 of Allium sativum. NCBI lineage: Eukaryota > Viridiplantae > Streptophyta > Magnoliopsida > Asparagales > Amaryllidaceae > Allium > Allium sativum. Next base: position 1,021,177,504 of record CM060918.1, on the reverse strand, counting down.
CCCCTGTCCCTCGGGGCGACTTTGTATTCATCCAACTTACCTTCACGCAGCAGCTTCTCAATCACATCTCTCAAATGCCGACATTCATTGGTTGAATGTCCATGAGTTCCATGGAACAAACAAAACTTCCCAGTTGCCATTTCTTTCTCGGTCGAATCACGAGGTGGCGGTCTTTTATACTGCAAAACGTTGTACGTATCCAGGTAAATATTCTCCAGGGTGTCGTTCAATGGTGTATAATTCTCGTAGTTCTGGAATCGGGGTCTTTTGTTAGGATCGCTTCCCCTATTTCTATTTCTTCTGTTACCGTTCGTATTACGGTTATTGTTGTTACCCCCGTTTCCAGCATTATTGTTTCCACCCTTGTTTCCCACATTTACTTCAACCTTTCCGGAACTTTCCCCAGACTGCTTCACGGCGACGTTACTCTGCACATTTTCTTTCGAAGCCGCTTCAGACTTTCTCTTTCGGTTTGCCCTAGCCTCCTCTCGCCTTAAATAAATATCGGCTTTTTCATAGAATATCTCTCTTGTGGAGGGTGTTTTCCCAGAGAGGTAATCCCCGAATTCAGATTCAGGATCGACTCCTTCCTTTAATGCCATCAGAATGGTGGGCTCATGCGGGTCACTAACTTCAGTCACAGCTAAGTTAAAGCGGTCAAGATACGACCTCAAAGACTCTCCTGGTGCCTGCTTAATTCTTGACAATTCAATAACACTTTTGGACTTTCGGGCATGGAGTCGGAACTGATTCATAAAACGTTCGCTCAGTTCCCTGTAATTCGAAATCGAACGAGGGGGAAGTCGGGTAAACCAGAACAGTGCCACATCTTCTAAATAGATTGGGAATGCTTTACACTTCACTTCATCAGGGGCAGCAGCAGCATTCATAAGCCACGAGTATCGCATCAAATGTTGTCCCGGATCCATTCTCCCGTTGTACTTGTCCATCTGTGGCAGGTTAAAACACCGGGGAAACTGGAAGTCGAGGATATCATCGGTGAAAGGAGTATGGCTTCGCTCAATGCCATAATCTTCATTTGTATAGTTCCGGCTTTCAGACATGATTTGGCGCACCATTGCCTGTACATCAGCATTAGTCAGGGGCCGCTCAGGTTCCCTGGCCCTAGTATCCGGGTTCCTTCTGGGCCCTTGCTCAGGAGATGCCCTTCTTCTTCGAGCTGCTTCTGCTCTATTCCGTTCCCTACGCTCCCGGTCGATCTCGGGAGGAGGGGACTGGAGCCTTTGCCCCCGAGTGGGATCATTGTTTCCTAGTGCTCGTGCAATATCCTCGCGAGACCCCAAAGATCCAAATGTCAGCTGCTCCACATTCTGAGGTCGTTCGAGCGGCCTTCGTTCACAAGGCCGCTCTTCCTCGGAAGATGAAGACTGATCCACTGGTGTGTGACGAACCGGTGATGGGGTTCTCTGTTGATGGAGCTCGCTGATCTCCCTACTCATGAGCCTCATATTTTCCTGCATCATGAGGTTGGTGCGCTCGTGGACTTTCATAGCCTCCCTAGTACTTTCAAGCATATCAAGTAGGCGCGAGAAATCTCCTTGAGTAATGGGCGCAGATGGATTGACCTGATCACTGACCCTGGTAGCTGGAATTGGAGCACTTGTAGGGACTCGAGTAGAAGTTCCAACATCACCAAGAGTCGGATCGGATCGGAGATGGGAGGTCGGGTTGGTTCGGAGCTGGGGAGTCTGGTCGGTTCGGTACATGGCAAGCTGCTCGGGTCGGTTCAGATTGGGGGAATGCACTGCTTCAGAATCTCCTACCCGGATCGGATCGGAGCTCTCCCCCTGAAGACGGTTCGGATTTCCTGCATTGGTTCGTCCTGCTACTGAACTTTGCCCACGAGACCTTGTTACAACCGCATTTTGCTGATCTTCGCCAGCTCCATTTCCTCGACCAGATTGAACTTCTTTGCCTTTTCCTTTGGCCATGATTCTTCGACAATCGCTTCAACAAATATCCAAGGGCGTTGAAACTTGAGGATTAACTTCTTTGAACTCAACGGTCCAAAAAGTAGAACGATAATCCCGAAAAACAAAGAATTCAGATGAGTTCTCAGTGAAAGCACCAAAATGTTAGACCAAAAAGTGGCTCTAACACCCAAATTGATTAAAAGCAAAATGAAATGAGATAAAAATGAAAATGAACACACAGGATTTATAGTGGTTCGGCGAAGAAATGCCTACGTCCACTTGTTTTTCACTATTTTCACTGATTTAGTTGCAAGTACAATGAAATATTCACTCGATTTCTCTCACAACTCACTTACAATCACTTAATTATTTGAAAACAAATAATAAAAGAAGATTTGGATTTTCCGGGATTGCTGGAATTCGGGTTATGAAGGTGGTTGAACTCTCCAAGTGCCAGAAAAAGATCCTTTTCTTTGTCTCCAGACGGGGTATTTATAGGTGTGAATTTGCTCAGAACCCGATCCGGATCGGAGCCACGTGTCATCCATCCCATCAGCCTCGGGTTCGGATGGATTTCTATGTTGACAACGCATCAGAGTAATGAACGTTGTGGGCAGGAACTGGTCATAGCCGATCCGGATATCCAGGCGCTCATGCAGGGGAGTGATGTGGAAAATGGGTTCGGGTCGGAGGGACATGTACAAGGGGTTCGGATCTGGGTATCCGATCCGACCCGGATTGACTTGGAAACAACTCTCTCCTCTCTTTATTCCGCTCCGCTCCGATCTATCTCTGTAGCAATCAAGTGGCTTTCCGATCCGATTGAGATTATATTGCCCCCCGATCCGAACAGCTGTGCTTTTCTAATTTCCTCAGCAATAGTTCACCGATCCGAACAGAAAACTTTATCCGATCCGAACCGCTACACTACTCCGATCCGAACCACTTCAGTGCTTCCCAAGTTTTTCAAGTTCTTCAACATTTCATGTCTTGACTTTGTGTTGCCCAGTTCACAAAGTGGGCTAACAATATATAATATATATAATATATACTTCGTCGATTTCAATTCAAAACATGCTTTATAAATCGTTTTTCAATTCAATTTCAAAGCAGTTTCAACTTCATATTCAATTTCAAATCAAAATTGAATATTCCAATTTAAATTCATTTTAAATTCATTTCAAATTGATTTCAATTCGAATTGATTTCTAATTCAATTTTCAGTTCGTTTTCAATTCAATTCAATTTCAATTCGAATTCATTTCTATTCCATTTCAATTTGAATTCATTCATATTCAATTTCAATTCGAATTCTTTTATATTCAATTCCAATTCGAATTCGTTTATATTCGATTTCAATTCGAATTCGTTTATATTCGATTTCAATTCGAATTCGTTTATATTCAATTCTTTTCAAAATAACAGATTTTGAAATCACTTTCGATATTCATTATAAAATGAATAAAATCGATATAAATATCGTTCACGTCAAAATGGCGTCAATCTAATCAATACGGCTTCATATATTCCTATTTTCAAATATTCCATTTCGAATATTTCTCTTTCAACTATTTCTATTCAAATATTTCTATTTCAAATATTTCTATTCAAATATTTCTATTTCAAATATTTCTATTCAAATATTTCTATTCAAATATTTCTATTCAAATATTTTATTTCAAATATTTCTATTTCAAAACTGGAATGAGGCCCAATCAATTACCATATAGTGTTAATTATATGGATTTTCTACAACACATGTATACAATAACAACGATGAATAATCAACCATCATCCAAAGTGCATTCTACACTGTATAAGCATCAAATATAAATATTCAACGCTTATAACAGTCTGTCAACCAATCGATCGACATACAACTAAACAATCGGGATTAGTGTACGTCAAATATCATCCCAATACCCGTGTGGGGTTTCAAACAATCAAACACAGATTTTATTTGTGCAGTTGGGCGATGTGTAAAATTTATCGTCCCAATCAATGTCCTTCAAATAGGTGTATATAAACAAACCGTCCGGTTTGTAAATGAATATCTATTTATTCACATTCACGTTAAAAATTATATTTTTAACGATCAAACTATTTTATTCAACCTATGAATTTTCTATTCAGTTCATTTATCAAATAAAATGTTATCTTTATTTTTCTAACTTATTTTAGAAAATTTCGGCGGCATAACGGCACGATACTAGAAACGGGACAGGGCCTAGCCTTATCCCCGGTCTAGTGAAGGCCCACGCCATTCACACATCAATCAAATCAATTCATTTCACCAAACAATTCAACTTAAATCAAATATTCTAACTAATCTATGCAACCAAACAAACAAGTCCATGGTCTGTGGACAATTGTGTCGGGTGCTACTAAGCACCGTCTGCATCCTAGTATATATATATATAACTAGAAAAAGAAATTGAAAGGTGAGAAATTCTCACCAATAGCTATCCAATACCACGACTCTTCTTTTATAGAAATCTTCTTCATTCTCGCCTTTTTATCATCTTCGTTGCCCGTAGTCACTACATATATAAAAATCACACATTTTTATATTTTGATGTTTTTAAAATAAAAATCACATTTTTATTTGTTCCCTTTCAATTTAAAAATCATATTTTTATAATCGCTTCATACATTTCAAAAATCGAATTTCCACTTCGCTATTCAATATATAAAAATGATATTTCTAATTCTCTACATAAACAAAAATCATATTTTTCCACTTTCTACATAATAAAGATTATATTTTTAATACTTTAAAAATATAAAAATCATATTTTTAATACTTTAAAAAATATAAAAATCATATTTCTACCACTTCTATATAGTAAAGATTATATTTTTAATACTTTACTTCGTTATATTCTATATGAAAAGAATATATTTTTACAACGCTATTCTATATTCTATATGAAAAGAATATATTTTTACAACGCTATTCTATATCTAATTTTCTTCTACTAAAGGTCGAATCTTTTTAATGAACAAATTCTAATCTTTCCTTAAACAAAATCTTATCTTTCTTTGCTATAATATAAATAAATAAATCTGATTTTCTTTATCTTCATTAGTCAAATAAAATCATTGTTTTTCACTGTTAAAGATTGTTGTTTTTCCTTCCTAAACAAACAAAGTAGAAAGTAAAAAAAACTTACCGTATAAATTGGGAGAAGGGGGGGAATGGAGTTGCTGAGTGTCGAAGTGGGTAGTGCTGTCGGAGGGCGTCGGACCTCTGGTGGTCGGGGAAGAGCACGGCCAGGCGATGGAGGGGCTGAGCGCCGTCTGTGGAGGCGGGCGCAGGGTGTTTCTGTCGTAAGGGGGCTTTGGGGGTATCGGGTTCGGGTATGGGGAGGTAGGGCTTCGTGGTTTAGGTGGAGGGGGTCGCCGAGGTTGGTGATCGACGGCGCCTGGGGGAGCGCGTCCGGCGGCGTGGAGGGTGGGAGGGAGTTCGATTTGAGCAGATCGGTTTTGTTTCTAATTCGGGTCTGAACGAATTGAATGAGGGAGAGAGAGGAAAAAAGGGTGTGGGGGTTATTATATTATATATATTTAATTATTTAAATTATCCAAAAGGTTGACTTTTTATTTGACCTCGAAACGAGAGCCAACGACTGTCGTCCCTAGCGTTCTACCCCCATTCCGAACACAATGGGATATGTATCACAAGCTGATTTGATCGTTTGAATCAGTTTCCGTGGAATTTACATTTAAAATCATTATATTGAATTTTAAACGTACATTTCAAATTACCGGGGTCACATACTAACTAGAAAAATTCTAGAAAAATATTTTCTAGCTTCGTATTGACGATACGGTCCTATCAAAACTAATTTCGTCGAATTCTGAGATCGTTTGAAAAATGGCCATTTTCCAGTCGATCAAAATCAACTAAAACTGGTCAAACACGTTTTCTTTTGCCACGCTCACATATTGATTCGAAAAATTATGAAATTTGGAATCTAGCAATAATTGGACATCACGGATCCAACAAAAGTGGTTTCGTCGAAATCCGAGGTCGTTTGCAAAATGTCTATTTTTAAGGGCCTGAATTCCATAGCGACTATTCAGAATTTTCAACTGGACATATCTTTTGATTCCCGCTATGAAATTTTGATTTTCCGGATTCGTTGGAAAGATATCCACAATTAGATTCCATTATTTTTGGTTTCACTAAAATCCGGATTGTTTTGCACCCGGTACATTCAATTGAAGTTTGAAATCGAATTATCGAACTACCGCGCCATTTTCAATTCTATTTATAATTATATATAATTATTTATATTCTAACGACGGCGTATAAATGTATACGATCGAATTCTATTCAAAATAAATTTCTCGTCGATATTATTTAAAATAATTCATTTTAAATGTTCAAACTTCGCTAAAATTGCCAAAATAAAAATTTTAAACTGGCCCAGATTTTTCGGGTTGTTACAATCTCCCCCACTTAAAACTTTTCGTCCCCGAAAAGGAACAAAGTAGAAAGTGGTTTGATTAATCAACTCTACATTCGATCTGGCTTCCATTCTCCAACTTTTCAGTTTCTGAGAATTTTCAAATTCTTCAAAAATTTGGCTAACACCCTAAATTTTCGCCATAACCTCCCCTGCACCGGGAGCCACGGGAAAATCCCGAAATTGCCATACAGGTCTTCTGATCTCAAAAAGAAAAAGAAAAAGCCAAGCGGCTAGCCAATAGGCTCATAAAATCATCATCACCCAAACAAAACAGCAAATTATGTAGTAAACATGTACCTATTTGTCGGGCAAACAAATTTTATTCTCTGCTCTAGCCTCCTTGCTATGACCTGTTTAATGTAAGTATATGTATATGCAAGCAAATGCGACAAATTTTCAATACAATTCAATATCTGATTCAGTTAGGCATAATGGTTCAAAATTATCAAACAATTAAACAATCAACACAAACATCAATCAATTAGTGAATTATCATTTGAAATTCATAACTTTGATATATAGTCGAAAATTTCATTTTTGATGCAAAATCACAACAATAAGCCCTATCTAATTTTGGTTCTCACACCAGTCAATAGGAAGTATATAGATATTACACGTTCGTCACTCGAATATAAATTCTAATGATGGAGCTCCATCATCAAAATCATCTCCGGGCGATTAGAGTGTAATTCTATATCTATCCAATATATCAAAACTTCGAATACACGCTAGCTAGGCGCATACGCAAAATCTTTATATATTGGATTGTCCTAATCAATATAAAATAAATAATCAAATACGAATAATTGATTTAAATTTTCAAAACAAAATTGGTTTTCATTTTTAAAAATATACTCTTCACACTCGTTCTAGGATACTACTGATCCTATCTCTAACGAGTCATTCTCATTGGATATTACTAATCCAATATCTGATGAATTCTTTCGTATGGTTCTAAGGTTCCTTGTCCTCTGAGCTTTGTAAACCAAAGCTCTGATACCAACTGTGATGAAAAGGAATTTCGCTCGGTCCGAACCAGTCGCTAAACCGACCCAGACCGTTCGAAACGCCCTATCGTTTGAGAACACGACAAAATAGAACGCAGACTGAAGAACATTTCATTGTATATTACAACAATGCATCAGATTACAAGAATATACAGAGTATAAACAAATAAATATTACACAGAAATATCAAAGATTTAAATTACATTTAAATACATCGCAGCGGAAAATAATACAATACACAACTAGAGGAGATATACGGATACAAAGCTTTCCGGGTATCGTTCCAGCTGTAAACCAGGATCCTGTGAATATAAATCTGCAAAACCAAAACTACTAGCTGCCCATGTCAAAATAAGGGCACCCAGAGTTTAGGTTAAAACAATAAACTCCAGGTCAGTCATGGGACTGGTGTGAGAACTAAAACAGTTATTAATCTTTATTTTTAAAGTTAGGTAAATCAAGGGACCACGCCGTATAACACGGAACGGGTTTCCTCCCAAGAATACCAGTGCATAAAACAAACAGCGCAATGCTAAATAAAGAAAAATGAAGCTATTATAAGACCCAGGTCCTATCACACAATGCAACGCAAGCCGGGGGATAGGGTTTTCCCTTATAACAGCCAAAGAATGCTTGATACGTTTAAAACAAATCATTTGATACTATTATAAGTGCATAGTGTATAAAACAACTTCAAATCATAAGTATCAATCATAGGCGGCATGAGCGTCCCATGCCACTATGTCGCCATATATAGGTTTACAATTAAAACCGCAAAGTCACGTATTTGGAAATTGGGTTTCCATCTATGAATTGAGGCAAAAGATAGTCCTCAACCGATTCGAGACTGTCTAGCCCGAGTCTCAGGATCAGAGCTCGAGTGACCCTTGGAGCGACAGGGCCGGTCCACCGATGTGGATTAAAATGCCTGAACACTACGTTTCCCCGCCCTTTGGGGCGTAAATGAGCCAACGAATAACTCCATCGGACCCGGATCGTCCGATCAAACCGAGGCGCCTCGCAACAGCAACAACCACATAAGTCAAACTCGTCAGGGCATGTAAAACCACTGACGCCACTTTTTAGCTAGAAGGAAACGCATGCCCTCCTTGAGGTCCGTCTCCCGTTTTTGGTTCATACTGGGTGTGATACTCGCGAAGTAAAACGTTACACAAAGCTACGCCACAAAGGCCGTGCTTTTATCATCAACCACAAGACTTTGCTTTTCAACAGAAGCCTTGATCATTTGCCACTTAGGCATGCCACACAGGCAATTTACTCCATGCGTTTGATATCCATCAATATATAACCTCTGAGCTCGTACGTCTCAGAGAAGGGCGTTAAGCAAGAGAATAAATTCTCCGCCGCCAAACAGATATATATTTAATAGAGATCAATCACACGGACTAAAATCCAATGTCAGACACACAGTCCATTTACAAGTTCGTTCTGGGTCTGAACGAAACCGGAGGCACCTAGTACCCCGCATATCCATCGATCTCCAAGCACGTCTGGACGATCACCAACTGTTTCCATATTCTTGGGTGTACAGCCCAATCAAGATCATCAGTAATCACCCAAACGACGTGAAGACTTCCGGTCTTCGACCATCGTCTTCATCTTCGACTTATCGTCGTATCAGTTATTCAGAATGGGATAAACTCGGTCTTCCCGAATAACTCGCGTATATTTTAAATAAGTGTTACACAAACACAACATACGCCTCATTCCAATTTATCAGTCACTAACCATAAATTAATCAAGAGAATAATTCCCCAAATATTAACCCCGAAGGCCGAAACCAACATCAGATCAATATCCAGAAAACCATTCTGCTTCGCTAACCGACAGTTAGTTTCTAAATTTCACATTCATAGGGAAGGGTTCCCATTAATTTTATCAAAGATAAATCATTAAAATTTATTCTTTAATCTATTTTTGAATATCAATTCAAACTAGTCGGGATTAGCGAACCTTACCGAAGTAATCATTTGTTTTAATTTCCCAATCCCAACCTATTCATCCCATGAAGTAAAACTGGTAATACTTCATATCTAACACCACGGTGTTATCAGTAAATTCAATTACCATTTCACGTTCAAATCTAATTAAAGATTTAACTATCGCCTGGAGCAAAACTGGTGATACTCCATTCTCGATCTTTTCAATCTAATTAAAGATTCATTAAAACTCCACTTAGTTTTAATCTTTGACTGGGTTAAAGAATCAGTGTCATTTAAAACACGGTTCACGGTAAACCCAAAATCACCTTCCATTAATTATCGGGTTAAAGAACAAGTGTTATTTAAAACACTGTTCACGATAAACCCAAAAATCAATACTAATGCGATTCCAATTAAATATCATTTAATTGGTACACTTCATTAAATCTAAATAAAAAAGATTTAATCTTTTCTCAACTGGGTTCAAGAACAGTGTTAATGAAGACACCATTCACGACAAACCCAAATCACATTTGATATTAAACACAAGGCTCTGAATAGAAAATATATCGGCTTATATTCAATATCAAATTCTACGACCAACAGATATCATATTGGAAATAACGATATATATATCTATATCTTTCAAATTTCCATAACAACATCTGTATAATCACGAAATCCAACATCGAAATATTCCGAAGACAATTTCGATTCAAATCCATTCCAATGCAATCATTGGAAATTCTGGTTATTTTCAAAACCATTTCAAATTCAATTTATTTATTTAAAAATAAATAGAATTATAATTCTAGTTCAAAACTAGTTTATTTCGATAAAAATCTATTTTTATCTTTTCAAATATGGAGTTTTTCATCCCAATTCTTTCTAAATCATTTCATTTGATTTTACACAAATTATTACTATTTTTAATAATTTTATCAAGGCCCGTACAGTCGATTTCCATCAACGGCCATCGAACTGCACTTACAACGACCTTTTTCAAATTTGATTTGGACATAATTCCAAATCCTACCGTTAGATTTCAAATTTCTAATATTCGTTAGAAAGCTCTTTTCGATACGAACCCAACGGTTCCGGTTTCAGGAGAATCCGACGGTCGGATCTCCCGCAATGTCCGTTCGAAGTCAATGGTCGAAATTCGCGAACAGCCGCGGCGCGGCGCGTTCTATTCAGGCCATTATATTATATATATAATATATACTTCGTCGATTTCAATTCAAAACATGCTTTATAAATCGTTTTTCAATTCAATTTCAAAGCGGTTTCAACTTCATATTCAATTTCAAATCAAAATTGAATATTCCAATTTAAATTCATTTTAAATTCATTTCAAATTGATTTCAATTCGAATTGATTTCTAATTCAATTTTCAGTTCGTTTTCAATTCAATTCAATTTCAATTCGAATTCATTTCTATTCCATTTCAATTCGAATTCATTCATATTCAATTTCAATTCGAATTCTTTTATATTCAATTCCAATTCGAATTCGTTTATATTCGATTTCAATTCGAATTCGTTTATATTCGATTTCAATTCGAATTCGTTTATATTCAATTCTTTTCAAAATAACAGATTTCGAAATCACTTTCGATATTCATTATAAAATGAATAAAATCGATATAAATATCGTTCACGTCAAAATGGCGTCAATCTAATCAATACGGCTTCATATATTCCTATTTTCAAATATTCCATTTCGAATATTTCTATTTCAACTATTTCTATTCAAATATTTCTATTTCAAATATTTCTATTCAAATATTTCTATTTCAAATATTTCTATTCAAATATTTCTATTCAAATATTTCTATTCAAATATTTTATTTCAAATATTTCTATTTCAAAACTGGAATGAGGCCCAATCAATTACCATATAGTGTTAATTATATGGATTTTCTACAACACATGTATACAATAACAACGATGAATAATCAACCATCATCCAAAGTGCATTCTACACTGTATAAGCATCAAATATAAATATTCAACGCTTATAACAGTCTGTCAACCAATCGATCGACATACAACTAAACAATCGGGATTAGTGTACGTCAAATATCATCCCAATACCCGTGTGGGGTTTCAAACAATCAAACACAGATTTTATTTGTGCAGTTGGGCGATGTGTAAAATTTATCGTCCCAATCAATGTCCTTCAAATAGGTGTATATAAACAAACCATCTGGTTTGTAAATGAATATCTATTTATTCACATTCACGTTAAAAATTATATTTTTAACGATCAAACTATTTTATTCAACCTATGAATTTTCTATTCAGTTCATTTATCAAATAAAATGTTATCTTTATTTTTCTAACTTATTTTAGAAAATTTCGGCGGCATAACGGCACGATACTAGAAACGGGACAGGGCCTAGCCTTATCCCCGGTCTAGTGAAGGCCCACGCCATTCACACATCAATCAAATCAATTCATTTCACCAAACAATTCAACTTAAATCAAATATTCTAACTAATCTATGCAACCAAACAAACAAGTCCATGGTCTGTGGACGATTGTGTCGGGTGCTACTAAGCACCGTCTACATCCTAGTATATATATATATATAACTAGAAAAAGAAATTGAAAGGTGAGAAATTCTCACCAATAGCTATCCAATACCACGACTCTTCTTTTATAGAATTCTTCTTCATTCTCGCCTTTTTATCATCTTCGTTGCCCGTAGTCACTACATATATAAAAATCACACATTTTTATATTTTGATGTTTTTAAAATAAAAATCACATTTTTATTTGTTCCCTTTCAATTTAAAAATCATATTTTTATAATCGCTTCATACATTTCAAAAATCGAATTTCCACTTCGCTATTCAATATATAAAAATGATATTTCTAATTCTCTACATAAACAAAAATCATATTTTTCCACTTTCTACATAATAAAGATTATATTTTTAATACTTTAAAAATATAAAAATCATATTTTTAATACTTTAAAAAATATAAAAATCATATTTCTACCACTTCTATATAGTAAAGATTATATTTTTAATACTTTACTTCGTTATATTCTATATGAAAAGAATATATTTTTACAACGCTATTCTATATTCTATATGAAAAGAATATATTTTTACAATGCTATTCTATATCTAATTTTCTTCTACTAAAGGTCGAATCTTTTTAATGAACAAATTCTAATCTTTCCTTAAACAAAATCTTATCTTTCTTTGCTATAATATAAATAAATAAATCTGATTTTCTTTATCTTCATTAGTCAAATAAAATCATTGTTTTTCACTGTTAAAGATTGTTGTTTTTCCTTCCTAAACAAACAAAATAGAAAGTAAAAAAAACTTACCGTATAAATTGGGAGAAGGGGGGAATGGGGTTGCTGAGCGTCGAAGTGGGTAGTGCTGTCGGAGGGCGTCGGACCTCTGGTGGTCGGGGAAGAGCACGGCCAGGCGATGGAGGGGCTGAGCGCCGTCTGTGGAGGCGGGCGCAGGGTGTTTCCGTCGTAAGGGGGCTTTGGGGGTATCGGGTTCGGGTATGGGGAGGTAGGGCTTCGCGGTTTAGGAGGAGGGGGTCGCCGAGGTTGGTGATCGACGACGCCTGGGGGAGCGCGTCCGGCGGCGTGGAGGGTGGGAGGGAGTTCAATTTGAGCAGATCGGTTTTTTTTCTAATTCGGGTCTGAACGAATTGAATGAGGGAGAGAGAGGAAAAAAAGGGTGTGGGGGTTATTATATTATATATATTTAATTATTTAAATTATCCAAAAGGTTGACTTTTTATTTGACCTCGAAACGAGAGCCAACGACTATCGTCCCTAGCGTTCTACCTCCATTCCGAACACAATGGGATATGTATCACAAGTGATTTGATCGTTTGAATCAGTTTCCGTGGAATTTACATTTAAAATCATTATATTGAATTTTAAACGTACATTTCAAATTACCGGGGTCACATACTAACTAGAAAAATTCTAGAAAAATATTTTCTAGCTTCGTATTGACGATACGGTCCTATCAAAACTAATTTCGTCGAATTCTGAGATCGTTTGAAAAATGGCCATTTTCCAGTCGATCAAAATCAACTGAAACTGGTCAAACACGTTTTCTTTTGCCACGCTCACATATTGATTCGAAAAATTATGAAATTTGGAATCTAGCAATAATTTGACATCACGGATCCAACAAAAGTGGTTTCGTCGAAATCCGAGGTCGTTTGCAAAATGTCTATTTTTAAGGGCCTGAATTCCATAGCGACTATTCAGAATTTTCAACTGGACATATCTTTTGATTCCCGCTATGAAATTTTGATTTTCCGGATTCGTTGGAAAGATATCCACAATTAGATTCCATTATTTTTGGTTTCACTAAAATCCAGATTGTTTTGCACCCGATACATTCAATTGAAGTTTGAAATCGAATTATTGAACTACCGCGCCATTTTCAATTCTATTTATAATTATATATAATTATTTATATTCTAACGACGGCGTATAAATATATACGATCGAATTATATTCAAAATAAATTTCTCGTCGATATTATTTAAAATAATTCATTTTAAATGTTCAAACTTCGCTAAAATTGTCAAAATAAAAATTTTAAACTGGCCCAGAATTTTTGGGTTGTTACACTTAGTTTATAAAATATCATACCTGTATATACATATTTGATGATGTTCCATCTATACTCCCCTGTCTGTAAGAATCCTATAAACTATGCCGTATAATTTCTCCTCCTTTGGCATTATAAAAAAAATCCTAAAGATACCCCCCATTAATTGTATAACTCCATGAATAGATTATAAGTAACCATTCAAAAATACTCCCCCTTAATTAATCATTATTTATATTTTAAAGAGAGATAACTAATTATAAACAACAATTTTATTAGACACAACTTTGTACAACTATATAGATTCATACACATACGATGCTTCGTAAAAACGTAATACAACGAGAATCGAAGAAAACCTTAATCACTAACTATTTTTAACAATGGGAGATTTGTGAATTGGACAGTTTGGATAATGAAGACAAAATTCTCCATTCTTTGCAATCATATTCCCATTTTCGTCAAATAGAATCTCTCCTACGCATTCACGTTATCATCTTCGTCTGTAATCGTTGGTTAAATCTCTTGTTGTTCTTCCTCCTCCATCATTTCTTCTTCCTCTTCTGGTTCTTCTTCAGGTTCTTCCTCCTCTTCTATGGCTTGATTTTCATCATCGATGATAATCGGATTAGTCCCGTTATCCATTATAAACTTTAAGAGACTTCTCATTACTTTCCCTTTCCTGTTTTGCTCCTGACTCATCCTAATATGGAGTACATGCATCTCAGCGACCATTTGCAATAAACACTATATATTTTCTTCAATTTTGATCACCCTAGATAGCATAGATCGTTGAAACGGACCCTCGGATGGTCCAGCGTATGAATCAGAGTAGATTTGAGTATTTTTATTAGTAGAGGCCATTGTATTTTTTAAATCAAATGAAAATGAAGAAGAAAAGTCTAAATAAAAGGTTTAAATAGTTGAAATAACTAACTTTTAGTGGGAATTAAATTTTAAATTTTTGGCAGTAATATGTCGACATACCAAAAACTCTAAGTCGACATAGTCTTGTTTTTAAATTTCATTATTTTGATTTCTTATTTTATATCTATATGTATATATATATATTACTATATTTAATTATTCTAACTCACTTAATGAACATATGCCTATTTCTCTCCTAAATTTAGTGAATGCTGCTTCATTTAATGGTTTAGTTAATATATCTGCAATTTGTTTATCTGTTTCTATAAATTCTAGTGAAATATTTTCTTTACTTGCGTTATCTCTTAGAAAATGATGTCTCACATCAATATGTTTAGTTCTCGAATGATGAGTTGAATTTTTAGAAATATTTATAGCACTTGTATTATCGCAGTATATTGGTGGTTTATTTATACTTAAACCAAAATTGTTTAAAGTTTGTTGCATATATATAACTTGTGAACAAGCCAAAGCAGCAGATATACATTTTTCTTCAGTTGTTGACAAAGATACGGTATTTTACTTTTTACTGAACTATAATACAAGGGAATGTCCTAGAAAGTGACATGTTCCACTAGTACTTTTACGATTGGATTTGCATCCTGCATATTCAGTGTCACAGTATGAAACTAGATCGAATGAATCAGTGTCACAGTATGAAACTAGATCTAATGAATCATTCTTACGATAGAATAATCAAAAATCTAATGTGTGCTTTACATATCTCAAAATACTTTTCACGGCTGTTAAATGAGTTTCCTTAGGTTGTGATTGATATCTTGCACAGGTACATACACTATGCATTATATCTGGTCTACTAGCGGTTATATATAATAATGATCCTATCATTCCTCTATATAGTTTTTGATCAACATCTTCTGATGTATCATCTTTACTTAAGCAATATTAGTTGCCATAGGTGTTGGTCTACCATTTGTTGTCGTTAGATTGTATTTATTAATTAAATCTCTCGCATATTTTTCTTGATTAATAAATATTTCATTATTTAGTTGTCGAATTTGTAAACCTAAAAAGAATGATAATTCTCCCATATGACTCATTTCAAATTCTTTGATCATAATATCTGAAAATTCTTTGTTCAATTTTTCATTTGTTGACCCAAAGATTATATCATCAACATATTTTTGTACTAATTGTATATCTTTGTTATTCTTCTTGATAAACAAAGTATTATCTAATTTTCCTATTCAAAGTTTGATTGTAATAAATAATTTCGTAATCTATCATACCAGTCCCTAGGAGCCTGTTTTAATCCATATAATGCTTTCTTCAACTTATATACGTGATTTGGTAATTTTTCATCTTCAAATAGGGGTGGTTGCTCTACATATACGTCTTCCTTGACAAATCCATTTAGAAAGGCACTCCTGACATCCATTTGATATAATTTGAAATTATTGTAGTTTGCAAAAGCTAGTAAAATTCTAATAGCCTCTAATCTTGCTACGGGAGCAAAAGTTTCATCGTAATCTATTTCTTCTTCTTGAGTATATCCTTTTGCTACTAGTCGTTCCTTATTTCTTACTACCTCACCGTGTTCATTCTTTTTATTTTTATAGACCCATTTGGTTTCTATTATTGTTTTATCCTCTGGTCTAGGAACAAGTTCCCATACTTTATTCCTAGTAAACTAATTCAGTTCTTCTTGCATAGCTAGTATCCATGAATCATCGGAAGAAGCTTCCTTTGGATTTTTAGGTTCAATAGTTAATATCAATGCAATATTACTCATATTATTTAATTGGTTACGAGTTCTAACAATGGATTCAATATCTCCTAAGATATTTTCTACAGGATGGTCTCTAAGTAATCCAATTCTTTTATTTGGTTGATCATCTTCATAATTTATTTTATTAAATTCATTTTCACAATCGTCTTCGTTGTTTTGAGTTATACTTTTATAGTTTTCATCGAATGATACGTTTAATGTTTCTTCTATAGTGTTGGGTCGAGTATTGAAAACTCTATAAGCTTTGCTTCATTCTGAATATCTAATAAAAATTCCTTTATCGGATTTTGAATCAAATTTTCTAAATTATCTTTTGTGTTTAGTATAAAACATTTACTTCCAAATATTTTAAAATATGTTACTTTTGGTTTCTTGTTATACAAAAGTTCATATGGTGTTTTATGAGTTAAAGGTCTAGTTGAAATTCTATTAATAATATAGCAAGCTGTTGCAACTGCCTTAGCCCAAAAATTTCTTGGTAAGTTACTACCATATAACATAGTTCTTGCACATTCTTGTATCGTTCTATTTTTACGTTCAACTACTCCATTTTGTTGAGGAGTTCTCGGAATTGAAAATTTGTAGGTTATCCCCTTTTTATTACAGTATTTTTCAAAATTCTCATTTTTGAATTCTTCGCCATAATCACTACGTATTATTTTAATTTTTAGTGATAATAAATTTTGAATTGTTTTAGAAAAAGTTTTAAATTGTAGGTTATCCCCTTTTTATTACAGTATTTTTCAAAATTCTCATTTTCGAATTCTCCGCCATAATCATTACGTATTATTTTAATTTTTAGTGATAATAAATTTTGAATTGTTTTAGAAAAAGTTTTAAATTGATCAAAAGCATCACTTTTATTTTTAAGAAACAAAATCCAAGTGAATCTAGAAAAATCGTCAACTGTTACATACACATATCTGTTATGATTTATTGGTTGAACTTGGGATGGACCAAATAAATCCATGTGTATTAACTCTAATAGTCTTGAAGTAGTAATTTCTTCTTTTGATCTAAATGAACTCTTCTTTAATTTTCCGAATTGACAAGCATCGCGTAAGTTATTAACTTTAAATTTCATTTTGGGTAATCCTCTAACTGAATCTAATTTTGAAATCCTAGAGATATGTTTGAAATTCGTATGACCGAATCTCTTATGCCAGATCAATGGATCACCAGTATTGGCCATAAGACATTAATTATCACTGGATATTTTCATACTTAATATATAAATATTTTTCTTTCTATCTCCTTCGAATATGACTTTTGAATTCTTATTTTCTATGAAACATTTATTTTATAACCTTTATCGCAAAGTTGACTTATACTTAGCAAGTTGTGTTTTAAATTCCTAACTAGTAAAACATCAAAAATAGTAGGAGTTTCAGAATTACCGACATTGCCGATTCCAATGATATATCCTTTAGAATTATCTCCGAAGTTTACCATTCCACCATCTTCATATTTCAGATTGTTGAGTAGTTCTGGATTTCCAATCATATGTCCCGAACAGCTTTTTATGTGCCAACTTTCAAGCTCCACGTAATCCATAATTCCCGAGAAGAACTATTCATTAGCAGTATACCGGGTCCTTCCGTCTACAACTACTTTAATGGACTGAATCACACATGTTCAAGCCTGAAAAAGAAATGTGCCACGTCGCATACCAATTCAGCCAACCTTCTCGCCTATAAATACAACCCTTTTTAGAAATAGTAGGGCATTCTGATCCACCTGAAATATCCTAAAAATTCTACTCAAAATTTTCTACTCGACATTCCAGAAAGAGCATGCCGTATACTCTAGATTCAACACAAGGATTTTGTGTATAAACGCACTCCTCTCTATACTCTCTTCAACTAAAAAACAAATATAAACTGTAATCGACACTGTAAACAAAGATTGTTACCATAAGAATGACAACACTTTGTGTCTCCTGTGTTTGTTTACTTTCTCTTGCATTCTTTGATTGTTACCATGTATGATTAACGCACTTGGGAGGTTGATTGTCATTAGACCAACCTTTGACGTCAACACTTTGGCATGCTAGGTAGGGGTAAGCAGGTATTCTCTATGACCTTTGGAAACTCTTAAAGAAACAATGACAAAACGGAAGGACACAACACCTTCTCACTCTCACTCTCAATTTCGACCTACCAGTGCAGTAGAAACAGCAGCAACGGGGGAAACCCAGGAGGCTTCCTCCCACGAAGACTCGTCTGAATACCTAACTAGGGATGAGATGGATAAAGTTTTGGGCGAACTCAGAGCTCAGGTAGAACACCAGGATGGACTCCTCACGAAACAGCAATAAATGATGAATTATTTCCTCGCTATGATCGAAGGGGGACCGAGCAACCCGGCATAACTTCCTACATGGAACGACGTTGGGGAAACAATTAACCTTCAACCTAATGAAATCTGCATCCCAGATAGGTCTTCAGCTATGCTCTTACCTAGTTCAACTTAACTTCCCAATCGTCCAATTCTAAGATCATTTCTCCCGGCATCAAATGGAGATGAAGTAGCAGCAGGTTCTCAGGTCGGCCATGGCCAAGTTTCGGATCGATCAACCATTTTGCCTCCACTCTAGAGCTCGGCTCAACTCCCTGACAAAAAACTCTCAAACCATGCAACTATTGGGTCGAAAAAATCATGGATCAATGCAACCTTCGACCCGAGCCAGCATCTTACCACAAGCCAATCTTATGCCGCCTCCCCCACAGCCTTCCCAGCTTGCAGATCCAAGAAAGGCTAGGGGCAGCGACCTTTCGTGTCAACAAGACCACTCTACCAGACAGGTCCCTAATGTAAAGAAGGGCAACGCTATGATAAACCACTCTGAAGTCGCCTCGGGAGGGGGCAATACCGAGCCTCGACCAAGAAATGCTATCCCGAATAGGCCTCTTCCAACCGGAGCGGCCATGGTTCGGTTCAACCCTCGGTTTCACCAAGCGGCTTCATTTACTCCCGAATCAAGGCCCGAGGCTGTGGATCACCTTCACTCAACTCTCGCAGGTCAAACTGAACTGACCCAGGGATTTGGGGCATGCTTCCAGCCAGGCCTAGTAGTGGGATTCTCACCAATGTCCCTAGTGCATAATTGGTGTAACAATTGGGAATTTCGCTCGATCCGAATCGAGCGCTATACCGACCAAGACCGTTCGAAACCCCTGATTGTTTTGAGAACATGACCAATCAGAACACAAATAGAAGAACATTTCATTGTTTATTACAACAATTCCATCAGAATACAAGAATATACAGAGTTTGAATAAAGATTACACATTTACTAAATATGTGAGATTACAATAAATTACATAGCAGCGGAAAATAATACAAAACACAACTGAAAGGAGATATACGGATACAGAGCTTTCCGAATAACATTCCAGCTGTAAACCAAGATCCTGTGAATATAAATTTGCAAAACCCAACTACTAGCTGCCTGTGCGGAAAATAAGGGCACCCAGAGTTTAGGTTAAAACAATAAACTCCAGGTCAGTCATGTGACTGGTGTGAGAACTAAAACAGTTATTAATTTGAAGTTCGGTAAATCAAGGGACCACACCGTATAACACGGAACGGGTTTTTACCCCAAGAATACCAATGCATATAATAACAGCGCAATGCGAAATAAAGAAAATGAAGCTATTATAAGACCCAGGTCCCATCACACAATGCAACGCATATAATAGCCAAAGAATGCTTGATACGCTAAATTTCATCTTTTATTATTACTATAAGTGAAGAAAATAAATTCAAATATAAATGTATCAATCATAGGCGACATGGGTACCATATATCATGTCGCCAATACTAGGCTCTACAATTAAAACCACAAAGGTCGTATTGGAAATTGGATTTGCGTCATGAGTCGAGGCAAGGGGCAAGCTCCTATCCGTTCGAGACACTCTAGCAAATGTCTCAGGACCACACACAGCGATCCTGGATGCTTCAGGGCCGGTCCTCTCCTACTTTTGAGGATTAATTATTCCTAAACACGCGTTTCCCGGTCCTATCAGACCAATATCCGAGGTGCCTCGCATTCCAACAACCACACAGGTGAAAAATAATGTAAATGTCAGGGATGGTAGGTCACTGACACCACCCACAGCTAGAAAGAAACGTCGCGTTCTCCCTGCAGTCCGATCCTCTTTTTGACTCATACCGAGGTGTGAGGCTCGCGAATTAACGCTATACACAAAGCTATGCCACACAGGCCGTGCTTTGATCATCAACCACAAGACTTTGCTTTTCAATAACAGCCTTGATCATTTTCCACTTAGGCATGCCACACAGGCAATTCACTCCATGCGACTAATGTCCATCGATATACAACCTCTGAGCTCGTACGTCCCAGAGAAGGGTGTTAAGAAAGAGAATAAATTCTCCGCCACCAAACAGATGTATATTTAAAAGAGATCAATCAACACAGAATAAAATCCAGTGTCATACACATAGTCCGTTTACAAGTTCGTTCTGGGTCTGAACGAAACCGGAGGAACCTTATTCCTCGCAAATCCATCGATCTCCAAGAACGTCTAGACGATCACCAACTGATTCCCTCCTCTTGGGTGTACAGCCCAATCAAGATCATCAATAATCATCCAAACGATGTGAAGACCTCCGGTCTTCAACCACCGTCTTCATCTTCGACTTATCGTCGAATCGGTTATTCAGAATGGGTATAAACCCGACCTTTCCGAATAACCCGCGTATATAATAAACAAGTGTTACACAAACACAACATACGCCTCATTCCAATTCAGAGTATTCTTTTATTCAAATATTCACATTCTTATGGAAAGGTTCCCATTACTTTTATCAAAGATAAATTCTTTTAAATTTATTCTTTAATCTCCCTTTGGATATCATTTCAAACCATGTTAAGGTTTTCCAAACTAGTCGGGATTAGCGAACCACACCGAAGTAATTATTTATTTTGTTTCCCAATCCCAACCTATTCATCCCATGGAGCAAAACTGGTAATACTCCATATCTAACACCATGGTGTTATCGGTAAATATTAATTACCATTTCACGTTCAAATCTAATTAAAGATTTAACTATCGCTTGGAGCAAAACTGGTGATACTCCATTCTCGATCATTTCAATCTAATTAAAGATTCATTAAAACTCCACTTAGTTTTAATCTTCCCAAAAATCAATATCCTTTCTTTAACTGGGTTAAAGAACCAATGTCATCTAAAACACGGTTCACGATAAATCCAAAATCACATTCCATTGTTAATCGGGTTAAAAACGGGTGTTATTCAAAACACCGCTCACGATAAACCCCAAAAATCAATTTAAATTCAATTCCAATTAACTGGACAATTTCACTAAATCTTAGTTAAAAGATTTATTCTTTTCTAAACTGGGTTCAAGTACAGTGTTATTTAAGACACCTTTCACGACGAACCCACAATCCCATTTGATATTAAATACAAGGCTCTGAATAGAAAATATATCAGCTTATATTCAATATCAAATTCTGAAACCAACAAATATCGTATTGGAAATAACGATATAAATATATCTTTCAAATTTCCACAACCATATCTGTATAATCACGAAATCCAACATCGAAATATTCCGAGGATAATTTCGATTCAAATCCATTCCAATTCGTATATTGGAAATTCTGATTATTTCAAAACCACTTCACATCCAATTTGTTTATTCAAAAACATTGGATTATAATTCTAGTACATAACTAGTTCATTTCGATAAAAATACATTTTTATCCTTTTTAAATATGGGATTTTTCCCTCCAATTCATTCTAAATCATTTATTATGATTTTAGACAAATTATTGATATTTTTAATAATTTTATCAAGGCTCGTACAGTCGATTTCCAATAACGGTCGTCGAACTGCACTTACATCGACCTTTTCCAAATTTGATTTAGACATAATTCCAAATCCAACTGTTAGATTTCAAATTTATAATATTCATTGGAAAGCTCTTTTCGGTACGAACCGAACGGTTCCGATTTCAGGAGAATCCGACGGTCGGATCTCCCGTAACGTCAATTCGAAGTCAATGGTCGAAATTCGCGAACTGCCGTGGCGCGGCGCGTTCTATTCAGGACATTTAATATATATATATATATTTAATATATATATATTTAATATATATATATATTATATATTTCATCGATTTCAATTCTAAACGTATTTTATAAATCGTTTAAATTCGTTTTTAAAACGATTTCAACTTCATATTCTATTTTAAATCAAAATTGAATATTCCATATCATTAATATATAAATGATGATATTTTCAAAACGTTATATTTTGAAATCACTTCCTTTTCTATATTCATTATAAAAATGAATATAATCGATATAAATATCGTTCGCGTCAAAATGGCGCAAATCTAATCAACACGGCTTTATATATTTCTATAACTTCGTTATTCTATTCAACAAATGAATATTTTCTTCAACACGTGAATATATACTTTATTCAACATAGGAATATTTATTAATTCTTACTTACAATAAAAATGTGAATTTTATTGTATAAATATTTTATTCAACATATGAATATTTTCAACACATGAATATTCTCAACACATGAGTATTGTCAACACATGACTATTTTGTTTATTCAACACATGAATATAATTTATTTTCTAAATTGGAATGAGACCCACTCAACTACCATATATGTGATAGCCCATAACTTCCCCGGTAAGGAAATCACGGATTACCTTGAGAACACGACAAAATGGAACGCAAACAGAAGAACATTTCATTGTTAATTACAACAACTCCATCAGATACAAGAATATACAGAGTATAAATGAATAAAATACATTCGATAAACATCAGAGATTTCATTAAATTACATAGCAGCGGAAAAACAATACAAACCACAACTGAAAATAATACACGGATACAGAGCTTTCCGAGCATCGTTCCTGCTGTAAATCAGGATCCTGTGAATATAAATCTACAAAACCAAAACTACTAGCTGCCCGTACGGAAATAAGGGCACCCAGAGTTTTGGTTAAAACAATAAACTCTAGGTCAGTCATGTGACTGGTGTGAGAACTAAAACAGTTACTATTTTAACTTTAAAAGAGAGTAATTCAAGGGACCACACCGTATAACACGGAACGGGTTTCCTCCAAAGAATACCAATGCATATAATAAAACAGCGCAATGCTTTTTAGAAAAATGAAGCTGTTATAAGACCCAGGTCCCATCACACAATGCAACGCAAGCCGGAGGATTGGGTTTTCCCTTATAATAGCCAAACATGCTTGGTACGTTTAAAACAAATCATTTGATACTATTATAAGTGTATAGTGTCAAAACAATTTCAATCATAAATATCAATCATAGACGGCATGGGTACCATATATCATGTCGCCATACTAGGCTCTACAAATAAAACCAAAATATCTCGTATTGGAAATTGGATTTCCGTCATGAGTCGAGGCAAGGGGCAAGCTCCTCTCCGCTTCGAGACACTCTAGCAAATGCCTTAGGACTACACACTCTGGGTAACCCTTGGAACCTCCAAGGCCGGTCCTCTCTTACGTTTAAGGATTAATTATTCCTGAACACACGTTTTCCGGTCCTTACAAACCTAAAATCGAAGCGCCTCGCATTCCAACAACCACAAAGGTGAAAATAATATAAATGTCAGCCAGTTTAAGCACTGACACCACCGTAGCTAGAAAGAAACGTCATGCACTCCTTGGGTCCTTATCCCGTTTTTAACTCATACCGAGGTGTGAGGCTTGCAAATACACGCTATACACAAAGCTAGGCCACATAGGCCGACTTCGATCATTGACCACAAGACTTTGCTTTTCAACAGAAGCCTTGATCACTGCATCTCAGCGTGCCACACAGACAATTCATGCCATGTGACTGATATCTATCGATATATAACCTCTGAGCTCGTACGTCTCAGAGAAGGGCGTTAAGCAAGAGAATAAATTCTCTGCCACCAAACAGATATATATTTAATAGAAATCAATCAGCACGGAATAAAATCCAATGTCAGACACACAATCCATTCATAAGTCCGTTCTGGGTCTGAACGAAACCGGAGGCACTTTCCTCGCATATCCGTCGATCTCCAAGTTCGTCTGGACGATCACCAACTGATTCCCTCCTCTTGGGTGTACATCCCAATCAAGATCATCAGTAATCACCCAAACGATGTGAAGACTTCCGGTCTTTAAGCACCATCTTCATCTTCGACATATCGTCGAATCGGTTATTCAGAATGGGTATAGACCCGGTCTTTCCGAATAACTCGCGTATATAATAAACAGGTGCTATAAAAAGACAACATACGCCTCATTCCAATTCTGAATATTCTTTTATTCAAATATTCACATTCTTTGGGAAAGGTTCCCATTAATTTTATCAAAGATAAATTCTTTAAAATTTATTCTTTAATCTTCCTTTGGATTTCAATTCAAACTATATCCTGTCTTTAACAGGGTTAAAGAACTAATGTCATTTAAAACACGATTCTCGATAAACCCAAAATCACATTCCATTCCATCAGCCTCTAACCGTAAATTAGCAAGTGAACAATCCCCTAAGTATTAACCCCGAAGGCCGAAACAAACATCAGATCAATACCCAGGAAACCATTCAACTTAACTAATCTCCAGTTAATTTCTGATTTCCTTAACTCCATTCTTAATCGGGTTAAAGAACCAGTGTTATTTAAAACACCGTTAACGATAAATCCAAAGACCAATTTCAATTCAATTCCAATTAAATATATTAAATTGGAAAACTTTACTTTGGAAAATTTCCGTTAAATCTTAATAAAAAGATTTATAAATTCCAAATCTCATTTCACTATAAATCGGGTTAAAGAACGAATGTCGTTAAATACACAGTTCACAGCAAACCCAAAATCCAATCACACTCTAACCGTAAATTAGCAAGTGAACAATCCCCTTAGTATTAACCCCGAAGGCCGGAACCAACCTCAGATCAATACCCAGGAAACCATTCAACTTGACTAACCTCCAGTTAGTTTCTGATTTTCTTAACTCAGTTGGGTCTAAGAACAGTATTATTGAAGATACCGTTCACGACAACCCAAAATCACATTCCATTAATTATCGGGTTAAAGAACAAGTGTTATTTAAAACACCGTTCACGATAAACCCAAAAATCAATTCAAATTCAATTCCAATTAAATACCATTTAATTGGTACACTTCATTAAATCTAAATAAAAAGATTTAATCGTTTTCTCAACCGGGTTTAAGAACAGTGTTAATGAAGACGCCATTTGTAATGACCCGAAAATCCGACCCAATTTGAGCTGACCAAATAACACAAGTCCAACCCCAAATTGCACTGGAAATTCAAGAAATTAATAGAAAGAAGATAGAGGGTGAGGATAGATAAGATAGAACTATTAGAATAGAAGAAGAAGAAGAACATCATCATCAGAGTAACACGAATCTCACAGCGGAACGAATAAAATATAACATAACTTTTGAAATACAAACAGTATATGTATACAATAGCATTGCAGAGTACAACACTTACAACACAGCGGAAATAATAATAGCTATAGAATCTTGAAGCCTCCTGCTCCAAGCTCTTCCAGTATATCTGTAAATCCCGACTACTTGACTGCCCGTACAAATTTAGGCACCCAAGAGTTTAGGGAAACAAAACAAATAAACTCCGGGTCAGTCATGGACTGGTGTGAGTAAACTCAAATCATTTTAACAGGTATATGATATCTCATAAGACCACGCCGTGAATACGGAACGGGTTTTTCCCTTATGAGAATCCAACATCTTTGAAAAGCAGTATCACTGATATTATAATAATGTCTAAATACAATTAGATATCAATCTAGCAGAAACGCTTTCATCTCACGTTCTACATATATAGTATACAATCAAAACCGCAGGTGCGTATTGGATGATTGGGTTTCCAACTATGACAAGGTATGGAACCACCTTCCGATCAGTGTACTCTAGGAACGATACACTGGAGTTCAACAAGAACATCTTGCAACTCAGCCACACATGACCGACCACTCATTTCGCTTGAGTGTATCGAATGTACATCACCAACGGCTGGGATCAGCAACCGTTTCCCGTATATATATGGGACAGCATTGATAGATTAAAGAAGCAAATGAATATTCTCTAGATAGGTGATTATACACCCTACTTCGGTGCGACCGACTTAGCCATGTTGCCTGCCCGATTTCTGTCATTTACCGGATGTGAGGCTAGAAGCTACGCTTACTTTCCATTCATTTATAACACGATCACATTAAATGCCACATTATCAGATCCGTAAATCATTAGTTGGTTTATACAAATACCCTGGATGTTATGCTAAGGGATAAATCCGTTGCAACCATATATATTTATACAGACCAACCCATTCGATCATTGGAAATACTTTGTCAGACATTCGTCCATTTACGTTCGTTCTGGGATGGAACGAAACCGAAGGCACTATTCAGTACAACCATCTTAAGCACTGTTATCTAAGACTTATACAATAGCCCTTGCACTTTACTCCATCTTCAATATATTCAGCATACTTGATTCGCAACGCTTATGCCAATACAGAGTGGTTCTTCGGATAATAATCCAACCGGTCTCTCCATATTAACAACGTAAAGATGGTCAAAACTTGATAGTCTGTGATTTAACTACCAAATGAAAAACATGTCGGTGTACAAACAACGATCTAAATTCCAAATGGAATTATCGATCCAATCATCCAACATATATATATTCATATATATATATATTCATATTTCCTTATTTTCTATAATTAGAAAATATATGTTATTAACATTTGGAAAACATTTCCAATCCTCATTCACGCATCACTACCATTCCACACTATTAGTCCCTAACTGTAAACTAGTAAGAGAACAATTCTCTAAGTATAAACCCCGAAGGCCGAAACCAACATCAGATCGATACCCAGAAAACTATTCAACTTACCAATCTCTAGTCAGTTTCTAATTTTTGTTTAGCTTCACTTCTTAATTTCTATATTCGATTAACCCCTTTTGATAAACTACGTTTGATTAACCCCTTTTGATAAACTACGTTTTCCGTTACAACTATTTCCTTTTTATAACGTTTACTTACCGTTACAAATATTTCCTATTTTTAACTTCTATTTACCGTTACAAATATTTCCTATTTACAACTTCTATTTACCGTTACAAATATTTCCTATTTACAACTTCTATTTACTTTCTAAATAAATATTTCTTATTTACAAAACTCTATTTACTTTCTAAATAAATATTTCTTATTTACAAACTCTATTTGTTTTATAAATAATTTCCTTTTATAAAACCGTGTTCGTTTTATAAATACTCTATTTTCAAATTGTTTCCTTTTATAAAATCGGTTGATTTTATAAAACTACTTTATTTCGATATACATTGAATTATTCCATTTCACAACTCAGGGTTTCTTATGATATTTAAAATATCGAACAACGATGATCAATATCGTTCTAACATCCAAAATCAATAACAGATTATAAATCCCAACATATATCACAATATATGAAAACAGTAAAATAATTGTTGAGGAACCCAGTCGGATTCCTCCAACCTGTCTCCCTGCATCCACAGATGTTACACAGTATAATATACATCATATTTCATTTTGAAATGAAATATCCTGTTGTACAGAACCATATTTGATTAACAGTACATAGACTACTATAACTACGTTTTCAATCAAATCTATTTAACAGTCCAGTTTAACAATCAATCTACAGCAGTCAATAAATAAAGTACAATTTATATTAAAATATAAATTGAGGAGAGTTAGTGAGTTTTACTCACATTCCGCGTTAACCGTTAAATAACGATTTGCGTCGATAGCCCTGATCAGTTCCAGAAAATTCTATTCGTCAGCATGATTCCGTCAGATCTTGGTTTATTCGATTCTAATTTCGTATCATGAACGGCTGATAGTTTCATGGTTATCATCTAATTTGCTTAATGTGCCCGAGCCACTGTCTAAATATTATTCTTCGTTCACGCTCCTTTCCCTTTGATTTAAAGATATGAAATAGTCGGCACTTCTGAACTTTGGGATTTTCTTTTCTTTACTTTAAATTAAAATGGGCTTCATCCAAAATAGCTCGGCCCATCCTTCGTTTAAATTCAATTCCAGTCCACTCCCCTTTTAAACCCAGGCCCATCTCAGCCCATTTGAATTAAAGCCTATCTCCACATTTTTATTGCACCCGCTCTTCACTGTTGTTTCATCTTCTACAAGCATTTGACCTCCGGATTCATGAAGTCCCTTCACTTTCAGTTCTTCATTGAATTTACTAGCAAGACCCCTTTTCCACTTTTGATCCATGACTGCACCAAACAGGTGCCTCTTCTTCTAACACAGGCCGCTCCATCTTTTGTACTTTACGTTATCCAAGAACCGAGACAACCTCCTCACAACCGAAACCCACGGTTCTTCCTCCTTCCGATCATCTTCACTTCGACACACTCGGGCTCCTTCATTACTCCACCACAAATCGTCTCTTCAGAGCCTCGACCACCCTAACGAAACCGACAACCTCGTCCCCTGTTCCGTCGGAACAGTATCAGGCAAAACCAAGCATAGATATCGACACCTTAAATCACCAACAGTCACCACAACGCAAGAAACTCGAGCCCCTGAAAGCGATTGAACCCAAAAAGAAATGGTCGAGCTCCACTTGACGTACACAGAAATCGAAGCATGTAGGGTACTGGACTTCGAACCAAAAATGGTGATCGAACGCTCCCATCTTGACACAGCATAAAGAGAGACACCTCGTGAGTTCGAAAATATACTTTCCATGATTTTAGGGAATTAATATGATTTGTTTGAGATTTTCCTAACTCACGAATTTAGTTTGAGCAAAAAGAATTTGTGGCGGCTCCAAGAACAGAAGTGAAATTAGGTCTTAGAGGGTGGGTTTAAAAGGTATTATATAGACTAAGGAAATGGAGATATTTGTGGCTGAGCATGGAGTAGGCGTGGCTTTTCATTTGGTCACAAATGACTAAATACATTGTTTTTAATAGTTAAAAGGATATGCGTATCTCGTTTTATAAAATTTCGTGCATTTACTAACTGGTATCGATAGAAATCAGAATACGGTTATGATGAGCAATGCGCTACGATACCAAAAATATAATAATACCGGTAGATTGACTCATATTGTGAAACCCCAAAATGTTGATTACAGGGTGCAAAATACTCCAAACAAAAAGTTGCTTATTTAATTAGTTAAAAATTACCATAAAATTCTAAAAATTAAATTATCGATATGTCTCAAAAGAATCTTGTCTAAATTCAAACCCGATTTCTAGTTATATCGGATAAACCGTTACGGTCAATAAACGATTCTATAGCGATTATTCTGAAATTTGATTTGGACATATCTCAAAATCTACACGACGAAATCCTGATTTTTCTCTTCCACTAGAAAGATATACTCCACCAGCTCCGTACGTTTCTTGTTTCATAGAAATTCGATTTAAAAACGAACCCTGACATTCAGTTGAAGTTCGAATCGCCAAATAGCGAACTGCAGCGCCATTTCGAGCTCGATTATAATTAAAATATAATTATACGTTCTAACATCGTCGATTAAATAATATATTCGTTATTTAAATAATTAAATAAGTTAATTATTACATCGTCAAATATCCGGGTCATTACATTCTTCCCCACTTAAAATAATTTTGTCCTCGAAATTGCTAAGGTAGAGGACGACCCTATCTACTGGATAAATTTTTATCAGTTTACCCCTTTACTTCAGTTTCAACTGAACTAATTAATATCGACTAAAATACAAATTTATTCCGACTAACTAAAATTTTCAAAAATTTTGAAAATTTTCTAACGCCATAATTTTTCAGAAAATTTCGCCATAACCTCCTTTGTACAGCCCTATCGGTAAAACCACAACTCGCCTCTCTAGGCCTTCTCCAACCCAAAAGAAAATCAAAACGCCAAGCGGCTTGCCAAATCGGCTCATAAATTCCAACTCATATGAAATATAAACTTGTACCTTTTTGCTGACCATATCATTATACCATTCCCATTGGTTATCAACTTAACATATACCAATGTCATTCCAATCCATCTCCTGTCAGTTTTTATCCTCAAACTCAAGCAATTGCTTATACTCAAGTCAAATTCCATTTCAAACTTAAGTACAATTCTTGATTCCAAATCCTTATAAAATCAATCAACTTACTCGATATCATCCCAATATAATTCCATATTATATATAACCTTGTCCAAGTTTAATTCAAATTAATTTATTCACTTTCAATATTTTAATCTATTTAACTTCATAAGTTAAATCTTAATTCCAGCATTTATATTCTTGGGCTCATTTCAAATCAATTTGAAATCATAATACCAATTCAAAACCTTTGAATTTCTAAACACTTGTTTTCCTTAAACCATTCAAAAACACAACCTTTTGTAGTAATCTGTCACTTAGAACTCGAAAATGAACACTGATGATGTGGCCACACTCATCAGGGTTATTTCCCAGTTTATCGAAGTGAGTTCAATACTATAACACTTCCAATTTGAAAACATTTTAAAAATCTCCCAGGAACTTAAAATTTCCTTATTTTAATTCCTAATCCTGATTTAATTTCAGATTTAATTCATCTTATTTCATATACTTTACTTATGTGAATTCTGATTAGTTATCTATAACCATTTCGCCTTTTTATAATCTCATCTGATTATAATAACAACCAACACTGTGACGGCCCGCCCCGCACCAACCGACATTTACTCCAAAAGTGCGCTGTACACATGTCTAGTTAGCACGGAACGGGTCGTTAGAAGGAAAAAGGAAGAAGGAAATGAACTAATCAAGAACCTGTAGAATGTCTCACAGCGCATGGAATAAAATATAATAATAACATACTTGACATAAAACAGGTGAGACAGTGCATAAGCTGATAACTAATAATCAATGTCAACATCAGAGCAGCGGAAATCCAAATACAGCTTATTACAACTTTCCAAATTTACTGTCTCTAAACAAAAGAAAGCTAAAGTAGAAGATGCACTACTAATGCCCAAGCAGTGATCTTCAACAACACAGGGAGAATACTATGTATATGTATTACGTGGAAGCCTCCTGCTCGTCTCCGGATCATCTACCCGTGCATCACCAGCTAACCTGTCTCTAGTCTGCTCGTGTGAGCACCCAGAGTAATAAGAGGAGACATAAAACTCTGGGTCAGACATAAAGCCTGGTATGAGCGATAAGCATCTAAACAGAATAATAACAGGTATACTAAACCATACCTGAACCTGGACCTGCAACCAAAGAGTTAGTACCACATACCGTACAGTACTCTAAGGTGCCATAATAAATAGTGTAAGAATGTGGGGGTGGGGTGTGCATGTCATAATGATAGCAACCAAATCAACCATAACAACCATCCTCACATCTCTCACTCAGTGCGTAAAGCTATACGACATCTACCACCTTGGAATACTAGACAAATTGAGGTAACGACGGATCCCGACTCGTAGAAACCCTGCTGTGACCAAGCTAAACATATGGAGTCATGACCAAACATTTCAATGACCCATTTCATTGATCGTAGCCCTTGGTCCTACCGATGCCATAATGGCCCTGAATCCGCCTTCGTACCTCCTACCATAGTGGTCCAAAGCTATAGACGTCGATAACCCCTTGACACGCGTCCCGCAGCAAAGCCCAATCATGAAGCCCACTCATTGGTTCCCAACTGGATCCTGAGTCAAAGCTCCTCATTTGGACTTCCTTTGCATCCCGGGTTTTGATCGAGTTGGAGTGGGTCTTCAAAAGAGTCATCGCGTAGTAGTAATAGCCCACGTACGGTTCGGTTCGGTGCTCCTCGTCTAGATCGGTTCGGTTCGGTGTTCATCTCTTCATTCAGCTCGGGTCGGATACTCCACTTCGGGTCGGGTCAGTACACTCCGGGTCGGGTCGGGTTACTTTCTTCCTTCCAGTTCTTCTTCGATCAGCTCCCTCTTTTCCATCCACTCCGATCCGATCCGATCCCTTCACCTTCTCCCGCTGTAGCCTTCCATTCTTAGGTCGATCCGATTTGGTCTCCACTATTCTTTCGATCCGATCCCCTTGTCCACTCCAACTCTAAGCAAACGGCCTTCCTTCTCGCCAAGCCTCCTATGTGCCAAACTCCGGTTCGGGTCGGGTTTCTTGCCCAGTTCACATATCCGATCCGAGCCCCCATCCGATCCGATCCGAAGCCCTGCATAACTTTCTGCAACTTTTCCAACAACTTGTTTACGCCGTTCGACGACGTTTTTGACAAATCTAACTATTCTAATCAATCACAATTCATGTCAAATAGTCATAACAACATAGCAAACTAACCTCAAACACCAAAACAATGAATTTATATGTCAAAATGGATCAAACGTGCCCAAAACCCCTTATTTTCCTATAATCCTTCTTAATCATGTTTAAGCACATACTTAGTAAAACTTAATCAAATCGTCTAAATTTTCTAACAGAGGCATGAAATATTATTTAAGAATTTCTAAACATTTTCCCAGAATTTATTAGTGTATAAATTCGCTAATCTTCACTGATTACCCTTAATTAACTGTAATTAGTGTCAAAATGATGCTATCACTCACCTTTGCCACAACTAAAACCCCAAAACTGAAATATTCTCTGATTTGGCGCTGTTCCCAATCTTACACAGCAGCTCTACCTCGGTTCTCGTGCTAATACTCCTTGATTTGATGTTTGCTAAGCCTAATCTTCAATTAGAAAGTGATTTGGGGTGTTTTAGATGTAGGAGGCCATTGTTAGAGTGTCTAAGAATGAAAGTGGCGGCTGGAAAATGTCTAAAGAAATGTTTTCTAACCCTAATCAGCCCCTAATACCCCTAAACCCGAAATTCCCCTCTGAGCCTAGCTGCTAATCACCCGGTTAAGCCCAATTAAGCTGTTTTTCACCATCTGAAACTTGTTTCAGCCATATCTCCCAAACGGTGAGTCCGTTTGGCTAATGTGACCACTCTACGGAAAGAGAAACCATCATCCGAAGCCAATGGAAGTGGTTTCAGGTCAAAATTCATTTTCAGTCAAAAGTTATGGCCAAAACAGTGCCAACTAGGGGTAAAATGGTCATTTAAAAATCGGGAAAAATCATGAACATGGGAAATGACCCCAATAGTCGTTTCCCAAAGTTACATGACCATACAACTTTGTATGTGAAAGAAATAAATATTCTACGATCCTATGATGCGTAGAATACGGGTCGTTACATTCTTCCCCCCTTAAGAAATTTCGTCCCCGAAATTCCTTAACCCAAAACATACAAAGGATCCCGCATGCCTAACAACCACATACAACAATCAAACATGCAAAACAAGCAACCAAGCCTATCCTAGCATGCGGAAAACTAAATCGAAGTCAAAATCTTACCAGGCAAAGAGTTCTGGGTGTGTCTTCCTAATGTTCTCCTCTGTCTCCCAAGTACAATCATTCTCGTCCTCGCCCCAGTGAACTTTGACTAGCCTCACCGCCTTCCTTCGAAGTTGCTTCATGTCTTATTCGACAATACGGGCCGGCTTGCGGTTCCCAACCGCCTCGGGTTCTACTTCGAAGTCCTCTAACTGATCAGGTGAAATAGTCATATCTGAGTCGTGAACGAACTTCCTTAGTTGGGAAACATGAAATACGTTGTGAACTCCTGCCATCTTCTCTGGTAAGTCAATTCTATATGCCAAATTCCCGACTAGTTCGAGAACAGGGAATGGGCCAACGAATCTTGGTGCCAACTTGCTTCTCCTACCAAATCGTATTACGCTCTTCAACGGAGAAATCTTGACAAACACTAAGTCGCCAACGGTGAATTTTAAGTCTCTTCTCCTCTTATCAGCATAACTCTTCTGCCTATCTTGGGCAGCCTTCATTCATTGTTCAGTGACCTTAATCTTATCTGAAGTTTCCCTCACCACATCTGGTCCAAGCATAAACTTCTCGCCAGTCTCTATACAACATGATGGTGAATTGCATGGTCTTCCGTACAAGGCTTCAAACGGAGCCATACCGATACTGGATTGGTAGCTATTATTATATGCAAACTCTACTAGATGCAAATGGTCATCCCATGATCCACCAAAATCCAATATACATGCTCTCAAGAGATCTTCCAAAATACGGTTCACCCTCTCCGTCTGACCGTCGGTCTGAGGATGATATGCGGTACTGAGATGTAACTCTGACCCTAGAGCCTCTTGTAAGCTCTTCCAAAACCCACTAGTGAACAACGGGTCTCGGTCACTCACAATGCTTTTAGGTACTCCATGGAATCTCACTACCCACTTCATATACAATTCTGCTAACTTAGCTGTCGTTCTGGTCGATCTGACTGGTATAAATCTTGCACTTTTAGTCAATCGGTCCACAATCACCCAAATGCTATCATGTCCCGATCTAGTCCTTGGTAAACCATCGATGAAATCCATCGAGACTTGCTCCCATTTCCATTCGGGAATTTCTAATGGCTGTAACAACCCACTAGGCTTCTTTTGCTCGGCTTTAACTAGCTGGCAATTCATGCACTTGGATATAAACTTCCCAACGTCTCTTTTCATCCCTTCCCAGTAGTAAGTCTGCTTCATATCCCGATACATCTTGTTACCACCGGGGTGTATAGTCAGTTTTGAGTGATGACATTCTCTAAGCACTTCATCTCTCAATCCATCGACATTGGGTACGACTAGTCTTCCATCCTTTCTAAGCCATCCATCTCGATCAAGCCCATACTTGTTCATCTCCTCATCGATACCCATCTCTAACTTGGAGATGATTTCCAATAGGTTAGGATCGTCCCTCTGGCTAGAGCCGATCCGCTCAATCAAAGTGGGTCTGATCGTCAAATTTGCTAACATTTCTGGATCCAATTCGCACTTTGGTCTGAAATCAAACCCCGCGATATACTCCAGTTGCTTCCATTCTAGAAACATAGCCCCTAGGCTGGCATGTCTCCTACTCAATGCATCAGCCACCGCATTGCCCTTGCCCGGTGTATATGCAATGTCAAAATCATAGGAAGCTAAGAACTCTAACCACCTTTGTTGCCGGAGATTTAAATCCTTCTGGGAGAAGAGATACTTCAACGACTTATGGTCTGTAAACAGCTCAAATCTTTCTCCCAAGAGATAGTGTCTCCACATCTTTAACGCGAACACGATTGCCGCCAATTCGAAATCATGGGTAGGGTATCTTCTCTCGTGCGGTTTCAATAGTCGACTTGCGTAAGCTACAACCCTACCACCTTGCATCAATACGGCACCCAGTCCGGTACCACAAGCATCCGTGTATACCATCATCTCTTCATTCCCTTTAGGAATGACTAATACTGGCGCGCTTGTCAACTTGTCCTTTAGACTCTTGAATGCACTCTCGCACCTTCCATCCCAGACAAAAGCTTGATTCTTCTTGGTCAACTGGGTCAATGGTGCTGCTATCTTGGAGAAACCTTGGATAAACCGACGATAATATCCCGCTAACCCCAAGAAACTTCTTACATCTGTTGCATTCTTGGGCGTAGGCCAATCCTGTACCGTAGCCACCTTTGCCGGGTCCACGGCAATACC
Organism: Allium sativum; assembly: GCA_030737875.1. Lineage (NCBI taxonomy): Eukaryota > Viridiplantae > Streptophyta > Magnoliopsida > Asparagales > Amaryllidaceae > Allium > Allium sativum. The sequence goes on along the minus strand of CM060918.1, from coordinate 1,021,141,201 downwards.
ATTCTCTGATACAACATGGCCCAAGAACCTCACTTCCCTCTTCCAGAAGTGACACTTCGAAAACTTTGCTTTCAATTGGTGTTTTCTCAACACCTCCATCACTATTCTTAAATGTCCCTTGTGTTCTTCCTCTGTCCTTGAGTAGACCAAAATATCATCAACGAACACAAGGACAAACTTATTCAACTGATCTCTGAATACCCTATTCATAAGATCCACAAAATATGCTGGGGCATTGGTCAGCCCGAATGGCATGACCAACCACTCATAAAACCCAGACGGCGTCCGAAATGCCGTTTTAGCTATACTCTCAGCTTCCACTCTAAGCTGATGAAAACCTGTCGCGAGATCCAACTGAGAAAATACTCTCGCGCCACTCAACTGATCGAACAAATCATCTATCCGCGGTAGAGGATACTTGTTCTTCCTCGTCACTTTATTCAACTCGCGGTAGTCTACACACAAACGAAGGGAACCATCCGCCTTGGTAGCAAACACAACTGGTGCTCCCCATTCAGAAACACTCCTTCTGATAAATCCCTTCTTCAAAAGATCGCTGACCTGCACCTCGAGCTCTCGCTGCTCCCTTGGTGCCATACGACGAAGTGGCATCACTATAGGTCTGGCGTCTTTTACCAAATCAATACGGAACTCAATCTCTCGGTGTGGTGGAAGTCCGGTCACTTCTTCGAAAACATCCGGATACTGGCCAACCATGGGCAAACCTGACAACTCATTATGCGGAATGTCAAGGGAGTTTAGAAAACTAGCCAATACCCCCTTACTGGGTAGACCACCAAACACTATCCTCCGCCCATCATCCGCTCTAGCTGTCACCAAAAAGCCCTCACAGTCTACCACCACCCCGTATCTTTGGAGCCAATCTACTCCCTAAATAATGCCAAACCCAGTAAAGCCCAAAACAAAGCAATCACAAACAAACATGCATCCATGACTCGATAAGACCACATTACGACAAATCATGCTAAGGCTAGTTGAACCACCAATCGGGTTCGTCACTACTAAAGGTCTATCGACAATCTCGGGCTCCAATCCCAACCTATCTACCAGGTCACTAGATATGAAAGAACTGGAAGCTCCGGTATCAAATAAAACTCTAACAGGAACATCGTAAACAGAGAGCATACCTTGAATGACGACATTCTTTCCTTTCTCCGCCGCAGTTGGGGCATTCGACGAAGAAGGAATAGCATTAAGGGCGTATGCTTTCACCATTTGCTTTTCTTTAGGGGGTTGCAGACACTTGTCCTTGTGATGTCCCATTTGGCCACAGTTGAAGCACTTCCTATCCGCTGGCTTGGCCCGACAATTACTAGCATAATGGCCCTTCTTACCACAGCTGAAGCACTCCACATCTTGCTTATTCTTCTTCTTCTGGCCATCCTTAGTCTGACTCTGCTTTCTTTTATTCTGGGAACCACCCTTGCCTCCACCACTTGCTTGTGGCTTTGGCTCATCTGTGGATGCAACCTCAGTCTTCGGCTTAGGGTAGAGACTTTCCGATCTTAATGCTTTCCCCACAATCGATTCAAACGTCTCATCGATGTGGTTAATAAGTTTTCCCCCCAAGTACTGATCCAAACCAGTTATGAATTTCTCATTCTTTTTCTCGGCAGTATCAATAAGAGATAACCCATATTTTGACAAAGTGTCAAATTCAGCAATGTACTCCGAGACAGCTCTGCCATTCTGCTTGAGCTCTAAGAATTTCTTAAACAGCACTGACTTCTGAGCAGCTGGAATGAACTTCTCGCTAAAGCGAGCCTTAAACTGCTCCCAAGTAATCTGATCTTCGGGAGTAGCTGCCTTTATAGCATTCCACCAATTCATTGCCCGCCCTTGCAACTGACGGGACGCTAGCTTTCTCTTCATCGCATCCTCGATACCCAAATCCTCGAAGATACGTTCGCAACTATCCAACCAATCCTGAACATCCGTAGCCGACTCCGTTCCGTGGAATGACTTCCCACCAAGACTAGTATAATCCTTATTCAGCTTGGCGAAGTCGACTCTTGGCGCCTGCACTATTGGACCACCACCATTTCCACCATTGGGAGCTGCCCTCTGTACATCTCTAAGCATCTCTCTCATGAGGTCAGTAAACATCGTCCTCATGTCAGCAGCATTCCCATTATTGGCTCCCCTACCAGCACCTCTAGTATATCGGCTCATCGTCAATCTGAAAAAGGAAACGATTAACGATCCCATAGTGGTGCTAATGCAGCACGACTTCATTCTTATACTACTAATAGTATATATATATAGCTTTTAAAAACCAAAGTAATCACAAATACGCTCTCTCGTATACGTATATTATCTCTCCCTGATAACTTCCCTAGGTTAACTACGCAACCTAGAGCTCTGATACCAAGTGTGACGGCCCGCCCCGCACCAACCGACATTTACTCCAAAAGTGCGCTGTACACATGTCTAGTTAGCACGGAACGGGTCGTTAGAAGGAAAAAGGAAGAAGGAAATGAACTAATCAAGAACCTGTAGAATGTCTCACAGCGCATGGAATAAAATATAATAATAACATACTTGACATAAAACAGGTGAGACAGTGCATAAGCTGATAACTAATAATCAATGTCAACATCAGAGCAGCGGAAATCCAAATACAGCTTATTACAACTTTCCAAATTTACTGTCTCTAAACAAAAGAAAGCTAAAGTAGAAGATGCACTACTAATGCCCAAGCAGTGATCTTCAACAACACAGGGAGAATACTATGTATATGTATTACGTGGAAGCCTCCTGCTCGTCTCCGGATCATCTACCCGTGCATCACCAGCTAACCTGTCTCTAGTCTGCTCGTGTGAGCACCCAGAGTAATAAGAGGAGACATAAAACTCTGGGTCAGACATAAAGCCTGGTATGAGCGATAAGCATATAAACAGAATAATAACAGGTATACTAAACCATACCTGAACCTGCAACCAAAGAGTTAGTACCACATACCGTACAGTACTCTAAGGTGCCATAATAAATAGTGTAAGAATGTGGGGGTGGGGTGTGCATGTCATAATGATAGCAACCAAATCAACCATAACAACCATCCTCACATCTCTCACTCAGTGCGTAAAGCTATACGACATCTACCACCTTGGAATACTAGACAAATTGAGGTAACGACGGATCCCGACTCGTAGAAACCCTGCTGTGACCAAGCTAAACATATGGAGTCATGACCAAACATTTCAATGACCCATTTCATTGATCGTAGCCCTTGGTCCTACCGATGCCATAATGGCCCTGAATCCGCCTTCGTACCTCCTACCATAGTGGTCCAAAGCTATAGACGTCGATAACCCCTTGACACGCGTCCCGCAGCAAAGCCCAATCATGAAGCCCACTCATTGGTTCCCAGCTGGATCCTGAGTCAAAGCTCCTCATTTGGACTTCCTTTGCATCCCGGGTTTTGATCGAGTTGGAGTGGGTCTTCAAAAGAGTCATCGCGTAGTAGTAATAGCCCACGTACGGTTCGGTTCGGTGCTCCTCGTCTAGATCGGTTCGGTTCGGTGTTCATCTCTTCATTCAGCTCGGGTCGGATACTCCACTTCGGGTCGGGTCGGTACACTCCGGGTCGGGTCGGGTTACTTTCTTCCTTCCAGTTCTTCTTCGATCAGCTCCCTCTTTTCCATCCACTCCGATCCGATCCGATCCCTTCACCTTCTCCCGCTGTAGCCTTCCATTCTTAGGTCGATCCGATTTGGTCTCCACTATTCTTTCGATCCGATCCCCTTGTCCACTCCAACTCTAAGCAAACGGCCTTCCTTCTCGCCAAGCCTCCTATGTGCCAAACTCCGGTTCGGGTCGGGTTTCTTGCCCAGTTCACATATCCGATCCGAGCCCCCATCCGATCCGATCCGAAGCCCTGCATAACTTTCTGCAACTTTTCCAGCAACTTGTTTACGCCGTTCGACGACGTTTTTGACAAATCTAACTATTCTAATCAATCACAATTCATGTCAAATAGTCATAACAACATAGCAAACTAACCTCAAACACCAAAACAATGAATTTATATGTCAAAATGGATCAAACGTGCCCAAAACCCCTTATTTTCCTATAATCCTTCTTAATCATGTTTAAGCACATACTTAGTAAAACTTAATCAAATCGTCTAAATTTTCTAACAGAGGCATGAAGTATTATTTAAGAATTTCTAAACATTTTCCCAGAATTTATTAGTGTATAAATTCGCTAATCTTCACTAATTACCCTTAATTAACTGTAATTAGTGTCAAAATGATGCTATCACTCACCTTTGCCACAACAAAAACCCCAAAACTGAAATATTCTCTGATTTGGCGCTGTTCCCAATCTTACACAGCAGCTCTACCTCGGTTCTTGTGCTAATACTCCTTGATTTGATGTTTGCTAAGCCTAATCTTCAATTAGAAAGTGATTTGGGGTGTTTTAGATGTAGGAGGCCATTGTTAGAGTGTCTAAGAATGAAAGTGGCGGCTGGAAAATGTCTAAAGAAATGTTTTCTAACCCTAATCAGCCCCTAATACCCCTAAACCCGAAATTCCCCTCTGGGCCTAGCTGCTAATCACCCGGTTAAGTCCAATTAAGCTGTTTTTCACCATCTGAAACTTGTTTCAGCCATATCTCCCAAACGGTGAGTCCGTTTGGCTAATGTGACCACTCTACGGAAAGAGAAACCATCATCCAAAGCCAATGGAAGTGGTTTCAGGTCAAAATTCATTTTCAGTCAAAAGTTATGGCCAAAACAGTGCCAACTAGTGGTAAAATGGTCATTTAAAAATCGGGAAAAATTATGAACATGGGAAATGACCCCAATAGTCGTTTCCCAAAGTTACATGACCATACAACTTTGTATGTGAAAGAAATAAATATTCTACGATCCTATGATGCGTAGAATACGGGTCGTTACAAACACAACCAATTATATTATGTTAATGTCAAAACATATCATGTTGGTTCATCGTGTTCGAGTGTTTAGAAACCCCTATCGATATTGTGGTGCCCCACCATCGACCAGAATTCATAAGCCACTCAACCAATAAAGCTCCACAATATAAAACAAATTTTTATATCAATTAACAAATACGTTCACTCGTATATATACACTCAACTCAATCTAGGGTATTACTAACCCTATCTCTATTGAGTCACGCCACAGAGCCAAGGTAATTCACTTAACTTAAGCTCTGATACCAACTGTAATGACCCGAAAATCCGGCCCAATTTGAGCTGACCAAATAACACAAGTCCAACCCCAAATTGCACTGGAAATTCAAGAAATTAATAGAAAGAAGATAGAGGGTGAGGATAGATAAGAAAGAACTATTAGAATAGAAGAAGAAGAAGAACATCATCATCAGAGTAACACGAATCTCACAGCGGAATGAATAAAATATAACATAACTTTTGAAATACAAACAGTATATGTATACAATAGCATTGCAGAGTACAACACTTACAACACAGCGGAAATAATAATAGCTATAGAATCTTGAAGCCTCCTGCTCCAAGCTCTTCCAGTATATCTGTAAATCTTGAAGCCGGAGGATAGGGTTTTCTCTTATAATAGCCAAACATGCTTGGTACGTTTAAAACAAATCATTTGATACTATTATAAGTGTATAGTGTCAAAACAATTTCAATCATAAATATCAATCATAGACGGCATGGGTACCATATATCATGTCGCCATACTAGGCTCTACAAATAAAACCAAAATATCTCGTATTGGAAATTGGATTTCCGTCATGAGTCGAGGCAAGGGGCAAGCTCCTCTCCGCTTCGAGACACTTTAGCAAATGCCTTAGGACTACACACTCTGGGTAACCCTTGGAACCTCCAAGGCCGGTCCTCTCTTACGTTTAAGGATTAATTATTCCTGAACACACGTTTTCCGGTCCTTACAAACCTAAAATCGAAGCGCCTCGCATTCCAACAACCACAAAGGTGAAAATAATATAAATGTCAGCCAGTTTAAGCACTAACACCACCGTAGCTAGAAAGAAACGTCATGCACTCCTTGGGTCCTTATCCCGTTTTTAACTCATACCGAGGTGTGAGGCTTGCGAATACACGCTATACACAAAGCTAGGCCACATAGGCCGACTTCGATCATTGACCACAAGACTTTGCTTTTCAACAGAAGCCTTGATCACTGCATCTCAGCGTGCCACACAGACAATTCATGCCATGTGACTGATATCTATCGATATATAACCTCTGAGCTCGTACGTCTCAGAGAAGGGCGTTAAGCAAGAGAATAAATTCTCTGCCACCAAACAGATATATATTTAATAGAAATCAATCAGCACAAAATAAAATCCAATGTCAGACACACAATCCATTCATAAGTCCGTTCTGGGTCTGAACGAAACCGGAGGCACTTTCCTCGCATATCCGTCGATCTCCAAGTTCGTCTGGACGATCACCAACTGATTCCCTCCTCTTGGGTGTACATCCCAATCAAGATCATCAGTAATCACCCAAACGATGTGAAGACTTCCGGTCTTCAAGCACCATCTTCATCTTCGACATATCGTCGAATCGGTTATTCAGAATGGGTATAGACCCGGTCTTTCCGAATAACTCGCGTATATAATAAACAGGTGCTATAAAAAGACAACATACGCCTCATTCCAATTCTGAATATTCTTTTATTCAAATATTCACATTCTTTGGGAAAGGTTCCCATTAATTTTATCAAAGATAAATTCTTTAAAATTTATTCTTTAATCTTCCTTTGGATTTCAATTCAAACTATATCCTGTCTTTAACAGGGTTAAAGAACTAATGTCATTTAAAACACGATTCACGATAAACCCAAAATCACATTCCATTCCATCAGCCTCTAACCGTAAATTAGCAAGTGAACAATCCCCTAAGTATTAACCCCGAAGGCCGAAACCAACATCAGATCAATACCCAGGAAACCATTCAACTTAACTAATCTCCAGTTAATTTCTGATTTCCTTAACTCCATTGTTAATCGGGTTAAAGAACCAGTGTTATTTAAAACACCGTTAACGATAAATCCAAAGACCAATTTCAATTCAATTCCAATTAAATATATTAAATTGGAAAACTTTACTTTGGAAAATTCCCGTTAAATCTTAATAAAAAGATTTATAAATTCCAAATCTCATTTCACTGTAAATCGGGTTAAAGAACGAATGTCGTTAAATACACAGTTCACAGCAAACCCAAAATCCAATCACACTCTAACCGTAAATTAGCAAGTGAACAATCCCCTTAGTATTAACCCCGAAGGCCGGAACCAACCTCAGATCAATACCCAGGAAACCATTCAACTTGACTAACCTCCAGTTAGTTTCTGATTTTCTTAACTCAGTTGGGTCTAAGAACAGTATTATTGAAGATACCGTTCACGACAACCCAAAATCACATTCCATTAATTATCGGGTTAAAGAACAAGTGTTATTTAAAACACCGTTCACGATAAACCCAAAAATCAATTCAAATTCAATTCCAATTAAATACCATTTAATTGGTACACTTCATTAAATCTAAATAAAAAGATTTAATCTTTTTCTCAACCGGGTTTAAGAACAGTGTTAATGAAGACGCCATTTGTAATGACCCGAAAATCCGGCCCAATTTGAGCTGACCAAATAACACAAGTCCAACCCCAAATTGCACTGGAAATTCAAGAAATTAATAGAAAGAAGATAGAGGCTGAGGATAGATAAGATAGAACTATTAGAATAGAAGAAGAAGAAGAACATCATCATCAGAGTAACACGAATCTCACAGCGGAACGAATAAAATATAACATAACTTTTGAAATACAAACAGCATATGTATACAATAGCATTGCAGAGTACAACACTTACAACACAGCGGAAATAATAATAGCTATAGAATCTTGAAGCCTCCTGCTCCAAGCTCTTCCAGTATATCTGTAAATCCCGACTACTTGACTGCCCGTACAAATTTAGGCACCCAAGAGTTTAGGGAAACAAAACAAATAAACTCCGGGTCAGTCATGGACTGGTGTGAGTAAACTCAAATCATTTTAACAGGTATATGATATCTCATAAGACCACGCCGTGAATACGGAACGGGTTTTTCCCTTATGAGAATCCAACATCTTTGAAAAGCAGTATCACTGATATTATAATAATGTCTAAATACAATTAGATATCAATCTAGCAGAAACGCTTTCATCTCACGTTCTACATATATAGTATACAATCAAAACCGCAGGTGCGTATTGGATGATTGGGTTTCCAACTATGACAAGGTATGGAACCACCTTCCGATCAGTGTACTCTAGGAACGATACACTGGAGTTCAACAAGAACATCTTGCAACTCAGCCACACATGACCGACCACTCATTTCGCTTGAGTGTATCGAATGTACATCACCAACGGCTGGGATCAGCAACCGTTTCCCGTATATATATGGGACAGCATTGATAGATTAAAGAAGCAAATGAATATTCTCTAGATAGGTGATTATACACCCTACTTCGGTGCGACCGACTTAGCCATGCTGCCTGCCCGATTTCTGTCATTTACCGGATGTGAGGCTAGAAGCTACGCTTACTTTCCATTCATTTATAACACGATCACTTTGAATGCCACATTATCAGATCCGTAAATCATTAGTTGGTTTATACAAATACCCTGGATGTTATGCTAAGGGATAAATCCGTTGCAACCATATATATTTATACAGACCAACCCATTCGATCATTGGAAATACTTTGTCAGACATTCGTCCATTTACGTTCGTTCTGGGATGGAACGAAACCGAAGGCACTATTCAGTACAACCATCTTAGGCACTGTTATCTAAGACTTATACAATAGCCCTTGCACTTTACTCCATCTTCAATATATTCAGCATACTTGATTCGCAACGCTTATGCCAATACAGAGTGGTTCTTCGGATAATAATCCAACCGGTCTCTCCATATTAACAACGTAAAGATGGTCAAAACTTGATAGTCTGTGATTTAACTACCAAATGAAAAACATGTCGGTGTACAAACAACGATCTAAATTCCAAAATGGAATTATCGATCCAATCATCCAACATATATATATTCATATATATATATATATATATTCATATTTCCTTATTTTCTATAATTAGAAAATATATGTTATTAACATTTGGAAAACATTTCCAATCCTCATTCACGCATCACTACCATTACACACTATTAGTCCCTAACTGTAAACTAGTAAGAGAACAATTCTCTAAGTATAAACCCCGAAGGCCGAAACCAACATCAGATCGATACCCAGAAAACTATTCAACTTACTAATCTCTAGTCAGTTTCTAATTTTTGTTTAGCTTCACTTCTTAATTTCTATATTCGATTAACCCCTTTTGATAAACTACGTTTGATTAACCCCTTTTGATAAACTACGTTTTCCGTTACAACTATTTCCTTTTTATAACGTTTACTTACCGTTACAAATATTTCCTATTTTTAACTTCTATTTACCGTTACAAATATTTCCTATTTACAACTTCTATTTACCGTTACAAATATTTCCTATTTACAACTTCTATTTACTTTCTAAATAAATATTTCTTATTTACAAAACTCTATTTACTTTCTAAATAAATATTTCTTATTTACAAAACTCTATTTGTTTTATAAATAATTTCCTTTTATAAAACCGTGTTCATTTTATAAATACTCTATTTTCAAATTGTTTCCTTTTATAAAATCGGTTGATTTTATAAAACTACTTTATTTCGATATACATTGAATTATTCCATTTCACAACTCAGGGTTTCTTATGATATTTAAAATATCGAACAACGATGATCAATATCGTTCTAACATCCAAAATCAATAACAGATTATAAATCCCAACATATATCACAATATATGAAAACAGTAAAATAATTGTTGAGGAACCCAGTCGGATTCCTCCAACCTGTCTCCCTGCATCCACAGATGTTACACAGTATAATATACATCATATTTCATTTTGAAATGAAATATCCTGTTGTACAGAACCATATTTGATTAACAGTACATAGACTACTATAACTACGTTTTCAATCAAATCTATTTAACAGTCTAGTTTAACAATCAATCTACAGCAGTCAATAAATAAAGTACAATTTATATTAAAATATAAATTGAGGAGAGTTAGTGAGTTTTACTCACATTCCGCGTTAACCGTTAAATAACGATTTGCGTCGATAGCCCTGATCAGTTCCAGAAAATTCTATTCGTCAGCATTATTCCGTCAGATCTTGGTTTATTCGATTCTAATTTCGTATCATGAACGGCTGATAGTTTCATGGTTATCATCTAATTTGCTTAATGTGCCCAAGCCACTGTCTAAATATTATTCTTCGTTCGCGCTCCTTTCCCTTTGATTTAAAGATATGAAATAGTCGGCACTTCTGAACTTTGGGATTTTCTTTTCTTTACTTTAAATTAAAATGGGCTTCATCCAAAATAGCTCGGCCCATCCTTCGTTTAAATTCAATTCCAGTCCACTCCCCTTTTAAACCCAGGCCCATCTCAGCCCATTTGAATTAAAGCCCATCTCCACATTTTTACTGCACCCGCTCTTCACTGTTGTTTCATCTTCTACAAGCATTTGACCTCCGGATTCATGAAGTCCCTTCACTTTCAGTTCTTCATTGAATTTACTAGCAAGACCCCTTTTCCACTTTTGATCCATGACTGCACCAAACAGGTGCCTCTTCTTCTAACACAGGCCGCTCCATCTTTTGTACTTTACGTTATCCAAGAACCGAGACAACCTCCTCACAACCGAAACCCACGGTTCTTCCTCCTTCCGATCATCTTCACTTCGACACACTCGGGCTCCTTCATTACTCCACCACAAATCGTCTCTTCAGAGCCTCGACCACCCTAACGAAACCGACAACCTCGTCCCCTGTTGCGTCGGAACAGTATCAGGCAAAACCAAGCATAGATATCGACACCTTAAATCACCAACAGTCACCACAACGCAAGAAACTCGAGCCCCTGAAAGCGATTGAACCCAAAAAGAAATGGTCGAGCTCCACTTGACGTACACAGAAATCGAAGCATGCAGGGTACTGGACTTCGAACCAAAAATGGTGATCGAACGCTCCCATCTTCACACAGCATAAAGAGAGACACCTCGTGAGTTCGAAAATATACTTTCCATGATTTTAGGGAATTAATATGATTTGTTTGAGATTTTCCTAACTCACGAATTTAGTTTGAGCAAAAAGAATTTGTGGCGGCTCCAAGAACAGAAGTGAAATTAGGTCTTAGAGGGTGGGTTTAAAAGGTATTATATAGACTAAGGAAATGGAGATATTTGTGGCTGAGCATGGAGTAGGCGTGGCTTTTCATTTGGTCACAAATGACTAAATACATTGTTTTTAATAGTTAGAAGGATATGCGTATCTCGTTTTATAAAATTTCGTGCATTTACTAACTGGTATCGACAGAAATCAGAATACGGTTATGATGAGCAATGCGCTACGATACCAAAAATATAATAATACCGGTAGATTGACTCATATTGTGAAACCCCAAAATGTTGATTACAGGGTGCAAAATACTCCAAACAAAAAGTTGCTTATTTAATTAATTAAAAATTACCATAAAATTCTAAAAATTAAATTATCGATATGTCTCAAAAGAATCTTGTCTAAATTCAAACCCGATTTCTAGTTATATCGGATAAACCGTTACGGTCAATAAACGATTCTATAGCGATTATTCTGAAATTTGATTTGGACATATCTCAAAATCTACACGACGAAATCCTGATTTTTCTCTTCCACTAGAAAGATATACTCCACCAGCTCCGTACATTTCTTATTTCACAGAAATTCGATTTAAAAACGAACCCTGACATTCAGTTGAAGTTCGAATCGCCAAATAGCGAACTGCAGCGCCATTTCGAGCTCGATTATAATTAAAATATAATTATACGTTCTAACATCGTCGATTAAATAATATATTCGTTATTTAAATAATTAAATAAGTTAATTATTACATCGTCAAATATCCGGGTCATTACACCATTCACGACAAACCCAAATCACATTTGATATTAAATACAAGGCTCTGAATAGAAAATATATCGGCTTATATTCAATATAAAATTCTACGACCAACAAATATCGTATTGGAAATAACGATATATATATATATATATATATCTTTCAAATTTCCACAACCAAATCTGTATAATCACGAAATCCAACATCGAAATATTCCGAAGATAATTTCGATTCAAATCCATTCCAATTCGTATATTGGAAATTCTGATTATTTTCAAAACCACTTCAAATTCAATTTATTTATTTGAAAATATTGGATTATAATTCTACTTCAAAACTAGTTCATTTCGATAAAAATATATTTTTATCCTTCCAAATGTGGAATTTTTCATCCTAGTTCTTTCCAATTCATTTATTATGATTTTACAGAAATTATTGATATTTTTATCAAGGCCCATACAGTCGATTTCCATCAACGGCCATCGAACTGCACTTACAGCGACCTTTTCCAAATTTGATTTGGACATAATTCCAAATACAACCGTTAGATTTCAAATTTCTAATATTCATTGGAAAGCTCTTTTCGATACGAACCCAACGGTTCCGATTTTAGAAGAATCCGACAGTCGGATCTCCCGTAACGTCAATTCAATGTCAATGGTTGAAATTCGCGAACTGCCGCAGCGCGGCGCGTTCTATTCAGGCCATTATATTATATATATAATATATATTTCGCCGATTTCCATTTAAAACGAATTTTATAAATCATTTTAATTTCGTTTCAAAAACAATTTCAACTTACATTTCAAATTCAAATCAAAAATTAAATTTTTCCTTATAATTCGTTTTAAATTCATTTCAAATTGATTTCAATTCAAATCGATTTTTAATTCAATTTCATTTCGTTTTCAATTCAATTTGAATTTCAAATTTATTCAATTTCTATTCGAATTCATTTCTATTCAATTTCAATTCGAATTCAATTCTATTTAATTTCAATTCGAATTCATTTCTATTCGATTTCAATTCGAATTCATTTCAAAATATTCGATTTTGAAATCACTTTCAATATTCATTATAAAATCGACAAAATTCCCGTTCGTGTTAAAATGGCGTGTAACTACTTAACACGGCTTCACATTTCAATATTCAAAGAATATTATTTTTAAATTATTCGATAATTCTAAACTGGAATTAGACACAGTCAATTACCATATAATTTCAGTTATATGGATTTCATCAAATTCATATATACAACAATGACGATAAACAATCAACCATCATCCAAAGTGCGTTCTACACTGTATAAGCATCAAATATAAATATTTAACGCTTATAACAGCCTGTCAATCAATTGATCGACCTACAACTAATTATTGGGACTAGTGTATGTCGTATATCATCCCAATACCCATGTGGGGTTTCAAACAATCAAACACAGATTTTATTTGTGCAGTTGGGCGATGTGTAAAATTTATCGTCCCAATCAATATCAGTCAAATGTGTGTATATAAACAAATCGTCCGATTTGTTTACATTTATTTCATTTTAAATACACGTTAAAAATTCTATTTTCAACTATAAAATATTTTTTTAACTATATAAATATTTTATTTCATTTCACATCACACAATCAACTACACATCAAAATCAAACAAACAAGCATACAAGCCGTCATGGTCTGTGGACGACGGGTGTCGGGTGCTACTAAACACTGTCTACATCCTAGTATATATTTTTAACTAGAAATTTAATTAAAAGTGAGAAATCCTCACAGAGGGTTCCACTCCGCCAGTTTTACTTCTGAACTGCTGAACCGTCTGGATCTATTTGAAATTCTAATGCAGTCCTTGCCCCGCTGTTCACAATAAAAATTATATTTTTATTGCTTCATTCTAATAAATAAAAATCATATTTTTATTTCTACTCCATATACAAAGATCGAATTTTTACTAGTTATATAATATAAAAATCGTATTTTTATTCTTTCGATACTGTAAAATATCTCGTCTTTACTAAGTTAAAAATATTATCTTTCTTTGATTAGAAGTCATATATTTTTCCCTTTGAAAGATCAAATCTTTTAACTTCTAAAATTCCAATCTTTTTACTTCTTCTTTACATAAGATAAAAATCATGTTTTTATTATTCTAAAAATATAAAAATCATACCTTTCTTGTATATAAAAATAAATTTTTTATCCAACTAAAAATCACTATGATTCATACGATAAAAATCTCCTTCTTATATTTTTACAAAAATATAAACTTTCCTTATTATAATATAAACTTTCTTTATAGAAAAACATAAACTTAACACAATATTATCTATATTAAAAACTAAAATTAAATTCACATAGAAAAACTCACCTTTACTCTCAAAAATCGAAGCTTTTGGTGTATGGAGTTTCAGATCGAACCGGTGGTTGGGGGGGCTGTTGCTGCCGCGCTGGAGGGTGGCGGGATCGTTGGTGACCGACGCAAGCGAGGTGGTGGCGCCAGGAAGGGAGGGGGCTGCTGGAGGTGGGGGTCTCGGGGTTTGTGGTCTCGCGTGGACGAGGAGAGAGAGGGGAGAGTGAGGGAGGAGGGAGGCGGTTGCGTGGAGAGGGGCAGCTGGCCTGAGAGGGGTGCGGCGGCGCCCTAATCGGAGGAGCGATGGGCTCCTCCCTCCTCTTCTTATTTTTTATTTTTTATTTTGATTCTTCGATCTGAACTGAAGAGAAAGGGGGGTCAACGGGTTTATATTTTTATTTATTTAATTATTTAATTTCAAAAAGCAACTTACAATTTCGACCTCGAAATCGAACCCACCAGCTGTCGTCCATAGCTAATTACCTCCATTCCGAACACAATGGGATATGAACCGTAAGCTGGTTCGATCGTTTCGATCAGTTTTGATCAAAATCAAAATATAACTCTATATATTGAATTTGAATGCGCATTTCAATTTACCGGGGCCACATACTAACTAGAAAAATTCCCGAAAAATATTTTCTAGCTTCATATTGTCGATACGGTCTTAACAAAACTAATTTTGTTGAATTCTGAGACCGTTTGAAAAATGGCCATTTTCCAGTCGATTAAAATCAACTAAGACTGGTAAAACGCGTTTTCCTTTGCCATGCTCACATATTGATTCGAAAAATTATGAATTTTGGAATCTAGCAATAATTTGACATCCCGGATCCAACAAAAGTGGTTTCGTCGAATTCTGAGGTCGTTTGCAAAATTTCCATTTTTAAGGGCTAGAATTCCATAGCGACTATTCTGAATTTTCAACTGGGCATAACTTTTGATTCCCGCTATGAAATTTCAAATTTTCGGATTCGTTGGAAAGATATTCTCAATTATATTCAAATATTTTTAGTTTCGCTAAAATCCGGTTTATTTTGAATCATGTGCATTCATTTGAACTTTGAAATCGAATTTTCAAACTACCGCGCCATTTTCAATTCCTTTTATAATTTAAAATAAATATTTATATTCAAACGACGATCTATATAAATATATACGTTCTAATTCTTTTCAAAATAAATTTCTCTCGTTATTATTTAAAATAATCTATTTTAAATATTCAAAATTTGCTAAAATTGCCAAACTAATTTTTTTAAATTGGCTCAGATTTCCGGGTTATTACAACATAATTTTATTTATATGGATTCTATACATCACATGTATATAATAGCAATGATAAATAATCAACCAGCATCCAAAGTGCACTACACAACTGTCTGTCAACCTATCGATTGACATACAACTAAACAATCGGGATTAGTGTACGTCAAATATTATCCCAATACCCGTGTGGGGTTTCAGTCAACAAACACAGATTTTTATTTGTGCAGTTGGGCAACGTGTAAAATTTATCGTCCCAATCAATATCAGTCAAATCAGTGTATATAAACAAATCGTCTGATTTGTAAATGAATATTTATTATTCACTTTCACGTTAAATTTATTTTTTTAACGATAAATAATTTATTTCAACACAAGAATATATTTCCATCTATTCCACATCACAATCAATTTTCACAACACAACAAAATCAAACAAGTCGTCCATGGTCTGTGGACAACGGGTGTCGGGTGCTGCTAAACACCATCTGCATCCTAGTATATATTTTAATTAGAAAACAAGAATTAAAGTAAGAAGTTCTCACCTTTGGGTTCCACTCCGCCAGCTTTACTTCTGAACTTCTGAACCGTTTGGATTTTTTTGAAATTCAACGCAATCCTCTACACGCTGTTCATAATAAAAATTACATTTGTATTGCTTCATTCCAATAAATAAAAATCACATTTTTATTTCTACATCTTATTTTTTTAACTACGCTTCTTTTCGTATAAAAATTATATTTTTATATTTTTACTTCTTGTATAAAGATCGAATTTTTATATCGCTTCATTTATAAAAATCGAATTTTTATATTTCTACTACATATGTAAAAATCGCATCTTTATATTCCATTTCATATAAAAATCACATTTTATTATTTCTATAATATAAAAATCATATTTTTATTATTTCTAAAATATAACAATCATATTTTTACTATATGTTATCTAATTAAAATTCAGATCTAATTTCACTACTTTAAAAACATAACTTTACTAATTTAAAAATATGAACTTTATATGCCAAAAACCCTAACTTGATGCATATATACAAATCATGGCTCTTATATTTAAAAAAAAATCAGAAAGATGAAATTAAAATAAAGAAACTCACTGTTCATCTACAGAGGAGGGGGATTCACGTCGGTTTCTGTCAGGGGGAGGGTGTTGGCGGCGTGGGGCCTTCAGGTGGTGGTGCGGAGGAGGAGGTGGCGGGCCGTGGGTGGTCGGAAATTGGCCGGAGCATGGGTTTTCTGGCTAGGGCGAGGCGTCTAGGGTTTCGGGGGGTGGTCTTCTAATCGAAGAGGAAGGGAGAGAACGGGGAGGGGCGGAGCAAGGAGGAAGGGTGCTTTCCGGCGACGACAACGGCCGAGGGGGGGGGGACTGACGGAGGCGGCGGAGGCTAGGGTTACGGTTTTTTATTTCAGTACGATAGTCGGGGAGAGAGAAATTGAGAGGGGGGAGGAGAGTTTAAATATATATATAACAATTTAATATTATTATTTTCCATAAAAGTTAACTTTTCATTCGACTTCCAAACGAGACCCAACGACCGTCGTCCGTAGCTAATTACCATCATTCCGAACACAATGGGATATGTTTCGTTAGCCAATTTTATCGTTACGATCAGTTTTCATCAATTTTAAAATATGAATTAGTATATATTCAATTTGAACACACATTTTAATTTACTGGGGCCACATACGGACTCTAAAAATTCCCAAAAAATATTTTCTAGCTTCGTATTGACGATATGGTCCTGATAAAACTAATTTCATCAAATTCTGAGACCATTTGAAAAATGGTCATTTTCTGGTCGATCAAAATTGACTGAAACTGACAAAACACGTTTAACCTCGCCACGCTCACACATTTATTCAGAAAATTACGAGTTTTGGAATCTAGCAATAATTCGACATCCCGGATCCAACAAAAGTGGTTTCGTCCAAAACAGAGGTCGTTTGCAAAATTTCCATTTTTAAGGGCCAGAATTCTATAACGACTATTCTGAAATTACAACTGGGCATAACTTTTTATTCCCGCTATGAAATTTCGATTTTTCGGATTCATTGGAAAGATATTTTCAACTAGATTCAAATATTTTTGATTTCGCTAAAATCCGGTTTATTTTGAATCCTGCACATTTATTTGAAATTCGAAATCGAATTTTCAAACTACCGCGCCATTTTCAATTCCTTTTATAATTAAAAATAAATATTTATGTTCTAACGACGATTTATATAAATATGTACTTCTAATTCTATTCAAAATAAATTTCTCGTCGTTATTATTCAAAATAAATCATTTTAAATATTCAAAATTTATTAAAATTTCCAAAATAAAATTTTTAAATTGGCTCGGATTTTCCGGGTTGTTACAATCTCCCCCACTTAAAATCTTTTCGTCCTCAAAAAGGAACGAAGCTGAAAGTTGTTAAACTAACCAACTCAACTTTCATTATCTTCATTACGGCTTAAGTTCTTTAACTTTTTAGTTTCTAAGAACTTTTCAAATTTTTCAAAAATTTGGCTAACACCGTAAATTTTCGAAAAATTTCGCCATAATCTCCCCAGCACCGGGAGCATCGGGATATTTCAAATAGCCTCCCAGGGCCTTCACCAATCCAAAAGAAAAGGAAAAAGCCGAGCGGCTAGCCAATCGGCTCGTAAAATCATCAAATCCCCAAGAAATACAATAAATATGTACCTATTTGTCGGCCAAACAATTTTATTCCTCTGCTCTAGCCTCCTTGCTATGACTTGTTAAATAGATATACCGACCAAGAATGTTCGAAACCCCTGATTGTTTTGAGAACACGACCAATCAGAACACAAACAGAAGAACATTTCATTGTTTAATACAACAATTCCATCAGAATACAAGAATATACAGAGTATGAATAAAGATTACACATTTACTAAATATATGGGATTACAATAAATTACATAGCAGCGGAAAATAATAAAAAACACAACTGAAAGGAGATATACGGATACAGAGCTTTCTGAATATCATTCCAGCTGTAAACCAGGATCCTGTGAATATAAATATGAAAAACCCAACTACTAGCTGCCCGTGCAGAAACTAAGTGCACCCAGAGTTTAAGTTAAAACAATAAACTACAGGTTAGTTATGTGACTGGTGTGAGAACTAAAATAGTTATTAATTTGATTTTAAAGTTCGGTAAATCAAGGGACCACGCCGTATAACACGGAACGAGTTTTTACCCCAAGAATACCAATGCATATAACAACAGCGCAATGCTAAATAAAGAAAATGAAGCTATTATAAGACCGAGGTTCCATCACAAAATGCAACGCAAGCCGGAGGATAGGGTTTTACCTTATAATAGCCAAAGAATGCTTGATACGCTAAATTTCATCTTTTATTATTACTATAAGTGAAGAAAACAACTTCAAATATAAATGTATCAATCATAGGCGGAATGGGTACCATATATCATGTCGCCAATACTAGGCTCTACATTTAAAACCGCAAAGGTCGTATTGGAAATTGGATTTCCATCATGAGTCGAGGCAAGGGGCAAGATCCTCTCCGTTCGAGACACTCTAGCAAATGTCTCAGGACCACACACAGCGATCCTGGATGCTTCAGGGCCGGTCCTCTCCTACTTTTGAGGATTAATTGTTTCTAAACATACGTTTCCCAGTCCTATCAGACCTATATCTGAGGCGCCTCGCATTCCAACAACCACACAGGTGAAAAATAATGTAAATGTCAGGGCTGGTAGGTCACTGACACCACCCATAGCTAGAAAGAAACGGCATATTCTCCTTGCAGTCCGATCCCGTTTTTGACTCATACCAAGGTGTGAGGCTCGCGAATTAACGCTATACACAAAGCTATGCCACACAGGTCGTGTTTTGATCATCAACCACAAGACTTTGATTTTCAACAAAAGCCTTGGTCATTTGCCACTTAGGCATGCCACACAGGCAATTCACTCCATGCAACTAATGTCCATCGATATACAACCTCTGAGCTCGTACGTCTCAGAGAAGGGTGTTAAGCAAGAGAATAAATTCTCCGCCACCAAACAGATGTATATTTAATAGAGATCAATCAACACAGAATAAAATCTAGTGTCAGACACACAGTCCGTTTACAAGTTCGTTCTGGGTCTGAACGAAACTGGAGGAACCTTATTCCTCGCATATCCATCGATCTCCAAGTACGTCTAAACGATCACCAACTGATTCCCTCCTCTTGGGTGTACAGCCCAATCAAGATCATCAATAATCATCCAAACGATGTGAAGACCTCTGGTCTTCAACCACTGTCTTCATCTTCGACTTATCGTCAAATCGGTTATTCAGAATGGGTATAAACCCGGCCTTTCCGAATAACCCGCGTATATAATAAACAAGTGTTACACAAACACAACATACGCCTCATTCCAATTCATAGTATTCTTTTATTCAAATATCCACATTCTTAGGGAAAGGTTCCCATTAATTTTATAAAAGATAAATTCTTTTAAATTTATTCTTTAATCCCCCTTTGGATATCATTTCAAACCATGTTAAGGTTTTCCAAACCAGTCGCGATTAGCGAACCACACCGAAGTAATTATTTATTTTGTTTCCCAATCCCAACCTATTCATCCTATGGAGCAAAACTGGTAATAATCCATATCTAACACCACGGTGTTATCGGTAAATAATAATTACCATTTCACGTTCAAATCTAATTAAAGATTTAACTATCGCTTGGAGCAAAACTGGTGATACTCCATTCTCGATTATTTCAATCTAATTAAAGATTCATTAAAACTCCACTTAGTTTTAATCTTCCCAAAAATAAATATCCTGTCTTTAACTGGGTTAAAGAACCAATGTCATCTAAAACACGGTTCACGATAAAACCAAAATCACATTCCATTGTTAATCGGGTTAAAGAACAGGTGTTATTCAAAACACCGCTCACGATAAACCCCAAAAACCAATTTAAATTCAATTCCAATTAAATACCAATTAAATGGACAATTTCACTAAATCTTAATTAAAAGGTTTGTTCTTTTCTAAACTGGGTTCAAGAACAGTGTTATTTAAGAAACCATTCACGACAAACCCACAATCCCATTTGATATTAAGTACAAGGCTCTGAATAGAAAATATATCGGCTTATATTCAATATCAAATTCTGAAACCAACAAATATCATATTGGAAATAACGATATAAATATATCCTTCAAATTTCCACAACCATATCTGTATAATCACGAAATCCAACATCGAAATATTCCGAAGATAATTTCGATTCAAATCCATTCCAAATCGTATATTGTAAATTTTGATTATTTCAAAACCACTTCACATCCAATTTATTTATTCAAAAACATTGGATTATAATTCTAGTTCATAACTAGTTCATTTCGATAAAAATATATTTTTATCCTTTTTAAATATGGGATTTTCCGCCCCAATTCTTTCTAAATCATTTATTATGATTTTACACAAATTATTGATATTTTTAATAATTTTATCAAGGCTCGTACAGTCGATTTCCAATAACGGTCGTCGAACTGCACTTACAACGAGCTTTTCCAAATTTGATTTAGACATAATTCCAAATCCAACTGTTAGATTTCAAATTTCTAATATTCATTGGAAAGCTCTTTTCGATATGAACCCAACGGTTCCGGTTTCAGGAGAATCCGACGGTCAGATCTCTCGTAACGTCAATTCGAAGTCAATGGTCAAAATTCGCGAACTGCCACTGCGCGGCGCGTTCTATTCAGGCCATTTAATATATATAATATATATATATATATAATATATTTCGTCGATTTCAATTCTAAACGTATTTTATAAATCATTTAAATTTGTTTTAAAAATAATTTCAACTTCATATTCAATTTTAGATCAAAATTGAATATTCCATATCCTTAATATATAAATGATGATATTTTCAAAACGTTATATTTTGAAATCACTTCCTTTTGTATATTCATTATAAAAACGAATATAATCGATATAAATATCGTTCGCGTCAAAATGGCGCAAATCTAATCAACACGGCTTTATATATTTCAATAACTTCGTTATTCTATTCAACAAATGAATATTTTCTTCAACACATGAATATATACTTTATTCAACACAAGAATATTTATTAATTCTTACTTACAATAAAAATGTGAATTTTATTGTATAAATATTTAATTCAACACATGAATATTTTCAACACATGAATATTCTCAACACATTAGTATTGTCAACACATGACTATTTTGTTTATTCAACACATGAATATAATTTATTTTCTAAATTGGAATGAGACCCACTCAATTACCATATAATGTTAGTTATATGGATTCTATACAACACATGTATATAATAGCAATGATAAATAATCAACTAGCATCCAAAGTGCACTACATAACTGTCTGTCAACCTATCGATTGACATACAACTAAACAATCGGGATTAGTGTACGTCAAATATCATCCCAATACCCGTGTGGGGTTTCAGTCAACAAACACAGATTTTTATTTGTGCAGTTGGGCGACGTGTAAAATTTATCGTCCCAATCAATATCAGTCAAATCAGTGTACATAAATAAATCGTCTGATTTGTAAATGAATATTTATTTATTCACATTCACGTTAAATTTATATTTTTAACGATAAATAATTTATTTCAACACATGAATATATTTCCAACTATTCCACATCACAATCAATTTTCACAACACAACAAAATCAAACAAGTCGTCCATGGTCTGTGGACAACGGGTATCGGGTGTTGCTAAGCACCGTTTGCATCCTAGTATATATTTTTAACTAGAAAACAAGAATTAAAGTGAGAAGTTCTGACCTTTGGGTTCCACTCCGCCAGTTTTACTTTTGAACTTCTGAACCATTTGGATTTTTTTGTAATTCAACGCAATCCTCTACACGCTGTTCATAATAAAAATTACATTTTTATTGCTTCATTCCAATAAATAAAAATCACATTTTTATTTCTACATCTTATTTTTTTAACTATGCTTCTTTTCATATAAAAATTATATTTTTATATTTTTACTTCTTATATAAATATCGAATTTTTATATCGCTTCATTTATAAAAATCGAATTTTTATATTTCTACTACATATGTAAAAATCGCATCTTTATATTCCCTATCATATAAAAATCACATTTTTATTATTTCTATAATATAAATATCATAATTTAATTATTTCTGAAATATAAAAATCATATTTTTATTATTTCTAAAATATAAAAATCATATTTTCACTACTTTAAAAACATAACTTTACTAATTTAAAAATATAAACTTTATATGCCAAAAACCCTAACTTGATGCATATATACAAATCATGGCTCTTTATATTTAAAAAAATCAGAAAGATGAAATTAAAATAAAGAAACTCACTGTTCGTCTTCAGAGGAGGGGGATTCACGTCGGTTTTGGTCAAGGGGGGGTGTTGGCGGCGTGGGGCCTTCAGGTGGTGGTGCGTAGGAGAAGGTGGCGGGCCGTGGGTGGTCAGAAATTGGCCGGAGCGTGGGTTTTCTGGCTAGGGTGAGGCGCCTAGGGTTTCAGGGGGCGGTGTAACAACCCGGAAAATGCGAGCCAGTTTGAAATTTTTATTTTGGCAATTTTAGCGAATTTTGATTATTTAAAATGAATTATTTTAAATAATATCGACGAGAAATTTATTTTGAATATAATTCGACGTATATATTATATACGTCGTCGTTAGAATATAAATAATTATATATAATTATAAAAGGAATTGAAAATGGCGCGGTAGTTCGATAATTCGATTTCAAACTTCAATTGAATGTACCGGGTGCAAAACAATCTGGATTTTAGTGAAACCAAAAATAATGGAATCTAATAGTGAATATCTTTCCAACGAAGTTGAGAAACTGAGATTCCACTTTATAAATGATGAGATATGTCCAGTTGAAATTTAGAAATAGTCGCTGTGGAATTTATATATATTTTAATATAATATAAGGCCCTTAAAAATAGCAATTTTGCAAACGACCTCGGATTTCGACGAGACCAGTTTTGTTGGGTCCGTGATGTTAAGTTATTGCTAGGTTTCAAATTTCATAATTTTTCGAATCAATATGTGAGCGTGGCAAAGGAAAACGCGTTTGACCATTTCAGTTGATTTTAATCGACTGGAAATTGGCCATTTTTCCAACGGTCTCAGAATTCGATGAAACTAGTTTTGTTAGGACCGTATCGTCAATACGAAGCTAGAAAATATTTTTCAGGAATTTTTCTAGTTAGTATGTGACCCCGGTAATTCGAAATGTACGTTTAAAATTCAATATAGCGATTTAAATGCAAATTAAACGGAAACTGATTCAAACAGTCAAATCAGCTTACGATACATATCCCATTGTGTTCGGAATGGGGGTTAAACGCTAGGGACGACAGGTGGTGGGCCTCGTTTTGATGACGTAAGTAAAAGTCAACTTTATTTGAAAATAAATAAATAAAATAAATTAATTATATATTATTATTCTCCCCCCCCACTAATCCCTACCGTTCATTCAAGAAAAAAAAAATAAAAAAAAAAAGAAAAGGAAAAGGGGGGCGACTGCGAAGACCCGCCGCCTCCCTCGAACAACCACCGCCGCCTCGAGAAGACGCCCCCCCCCCTAGCCAGGCGCCGACCATCGCCAGGAGCCCCCCCCCCCCTCATCAATCGACTACCGCGATACCCCCCCCTCCCCACCTCGACGACGCGACACCACAGCCCCCTGAACCCTAACCACCCTCCGACTTCCTCGCGCCTCCTCCCTCTCCTCTGGAGACAACCGACGCCCCCCCCTGATTGAAGAAACCGAAGCCCACGCCACCGCAGGTCAGACCCCCCCCCCCGGTAAGTTTTTTTTATTATTTTATTTATTTTTACTTAAGTTTAAAAACTGTTTATTTTTGTTTTAAAAACTGAAATGTTTAAAGTATAAAAACTGTTATGAAAAGTAAATTAAAAACTGAATAAATTAAATAAAGTTTAAAACTGAAACTGTTTTAAAAATAAAGAAATAAAACTGATTTATTTTATAAAGGATAAAACTGATTTCAAAAGAATTTAAAAAACTGATCTATAAAGAAAATAAAAACTGATTTTTATAGGAAGTAAAACTGATTTTATTTTGAAAGGGAAAATGATTTTTAAACTGAATTTAAAATGATTTCTAAACTAGGAAGAGATTAGAAATTTAAAAGAAAAAAATCAGATTTCTATATTTCGAAAGTTCGAAAGAAAAATATAGTTTTTATGTTTTGAACTTCGAAAGAAAAATATAGTTTTTTATGTTTTGAAGTTCGAAAGAAAAATATAGTTTTATGTTTTGAACTTCGAAAGAAAATAGAATTTTTGTATATTGAACTTCGAACTAAAAATTCGATTTTTATTTATTGAACTTCGAACTAAAAATTCGATTTTTATATATGGAACTTTGAAGTAAAAATTCGATTTTTATATATGGAACTTTGAAGTAAAAATTCGATTTTTATATATTGAACTTCGAACTAAAAATTCGATTTTTATGTATTGAACTTTGAAGTAAAAATTCGATTTTTATATATATAGTGACTACGGGCAACGAAGATGACGAAAAGGCGAAACGACGAAGACTTCTGCAAATGAAGTGCCGTGGAGCTAGGATAGCTATATGTGAGAATTTCTCACCTTTCAATTTAATTTTTCTAGTTATATATATATACTAGGATGCAGACGGTGCTTAGTAGCACCCGACACAATCGTCCACAGACCATGGACTTGTTTGTTTGACTGTTTGGTGATTGATTGCGATATTGGTTTGAATGTGGTTTGTGGTGTGAAAAATCGAATCGATAAATTGGTTAGGATTAGACGTGCGCCGTTATAAGGCGAAGGAGTAAGGCTAGGTTAGACCCTTACTCCAAAGTTTGTGGTTTGCATAACGAATTGATTTGATTGATGTGTGAATGGCGTGGGCCTTCACTAGACCGGGGATAAGGCTAGGCCTTGTCCCGTTTCTAGTATCGTGCCGTTATGCCGCCGAAATTTTCTAAAATAAGTTAGAAAAATAAAAATAGCATTTTATTTAAAGAATGAATTGAATAGAAATTCATATGTTGAAATAAAATGTTTTGTCGTTAAAAATATAATTTTTAACGTGAAGTGAATAAAATAAAATATTCATTTATAAACCGGACGGTTTGTTTATGTACACCTATTTGAATGACATTGATTGGGACGATAAATTTTACACATCGCCCAACTGCACGAATAAAATTCTGTGTTTGGTTGTTTGAAACCCCACACGGGTGTTGGGATGAAATTTGAAGTTCACTCATCCTGATTGATTAAATATGTCGATCGATCGATTGACAGGCTGTTATAAGCGTTGAATATCTATATTTGATGCTTATCCAGTGTAGTGCACTTTGGTTGATGGTTGATTATTTTTCAATGCTATGATATACATGTGTTGTATGAAAATCCATATAATTAACTTTATATGGTAATTGATTGGGCCTCATTCCAGTTTTAAAATAGAAATATTTGAAAAAGAAATATTTGAAATAGAATATTTGAAATAGAATATTTGAAAATAGAACTTTATGAAGCCGTGTTGATTAGATTGACGCCATTTTGACGTGAACGATATTTATATCGATTTTATCGATTTCGAAATGAATTGAATTGAAAACGATTTCGAAATGAATTGAATTGAAAACGATTTCGAAATGAATTGAATTGAAAACGATTTCGAAATGAATTGAATTGAAAACGAATTCGAAATGAATTGAATTGAAAACGAATTCAAATGGAATAGAAAGCGAATTGAAATGAATTCAAATTGAATTGAAATTCGAATTGAATAGAAATGAATTTTTTTAACGAATTTATAAAGAAGAATTCAATTTTGCTTTGAATTGGAATAGAAGTTGAAATAGAATTTGAAACGAATTTAAAACTATTTATATAATTCGTTTTAAATAGAAATCGACGAAATATATATTATATATATTATATATATAATATAATGGCCTGAATAGAACGCGCCGCGCCGCGGCAGTTCGCGAATTTCGACCATTTATTTCAAACGGACATTACGGGAGATCCGACCGTCGGATTCTCCTAAAACCGGAACCGTTGGGTTCGTATCGAAAAGAGCTTTCTAAAGAAGGTTAGAAATTTGAAATCTAACGGTTGGATTTGGAATTATGTCCAAATCAAATTCGAAAAAGGTCGCTGTAAGTGCAGTTCGATGGCCATTGATGGAAATCGACTGTACGGGCCTTGATAAAATTATTAAAAATAGTAATAATTTATGTAAAATCATAAGAAATGATTTGTGAAGATTTGGGATGAAAAACTCCATATTTGAAAAGATAAAAATAGATTTTTATCGAAATGAACTAGTTTTGAACTAGAAATATAATTCTATTTATTTTTAAATAAATAAATTGAATTTGAAAAGGGTTTTGAAAATAACCAAAATTTCCAATGATTGCATTGGAGTGGATTTGAATCGAAATTGTCTTCGGAATATTTCGATGTTGGAATTTGTGATTATACGGATGTTGTTACGGGAATTTGAAAGATATATATTTATATCGTTATTTCCAATACGACATTTGTTAATCGTAGAATTTGATATTGAATATAAGTCGATATATTTTCTATTCAGAGCCTTATATTGAATATCAAATGGGATTTGGGTTTGTCGTGAATGGTGTCTTCATTAACACTGTTCTTGAACCCAGTTGAGAAAAGATTAAATCTTTTTATTTAGATTTAATGAAGTGTACCAATTAAATGATATTTAATTGGAATTGAATTGGTATTGATTTTTGGGTTTATCGTGAACAGTGTTTTAAATAACACTTGTTCTTTAACCCGATAATTAATCGAATGTGATTTGGGTTTGTCGTGAATGGTGTCTTCACTAACACTGTTCTTGAACCCAGTTGAGAAAAGATTAAATCTTTTTATTTAGATTTAATGAAGTGTACCAATTAAATGATATTTAATTGGAATTGAATTGGTATTGATTTTTGGGTTTATCGTGAACAGTGTTTTAAATAACACTTGTTCTTTAACCCGATAATTAATGGAATGTGATTTTGGGTTTATCGTGAATCGTGTTTTAAATGACACTGATTCTTTAACCCAGATAATGATTAAAACTAAGTGGAGTTTTAATGAATCTTTAATTAGATTGAAAAGATCGAGAATGGAGGATCACCAGTTTTGCTCCAGGCGATAGTTAAATCTTTAATTAGATTTGAACGTGAAATTTAGAAACTAACTGTCGGTTAGCCAAGCAGAATGGTTTTCTGGATATTGATCTGATGTTGGTTTCGGCCTTCGGGGTTAATATTTGGGGAATTATTCTCTTGATTAATTTACGGTTAGTGACTAATGAATTGGAATGAGGCGTATGTTGTGTTTGTGTAACACTTATTTAAAATATACGCGAGTTATTCGAAAAGACCGGGTTTATCCCATTTTGAATAACTGATACGACGATAAGTCGAAGATGAAGACGATGGTCGAAGACCGGAGGTCTTCACGTCGTTTGGGTGATAACTGATGATCTTGATTGGGCTGTACACCCAAGAAGATGGAAACAGTTAGTGATCGTCCAGACGTACTTGGAGATCGATGGATATGCGGGGTACTAGGTGCCTCCGGTTTCGTTCAGACCCAGAACGGACTTGTAAATGGACTGTGTGTCTGACATCGGATTTCATTCTGTGTGACTGATATCGGTTGCATAGGATGGTTTGCCTGTGTGGCATGCTAAGATGCAAATGATCAAGGCTTCTGTTGAAAAGCAAAGTCTTGTGGTGATGATCAAAGCACGGCCTTTGTGGCGTAGCTTTGTGTAACGTTTACCTCGCGTGTTTCACACCAGGTATGAACCAAAAACGGGAGACGGACCTCAGGGGGGACATGCGTTTTCTTTCTAGCTAGAAGTGGCGTCAGTGGTTTTACACGCCCTGACGAGTTTGACTTATGTGGTTGTTGCTGTTGCGAGGCGCCTCGGATTGATCGGTCGTTCTCGAACCGATGGAGTCATTTAGTTGGCTCATTTACGCCCCAAAGGGCGGAGAAACGTATTGTTCAGGCATTATAATCCACTTCGTGTGGACCGGCCCTGACGATCCAAGGTACGGTTGCGGCTGTGCCTGAGGGGCGGGCTAGAGCGTCTCGAATCGGTTGAGGATCTTGCCCCTAGCCTCGGTTCATAGACGGAAATCCAATTTCCAAATACGAGACTTTGCGATTTTAATTGTAATCCTATATATGGCGACATAGTGGGATGGGGCGCTTATGCCGCCTATGATTGATACTTATGATTTGAAGTTGTTTTATACACTTATAATAGTATCAAATGATTTGTTTTAAACGTATCAAGCATTCTTTGGCTGTTATAAGGGAAAACCCTATCCCCCGGCTTGCGTTGCATTGTGTGATAGGACCTGGGTCTTATAACAGCTTCATTTTTCTTTATTTAGCATTGCGCTGTTTGCTTTATGCACTGGTATTCTTGGGAGGAAACCCGTTCCGTGTTATACGGCGTGGTCCCTTGATTTACCTAATGATTTAAAATAAAGATTAATAACTGTTTTAGTTCTCACACCAGTCACATGACTGACCTGGAGTTTATTGTTTTAACCTAAACTCTGGGTGCCCTTATTTTGACACGGGCAGCTAGTAGTTTTGGTTTTGCAGATTTATATTCACAGGATCCTGGTTTACAGCTGGAACGATATCCGGAAAGCTTTGTATCCGTATATCTTCTTCTAGTTGTGTATTGTATTATTTTCCGCTGCTATGTATTTAAATGTAATTTAAATCTCTGATAATTCTGTGTATTATTCATTTTTACTCTGTATATTCTTGTAATCTGATGCATTGTTGTTATATACAATGAAACGTTCTTCTGTATGCGTTCTGTTGTGGTTTGTTCTCGAACTATCCGACGACTTCCTTTACGGGGAAGTTGCGGGTCTTCACATTTGGTATCAGAGCTTTGGTTTACAAAGCTAGAGAACAAGACACATTAGAACCCTACGAAAGAATTCATCAGATATTGGATTAATAATATCCAATTAGAATGACTCGTTAGAGATGGGATCAGTAGTATCCTAGAACGAGTGTGAAGAGTATTTTTTTCAAATGAAAACAAATTTTGTTTTGAAAATTTAAATCAATTATTCGTATTTGATTATCAATTTATATTGATGTGGACAATCCAGTATATATAGATTTTGCGTATACGTCTGATCCGCGTGTATTCAAAATTTTAATATACTGGATAAATATAGATTCACACTCTAGTCGCCCGAAGGTGATTCTGATGATTGTAGCTACATCATCAGAATTAATGTTCGAGTGTTGAAGGTGTGATTTTCTATATATTTCCATTAGGCTGGTGTGAGAACCAAAACTTATATAGTTAGAACACATTGTTGTGATTTGGCACCAAAACATGACTTTTTGTATATGTATCAAAATTATGAATTTGAAACGTTAAATTCACTAATTGATTGATGTTTGTGTTGTTTGATTATTTGTTTGCTAATTTTGAACCATTATGCCTAATAGCATCAAATATTGAGTTATATTGAGAATTGGTTGCATTTGCTTGCATATACATGTATATCATTGAACAGGTCATAGCAAGGAGGCTAGAGCCAGAGAATAAAATTTGTTTGCCCGACAAATAGGTACATGTTTATTACATAATTTCCTGTTTTGTTTGGGTGATGATGATTTTGTGAGCCTATTGGCTAGCCGCTTGGCTTTTTCTTTTTCTTTTTGAGATCTGAAGGACCGGGGAAGCTATTTGAAATTCCCCGATGCTCCCATTGCAGGGGAGGTTATGGCGAAATTTTTCGAAAATTTAGGGTGTTAGCCAAATTTTTGAAGTTTTGAAAATTCTCAGAAACTGAAAAGTTAGAGAATGGAAGCCTGATCGAACGTAGGGCTGAATAATCAAACCACTTTCGACTTTGTTCCTTTTCGGGGACGAAAAGTTTTAAGTGGGGGAGATTGTAACAACCCGGAAAATGCGAGCCAGTTTGAAATTTTTATTTTGGCAATTTTAGCGAATTTTGATTATTTAAAATGAATTATTTTAAATAATATCGACGAGAAATTTATTTTGAATATAATTCGACGTATATATTATATACGTCGTCGTTAGAATATAAATAATTATATATAATTATAAAAGGAATTGAAAATGGCGCGGTAGTTCGATAATTCGATTTCAAACTTCAATTGAATGTACCGGGTGCAAAACAATCCGGATTTTAGTGAAACCAAAAATAATGGAATCTAATAGTGAATATCTTTCCAACGAAGTTGAGAAACTGAGATTCCACTTTATAAATGATGAGATATGTCCAGTTGAAATTTAGAAATAGTCGCTGTGGAATTTATATATATTTTAATATAATATAAGGCCCTTAAAAATAGCAATTTTGCAAACGACCTCGGATTTCGACGAGACCAGTTTTGTTGGGTCCGTGATGTTAAGTTATTGCTAGGTTTCAAATTTCATAATTTTTCGAATCAATATGTGAGCGTGGCAAAGGAAAACGCGTTTGACCATTTCAGTTGATTTTAATCGACTGGAAATTGGCCATTTTTCCAACGGTCTCAGAATTCGATGAAACTAGTTTTGTTAGGACCGTATCGTCAATACGAAGCTAGAAAATATTTTTCAGGAATTTTTCTAGTTAGTATGTGACCCCGGTAATTCGAAATGTACGTTTAAAATTCAATATAGCGATTTAAATGCAAATTAAACGGAAACTGATTCAAACAGTCAAATCAGCTTACGATACATATCCCATTGTGTTCGGAATGGGGGTTAAACGCTAGGGACGACAGGTGGTGGGCCTCGTTTTGATGACGTAAGTAAAAGTCAACTTTATTTGAAAATAAATAAATAAAATAAATTAATTATATATTATTATTCTCCCCCCCCCACTAATCCCTACCGTTCATTCAAGAAAAAAAAAATAAAAAAAAAAGAAAAGGAAAAGGGGGGCGACTGCGAAGACCCGCCGCCTCCCTCGAACAACCACCGCCGCCTCGAGAAGACGCCCCCCCCCCCTAGCCAGGCGCCGACCATCGCCAGGAGCCCCCCCCCTCATCAATCGACTACCGCGATACCCCCCCCTCCCCACCTCGACGACGCGACACCACAGCCCCCTGAACCCTAACCACCCTCCGACTTCCTCGCGCCTCCTCCCTCTCCTCTGGAGACAACCGACGCCCCCCCCCCTGATTGAAGAAACCGAAGCCCACGCCACCGCAGGTCAGACCCCCCCCCCGGTAAGTTTTTTTTTATTATTTTATTTATTTTTACTTAAGTTTAAAAACTGTTTATTTTTGTTTTAAAAACTGAAATGTTTAAAGTATAAAAACTGTTATGAAAAGTAAATTAAAAACTGAATAAATTAAATAAAGTTTAAAACTGAAACTGTTTTAAAAATAAAGAAATAAAACTGATTTATTTTATAAAGGATAAAACTGATTTCAAAAGAATTTAAAAAACTGATCTATAAAGAAAATAAAAACTGATTTTTATAGGAAGTAAAACTGATTTTATTTTGAAAGGGAAAATGATTTTTAAACTGAATTTAAAATGATTTCTAAACTAGGAAGAGATTAGAAATTTAAAAGAAAAAAATCAGATTTCTATATTTCGAAAGTTCGAAAGAAAAATATAGTTTTTATGTTTTGAACTTCGAAAGAAAAATATAGTTTTTTATGTTTTGAAGTTCGAAAGAAAAATATAGTTTTATGTTTTGAACTTCGAAAGAAAATAGAATTTTTGTATATTGAACTTCGAACTAAAAATTCGATTTTTATTTATTGAACTTCGAACTAAAAATTCGATTTTTATATATGGAACTTTGAAGTAAAAATTCGATTTTTATATATGGAACTTTGAAGTAAAAATTCGATTTTTATATATTGAACTTCGAACTAAAAATTCGATTTTTATGTATTGAACTTTGAAGTAAAAATTCGATTTTTATATATATAGTGACTACGGGCAACGAAGATGACGAAAAGGCGAAACGACGAAGACTTCTGCAAATGAAGTGCCGTGGAGCTAGGATAGCTATATGTGAGAATTTCTCACCTTTCAATTTAATTTTTCTAGTTATATATATACTAGGATGCAGACGGTGCTTAGTAGCACCCGACACAATCGTCCACAGACCATGGACTTGTTTGTTTGACTGTTTGGTGATTGATTGCGATATTGGTTTGAATGTGGTTTGTGGTGTGAAAAATCGAATCGATAAATTGGTTAGGATTAGACGTGCGCCGTTATAAGGCGAAGGAGTAAGGCTAGGTTAGACCCTTACTCCAAAGTTTGTGGTTTGCATAACGAATTGATTTGATTGATGTGTGAATGGCGTGGGCCTTCACTAGACCGGGGATAAGGCTAGGCCTTGTCCCGTTTCTAGTATCGTGCCGTTATGCCGCCGAAATTTTCTAAAATAAGTTAGAAAAATAAAAATAGCATTTTATTTAAAGAATGAATTGAATAGAAATTCATATGTTGAAATAAAATGTTTTGTCGTTAAAAATATAATTTTTAACGTGAAGTGAATAAAATAAAATATTCATTTATAAACCGGACGGTTTGTTTATGTACACCTATTTGAATGACATTGATTGGGACGATAAATTTTACACATCGCCCAACTGCACGAATAAAATTCTGTGTTTGGTTGTTTGAAACCCCACACGGGTGTTGGGATGAAATTTGAAGTTCACTCATCCTGATTGATTAAATATGTCGATCGATCGATTGACAGGCTGTTATAAGCGTTGAATATCTATATTTGATGCTTATCCAGTGTAGTGCACTTTGGTTGATGGTTGATTATTTTTCAATGCTATGATATACATGTGTTGTATGAAAATCCATATAATTAACTTTATATGGTAATTGATTGGGCCTCATTCCAGTTTTAAAATAGAAATATTTGAAAAAGAAATATTTGAAATAGAATATTTGAAATAGAATATTTGAAAATAGAACTTTATGAAGCCGTGTTGATTAGATTGACGCCATTTTGACGTGAACGATATTTATATCGATTTTATCGATTTCGAAATGAATTGAATTGAAAACGATTTCGAAATGAATTGAATTGAAAACGATTTCGAAATGAATTGAATTGAAAACGATTTCGAAATGAATTGAATTGAAAACGAATTCGAAATGAATTGAATTGAAAACGAATTCAAATGGAATAGAAAGCGAATTGAAATGAATTCAAATTGAATTGAAATTCGAATTGAATAGAAATGAATTTTTTTAACGAATTTATAAAGAAGAATTCAATTTTGCTTTGAATTGGAATAGAAGTTGAAATAGAATTTGAAACGAATTTAAAACTATTTATATAATTCGTTTTAAATAGAAATCGACGAAATATATATTATATATATTATATATATAATATAATGGCCTGAATAGAACGCGCCGCGCCGCGGCAGTTCGCGAATTTCGACCATTTATTTCAAACGGACATTACGGGAGATCCGACCGTCGGATTCTCCTAAAACCGGAACCGTTGGGTTCGTATCGAAAAGAGCTTTCTAAAGAAGGTTAGAAATTTGAAATCTAACGGTTGGATTTGGAATTATGTCCAAATCAAATTCGAAAAAGGTCGCTGTAAGTGCAGTTCGATGGCCATTGATGGAAATCGACTGTACGGGCCTTGATAAAATTATTAAAAATAGTAATAATTTATGTAAAATCATAAGAAATGATTTGTGAAGATTTGGGATGAAAAACTCCATATTTGAAAAGATAAAAATAGATTTTTATCGAAATGAACTAGTTTTGAACTAGAAATATAATTCTATTTATTTTTAAATAAATAAATTGAATTTGAAAAGGGTTTTGAAAATAACCAAAATTTCCAATGATTGCATTGGAGTGGATTTGAATCGAAATTGTCTTCGGAATATTTCGATGTTGGAATTTGTGATTATACGGATGTTGTTACGGGAATTTGAAAGATATATATTTATATCGTTATTTCCAATACGACATTTGTTAATCGTAGAATTTGATATTGAATATAAGTCGATATATTTTCTATTCAGAGCCTTATATTGAATATCAAATGGGATTTGGGTTTGTCGTGAATGGTGTCTTCATTAACACTGTTCTTGAACCCAGTTGAGAAAAGATTAAATCTTTTTATTTAGATTTAATGAAGTGTACCAATTAAATGATATTTAATTGGAATTGAATTGGTATTGATTTTTGGGTTTATCGTGAACAGTGTTTTAAATAACACTTGTTCTTTAACCCGATAATTAATCGAATGTGATTTGGGTTTGTCGTGAATGGTGTCTTCACTAACACTGTTCTTGAACCCAGTTGAGAAAAGATTAAATCTTTTTATTTAGATTTAATGAAGTGTACCAATTAAATGATATTTAATTGGAATTGAATTGGTATTGATTTTTGGGTTTATCGTGAACAGTGTTTTAAATAACACTTGTTCTTTAACCCGATAATTAATGGAATGTGATTTTGGGTTTATCGTGAATCGTGTTTTAAATGACACTGATTCTTTAACCCAGATAATGATTAAAACTAAGTGGAGTTTTAATGAATCTTTAATTAGATTGAAAAGATCGAGAATGGAGGATCACCAGTTTTGCTCCAGGCGATAGTTAAATCTTTAATTAGATTTGAACGTGAAATTTAGAAACTAACTGTCGGTTAGCCAAGCAGAATGGTTTTCTGGATATTGATCTGATGTTGGTTTCGGCCTTCGGGGTTAATATTTGGGGAATTATTCTCTTGATTAATTTACGGTTAGTGACTAATGAATTGGAATGAGGCGTATGTTGTGTTTATGTAACACTTATTTAAAATATACGCGAGTTATTCGAAAAGACCGGGTTTATCCCATTTTGAATAACTGATACGACGATAAGTCGAAGATGAAGACGATGGTCGAAGACCGGAGGTCTTCACGTCGTTTGGGTGATAACTGATGATCTTGATTGGGCTGTACACCCAAGAAGATGGAAACAGTTAGTGATCGTCCAGACGTACTTGGAGATCGATGGATATGCGGGGTACTAGGTGCCTCCGGTTTCGTTCAGACCCAGAACGGACTTGTAAATGGACTGTGTGTCTGACATCGGATTTCATTCTGTGTGACTGATATCGGTTGCATAGGATGGTTTGCCTGTGTGGCATGCTAAGATGCAAATGATCAAGGCTTCTGTTGAAAAGCAAAGTCTTGTGGTGATGATCAAAGCACGGCCTTTGTGGCGTAGCTTTGTGTAACGTTTACCTCGCGTGTTTCACACCAGGTATGAACCAAAAATGGGAGACGGACCTCAGGGGGGACATGCGTTTTCTTTCTAGCTAGAAGTGGCGTCAGTGGTTTTACACGCCCTGACGAGTTTGACTTATGTGGTTGTTGCTGTTGCGAGGCGCCTCGGATTGATCGGTCGTTCTCGAACCGATGGAGTCATTTAGTTGGCTCATTTACGCCCCAAAGGGCGGAGAAACGTATTGTTCAGGCATTATAATCCACTTCGTGTGGACCGGCCCTGACGATCCAAGGTACGGTTGCGGCTGTGCCTGAGGGGCGGGCTAGAGCGTCTCGAATCGGTTGAGGATCTTGCCCCTAGCCTCGGTTCATAGACGGAAATCCAATTTCCAAATACGAGACTTTGCGATTTTAATTGTAATCCTATATATGGCGACATAGTGGGATGGGGCGCTTATGCCGCCTATGATTGATACTTATGATTTGAAGTTGTTTTATACACTTATAATAGTATCAAATGATTTGTTTTAAACGTATCAAGCATTCTTTGGCTGTTATAAGGGAAAACCCTATCCCCCGGCTTGCGTTGCATTGTGTGATAGGACCTGGGTCTTATAACAGCTTCATTTTTCTTTATTTAGCATTGCGCTGTTTGCTTTATGCACTGGTATTCTTGGGAGGAAACCCGTTCCGTGTTATACGGCGTGGTCCCTTGATTTACCTAATGATTTAAAATAAAGATTAATAACTGTTTTAGTTCTCACACCAGTCACATGACTGACCTGGAGTTTATTGTTTTAACCTAAACTCTGGGTGCCCTTATTTTGACACGGGCAGCTAGTAGTTTTGGTTTTGCAGATTTATATTCACAGGATCCTGGTTTACAGCTGGAACGATATCCGGAAAGCTTTGTATCCGTATATCTTCTTCTAGTTGTGTATTGTATTATTTTCCGCTGCTATGTATTTAAATGTAATTTAAATCTCTGATAATTCTGTGTATTATTCATTTTTACTCTGTATATTCTTGTAATCTGATGCATTGTTGTTATATACAATGAAACGTTCTTCTGTATGCGTTCTGTTGTGGTTTGTTCTCGAACTATCCGACGACTTCCTTTACGGGGAAGTTGCGGGTCTTCACAGGCGGTCTTCTAATCGAAGAGGAAAGGAGAGAAAGGGGAGGGGCGGAGCAAGGAGGAGGTGGTGCTTTCCGGCGACGGCGACAGCCGGGGGGAGGGGGGGGGGGGCGACTGACGGAGGCAGCGGCTAGGGTTACGGTTTTTTATTTCAGAACGATAGTCGGGGAGAGAGAAAGTGAGAGGGGGGAGGAGAGTATATATATATATATTAATTTAATATTATTATTTTCCATAAAAGTTAACTTTTCATTCGGCTTCCAAACGAGACCCAACGACTGTCGTCCCCAGCTAATTACCCCCATTCCGAACACAATGGGATATGTTTCGTTAGCCAATTTTATCGTTACGATCATTTTTCATCAATTTTAAAATATGAATTAGTATATATTCAATTTGAACACGCATTTTAATTTACCGAGGCCACATACGGACTCTAAAAATTCATGAAAAATATTTTCTAGTTTCGTATTGACGATACGGTCCTAACAAAACTAATTTCGTCAAATTCTGAGACCGTTTGAAAAATGACCATTTTCTGGTCGATCGAAATTGACTGAAACTGAGAAAACACGTTTAACCTCGCCACGCTCACACATTGATTCAGAAAATTACGAATTTTGGAATCTAGCATTAATTCGACATCTCGGATCCAACAAAAGTGGTTTCGTCAAAAACAGAGGTCGTTTGCA
Organism: Allium sativum; assembly: GCA_030737875.1. Classification (NCBI taxonomy): domain Eukaryota; kingdom Viridiplantae; phylum Streptophyta; class Magnoliopsida; order Asparagales; family Amaryllidaceae; genus Allium; species Allium sativum. The sequence goes on along the minus strand of CM060918.1, from coordinate 1,021,103,395 downwards.
AAATTTCCATTTTTAAGGGCCAGAATTCCATAGCGACTATTCTGAAATTTCAACTAGGCATAACTTTTTATTCCCGCTATGAAATTTCGATTTTTCGGATTCGTTGGAAAGATATTTTCAATTAGATTCAAATATTTTTGGTTTCGCTAAATTTCGGTTTTTTTGAATCTTGCACATTCATTTCAAATTCGAAATCGAATTTTCAAACTACCGCGCCATTTTCAATTCCTTTTATAATTAAAAATAAATATTTATATTCTAACGAAGATCTATATAAATATGTACTTCTAATTCTATTCAAAATAAATTTCTCGTCGTTATTATTCAAAATAAATCATTTTAAATATTCAAAATTCATTAAAATTGCCAAAATAAAAATTTTAAATTGGCTCGGATTTTCCGGGTTGTTACAATTGAATTCGTGGCAACAACTCTTTGGGGATGGAATTCAGATAGCAAGCATCATCGAGTGTTTCACTAGAGGCAACACTTCTTCGTAGAAGGTGGATAACATACATCGTTGTCCCTTTACGCGAGAAATCAGAAACTCGTGCAATCCACCGGACTTCAATCTTCTGGTCCTGGAGCCTTACAACGGCAGGACCGACCTGACAATACTTCTCATGCAATACATGCGACACATGGAAGTGCTTTCTGCATCGATCAACGTTATGGCCAAGTGATTCCCTCTGTTTCTCACGACATAGTTAGCATGTGGTTTTGGCAGTTAATAACTTAATCGATCAGTAGCTGGAATATGCTTGTCACTCGCTTCATTGAGCAGTTCAAAGTTCATATCTCCCGACCAAAGAGCGTCATGTTCCTCACCTCCATTAAGTAATGGTCTGGCGAGACCCTACGCTCCTTCTTAGAAAGATTCAAAGTGGTCGTTGCATTAGTCAATCAACCTGAGCCATCAGTAGTGCTTATAGCCGCCATAGCCGGTGTACAAAGCCGATCTGAATTTAGGATCTCCCTAACTATGGACCCCCCAAAAGATGTTGAAGACTTCTATGCAGAAGAAGATATATTCTTCCGCCAAGAAGATGCCAACATCGAGATGGAAAATCTCGAAGTACTTGCTACAAAAGACGGAGGCCCATCCAATACCAATGGACAGAACAAAGGAAAAGAAAAAGCCTTGGAGAAGAACGATCGGAACGTACGATTCCAGAGAGATGATAAGTACGATCAACACACCAAGCTCAACTCCTCCCTGATGGACATGTACCTCGATATGCGAGGATCTCTGCCTTTTCCAAAGCCCCCCAGGAGGAAGCCGACCAAACGAGAACTTGATTCAGGAAAGCACTGCATGTATCATAATATGGCAGGTCACGACACCAATGAATGCAAGCATTTACGTGATCTCGTCGAGGAAAGGGTCAGACATGGAGAGCTATTTGAATATGTTACACTACTACAAAATAAGTCGTTGCTTCAGTTATTTACCCCCTGTTGCTTCAGTTATCTACCCCATGTTGCTTCAGTTCTGCAACCAAAGCAACTGTAGATGATACAACAAACCAGAAATTTGTTGCTTCAGACAAGAAACCGAAGGAAATATACCTTTTTTGCTTTGGTTGTTTTTACCTTTTGCTTCAGTTTAACATCTGAAGCAATTGTAGAAGACACTAAAAAAATATAATTTGTTGCTTCCAATAAATAACCGAAGCAAAAAACAATCTTGCTCTGGACTCCTATAACTGATGTAACAAAGCGCAAGAGCAAGAGATGACTCTTGTTGTTGCTTCGGTTCAACTGTAACTACAACTGAAGCAAAAAACCCTATGGTGAATAACATTACCCACATGCAAACCACAATAATTTTCAATATATCAAAATAGATAATTACTGATATTCATACTATACAACAATACAAATTGAATGATTCACAAATAATTTCATTGATAATGTTAATAATCCATAAATTTAATAGCAACAACATGTTAATTAGAAAACAAATAATTCATACATAGTGTTAATAATCCAGTCTCTTACTACAAGAAAGAACCAAATACAACACAATTCGGTCTTACTACAAGAATGAACAATGCCAAAACTATGAATTTTAACTTACTAACTAAATCACGGCTTCAGAAAGATGTGATAAATGCAGTATTTTCAAAATGCAACTTTCTCACAAAAGGAAAACTTTCAACGACACACCAAGCGCCTCACTGAATATCTGCTGAGTACCTCCAAAATTTCAAAAACAAAATGCAATTCTCTTAGTATTTCAAAAACAAACAAAATGTAATCCTTCTTCTTACTTGCTTCTTCAATGATTACTTTGTAATTAGATTCTTGTGGTATCTGTCTAGCAGACTAACAATTTCATAATATATTTACTTTCCTACAACCACGATACATATCAACCAGTTCCTCCCAGTTAAAGTAGTAATAAATAATGCATCTATTTTTTTTGTCTTACTAATGTGACATTTATGTCCAGAAAAATCATGGAGGTAATGTGAATATCAAATAGAAAGGACAGATAGATAATTTACAGAGAAGATGAAGATGATGATAGTGGTGATTACTATTATTTAATATGAACCATGAAAACTTACTGTTATTTAAGATGATGATAGCACATATTCAGCTTGTTGTTTTGCATAGTAACGTTCTGAAGGATGAAGACTGCCAATAACAGGGTATAGTTCCTTAGCAGATAAAATCCCGGTGAAATTGTTATACCAAGTATCAGTGTTACGTTTGAGCACAGACATTTTTATAGAGTAAATTATCCTAAAATATGCTACTGAAATGTGTACCCATCCTTGTTCTTGTCAAGCTCTTCAAACAATTTCTTAGCAGGAACTGCATCAGAAACATCAGTTTCATTATGTTCATCATCATAGTTCCATAGTGAATCAAAATAGCCAATGAAAAAATTCCTGAAAATTAAGATTTCTATCTTTGCTTTTATCTCGTTCTATGAGGAGAAAAGACCATAAATAAAGTTAATAAATATATCATGCACCTAAACATACCTAAATCAGCAGTTGATTGCCATCTCCATGATGATTATCTAAGTTGTTTAGATTTTACATGAGATTTGAAATATTTGCTAATATGGCAATTATAAAATATAGGCACTGGACAATATCAATAAGCATTTCAAATTGCTTAACATTATTTTGCACAATATCACATGCATTCACTGAAGATTCAAGAGGGCTAAACATGCAAACAAAGTAGTAAATGTATGCAAAATGGAGATAAATAGTGAATAAAAGTTTCCAACCTTACTTCTTCCTCGCACAACCAGTGAAGAACTTTTGGATTACTACCATCTGCAAGATGCTGAAAACTGGAACACAACAAACACGGTTTTTTATTTACACTTTTATATGATGATTATTACAACAAGAAGAAATAAGATGAAACTAGATGTATATAGCAAAAACATGACTTGCTTAGTCATTAAACTCTGTTAAATTCAATAGACCATTCTCATTCATATCTGAAGCATTAAAGTGATCCTCTCTCCACCATCCAAAATTTAAAGAAATGTTTTCTTTTGACAATAACATTAAATCAAAATCATAAATTAACCATTTGAGGGTGTGTTTAGTTCAAGATGCAGCTCTAACTTGAGCAAAAGTTTGAAATCTATACACAAACAGAAGCCAAAAAAACAAAAAGATGGGTATTACCAAGCTATTATATAAGGCTCAAATCACCAATATAGAATGATTCCACTATGCAAAACTTGGTAACATCACGTATTTATTTAAGTTACATCTTTAGAAATATGTAATATGTATCGTATTTCATGTTTCGCTTGAGATTGGAACAAAAGTTAACGCCAAATACATACTTTTATAAATGATGTTTACTCCGCTCTTTACACAAAATGTCCAAAGTCCTTTTTAATATATAGATGAACCAGGCAACTATAAACTCTAACAAAGTATGCATTGTTCTCAAAAAATATACTTTAGATGATTATCAAAGGTATATATTACCATCACCAAAATTTAGCATTTGCTTCTTTAGTATCTAAGCACCTTCGTCCGAACAAAATATCATTTTGGAGGCAAAATACTTTAAAGTCATAAGCTACCATGCTCTTAAACGGATGGATGTATGGGCAATAAGGATCCATCCATGACTTTTATTATAGAAAGAATGATCTACGTTATTCACCAAAAATGATGGCATGGTATGACTTTTGGGTCTTAGGGTGTTACTGTAATGAAAGTTTGCACTAACAAGAGTCAGATAGTTGCTCTGCACTATTAGGTTGACTGATATAAAGCATAATACATTTTTATTTCTATGATGCTTCCTAGACGCTTTTGTAAGCTATTAATTTCCAAAATTGTGTACTTGATGCATGCTTAGGCTTTGAGATGTTTACTTAGTATGTAGATGCAGTTCAGGAAGTTTGCATTGAGAATGGTGACTCGACGTTTGGCTGTTTCATTATAAAAACCACGTATTAGGTACATTCCCTGGTTTACTTAATTTTTGGAAGCCTAATCTTTGGTTGGAAGTGTAACGACCCAGAAAATCTGAACCAATTTAAAATTTTTAAATTGGCTAAAATAATGGATTTTAAATATTTAAAATAAATATTTTAAATAATAGCAATGAAAATGGAGTTTGAATCAACAATTGAAAACGAATATAATTAATTCTAATTATAAACAAGGCCTGAAATGGCGCTGCAGTTTTAAAAATTGAATTCAAACTTTGTCGGACTGTACCGGGTGCAAAACAAAACGGATTTTAGTGAAACCAAAAATATTTAAATCTGTTAGTGAATACCTTTCCAACGAATCTGAAAAATCGAATTTTCATAGCGGAAAGCAAAAGTTATGGCCAAATGAATTTTCAGAAAGGTCGCTATGGAATTTATATAGCCCGTGAAATGGGCCTTTTTGCAAACGGTCTCAGAATTCGACGAAACTAGTTTTGTTGGGACTGTATCGTCAAAACATAGATAGATTTATTTTTCTGGAATTTTTCGAATCAGTTTGTAGCCCTGGCAAATTGAAATGTACGTTCAAATTAAATATTGAATGTTTTTTATTTTAATTTGAATGGAAACTGACTGAAACATTCGAATGGGCCTTCGAAACATACCCCATTGTGTTCGGAATGGGGGTAAAACGCTAGGGACGACAGTCGGTGGACTCGATTCTAAGCTCGAATGGAAAAGTTTCTATTTTTGGAAATTAAAATTAATATAAATTCCTCGGCCAATCACATTTCGGTCAAAACCCTCCTGAACCTCCCTACTTGGTCAACGCGCGCCTCCACCTTTGTTTTGAACGACGGAAAACACTAGATTTTTCCCCGCTTGATTTCCCCGCCTACACTCAACAAAATCAAGTGCTTCTTTGGGGAAATCTGAAGTACTATTCTCGATCTCTAAATCCATATAAACTTCATAATTTATGGTTGTGTATTGGTTGCGAATCACCCTCCTGAAGTCACGCCGCGTCGCCATGGATTTCTCCTCCACCCTGCAACCGAGTTCGCCGTCGTCTTGGGGGTAGGTGCGGCCTTCGTAGTGCTTCGCCGTGGCAAGGTCCGATCGGCACCTTGTCTCTTGGTTTTGACGAAAGGAGGAACCCTAGTTTCGAACAGTAATGGGTGAACGTCGGTCTGATAGTTTAAAGAGGAAGGTGGAGTTATATTTTAATTAATTATTATATTAAATAACTTTATAATGTCATTAACCTTTGAATGCTTATATCTATCACATATGAACGCGAAATTCGATGAAACAGGAAACATCGTGACCGTGTGGACGTCTTCTACATTTTAGAAGAGACCGCATATTTTTCTGAGCCTTCTGCTATTTTTGGTGGAGTGGAACCCAATGTGAGATTTCTAATTTATAAACAATATGGAAAACGACGATGTATAAATTATATGATCGATGTATGAGTTATATAAGCATTGTACACCTCATGTATAAGCGTTGTATAAGTTGTACGTTCGATGTATAAGTTGTATATGCGTTGTAAAAATTATATATGTGTTGAAATAGAAGTGAATTGCTATATATATATATATACGCCCCTCGTCCACAAACCATGGACGATATTTATTGGTTGTGATTGGTGTGAAAATTGATTGATAGCAAATGGTTGATTGTGGTTGGAAAATACCCATTTGTGGTTGAGAAATATTTGGTTGAAACCACATAGGATTAGTTTGTGGAAATGAAATAAATATATACATGTCGTCTACGTGCGAACTAGATGCATGATCCCCATTGTCAAAAACCGCGAGGTTTTAAGGTAGAGCGAGGAGCCGTACTAGGGACGGTCCCGGTTTTAACTACCCTGCCGTTATGCTGCCGAAATTTTGAATAATATTCATGTGTCTGAATTATTTTCATTTGCTGAAACTATATTTATTCGTTGAATAGAAAACCTTCATGTGTTGAATCGATATTCATTCGTTGGATAAAAATTCATGTGTTGAATGGTGTTCGTGTTTTAAATATAAAAATCACATTTTTATCTATATATATAAACTATAGAAACCTTCATGTGTTGAATCGACATTCATTTGTTGGATAAAAATTCGTGTGTTGAATGGTGTTCGTGTTTTAAATATAAAAATCACATTTTTATCTATATATATAAACTATAGAAAACCTTCATGTGTTGAATCGATATTCATTCGTTGAATTGAAAATTCATGTGTTGAAAGGTATTCATATTTTGAAAGAAATTGTTTTAGAATAGAAAGCCCATTTTTAACATCAATATGAAATGTATAAAATAATCCTATTTGGAAACAAATTGTTTTACAATAAAAATCCTATTTTTATCACCTATATAAACTATATAAAATAATAGTGTTTTGAAATGAATTGTTCTACAATAAAAATCACATTTTTATTATATACATGAATTATTGAAATGTGAAGTGTTAAAAATAGCAACTCGTTCAAATAAATATGCATGAGTTGAAATATTCACTAATTAGCTAATGATATGATTTTTTCCTATGCATGCAACATTAGAATGAATGGTGTTTTTAAACCAAATGGAATCAAATATGAAGTTGAATGGAAAATGATAAGGGATAAGAACTGTATATATGTACATGCATATTTATTAAACAGGTTATAACAAAGGGGCTAGAGAAGAGGAATAAAATTTTTGTGCCCGACAAATAGGTACACATTTACTGTTTTGTTTGGGTAATGATTTTATGAGCCTGTTGGCTAGCCGCTTGGCTTTTCCTTTTTCTTTTTGACATGAGACGCCCGTGTGGCTATTTGGGAATTTTCCCAGCCCCTCCCGTACAAAGGAGGTTATGGCGAAATTTTCCAAAATTTAAAGGCATTAGTGAAATATTTGAAGTGGAATCAATGTAGGAATTTTTGAATGAACTATATTTATATAAATATATAAATATAAATAAAATTAAAACGAAACGTGGCCGTACAGTTCGTGTTTTGAAACCGTGATTTCAAACGATTATACCGGGAGATTCGACCATCGGATTTTCCTGAAATCGCAACCGTTGGGTCCGCTTTGGAAAAATCTTTCCAACGGCACCAACTTTGTAAAAATCCAACGGTTGGATTGTCTGGAATGTTTGATTCAAATATGAAGAAAAACAGCGCCAGAATCGATTATATATATATATATATATATAATTATATTTAATCGAATAACGACGCTGCAGTTCGTATTTTGAAATAGAAACTTCAAACGATTGTACCGGGAGATCCGACCGTCGGATTTTCCCAAAACTGGAACCGTTGGATTCGTTTTGAAAAGACCTTTCTAATGATGTAAATTGTGTGAAGATCCAACGGTTAGATTTTCAGATATGTGTAAATCAAATCTGAAGAAAAACAGCGCCACGGCCGCGTTATGGCCCGAAGCGTTGTTTTGAATAAATTGGCTATTTTAAAATAAATAAAAATAGCGATAAATCGTTATAAAATATCATAAACGATATGGAATGGAAATAAACTGAATTTGCTCGATTTATGTGGTATTTGATGGTTGAATGTGTTTGGTGTGAAAATTACATTAAAGAACAAAATTGGTGTTGTCGAATGATTTAACCATTGAAATAAATTGATCTGAAATTCTAAATATACGTGAATTATGTGAAAAGGCCGAGTTAATTCTCATTTCAAATAATTGACCAACGATTGAAATTCGAAGATGAAGATGGTGGTCGAAGACCGGAGATCTTCACCTCGTTTGGATGGTAACCGAGGTCCTGATTGGGAGGCATACCGAAATATGGATAATGAGTGGTGATCGTCTAGACGTACGTGGTGATCGATGGGTTTGCGAGGTATTTAGTGCCTCCGGTTTCGTTCAGACCCAGAATGGACTTGTAAATGGACTGTGTGTCTGACATTGGATTTTATTCTGTGTTGATTGATCTCTGTTAAATATACATCTGTTTGGCGGCGGAGAATTTATTCTTTTGCTTAACGCCCTTCTCTGAAACGCACGAGCTCAGAGTTTGTATATCGATGGATATCAGTCGCATGTCATGAATTGCTAGTGTGGCATGCCTAAGTGGCAAATGATCAGGGCTTCTGTTGAAAAGCAAAGTCTTGTGGTGATGATCAAAGCACCGCCTGTGTGGCATAGCTTTGTGTATAACGAGAATTCGCGAACCTCACACCTCGTTATGAACCAGAAACGGGAGAGGACATCAGGGAGGGCTTGCGTTTCATTCTAGCTAGGAGTTGTGTCAGTGTTTTTACATGGCCTGACATTTTACTTATGTGGTTGTTACTGTTGCGAGGCGCCTCGGTTAGATCGGACGATCCGGGTCCGATGGAGTCATTCGTTGGCTCATTTGCGCCCCATAAGGCGGGGAGACGTATTGCTCAGGCATTTTAATCCACATCGGTGGACCGGCCCTGACGATCCAAGGGTCACTCGAGCTCTGATCCTGAGACATGGTAGGCTAGATTGTCTCGAATTCGGTAAGGACTATCTTTTTCCTTGGTTCATGACGGAATCCAATTTCCAAATACGCGACTGTGCGGTTTTGATTGTATACCTATATATGGCGACATAGTGGTATGGGGCATTAATGCCGTCTATGATTGATAGCTATGATTTGAAATTGTTTTCAAAACATATAAACACTAGCAATAATATCAAATGCCTTTGTTTTATTTGTATCAACCATATTTTGGCCATTATAAGGTAAAAACTCTATCCTCTGGTTTGCGTTGCATTGTGTGATGGGAACTGAGTCTTATAATGGCTTCATTTTTATAAAAAGCATTGCGATGTTTAAAAGAAAGATTGGTTTTAAAGCACTGGCAATCCAATGGAGTGAACCCGTTCCACGAAAGTGGCGTGGTCCTGTGATTAGCCATATATTAAAGGTGTTGAATAGATTTCTCATACCAGTCCCATGACTGACTCGTAGTTTGTTTTCACTTTCAAACTCGGGTGCCCCTTTTTCTACATGGGCAGCCTTGTATTCAGGTTTAGCTGGTTCTTTCTGGATAGCTGGAGCTGAAGATGGATTCTATTATTTATCTCTTTTTATGCTGTTCAGCTCCTATCGTACATATTTTGTTTATTTCCGCTGTAGACATTTATGTATAGCTGAACCGTATTTGTACTAAGTAAGATCCTGTATATTGTGTAACTCTGATGATTACATTTATCCAGTATATTCTATTGTTCATTATCTGGTGTATTTATTTAATTCTGTTCTGCTATTATCTGTTTCTGTGTTATATTCCAAAGATTACCCTTGTCTCCGTCAGTACGGGAAATGGGGTCGTCACATCGTGGTATCAGAGCTTTGGTTAAGCTTAGTGCTGAAATATAACATATTAACGAAATCGTCAGAAATAGAACCAGTAGTGTTCTAGGACGGGTAACTCATTACAGATAGGATGAGTAATATCCTAGTATGAGTAGCAAAATGAAATAACACCTAGATAGACGCATTTACATTCAAGTATTTGTCTCTACATTTTAAAATATCTTTTCTGTTGACCTGACACTTGATCTGCTATTTGCAGAAGTATTAGAAAATGAGTGCCAGAAACAGAAGAAGTAATACTGACCCGGATATAAAGGCCCCATTGATCAAATATCGAAATATGGGTGGAATACCGTTCTCTGGTGAAGAATCTATTATGAAGACACAGGCTTGGATTCGTTCTGCTGAGAAAATCTTTGGAGCATTAAAGCTGAGGGATGACCAGAAAAGATTACTGGCATCCTGGTCACTCAAAGAGGAAGCTTTGTTCTGGTGGGATTCAGTTATCAAGGATGATCCAGAAGGTGATATCACCTGGGACAGATTCAAAGTGATTTTCCTGGAGAGATTTACTCCGCCCGAAGCGACTGAGCAACTATGTGATGAATTTTCTTATTTGATACAAGGAGATATGACCATCCCAGAATATCATAAGAAATTCAATGAACTTTCTCACTTTGCTCCCCATCTAATTCAGAATACGAGGAGAAAGAATCTGAGATTTATATATGGGCTTCAAAGGAAATATCAGAATAAAGTAATGGGGCATGTGAAGCTTCCTTTTTCTGAAATGATATATATGGCCTATCAGTATTCAGATCTCCATAAGAAAGGCATGTTGCGAGACGAAGAAGAAATCAGTTCTAGCAGCAAAAGAAAATTTGAAGCTGATAGCCCAGAGACAAGTGTACAGCCTGAGGCCGGTACGAAGGCTGAAGTCATAAAGAGGCTAAAGAACAATCAGAAAAAGGTAAAGACAGTCGTATGCCTAAAGTGTGATCAGCAAAGGCATTCGATGAGAAACTGCAGATCTTCGAACAGACGAAAGGATGGTGGGTCTAAATCCGGGATGAATTTTCAAGAGAATAGAAAGTGTAGCAAATGCCAACAGGCCGGTCATCTGTTAAAGGCCTGCCCGCTATTCAGAAAACCTGAAGCAGTACAAGTAAATGAGGTGGCAGAAGTGCCTACATCTTCGTCTGCTCAGGAAAGGTCTGATGTTTTAGAAGGCACGCTCAATGTCAAGAACATTCCAGTTAAAGTACTGTTTGATACAGGCGCGTCACGAAGCTTTATTGCAAAGAGTGCAGTCAGGAAGTTGGATTTGAAATTAAAGAAGCTCAAGGAGCCAATGACTGTCCAAAATCCAGTTGGGGGTTCCATCAATCTCAGTTGGGTTTGTGCAGTACCTGTCTCTTTTTCCTGCTACAAATTCCCTACTATCTCTATCGTCATGAATTTTAATGAATTCGATCTTATTCTGGGATTGGATTGGCTAACCAAATATGAAGCAGAGGTTAGATGCGCCGACCGGGTCGGGAAGCAAAGATAAAATCAGGTGGTTATATAACCATTCCCTGTGAAGGTCAGAAAGCTAATAGAAAAGACTTCTGGGCAGCTTTGGATGTTACTCCAGCCCAAATAGAAAATATCCCTGAAATCACAGAGAATATTCCCGACCTAGTGAAAGATATTCCTGTCATCAAGAACTATGCGGATGTGTTTGAAGAAGTTGTTCGCTTACCTCCGCAAAGAGAAATAGATTTCAAAATTGCCTTAATTCCGAATGCAAGGCCGGTAGTTCACGCTATTCGAAGAATGTCCTTGAAAGAGAAAGAGGAATTAGACAATCAAACACGACAGCTCGTATGGAAAGGTCTGATCAGGCCTAGTTTCTCTGATTGGGGAGCAGCAGTGGTTTTTGTCCCAAAATCTAACGGTACTCTACGGTTATGTGTGGATTATCGTGATTTGAACAAGCAGACAATAAAGAACAAATATCCATTGCCGTGAATAGATGATTTGTTGGATCGTCTAAATGGAGCACAAGTATTTTCACGAATGGACCTTGCTACAGGCTTCCATCAACTTCGAATTGCCGAAGAGTGTGTTCCAATGACGGCATTCAGAGGTCCCGACTTATTCTACGAGTGGTTAGTAATGCCGTTCGGCTTATATAACGCTCCTGCTTACTTCGTCGATCTGATGAATAGGGTGTTTAGAGGGGTTTTGAATAAATTTGTTCTGGTTTTCATTGACAATATTCTAATCTTCTCTAAATCAAAGGCCGAACATGAAAAACATTTGGAACAAGTGTTAGAAATCCTCAGAAGGAATGTATTGAAAGCATAGTTTTCCAAATGTATATTCTGGCAAGATGAAGTGAAATTTCTGGGCCACGTCGTATCGAAAGAAGGAATCGCTGTGGATCCATGTAAAATCACGGCTATTCAAAACTGGAAGCAGCCCAGTACCCCTACTGAAGTCCGCAGTTTTCTCAGATTGGCTAGCTATTACCGGAAGTTCGTTAAAAACTTTTCGAAGATTTCTTGTCATTTAACGAAGCTTACAAAGAAGCACTCTAAATTCAAATGGACTCCAGAAAGTGAGGAGGCTTTTGAAGAGCTAAAATTAAGACTAACGACTGCTCCAGTGTTAACCATCATCGATGGCAACCAGGATTTAAATGTCTGGACTGATGCTTCGAGAGAAGGCCTCGGCGCAGTGTTAATGCAAAGAGGCCAAGTGATTGCCTATGCTAGCCGTCAACTGAAGCCACACGAGAAGAACTACGTAACTCATGATCTTGAGTTATTGGCTATAGTATTCGCCTTGAAAATCTGGAGACAATATCTTCTGGGTGAGAGATTTGAACTGTTTACAGATCACCAGTCGTTAAAGTATCTGTTCACCCAGAAAGACTTGAATTTGAGGCAGCAACGTTGGCTGGAGTTTCTTGCAGCATACGATTTTGGAATTATATATACTCCAGGGAAAGCCAATGTCGTGGCCGATGCGCTGAGCCGAAAGAATGTAATGATCGCCAGCTTTATTATCACGACTTCCTTGATTGACAAAATATCTATTCTTCAGAAGGAGGATAACTTTATTAAGGATGTGATCAAAAGGATTCAGAAAGGCGAACCCTCGTGTTTTCAAATAGATAACGATGAGACCCTGAGGTTGAAAGGAAGGATTTGTGTTCCTGATATCCCAGAGTTAAAAAGGGAAGTGTTAGACGAGTGTCACAAATCCAAGCTGAGTATCCATCCTGGTGTGGCCAAAATGTATAACGATCTTAAACGAACACTCTGGTGGAAGGCTATGAAAAGAGACGTTTCAATATATGTTAGCCGATGCCCTACTTGCCAGCTAGTCAAAAGCGACCAACAGAAATTGGCTGGATTGTTACAACCGCTAGAAGTTCCTGGTTGGAAGTGGGAACATATTTCCATGGATTTCATTGATGGTATGCCCAGAACCAGAAAAGGGAATGACAGTATTTGGGTGATTGTAGATCGCTTCACGAAGACCGCCCATTTCATACCTGTCAGATCAAACAGAACTGCTCAGAGTCTGGCACAGATATACTTCAGGGAAATAGTTAGACTGCATGGAGTGCCGCTCAGTATAGTCAGTGATAGAGATACAATATTCACTAGCAAATTTTGGGAAGCATTTCAAGTCGAGCTGGGAACGAAGTTGAACTTAAGCACCGCTTATCATCCTCAGACAGACGGTCAGACTGAGAGGGTGAATCGTATTTTAGAAGATCTATTGCGGGCTTGTGTTATAGATTTCGGTGGATCATGGTAAGACCATCTGCACTTGGCTGAATTCTCATATAACAACAGCTACCAGGCGAGTCTGACAATGTCGCCATTCGAAGCATTGTATGGTAGACCGTGCCGATCTCCTGCTTGTTGGGTCGAACCCGGTAATAGACTTGTGTTGGGTCCTGATATCATTCGAGAAGCTGCCGACAAAGTCGATTTTATTAAGAAGCGATTACTTGCCGCTCAAAGCCGACAAAAGAGCTATGCCGATAGAAGAAGAAGAGATGTATCCTTTGCTGTTGGCGACTATGTATATTTGAAAGTATCGCCGATGAGAGGAGTTATCCGGTTTGGTAAAACTGGAAAGTTGGCGCCCAAATTCATTGGTCCGTTTCCTATTCTGGAACGTATCGGGACTCTCGCTTATAGGGTCAAATTGCCTGATTGGTTGCCTGGAGTTCATGATGTATTTCACATATCTCAACATCGAAAGCACGTTCATGATCCAAACTTGATCGTCGAAGAAGCAGCTCAGCAGGATATTGAAATTACTCCAGAATTAGCTGTGAGAAGAGAGCCGCTAAAGATTTTCGGCAAAGAAACCAAAGGGCTGAGGAACAAGAAGGTTCACTTAGTCAAAGTGCAATGGAGTGGAGATCCGCGAGATTGTAATTGGGAAACTGAGGAGAGCATTCAGAAAGCTTATCCTAGATGCCGAGTGGATATCTCTGATTGACTCCGGTGCAAGGTATATTTACCATACTTTGCATTACCATTTAATTCTCTACTCTGCTGTTATTTCCTTTCCATGGATGTACACTTTTAATTCTATAGTCTGAATGATTTTAAAGGAATATAGAAATTGATTTGTATGATTTTGATTCTCTACTCTGCTGTTATTTCCTTTCCATGTCGGGTAACTCCTTTCGTGTGGATTTACTTGTCGACTCGCATACGCCACAACTCTATCCTTCTGCATTAGCACCGCTCCAAGTCCAATGCCACATGCATCAGTATACACAGCCTTCTTGTCGTTCCCACTTGGAATAACCAACATAGGAGCACTTGTCAATCTTTCTTTTAAGATCCCAAAAGCTTGATCGCACCTTGCATTCCATGAGAGGACCCAATTCTTCTTCGTTAATCCTGTTATTGGTGCAGACTTTGAGAAGTCCTCGATAAATCGTTGATAATATCCAACTAAACCAAAGAAATTCCTAACAGGAATTTCATTCTTAGATCGAACCCAATCCTGGATTGCTGCCACTTTAGCGGGATCCATCGCTATCCCTTGCACCGACATGAAATAGCCTAAAAATCTCACTTCTTCCTTCCAAAATTGACATTTTGAAAATTTAGCCTTCAGCTAATGCTTCGGCAAGATTTCCAAAATAATTCTCAACTGCATCTTGTATTCTTCCTCATTTTGTGGGTAAACCAAAATATCTTCTATGAACACAAGCATGAACTTAGTCAACTGATCTTTGAAAACTCAATTCATAAGATCCACAAAATACGTTGATGCATTAGTCAATCCAAATGACATGATCAACCACTCATAAAATTGGAATGATATCCAATAACAGTCTTCGGCACACTATCCCTAGCCACACTTAGTTGATGAAATCTCGTAGCCAAGTCCATCTGGGAAAATACCTTGGCTTCATGAAACTAATCAAAAAAGTCATCGATTCTCGGCAATGGATACTTATTCTTCTTGGTCCCCTTGTTCAACTCACGATAATCCACACACAACCTCAATGATTCATCAGCCTTGGTCGTAAACACTAATGGTGCATCCCATTCGAATACGCTTATCCAGATGAATCCTTTTTTCGAAAGGTCGTTTACTTGCACCTCCAACTCTCGCTATTCCTTAGGATCCATCTTCCTAAGAAGCATAACAACATGTTCAGATCCATCTACCAAATCATTCTAAACTCGATCTCCCCATGTAGCGACAATCCTTTGACCTCTTCAGAGATATCCAGAAACTCTCTAGCAAGACAATCCTTCCCGTGGAATCACAAGAGAATATAAAAGAGCAACCATGACTCGACAGGACATGACCATGACAAATCATACAAAGACTAGAAGATATCCCATTGGATTAGTCACAATCAATGGTCTATCAACAATCTCAAGTTTTAAACCCAACTTGCAAACAAGCTCATTATAGATAAAAGAATGCTATGCTCCAGTATAAAAAACTCAAACTGAAACATCTCTGATAGAAAGCGTACCTTGCACAATAACATTCTTTCCCTTTTCTGTGGTAGTCGGACCCCTTGAGGAAAATGGCACAACATACAAAGCATACACTTTCACAACCTGTTTATCCTTTGGTGGGTCTAAACAATTCTTCTTCATATGCCCAAACTTATTACATTCATAACACTTCCTCTCCACCTTAGGGTTCTTACAATTTTTGGAATAATGGAATTATAGCAAATAACCTCACCCGTTTCTTCTGGCAATTTTCCCTTCCTTTTTCTCAACAACAGTCTCCACCTTCTATGGGAACAAACTCTTCTTCCTTAAAGCCTTCTCCACCAGCTTCTCATACGGATTCTTGGTATGATCTATTGGTTGTTTCCCAAAACACTCTTCCAAACCCATTATAAACTTCTTGTTCTTCTAATAATGAGTCTCAATATATGAATGAGTATACTTGGATAAAACTTCAAACTCAGTCGCATACTCAAACACGAGTCTACCTCCTTGCTTAAGCTCAACAAGCTTCTTGAGGAGAACCAACCTCTAGACCGTCAAAATAAACTTTGTCTTAAACCTGGTTCAGAATTGATACCAAGAATTTTCATCCTCTGGATTTTTTAAAGTAATGGAGTTCATGTAATCCATTGCCCATTCTTGCAGCTATCTCGATGCAAGCTTCGT
The DNA here is from genome assembly GCA_030737875.1 of Allium sativum. Taxonomy (NCBI): domain Eukaryota; kingdom Viridiplantae; phylum Streptophyta; class Magnoliopsida; order Asparagales; family Amaryllidaceae; genus Allium; species Allium sativum. The sequence goes on along the minus strand of CM060918.1, from coordinate 1,021,086,977 downwards.
CATAGTTGCATCAACAATTCCGAAATCTCTAAAGATCAGAACATATATATCCAACCAATTCTGAATCTTAATAGCAAGTTCCGTTCCAGCAAATGATTCGCCACCCAAAGAAGTGTAATCCTTGCACAGCTTGGCAAAATCAACCGTCCTAGGCGCCTGCATAGGAGCATAACACCTATTGTCGTCTCTGGAGTAGGCATCCTGATGATCGCTGCCATCATGGCATCGAACATAGCAAGATAATCAGATGTAGCAGCAGTAACTCCTGAATGGCTATCCTCGCCTACCCTGCAATAGCAGGCTCTTCCCCAGCAACTTTTCTCAAAGTTCGATGTCTCATTCTTATATGAAACAAGAATGATTAGTCCACATTAGAGAAAGGTCGCAATGGTGCTCAATTTCTAACTAATCTACTATGCTATATACAATATAAGATAGTTATCATCCAAAGAAAATTACAAGTACGTCTCTCATACATTTTTACGCTTGCGAACTTTGGGTAGAATTGATTAACCTCGCTTTGATACCAAATATGAAGTGCTAAACTAAGGAAAAAGTGTGTTGTATGACGTGTCAGGTCGATATGGGACGATCATCAAGGAAGAATAACTTGAAACAGAACATGTCGTATATCTCACAACGCATGGATAACATATAATAAAACATATACAATTGGATATAGTAATAATGGGTAACAAAACAGATAACCCAATCTCTATAACATCCCAGAGTTATCAATATAGACAAATTGTGTAAATGAATATCTTTACATCATGCCTCACTTGTTTAGTTAAAGCGCTCAGCGATTCTATAGCGGTAGAAGTGTAAAAAGCTGTAGAGGGGATAAAGTAGGGAAATAGATGATGTGCAGAAATGTTAATTAGATGTAAAACTATAGAACTAAAATTAGTTAATTATCATTTTCACATTATTTGTATAGAAGAAACGAATATTAGTTAATATTATATAATGAAATCAAAGAATATCATGGACATGCACACTAGATTTGAGGATTACCACAAATTTACATCTTATATAAGGCACTTATGACTTAAAATTATCTCTTTACAATAACTTTTTTGATTTATTTTAAAAGAGAACTGGTCAGTCATCCTCTATATATTAATATTGCTGAAGCGGATGCTAAATAGCGTTTATTTAGTGGGTGTAGCGGAAAATAGTAGGGCTTAAAGAATAACTATTGTTCATCAACACTAAATTGAAATAGCTTAGCAGCCAGAGAGCGCTATGGACTATAACAGGGATATTGCGGGGATTTAACTGCATAGAGCCTCACTACATATCTTTCAGAGTATCAACAATCATCAATATGCACTGGAATCAACAAGTGCTTTTATAGTATAAAAATAATGCGTCAGCCTCTTGCTCATCATCGTGCAACATTATCGAAAACAAAACCTGTTACCTATTGTCTCAGTATACTCGCCAACAACATTGATGAACAGCCCAAGGTAATAAGAGGAAACAAAAAATCTCGAGTCAAACAACAGTCTTAGTGAGCGATAAAATAACTTTCAATAGTTATATAGAATATATGAATATAAATAGTTCAACATTTGATCTCTCCTTGCAACCATGGAATTAATACATAATAGTCATCTATAATATGCTCCTCTAAAATAGAAAAAGATCATCTCTTAATCCCGCCTTTCTTCGACGACCCATGGAGATAGCCTATACACAGAAATAAAGAAGAAGCATACAATCAATCATAGCATCCTTAGCAAATAATATCCTAGCTATCACCGGTTAAAGCCTTGAATACATCAATTATTGAATGATCGACCATTGTCATTTGTCAAGGGCTAATGGAAACCTCGAACCTAGTCAGACTACCATACGTTGCCTTACATACATTTTCCTCTGTTTAAGACAACTAGATCCATCGTGATCCAGAGTACATGATCTGTCTGATCCTGATGGGCGACCCCAGGATACCCGTGTTTTGAATCCGCTAGAACCTTCGATTTTCGATGATTCCCTGGCACTTCCAATCTCAAAAGTCATCCACTTTGATGGTTCCATCTTTTAATTCGATCCACTTCTCGAAATAATTCCATTATCACCCGTGATCAACTCCCACCTGAGTTAATCTATCATCTTACTGCATCGTGCATCATCCCACAACTTTGCATCAATTCAACCCTGACCTCTCTGTCTTGAGTTCACAATCGAAGTACTAATCACCTTTGAGTTGCCTAACCTTCTTATGAAGCTTAATGTTCACTAAACTTCATACATAAGCACCCAAGAACACCCTCACCATGCTCGACCAAAATCAACTATCCATCACGTCACCTGATGGATCAGTATTGATCCTCATACTTGCCAAAAATGGCTAAGTGTCTGGACGTCTGAACTTCTTTCACCAAGAGCTTCCTATCGGCCCAACCTCATATCCATCCTTCCCAATGATTTTCCATGCCGGTCCATCAACGAGATCTTGAATGATTCCCTTAGACCCATAGGAATCACATCAAAATTGGCACATGACCTTCTTTTTACCCTAAGAAGTAACTCTCCAAATTTCAACACCTCACGATCAGTCTTTATGGATTAGTATCGGTCCATAGGCTATGGATAGGTATCGGTCCATCCACTTAGAGACTTTTGGCTAGAAATTTCTAGAGTGTTATTCTGGTATCTTCTAGGGCGTTTCCATCAAGTTTAGTCTGAATCTGATCATCTGAACCTCCAATTTGGTCTAATCATTGATCTTAAGTTCTACAGCAAACAACTCTAACAAACAACTCGAGCAATGCATTCAATTCAATCAAAACAAATAGCGATTCATCGAATCTTGATCATACAAACATACACATACATTAAACATGTCATAACACAATGGATCTAACACGATTTGAATATAAAGATGCACAAAAACATGATTAATCTAACAACTTACCGATTATATGGTTAAACTGGATTATCCTAGAATGTCTAAATCTGAATTAAACATATGTGATCAGATCTATGGTGAAATTAACACATATCATGAATTAATCATAATCTAACACATACAATCTGTAGTATCCGTGTGAAAGATATTTATCACTCACCAAATCCAAGATCCAATGCAAATCCAATGAACACAAATCTGGAGAGCGATGAGTATCCCTAAAATTAATGCAATATGATGAAATTTAATCTTTCCGGATGTAGATCTAGTCTATAGTCTATAGATGCGATTTAGGATGAATTAGAATGAATGGATGAAGAGATTAGTGTGACACCCGACATCCTTTAATGTCACCCATATGAGGATGCATTAAGTTCTGTGAAGTGCAATAATAATACATAGACTAATTTTACAAGACAAAATAAAGAGTGCAGGTGAAAAACTTTCTAAACTTTTATTTTGAACCAAATACAACATTACATTTTCAAATGTCACAAAGTCGTAATCATAAAAAATCTGTCTCATAAACCATCAAAGTACAAAACCATAAACTAATTTCCCTCATGTGCCATAATAATAAACATAAAAAAGAAACTGAAGTAGTATATAGGATGAGAAATAATCTAAGTCCAATCTGAATAGAATCACTGTGACTGCTACTGGCCACCGCCCAGAGAACTTGGAGGGGGAAAGGAAGAGAGAGAAGGAAAAACAAAATAGCTTATACATAAAGTCTGGCGAGTTCCAGTTATTTATATCATAAGCATGAAAGAAGTATCAAGACAGATCAATAATATTAGATGAGAAAATACAGTGAAACATGCAAGTATGTAGTAAGCGATACAAGGTAAGATCAAGTTAGCTTCTCATTCATATCCTAAACAAGTTTCTGCACCAACTATTAGAATATCAGGATTAGGTGTTACCCTAATTTATACCCAGTGAGAAGCTCTCCTACAGATGCGAATAACCACTTCTAGCCATGGTAGCCGGGGATATCAGTCTCGAACCCATCAACTTTAATGACATAGCCCTACTTGTCAGTGTTACAACGTCTTAGTTTTTCCTATCGGACCCATGCACACTCATGACTCTGCCGGAACACACATATACCCACCTCCAATATTTTGAATCTCTTACAATCCAGATCAGTAAAGCGTGCCCTGTCCCCTACCTAGTGTGATGCCCCGATATGGTACCAACAAGGATACTGACTGATATAGGTTCCAAACAGTAGATTAACACAAAACACACCTAGGAATATGCCACCAAGTAAAGTAGGATTTTAAGAGCCTTCCCAAGATATAAACAACAGACGTGAAACCTCTTAGCTTATTAATAGTCAGGTTTAATTTAATAGGTTTAAGTTCATTAATAAGCATCATATAACCCTATGTTATATTTTCTAGTTATAAATGACATTTCTAATTAAATGTAGCAACCCCTCCCCAAACACCTGCTCCGATGTATATAGATTTCAGTAACACGTTTTACTTAATTTACACCTGATCCTCATATCTTTACATAACATGTTCTACTTAATATGGAATTAAGTTGAACCTATTCAATTAACATGTTTACATATTATCCCAATTGTACAGTCAATGGTTTTCATGTTCTAATATGCCCAAATCTCCTTTTCATTGCCATTACAAGTTATTTCAATTTATCCTAAATTTATGCAATTCCAACGGAAATGGCCTAGGCTCTCAATAGTCTAGGCTCAGTGCAAAATAAAAAGGAAAAGGAGAAAAACAGATCCAACACAATAAATAAACTGTATAATTAGGCATAAGAATGCAAATAAAACTGAGACAAAAAAGGGGATAAGAATGATGTACATGTATAAGGTAATAGCTGAAGACGGGATATGTAATTAACAATAAAAGAACAATAACGTATAAACTTATAAATGTCGTTACTTTTCAGATCCAAATGATTTACTGTCAAAATACTTTTTAAATTACAAATTTAAATATAACTACAGCTCACAGTTATTTGAATTAGATCCAGAAAAGCCTGTGAAATAGTTGTTACAGAAGAAAAGTAAGAATTATCCCTTCAATCTCTGTACTGGAAGCACCCCGACATTTTTTTTAATTTTATCTCAGAAATAACTTGGAGGAGGAAGAAGATAAAATATTTTTGTGTGTAAGAAAATGGTGAGGCTTCTAGCCTATTTATAGATAAGTTAGGATAATCTAAACCATAGGATATTACGTTATCAAATCAAACTGTACACCTCAAGCTGAGTCAGCAAAGAATAAAGTACAAACACAATCCAGATTCAGGCGCGCGAATACTGCCTACTTTAAGGTGGGTCGACCCACCTTCACCATGGGTCGACACTAGTGTCGACCTTAGGGTTGACACATGGGCCGACCCATGTAGAGTTGGGTCGACTCCTGACCATTGCTCTCTGTGGTAAGTTAATTTAATTTTTATATATTATTTTAGTTTCAAACTTCTTTAATTCATAACTTCTTTATGCTTAGTCCGACTTACGAAAACCAAGAGTCTATCTGAACTAGAATTTCATAATGAACTTAGAGAAAAAAATCTGTTTTAATCAATTACGAATATTTTATTATTTAATATTCGTTTTATTACCTTCTTTATGTAATTATTGTGTATTAAATTATGGGGTGCTACATTCTCCCCTCCTTAAAGGAATTCGTCCCTGAAATCTTCAAGTTAAGAAGAATGTTATTATTTGAAACCTACACCCATCTACTTATCCATCAACCATAGGCATCCATTGTCCTGAAAATTTCTAATGCTTTGTATGAACATATGCAAAGGTGTCGTGTATATATGTACCTATACTAGTATAAAAAATTAGGTGGTCTACTAATTCAGTTGACCTCCTTAATGCAATATATGTCTGTGCAATGTAGCCAATATAGATGCAAAAGAATCCTAATTGTACATATAAATTCTATATATATGCACAATCATTTACCAAAATGCAACATCCATGTAATGATTCAACCATTTTCATTCATTGAAAATAAAAAAATGCACACACATCCATATGCAATATGTAAGTGCTTCAGCCAATCTAGTTCCTACTATGTGTATATATGAATCCACTAGCAAACACTTATATCCACTTGCAACCATCAAACATAACATGTCTCAAACACATGTTTTCAACCATAGGCTTTTATCTAGGGATCGAGATTCAAATGATAGGATAAACAAACTCAAATTCAAATGCTTAGGAAGGAATTAAATTAAGAACGTACTCACAGAAAGAAAAAGGTAAGAAGCATGAATCTTATCTTAGCATTACCATGTTGCGTCGTCACCATCTTCTCCTTATTGTACCTTCACTAGCTTGATCTCTTTATTTGGTAGCTTCTTAACTTCCGATCCAAGAATACAAGTAGGAACTTTCCTAATCGATGCCTCCTTCTCTATCTCTACATCCTCGAGTGTACTTGGCTCTACAACCTCTATTGAATCATGTAGACATTTCCTCAAGTTGGAAACATGGAACACGTCGTAAATTCCCGCCAGCCTCTCTGGTAGTCTAACTCTGTAGGTCATCTGGCTTATCCTCTCAACTATTATTAATGACCCTACAAATATTGGCGCCAACTTCCTTACTAAGCCATAGCAAACTACATTCCTCAAAGGTGACTCCTTGTTGATGACCATACCTCTTACCTCGAACTCTAAGACAGTCCTCCTTCTATCGGTGTATGACTTCTATCTGTCCTAAGTCGCTTTCATCCGTCTGTGAATAAGGTCTATCTTCTCAGAGGTCTCTCCAACCATCTCAGGCCCAAGCAGAAGTCTGTCCATAGACACCCACTAACATATTGGCGATCTACAGGGTCAACCATAAAGTGCCTCGAAGGGAGCCATACTAATACTCGACTGATAACTATTATTGTAAGCGAACTCAACCAATGGGAGATGCTCCTCCCAAGTCCCTCCGAAGTCTAGTATAGATAGTCTTAATAAATCCTCGAGAATCATATTAACCCTCTCGGTTTGTCCATCGATCTGGGGATGATAAGCTGTGCTAAGTCGTAACTGTGTACCTAGTGCCTCTTGCAAGCTCTTCCAAAACTCACTTGTGAAGGTTGGGTCACGGTCACTAACAATACTGTAAGGTACCCCATGAAGTCAGAAAATCTCTCTAGTGTATACCAATGCTAGCCAAGCTGTTGTCCTTTTGCTCTTAACAGGGTTAAAATGAGCAGTCTTAGTTAATCTATCTACTATAACCCATATACTGGTGTTTCCCTTCCTCAATCTGGGCAAACCATCAATAAAACCCATAGAGACACCCTCCCATTTCCACTGTGGAATATCTAGGGGATGAAGAAATCCGCCAGGTTTCCTTTATTCAGATTTCACTTGCTGATGAGTCAAACATCGGGCCATGAAATCTGCCACATCCTTCTTCATGTCAGTCCAATGAAAAACTCTTTTCAAATATCTGTACATCTTGTCACCACCCGAATGGATAGTCATCCGAGAGTGATGAGCTTCCTCAAGAACTATCCTCAACAAGTCTCCAACTCTAGGAACAACCAGCCTTCCATCTCGACGTAGCCACCCTTTTTCGTCCATAGAATATCTAGCTAGGTGATAAGAGGTCCCTCCTTTACAGAATCTACCCAAAATGTCCACTAACTGTTGATCCTTTCGTTGTATGGATCCAATATGCTCCACAAGAGTAGGTCGCACCTCCAACGATGCCAACAAACCAAGCGTAAAATCCGTAGATGGTCTAAAATCAAAGATCTAGATAAACTTTAAGCTCAACCTCTCTATGAAAAAGGACGCAAGGTCATCCTTTGCCACCTCAATACGTCCACAACCACATTCCCTTTGCCCGTGGTATACGCTATCTCAAAATCGTAGGACACAAGGAACTTCATCCATAGTTTCCACCTTAAATTGAGATTCTTCTGTAAGAACAAATATTTGAGCGACTTGTGATTCATGTAGAGCTCAAGTGTTTCTCTGAGTAGATAATGTCGCCAAGACTTAAGTACGAACACTATTGCAGTCAATTCCAAGTCATGGGTAGTGTAGTTCTTCTTGTAAATTATTAATTTCCTACTTCCATAGTAGAACACCCTACCTTATTGCATCAACACATCACCTAAACCCGTGCCTCAAGCATCCATGTAGACCCTAAACACCTTGCTACCATCGGGAAGAGTCAGAACATGGGGTTGATGTCAGAACCCTCTTTAACCTCTAGAATGAATCCTCGCAATCAATGCTCCAAGCGAAAATGAAATTCTTCTTCTTTAGATGGGAGAGCGGAGCTGAGATCCATGCAAATTCCTTAATGAACTTTCTATATTAACTCTCTATTCCCAAGAAGCTCCTAACCTTTGTCGCATTCTTAGGGGCTTTCCAATTTCGAACTGCGACAACTTTAGCGGGGTCCATCTCTATTCCATTCTTGGAAAAAACATGCCCTAGGAACCTTACTTCATTTCATTAGAAATGACACTTAGAAAATTTAGCCTTAAGCTGATGCGATAAGTGTTTGACATGCTTTTCCTCCCTCCTCGAGAAAACCAGAGTATCATCGACAAAAAACATAACAAATTTATTTAGGTACTCCCTAAACACCCGACTCATTAAATCCACGAAGTATGCTTATGCATTGATCAACCCATTAGGCATGACCAACCACTCAAAGAAACCATCCGGAGCCCTGAAAGTCATCTGGTTGATACAATCATCTGCTATCCATAACTGACGAAATCCCGTAGGTAGCAGATGAAATCCCATGACAAGATCCAATTGTGGGAAAACCGAAGAACCTACTAGCTGGTCAAATGTAATAACCCGAAAATCCGAGCCAATTTAAAATTTTTATTTTGGCAATTCTGATGAATTTTGAATATTTGAAATGAATTATTTCAAATAATAACGACGAGAAATTTATTTTGAATAGAATTCGAACGTATATATTTATATAGATCGTCGTTAGAATATAAATATTTATTTTTAATTATAAAGGAATTGAAAATGGCGCGGTAGTTCGAAAATTCGATTCCAAAGTTCAAATGAATGTACAAGATTCAAAATAAACCGGATTTTAGCGAAACCAAAAATATTTGAATCTATTTGAAAATATCTTTCCAACGAATTCGAAAAACTGAAATTTCATAGCGGGAACAAAAGGATATGTCCAGTTGAAAATTCAGAATAGTCGCTATGGAATTCTGGCCCTTAAAAATAGCCATTTTGCAAATGACCTCGGTTTTCGATGAAACCACTTTTGTTGGATTCAGGATGTCAAGTACAACTAGATTCCAAATTTCGTGATTTTTCGAATCAATATGTGAGCGTGGCAAAGGAAAACGCGTTTGACCAGTTTCAGTTGATTTTAATCGACTGGAAAATGGCCATTTTTCAAACGGTCTCAGAATTCGATAAAATTAGTTTTGTTATGACCGTATCGTCAATACGAAGTTAGAAAATATTTTTCGAGAATTTTTAGAGTCAGTATGTGTTCCCAGTAAATTGAAATGCGCGTTCAAATTCAATATATAGAGTTATATTTTTTATTTTGATGAAAACTGATCGAAATGATCGAATCAGCTTGCGATACATATCCCATTGTGTTCGGAATGGGGGTAATTAACTAGGGGCGACAGTCGTTGGGTCTTGATTGGAGTCCGAACAAAAAGTCAACCCTTGTTGAAAATAAAGTAAAATAATATATATTTTTTTATATAACCCCCTACCCCTTTCGTTCTCTCTCCCTCCTCCCTTTTCTAATCGACAGAACAAAAGAAAGAAAAAAAACCGCGATCTCGTCGATGCCGTCAGCCCATCGCCGGAGCCGCCCTTCGCTCAACCGTGCCTCCACCCTCGACCCCTCTCCACGCCGCCATACCCTTTCTCTCTCCTCCTCCTTAAACCTCCCACCCGCAAGCATCTCACCCAAACCCCCTTTAAGCCATCGCCTCGCCTGAAACTGCCGCTGTAGGGCCCCTTCCCCTGCGCCGAGCATCTGACGCCCTCCCCGACCCTCCGATCTCCCCAGCGCCCTCCAACAACCTCCACCCCCGGTGATAAAGAAATGTAAGTATTTTTCTTTGTATAATTAATTTTTTTGGGGCTGTAATTAAATTTTTAGGAGGGTATGACATTCTTTTTCATAAAGATGTGATTTTATATCGAGTACATAACATAAAAATGCGATTTTTAATTGTGAAGAGTTGAGATTAAAAATGTGATCTTTATCCTTAAAACATTGAAATAAAAATATAATTTTTATATGTGTAGCGATGAAAAGATTATATTTTTATTAGAACAAAGATTAGATTTTTATAGTTAGAAAGACAAGATTTTTATAACGATAAAGATAATATTTTTAACTATGAAAAGATAATATTTTTGGAATAGAAAAGGTCAGATTTTTATACTATAAACATCGAGATAAAAATATGATTTTTAATTATAATTTTTAGAAATATAAAGATTTGATTTTTATTTATATGTATAACAAATAAAGAAGTGATTTTGTTACAATGAAATGGTGAAATAAAAATGTGATTTTTATTATACGTATAGCATTATAAAGATAAGATTTTTATAGTTTGAATGGCAATGTAAAAATATAACCTTTATAGAGAAAGTAGCGATGGGAAAATATAATCTTTACAGTATATGTAGTGATTATAAAAGTATGATTTTTATATAGTAGAAATAATAAAAATATGATTTTTATATAGTAAAAATAATAAAAATACGATTTTTTTTATATATTATATAGATAGTAAAAATTTGATTTTCATATATGTAGCAAACACGGACGAAGAAAGTGACAAAAGGCGAGCACGATGATGATTTTCTACATATGAAGGGTCGTGGCGTTTGGTTTAGCTCTTGGTGAGAACTCCTCACTTTTATTTTAAATTCTAGTTGAAATATATACTAGGATGCAGACGGTGCTTAGCAGCACCCGACACCCGTCGTCCACAGACCATGGATGACTTATTTGTTTGGTTGCTGTGTTGTGAAATTTGATTGTGTGATGTGGAATGAAATAAAATATTTTATGATGGAAAATATTTTATAGTTAAAAATATGATTTTTAGCGTGTATATAAAATAAATAGTAATAAATAAATTGGACGATTTGTTTATATACACTGATTTGACTGATATTGATTGGGACGGTAAATTTTACACATCGCCCAACTGCAAAAATAAAATTTGTGTTTGTTGATTTGAAACCCCACACGGGTATTGGGATGATATTTGACGTACACTAATCTCGATTGTTTAGTTGTATGTCAATCGATGGGTTGACGGACTATGTAAGCGTTAATTATTTGTATTTAATGCTTACGCAGTTGTGTGGTGCACTCTGGATGATGGTTGATGATTTATCGTTGTTGTTATACATCTGTTGTAGGGAATCCATACAATAAACGTTATATGGTAATTGATTGGGCCTCATTCCCATTTGGAAAATAAGAAGTATAAATTCATGTGTTGGATAGAGATATATATTCTTGTGTTGAATAGAAGTATAAATTAATGTGTTGAATAGAAAAACAAAAATTCATGTGTTGAATAGAAATATAAATTCATGTGTTGAATAGAAATATAAATTCATGTGTTGAATAGAAATATAAATTCATGTGTTGAATAAAAATATATATTCATGTGTTGAATAGAAAAATATAAATTTTTGTGTTGGGTAGAAATATATATTCATGTGTTGAATAGAAAATTATTATTTCATGTGTTGAATAGAAATATATATTCATGTGTTGAATAGAAGTATAAATTCATGTGTTGAATAGAAAAACAAAAATTCATGTGTTGAAGAAAATATTCATTTGTTGAATAGAATAACGAAGTTGTTGAAATATATAAAGCCGTGTTGGTTAGATTGACGCCATTTTGAAACGAACGATATTTATATCGATTATATTAGTTTTTAAAATGAATATAGAAAAGGAAGTGATTTCAAAATATAACGTTTTGAAAATATTATCATTTATAGATTAATGATATGGAATATTCAATTTTGACTAGAAATTGAATATGAAGTTGAAATCGTTTTGAAAACGAATTTAAAACGATTTATAAAATTCGTTTTAAAAGGAAATCGACGAAATATATATAATATATATTATATATGTGGAATGGCCTGAATAAAACGCGCCACGCCGCGGCAGTTCGCGAATTTCAACCATTAACATCGAATGGATATTACGGGAGATCCGACCGTCGGATTCTCCTAAAACCGGAACCATTGGGTTCGTATCGAAAAGAGCTTTCTAACGAATATTAGAAATTTGAAATCTAACGGTTGGATCTGGAATTATGTCCAAATCAAATTTGGAAAAGGTCATTGTAAGTGCAGTTCGATGGTCGTTGATGGAAATCAACTGTACGGGCCTTGATAAAATTATTAAAAATAGTAATAATTTGTGTAAAATCATAAGAAATGATTTGTGAAGAATTGGGATGAAAAATTCCAAATTTGAAAGATAAAAATAGATTTTTATCGAAATGAACTAGTTTTGAACTAGAATTATAATTCATTTATTTTTGAAATAAATAAATCGGATTTAAAATGGTTTTGAAAATAACCAGAATTTCCAATAATTGAATTGGAATGGATTTGAATCGAAATTATCTTTGGAATATTTCGATGTTGGATTTCGTGAGTATACAGATATTGTTATGGAAATTTGAAAGATATATTTATATTGTTATTTCCAATACGATATTTGTTGGTCGTAGAATTTGCTATCGAATATAAGCCGATATATTTTCTATTCAGAGCCTTGTGTTTAATATCAAATGTGATTTGGGTTTGTCGTGGATGGTGTCTTCATTAACACTGTTCTTAAACCAGTTGAGAAAAAGATTTAATCTTTTTATTTAGATTTAATTAAGTGTACCAATTAAATGGTATTTAATTGGAATTAAATTGGAATTGATTTTTGGGTTTATCGTGAATGGTGTTTTAAATAACACTTGTTCTTTAACCCGATAATTAATAGAATGTGATTTTGGGTTTATCGTGGACCGTGTTTTAAATGACATTGGTTCTTTAACCCAGTTAAAGACAAGATATTGATTTCTGTGAAGATTAAAACTAAGTGGGGTTTTAATGATTCTTTAATTAGATTGAAATGGTCGAGAATGGAGTATCAACAGTTTTGCTCCAGGCGATAGTTAAATCTTTAGTTAGATTTTAACGTGAAATGGTAATTGAATTCACCGATAACATCATGGTGTTAGATATGAAGTATGACCAGTTTTACTTCATGGGATGAATAGGTTGGGATTGGGAAATAAAATAAATGATTACTTCGGTGTGGTTCGCTAATCCCGACTAGTTTGAATTGATATTCAAAGAAGATTAAAGAATAAATTTAAAGAATTTATCTTTGATAAAATTAATGGGATCCTTTCCCAAAGTATAAGAATATTTGAATAAAAGAATATTCTGAATTGGAATGTGGCGTATGTTGTGTTTGTGTAACACTTGTTTATTATATACGCGAGTTATTCAGAAAGACCGGGTTTATCCCATTCTGAATAACAAATTCGACGTGGTGTCGAAGATGAAGACGGTGGTTGAAAACCGGAGGTCTTCACGTCGTTTGGATAATTACTGATGATCTTGATTGGGTCGTACACCCAAGAGGAGGGAATCAGTTAGTGATCGTCCAGACGTACTTGGAGATCGATGGATATGCGAGGTACCAGGTGCCTCCGGTTTCGTTCAGACCCAGAACGAACTTGTAAATGGACTGTGTGTCTGACATTGGATTTTATTCTGTGTGATTGATTTCTATTAAATATATATCTGTTTGGCGGTAGAGAATTTATTCTCTTGCTTAACGCCCTTCTCTGAGACGTACGAGCTCAGAGGTTATATATTGATGGATATCAAACGCATGGAGTGAATTGCCTGTGTGGCATGCTTAAGTGGTAATATGATCAAGGCTTCTGTTGAAAAGCAAAGTCTTGTGGTTGATGATCAAAGCACGGCCTGTGTGGCATAGCTTTGTGTAGCGTTGATTCTCGAGCCTCACACCCCGGTAGTGGACCAGAAATGGGAGAAGATCTCAGGGAGGGCATGCGTTTCCTTCTAGCTAGAAGTGGCGTCAGTGGTTTTACACGCCCTGATGAGTTTGACTCATGTGGTTGTTGCTATTGCGAGGCGCCTCAGATATATCGGTGACTGTGTAGAGCCGATGGAGTCATTTGGCTCATTTTCGCCCCAAAGGGCGGGGGAACGTAGTGTCCAGGGTTTAAGTTTAATCCACATCGGTGGACCGGCCCTAACGATCCAAGGGTCACTCGAGCTCTGATCCTGAGACATGGTAGGCTAGATTGTCTCGAATCGGTAGAGGACTATCTTTTGCCTCGGTTCACAGATGGAAATCCAACTTCCAATACGTGACTTTGCGATTTTGATTGTATAACCTATATATGGCGACATAGTGGTATGGGGCACTTATGCCGTCTATGATTGATATTTATGATTTGAAGTTGTTTTATACACTATACACTTACAGTAATAATAAAACATGAAATTTCCCGTACCAAGCATTCTTGGCTATTATAAGGTAAAAACCCTATCCTTCGGCTTGCGTTGCATTGTGTGATGGGACCTGGGTCTTATAATAGCTTCATTTTTCTTCATTTAGCATTACGCTGTTTGTTTTATGCACTGGTATTCTTGGGAGGAAACCCATTCCGTGTTATACGGCATGGTCCCTTGATTTATCTAACTTTAAAATAAAGATTAATAACTGTTTTAGTTCTCACACCAGTCACATGACTGACCTGGAGTTTATTGTTTTAACCTAAACTCTGGGTGCCCTTATTTTGACATGGGCAGCTAGTAGTTTTGGTTTTGCAGATTTATATTCACAGGATCCTGGTTTATAGCTGGAACGATACTCGAAAAGCTCTGTATCCGTGTTTTACTTTCAGTTGTGGTTTGTATTATTTTTCCGCTACTATGTAATTTATTGTAATCTCTGATATTTATCGAATGTATTTTATTCATTCATGCTCTGTATATTCTTGTAACTGATGAAATTGTGGTAATATACAATGAAATGTTCTTCTGTTTGCGTTCGAATTTGTCGTGTTCTCAAAACAATCAGGGGTTTCGAACGGTCTTGTTCGGTTTAGCGACTGATTCGGATCGAGCGAAATTCCCGATCGTTATATTTGGTATCAGAGCTTTGGTTTACAAAGCTCGAGAACAAGACACGTTAGAACCATACGGAAGAATTCATCAGAGACTGGATTAGTAATATCCAATAAGAATGACTCGTTAGAGATGGGATCAATAGTATCCTAGAACGAGTGTGAAGATTTTATTTTTAAAATGAAAACAAATTTTGTTTTGAAAATAAAATTCAAATATACATATTTGATTATTTATTATATATTGAATTTGGACAATCCAGTATAAAAAGATTTTGCAAATACGTCTGATCCACGGGTATTCGAAGTTTTAATATACTGGATAGATATAAAATCACACTCTAGTCGCCCGGAGATGGTTCTGATGATCGCTATAGTTCGAACATCATCAGAATTGGTATTCGAGTTTCGAAGGTGTGATATTTATATATTTCCTATTGACTGGTGCGAGAACCAAAACTAGATAGGGCTTATTGTTGTGACTTAGCATCAAAAATCTGATTTTTTAGATATGTATCAAATTTATGTGATTGAAATGATAATCAACTAATTGATTGTTGATTGTGTTGTTTGACTATTGTTTGTTTAATTAAATGTTGAACCATATAACCAAATTGTAGTCAAATAGTGAATTGTATTGAAAATTAGTCGCATTTGTATACATATACATGTCCTTACATTGAACAGGTCATAGCAAGGAGGCTAGAGAAGAAGAAGCCCGACAAATAGGTACATGTTTACAAATTTATTGGGTTTGGATGATTTTATGAGCCGATTGGCTAGCCGCTTGGCTAGCCGCTTGGCTGTTTCTTTTTCTTTTTGGATTGATGAGGGCCATGGGAGGCTATTTGAAATATCCCTAAGTCCCCGGTGCAGGGGAGGTTAGGGCGAATTTTTTTGGAAATTTAGGGTGTTAGCCAAATTTTTGAAAAATTTGAAAAGTTCTTAGAAACTGAAAAGTTGAAGAACTTAAGCCATAACGAAAATAATGAAAGTTGAGTTGATTAGTTAAACAACTTTCAGCTTCGTTCCTTTTCGGGGACGAAAAGTTTTAAGTGGGGGAGATTGTAATAACCCGGAAATCCGAGCCAATTTAAAAAATTTATTTTGGCAATTCTGATGAATTTTGAATATTTGAAATGAATTATTTCAAATAATAACGACGAGTAATGTATTTTGAATAGAATTCGAACGTATATATTTATATAGATCGTCATTAGAATATAAATATTTATTTTTAATTATAAAAGGAATTGAAAATGGCGCGGTAGTTCGAAAATTCGATTACAAAGTTCAAATGAATGTACATGATTCAAAATAAACCGGATTTTAGCGAAACCAAAAATATTTAAATCTATTTGAAAATATCTTTCCAACGAATCCGAAAAACTGAAATTTCATAGCGGGAACAAAAGGATATGTCCAGTTGAAAATTCAGAATAGTCGCTATGGAATTCTGGCTCTTAAAAATAGCCATTTTGCAAACGACCTCGGTTTTCGACGAAACCACTTTTGTTGGATCCGAAATGTCAAGATATTGCTAGATTCCAAAATTCGTAATTTTTCGAATCAATATGTGAGCATGGCAAAGGAAAACGCGTTTGACCAGTTTCAGTTGATTTTAATCACTGGAAAATGGCCATTTTTCAAACGGTCTCAGAATTCAATGAAATTTGTTTTGTTAGGACCGTATCGTTAATACGAAGTTAGAAAATATTTTTCGAGAATTTTTAGAGTCAGTATGTGACCCCAGTAAATTGAAATGCGTGTTCAAATTAAATATATAGAGTTATATTTTTGATTTTGAAGAAAACTGATCAAAACAATTGAATTAGCTTGCGATACATATCCCATTGTGTTCGGAATGAGGGTAATTAACTAGGGGCGACAGTCGTTGGGTCTTGATTGGAGTCCGAACAAAAAGTCAATCCTTGTTGAAAATAAAGTAAAATAATATATATACTTTTATATAACCCCCTACCCCTTTCTTTCTCTCTCCCTCCTCCCTTTTCTAATCGACAGAACAAAAGAAAGAAAGAAAAAACCGCAATCTCGTCGATGCCGTCATCCCATTGCCGGAGCCACCCTCCGCTCAACTGCGCCTTGAAACACCCCACCTCTGTTAGGGTCACTCTCAAAGGGAATGCCCTAATTTTGGTGGAGGTTTATAAGTATAAGTCACAGATATACAAGACAGATATAATAACACCTATTTTTGAGCAGCGGAAAACAACAACTTTTATTTCTTCAAAATACGTGTTACACAAACCATACCATAATCTGCTTTATAATACTTCCAAAATCATAACTGTCTTGATTACATTATTTAAAGAAGCATAAAGAAAACATAAATAAACTGCAAAAGTCCGCTAATTGCTGTCCAAAGCCATAGTCCAAAATGGAAAAGATCCAAGCAATACATTCTTTCTCTTCAAGCTGGATGCGAAAACTGATCAAGCTGCGGTATTCCCTCCCTGAGAACCTGGGGGGGAAACGAAAGAAAAAGAGGCGAAAGGAAAAAGGGTCAGTCATAAAGACTGAGTAAGTTCTAGTGACTTCCAGTGTAAAAACGGTTAAAACAACCTGTCATGAATGAACTGGAACTAAACTTAAGAATAGTGTCAAGGTGAACAAGATAGACTAAGGTGATCAGGATAAGTCAAGACAAGTCAAGTAAAGCATCACATGTTCGAGATTCGTTGCATCGACTGTACTAGTATACTAAGCCCATATCACAAGTTAATCACGAAATAAATCCCACGGCCCAATGTCATGAAATGACCCTGAAACGGGGTCTGACCCAAGTACGAGGTCCTACGGAGCGGTTATCTAGTCGATCGGCTCCCTACAAGTTTAGCTCGTCAAGTGTCCGTGTCATACGGCTAATCACGAATGTAGTCACCTGTGCTGGGTCCACCTTCGGGTGTATCAACCCTAGGGTGTCAACCCCTGACACGATTCAAGATGCACAGATAAATCTACGGATACCCAGTGTCTGCCCCGGATACGTGCACGTTCGTAGTCCACCGAACCTACACTGGCATACCCCACTGCCGTCGTTCACCTCTTACAATCAGCCCAGTAATCGTGCCCCCACCCGGCCTAGCCCCAGGGTACCTTGATACTTCTAGAGGGTTACTGCTGAAAGGGGTCGTGTCTAGGGTTTCGCCTAATAGATTAGGTCATGTAATTCGTGACCTAACCCGCCTAACAGATTAAGTCATGTAATTCGTGACTTAATCCTTTTCTAGTCTAGTCATGTCAAGATGGTTAAGTATGTCATTTCAGTTCGCGACTTAACCCGCCTACGTGTCATGTCAAGTTGGCTAAGTGTTGTCGTTTTCAAGTTCATGACTTAGCCCTACAAATCGTGTTCAAATTGGTTAAGTTGTCTTTTCATGTTCATGACTTAACCCTAATTGGCATTAATTGATTCGTTAATGCACCGAACCACTCACATTGGATCCTATTGTTCGTAGCCACTGGATTTGCCGGGCGGTTCCGGGCAGGTTTACGCTACGAACTCAACCCAACCTCGGGTTTCAAGCGCGATGTGACCAACTACCCACATTGGATCCTATTGTTTGTAGCAACTGGATTTGCCGGGCGGTTCCGGGCAGATTTACACTACAAACTCAACCCAACCTCGAGTTGGCTACTTTCTTGTTTTCTAAGGTCATGCCCATGTTCTTATCAGATTTTATGATATTTCCATAGCATGTTCATATGTCAATTTCGTGCCCAACTAAGGCATGTTTAAAGTCAAGTTTATGGCAAGTTCAAGTCAAGTTTTCGTGCCATATTTCATGTTCTACTTATGCCAAATTTCACTGTTTATGCTTATAATTAATTCAAGTTTTGCCTATTCTACCCAATCGTATCCCCAACGTATATAAACGTACTTCGTTTATAAGCATAAACAATTCAAGAGATAAAGGGGAATAACACCAAACATGTGATAGGCATATGTGACAATTTCAACATTACTTGCATAATAAACAGGCTATAACATATCACATGGTTTCAATACTATTATGATGATAACTTGGCATAGTAATGATTCCCACTTAATTTAACATGATGATTTCAACTTTACATCATAGGCATAATAATCATTGCGGGCATAATAATAATTTTATTATAAACATGAAACATTAAAGGCATAGAAATCCTAATAGGCATAGTGGATTCCAATTTAGCATTTTTAACATAATAATTCTCATAGACATAATGATTCCAATTTATCATAATGATTCTCATCTAACATTATAAACATAATGGTTCCAATTTAGCATTTTTAACATAATGATTCTCAACTAACATAATAATTCCAATTTAGCGTTTTTAACATAATGATTCTCAATCAACATAATAGACATAATGATTCCAATTTAACGTTTTTAAAATAATTAACATGATAGACATAATGATTCCAATTTAGCGTTATTAACATATCTAACATTATAAAAATAATAATTCCAACTTTTCATCATAACCTAGCAATACCCTATTTTTCATTAATCATGATGGGTATAATAACACCACAGGCATAATTCCATCAATATTCATAGCCATGATTTAATTAGCATCATAGGCATGGTTTAATCAACATAAAGATTTCAATAAACATAGTGATTCCATGGACATGTATTAGTCCAACTTGCCAAACAATTAAACCCAAGTGATTCATAACAACATCAAAATCATGACAAGTTCAACTTGCAACGTTGCCATAGCAATATCCCCAAATTATAATTCAAAGATAAACAATATAAACAATGGATTAACAATAGTTCCTAAATCCGGTTTCAATTCATGGCATGTCCATATTGTTTTAGCGTTTTTGCCTAAAAAGTAACATAGAACTTACAATATGAAGCAAATAATCCAAATAAAAATCCCAAATCAAATAGTCCCAAATTCGTTGTCTAAAGCGTCGTAGATGTTGTAGCTTCTAGTTGTAGCCTTCAAGAATCGTCCTCCATCTTCTATAATTTTATTCTTTATATTTTTAATTCAGAGCTCTAGGTTTAATGGCGGCGGCCTGAGGCTAAAATGAAATAGTATGATTTAGGCTAGGTCTTAGGTCCTTTTTATAATGTTTGTGAGTTGTTTTATACCGTCGATGGAGCTTGATTCAATGATAGCCGTTCGTTTGAAGGAGAGGCCAATCCGGAGCTGACACCTAGCCCTAGTGACAAGGCAAGGCTCAGAAAATCGACCAAGCATAGACCAGGCCAGCCAGGGTGGGCTGGGTTCGACCTGGCTCTGGGGCCAGGTCGACAGCCCTGTCGACCTGGCTAGCCCAGGTCGACTGCCAAGTCGACCTGGGTGCCTTAGGCGGGAATTTTCCCGCCCTGGCCAATAGGGCCCGATTTTGAATTTTAAACTTGTTTTCTGAGCTGTTTTCGTCTGTTTGAATTTTAACTTGAATTCTGAAACTTCCGGAGGCCATATTTTCTTCATACGGACTCCGTTTTTCGAAAACTCGGACTCTATTTCGCGTATTTTTCCGAGACGAACACAATGGCGTATCCCGTTTCCATTAATTCTTTGATTTGAAATTAATTATACTTTAATTTGTGAATTTCACTGTTATAGAATACACGGGGTGTTACATTCTCCCCCACTTAAAAGGATTTCGTCCCCGAAATCTTCAAGTTAGGAGGAATGTAAATCCTAACATCCAATCATCCATCTACTCATCCATCAAACACGAGTATCCATTGTCCTTAAAAGACTTCTAATGCTTTATGATCATATGCGAAGTGTGTGTATATGTTCCTTAGCTAATGCTAATGATCAGGCCTGATTGATCTTCTAAATGCAAAATATGTTTAGTGAAATGAATCCAATATGTATGCAAATTTTTCCTATTATAATTCATAATTTCTACATGAGTGCTCGAACATTCAATCATATGCAACAACCAAGTGATAGCACAACCAAGTTTCAAAAAAAAAATAAACACTCATGCATATGCAACAAGAAAATGTGTCTGAGCCGATCTTGTGCCTAATGTGTATTCATGCATCCATGAGCAACCACTTGCGACCACTTGCAACCATTTCGCAATCATAACATGTTTCAATTACATGTTTACATCCAAAAAGATTCTAACTATGGTTCTCAAGATAGGATTGAGGAGAGAAATAAGATAATTAAAGCATCTAGAATAGGTTAACGATGTACCGCCAGAAGGTCCGGTCTGCTTCTCAGGGCAGTCTTTGCTGATGTGTCCAGTCTTCCCACAATGAAAACATTCACCGTGCTTTCTCTTCCTCTTTCTACAATCCTTGGCTATGTGCCCTTCCGTACCACAGTAATTGCATTTCCTTTTATCGCGTGAGTTGTTGTTCTTGCCTCCCTTCTCGGAGTCTACCTTCTTATTCTTAGAATCGTTAGGCTTGACCTCTTTCTTCCCTTGAGAGTTTTCTGCCTCTGTCTCCTTCTTGCCCTTATCTTCCTCGTTCAGCAATGCCATCTGCACCAACCTTTCGTACGTAGCTCCCATGGGTATATGGGTCATGGCCAAACTGTGTAATGGCTCATTCAACCCTTTGACAAAGCGGAGAGCCTTCTTGTGCGGGGTGTTGACTAGGTCCAGTCCGAACCTAGCCAGCTCATCGAATTGATTAACATACTCTTTGACTGTCATATTCCCTTGCTTAAGAAATAAGAATTTTTCCAACTGAAGACTCCTTTCAGCTTCTGAGAGAAATTTAGCCTCAAACCTTGCCCTAAAATCCTCCCATGTTTCCACTGGTCTTTCTGCATTAGTGACTTCCCACCAGTAGGAAGCTTCACCTTTTAGTAGCCACACCGCCAGTTGTACCTTCTGCCTATCTTCTACCTCAAAGATGACGAATAAGTCCTCGGTTTCCTTTAACCAATTCCTAGCTGCCACGAAGGACTCAGTTCCATGAAAGTCCTTTCCTCCCATAGCCTTAAAATCTTTACATATCTTAGCAAAAGTGTTTCCCCGTGGAGGAGGTGGAGGAAGAGGTGCTGCTGCAGCTGGATGATTTCCTGCAGCAGGGGGAGGAGGAATGGTAGGACCTGGCTGGGTGGCCCTTGCTTCTAAGAATCGTCTAAACCAACCAGGTATTGGTACACCCTCTGGTAAGTTAAGTTCTTCGGACATGCTGAAACAAGAAGGATAGATTCAAAACGAAGGATAAGAGATAGTACCTATGGCTTTGGGGGACTTTGCCTTTTTAAAATAAAATAATATTTTATCTTTTAAAAATGCTTCTTTAAATTTTCTTTCGAAAATAAATTTTCAAAACTTTTTATCTTATCTGGTAAACCTATGCTCTGATACCAAGTGAAACACCCCACCTCCGTTAGGGTCACTCTCAAAGGGAATGCCC
The DNA here is from genome assembly GCA_030737875.1 of Allium sativum. Lineage (NCBI taxonomy): Eukaryota > Viridiplantae > Streptophyta > Magnoliopsida > Asparagales > Amaryllidaceae > Allium > Allium sativum. The sequence goes on along the minus strand of CM060918.1, from coordinate 1,021,064,499 downwards.
TAATTTTGGTGGAGGTTTATAAGTATAAGTCACAGATATACAAGACAGATATAATAACACCTATTTTTGAGCAGCGGAAAACAACAACTTTTATTTCTTCAAAATACGTGTTACACAAACCATACCATAATCTGCCTTATAATACTTCCAAAATCATAACTATCTTGATTACATTATTTAAAGAAGCATAAAGAAAACATAAATAAACTGCAAAAGTCCGCTAATTGCTGTCCAAAGCCATAGTCCAAAACGGAAAAGATCCAAGCAATACATTCTTTCTCTTCAAGCTGGATGCGAAAACTGATCAAGCTGCGGTATTCCCTCCCTGAGAACCTGGGGGGGGGGGAAACGAAAGAAAAAGAGGCGAAAGGAAAAAGGGTCAGTCATAAAGACTGAGTAAGTTCTAGTAACTTCCAGTGTAAAAACGGTTAAAACAACCTGTCATGAATGAACTGGAACTAAACTTAAGAATAGTGTCAAGGTGAACAAGATAGACTAAGGTGATCAGGATAAGTCAAGACAAGTCAAGTAAAGCATCACATGTTCGAGATTCGTTGCATCGACTGTACTAGTATACTAAGCCCATATCACAAGTTAATCACGAAATAAATCCCACGGCCCAATGTCATGAAATGACCCTGAAACGGGGTCTGACCCAAGTACGGGGTCCTACGGAGCGGTTATCTAGTCGATCGGCTCCCTACAAGTTCTAGCTCGTCAAGTGTCCGTGTCATACGGCTAATCACGAATGTAGTCACCTGTGCTGGGTCCACCTTCGGGTGTATCAACCCTAGGGTGTCAACCCCTGACACGATTCAAGATGCACAGATAAATCTACGGATACCCAGTGTCTGCCCCGGATACGTGCGCGATCGTAGTCCACCGAACCTACACTGGCATACCCCACTGCCGTCGTTCACCTCTTACAATCAGCCCAGTAATCGTGCCCCCACCCGGCCTAGCCCCAGGGTACCTTGATACTTCTAGAGGGTTACTGCTGAAAGGGGTCGTGTCTAGGGTTTCGCCTAATAGATTAGGTCATGTAATTCGTGACCTAACCCGCCTAACAGATTAAGTCATGTAATTCGTGACTTAATCCTTTTCTAGTCTAGTCATGTCAAGATGGTTAAGTATGTCATTTCAGTTCGCGACTTAACCCGCCTACGTGTCATGTCAAGTTGGCTAAGTGTTGTCGTTTTCAAGTTCATGACTTAGCCCTACAAATTGTGTTCAAATTGGTTAAGTTGTCTTTTCATGTTGATGACTTAACCCTAATTGGCATTAATTGATTCGTTAATGCACCGAACCACTCACATTGGATCCTATTGTTCGTAGCCACTGGATTTGCCGGGCGGTTCCGGGCAGGTTTACGCTACGAACTCAACCCAACCTCGGGTTTCAAGCGCGATGTGACCAACTACCCACATTGGATCCTATTGTTTGTAGCAACTGGATTTGCCGGGCGGTTCCGGGCAGATTTACACTACAAACTCAACCCAACCTCGAGTTGGCCACTTTCTTGTTTTCTAAGGTCATGCCCATGTTCTTATCAGATTTTATGATATTTCCATAGCATGTTCATATGTCAATTTCGTGCCCAACTAAGGCATGTTTAAAGTCAAGTTTATGGCAAGTTCAAGTCAAGTTTTCGTGCCATATTTCATGTTCTACTTATGCCAAATTTCACTGTTTATGCTTATAATTAATTCAAGTTTTGCCTATTCTACCCAATCGTATCCCCAACGTATATAAACGTACTTCGTTTATAAGCATAAACAATTCAAGAGATAAAGGGGAATAACACCAAACATGTGATAGGCATATGTGACAATTTCAACATTACTTGCATAATAAACAGGCTATAACATATCACATGGTTTCAATACTAGTATGATGATAACTTGGCATAGTAATGATTCCCACTTAATTTAACATGATGATTTCAACTTTACATCATAGGCATAATAATCATTGCGGGCATAATAATAATTTTATTATAAACATGAAACATTAAAGGCATAGAAATCCTAATAGGCATAGTGGATTCCAATTTAGCATTTTTAACATAATAATTCTCATAGACATAATGATTCCAATTTATCATAATGATTCTCATCTAACATTATAAACATAATGGTTCCAACTTAGCATTTTTAACATAATGATTCTCAACTAACATAATAATTCCAATTTAGCGTTTTTAACATAATGATTCTCAATCAACATAATAGACATAATGATTCCAATTTAACGTTTTTAACATAATTAACATGATAGACATAATGATTCCAATTTAGCGTTATTAACATATCTAACATTATAAACATAATAATTCCAACTTTTCATCATAACCTAGCAATACCCTATTTTTCATTAATCATGATGGGTATAATAACACCACATGCATAATTCCATCAATATTCATAGCCATGATTTAATTAGCATCATAGGCATGGTTTAATCAACATAAAGATTTCAATAAACATAGTGATTCCATGGACATGTATTAGTCCAACTTGCCAAACAATTAAACCCAAGTGATTCATAACAACATCAAAATCATGACAAGTTCAACTTGCAACGTTGCCATAGCAATATCCCCAAATTATAATTCAAAGATAAACAATATAAACAATGGATTAACAATAGTTCCTAAATCCGGTTTCAATTCATGGCATGTCCATATTGTTTTAGCGTTTTTGCCTAAAAAGTAACATAGAACTTACAATATGAAGCAAATAATCCAAATAAAAATCCCAAATCAAATAGTCCCAAATTCGTTGTCTAAAGCGTCGTAGATGTTGTAGCTTCTAGTTGTAGCCTTCAAGAATCGTCCTCCATCTTCTATAATTTAATTCTTTATATTTTTAATTCAGAGCTCTAGGTTTAATGGCGGCGGCCTGAGGCTAAAATGAAATAGTATGATTTAGGCTAGGTCTTAGGTCCTTTTTATAATGTTTGTGAGTTGTTTTAGACCGTCGATGGAGCTTGATTCAATGATAGCCGTTCGTTTGAAGGAGAGGCCAATCCGGAGCTGACACCTAGCCCTAGTGACAAGGCAAGGCTCAGAAAATCGACCAAGCATAGACCAGGCCAGCCAGGGTGGGCTGGGTTCGACCTGGCTCTGGGGCCAGGTCGACAGCCCAGTCGACAGCCCTGTCGACATGGCTAGCCCAGGTCGACTGCCAAGTCGACCTGGGTGCCTTAGGCGGGAATTTTCCCGCCCTGGCCAATAGGGCCCGATTTTGAATTTTAAACTTGTTTTCTGAGCTGTTTTCGTCTGTTTGAATTTTAACTTGAATTCTGAAACTTCCGGAGGCCATATTTTCTTCATACGGACTCCGTTTTTCGAAAACTCGGACTCTATTTCGCGTATTTTTCCGAGACGAACACAATGGCGTATCCCGTTTCCCTTAATTCTTTGATTTGAAATTAATTATACTTTAATTTGTGAATTTCACTGTTATAGAATACACGGGGTGTTACATTCTCCCCCACTTAAAAGGATTTCGTCCCCGAAATCTTCAAGTTAGGAGGAATGTAAATCCTAACATCCAATCATCCATCTACTCATCCATCAAACACGAGTATCCATTGTCCTTAAAAGACTTCTAATGCTTTATGATCATATGCGAAGTGTGTGTATATGTTCCTTAGCTAATGCTAATGATCAGGCCTGATTGATCTTCTAAATGCAAAATATGTTTAGTGAAATGAATCCAATATGTATGCAAATTTTTCCTATTATAATTCATAATTTCTACATGAGTGCTCGAACATTCAATCATATGCAACAACCAAGTGATAGCACAACCAAGTTTCAAAAAAAAATAAACACTCATGCATATGCAACATGAAAATGTGTCTGAGCCGATCTAGTGCCTAATGTGTATTCATGCATCCACGAGCAACCACTTGCGACCACTTGCAACCATTTCGCAATCATAACATGTTTCAACCACTTGCATCCACGGGCAACCACTTGCGACCACTTGCATCCACGGGGTGTTACACGCCTCCACCCTCGACCCCTCCCCACGACGCCATACCCTCTCTCTCTATCCTCCTCCTTAAACCCCCCACCCGCAAGCATCTCGCCCAAACCCCCTTTAAGTCACCGCCTTGCCTGAAACCGCCGCTGTAGGGCCCCTTCCCCTGCGCCGAGCATCTGACGCCCTCCCCGACCCTCCGATCTACCCAGTGCCCACCAACAACCTCCACCCCCGCTGTAAAGAAATGTAAGTATTTTTCTTTGTATAATTAATTTTTTTGGGGCTGTAATTAAATTGTTAGGAGGGTATGATGTTCTTTTTCATAAAGATGTGATTTTATATCGAGTACATAACATAAAAATGCGATTTTTAATTGTGAAGAGTTGAGATTAAAAATGTGATCTTTATCCTTATAACATTGAAATAAAAATATAATTTTTATATGTGTAGCGATGAAAAGATTATATTTTTATTAGAACAAAGATTGGATTTTTATAGTTAGAAAGACAAGATTTTTATAACGATAAAGATAATATTTTTAACTATGAAAAGATAATATTTTTGGAATATAAAAGGTTAGAGTTTTATACTATAAACATCGAGATAAAAATATGATTTTTAATTATATTTTTAGAAATATAAAGATTTGATTTTTATTTATATGTATAACAAATAAAGAAGTGATTTTGTTATAATGAAATGGTGAAATAAAAATGCAATTTTTATTATACGTATAGCATTATAAAGATAAGATTTTTATAGTTTGAATGGCAATGTAAAAATATAACCTTTATAGAGAAAGCAGCGATGGGAAAATATAATCTTTACAGTATATGTAGTGATTATAAAAATATGATTTTTATATAGTAGAAATAATAAAAATATGATTTTTATATAGTAGAAATAATAAAAATACGATTTTTTTATATATTATATAGATAGTAAAAATTTGATTTTTATATATGCAGCAAACACGGACGAAGAAAGTGACAAAAGGCGAGCACGATGAAGATTTTCTACATATGAAGGGTCGTGGCATTTGGTTTAACTCTTGGTGAGAACTCCTCACTTTTATTTTAAATTCTAGTTGAAATATATACTAGGATGCAGACGGTGCTTAGCAGCACCCGACACCCGTCGTCCACAAACCATGGATGACTTGTTTGTTTGGTTGCTGTGTTGTGAAATTTATTGTGTGATGTGGAATGAAATAAAATATTTTATAGTGGAAAATATTTTATAGTTAAAAAATATGATTTTTAACGTGTATATAAAATAAATAGTAATAAACAAATCAGACGATTTGTTTATATAAACTGATTTGACTGATATTGATTGGGACGGTATATTTTACACATCGCCCAACTGCACAAATAAAATCTGTGTTTGTTGATTTGAAACCCCACACGGGTATTGGGATGATATTTGACGTACACTAATCCTGGTTGTTTAGTCGTATGTCAATCGATGGGTTGACAGGCTGTGTAAGCGTTAATTATTTGTATTTAATGCTTACGCGGTTGTGTGGTGCACTCTGGATGATGGTTGATGATTTATCGTTGCTGTTATACATGTGTTTTAGGGAATCCATACAATAAACGTTATATGGTAATTGATTGGGCCTCATTCCCATTTGGAAAATAAGAAGTATAAATTCATGTGTTGGATAGAAATATATATTCATGTGTTGAATAGAAGTATAAATTCATGTGTTGAATAGAAAAACAAAAATTCATGTGTTGAATAGAAATATAAATTCATTTGTTGAATAGAAATATAAATTTATGTGTTGAATAGAAATATAAATTCATGTGTTGAATAAAAAATAATATTCATGTGTTGAATAGAAAAATATAAATTCATGTGTTGGATAGAAATATATATTCATGTGTTGAATAGAAAAATATAAATTCATGTGTTGAATAGAAATATATAATCATGTGTTGAATAGAAGTATAAATTCATGTGTTGAATAGAAAAACAAAAATTCATGTGTTGAAGAAAACATTCATTTGTTGAGTAGAATAACGAAGTTATTGAAATATATAAAGCCGTGTTGGTTAGATTGACGCCATTTTGATGCGAACGATATTTATATCGATTATATTCGTTTTTGAAATGAATATAGAAAAGGAAGTGATTTCAAAATATAACGTTTTGCAAATATTATCATTTATAGATTAATGATATGGAATATTCAATTTTGACTAGAAATTGAATATGAAGTTGAAATCGTTTTGAAAATGAATTTAAAACAATTTATAAAATTCGTTTTAAAAGGAAATCGACGAAATATATTATATATATATATATATATATATAATGGCCTGAATAGAATGCGCCGCGCCGCGGTAGTTCGCGAATTTCGACCATTGACTTCGAATGGATATTACGGGAGATCCGACCGTCGGATTCTCCTAAAACCGGAACCGTTGGGTTCGTATCGAAAAGAGATTTCTAACGAATATTAGAAATTTTAAATCTAACAGTTGGATTTGGAATTATGTCCAAATCAAATTTGCAAAAGGTCGATGTAAGTGCAGTTCGATGGCCGTTGATGGAAATCAACTGTACGGGCCTTGATAAAATTATTAAAAATAGTAATAATTTGTGTAAAATCATAAGAAATGATTTGTGAATAACTAGGATGAAAAATTCTAAATTTGAAAGATAAAAATAGATTTTTATCGAAATGAACTAGTTTTGAACTAGAATTATAATTTATTTATTTTTGAAATAAATAAATCGGATTTGAAATGGTTTTGAAAATAACCAGAATTTCGAATAATTGAATTGGAATGGATTTGAATCGAAATTATCTTTGGAATATTTTGATGTTGGATTTCATGAGTATACAAATATTGTTATGGAAATTTGAAAGATATATTTATATCGTTATTTCCAATACGATATTTGTTGGTCGTAGAATTTGATATCGAATATAAGCCGATATATTTTCTATTCAGAGCCTTGTGTTTAATATCAAATGTGAATTGGGTTTGTCGTGGATGGTGTCTTCATTAACACTGTTCTTAAACCCAGTTGAGAAAAAGATTAAATCTTTTTATTTAGATTTAATGAAGTGTACCAATTAAATGGTATTTATTTGGAATTAAATTGGAATTGATTTTTGGGTTTATCGTGAACGGTGTTTTAAATAACACTTGTTCTTTAACCCGATAATTAATAGAATGTGATTTTGGGTTTATCATGGACCGTGTTTTAAATGACATTGGTTCTTTAACCCAGTTAAAGACTAGATATTGATTTCTGTGAAGATTAAAACTAAGTGGGGTTTTAATGAATCTTTAATAAGATTGAAATGGTCGAGAATGGAGTATCAACAGTTTTGCTCCAGGCGATAGTTAAATCTTTAATTAGATTTGAACGTGAAATGGTAATTGAATTTACCGATAACACCATGGTGTTAGATATGAAGTATGACCAATTTTACTTCATGGGATGAATAGGTTGGGATTGGGAAATAAAATAAATGATTACTTCGGTGTGGTTCGCTAATCCCGACTAGTTTGAATTGATATTCAAAGAAGATTAAAGAATAAATTTAAAGAATTTATCTTTGATAAAATTAATGGGATCCTTTCCCAAAGTATAAGAATATTTGAATAAATGAATATTCTGAATTGGAATGAGGCGTATGTTGTGTTTGTGTAACACTTGTTTATTATATGCGCGAGTTATTCAGAAAGACCGGGTTTATCCTGTAACGGCTGGAAATTTCCGACTCCTCGGGAGTCGGAAATTCCGAGACGTTAGTGAAAGAATTTAGAAGGTGAGAAAGAAAAGATAGAACTAATAGAATAGAAGAAGAAGAAGAACATCAGAATCATCAGAGTAACACGAATCTCACAGCGGAACGAATAACATATAATATATAACATAACTTTGAAGTAAACAGTTATATATATACAATAGCACTTATCAGAGTACACCACTTACAACACAGCGGAAATAACTATAGCTATAGAATCTTGAAGTCTCCTGCTCCAAGCTCTCCAAGTATATCTGTAAATCCCGACTACTTGACTGTCCGTACAAATTTAGGCACCCAAGAGTTTAGGGAAAACAACAAAGTAAACTCCGGGTCAGTCATGGGACTGGTATGAGTAAAATAGTTTAAAACAGGTATAGGATATCTCATAAGACCACGCCGTGAATACGGAACGGGTTTTTCCCTTATGAGTATCTGAACAACTTTGACAAGCAATATCATTGTGATATTATAATAATGTCTAAGTACAAATAGGTATCAATCTAGCAGAAACGCTTGCATCTCACGTTCTACATACATAGTATAAAATCATAAACCGCAGGGCGCTTATCGGAGAATGGATTCCAACAGACAAGGTATGGGAGCACCTTCTGAATAGTGTACTCTATAGGTGATACACTCAGGGTTCAACAAGAACGTCTTGCAACCCGCCCACACATGACCGCTCACTCATTTAGCTTGAGTGTCGCGAATATATTGCCACCACGGTTATAGGCCATCAAACCGTCATTCGAAGATACAGAATCAAAAGGAAGTATAAATATGGATATTCCCTAGATCGGTGACAATACACCCTGCTTGGGAATGACCCAACTAGCCATGCTGCCTAGCCCAACTTTTGTTACTTCCTGGTGTGAGGCTAGAGGCTACGTCTATCTTTAGAACATCTGATCACCATTCACTTTGAATGCCACATCGTCATACCCGCCAAATCACAAATTGACTTATTCAAAAATAACACGGGTATACAGCTAAGAGAAACGAATTCCTCTGCCACCAAACGTGAATACGTTTGAACAGATCAACTTACGCGATCCATTGGATATACTCTGTCAGACCTTCTTCCATATGCGTTGTCCTGGGACTGGACAAACCGAAGGCACTATTCAGTATATCCATCTTAGTCACTGTTATCTAAGACTTATACAACAGCCCTTGCACTTTACTCCGTCTTCAATTTATCTCTGGCATATATTGCTCGCAACGCTTATGCCAATACAGAGTGGTTCTTTGGATAATAATCCAACCGGTCTCTCCATATTAACAACGTTAAAATGGTAAAAACTTTGATAGTCTGTGATTCAACTATCAAATGAAAACATGTCGGTGTACAAACAACGATCTATATTCCAAATGGAAATTCGATCGATCAATCATCATATGTTCATATTTCCTTATTTCATATATTTAGAAAATATATGTTATTAATCATTGGAAAACATTTCCATAGCTTATTTTCACATCACTATTATTTCGCAACTATCAGTCCCTAACTGTAACTAGTATGAGAACAATTCTCTAAGTATCAATCCGGAAGGTCGAAACCAACATCAGATCGTCACTTAGAAAACCGTTTAACTTACCCTCTCCAGTTAGTTTATGAATTTTCTTAACTCTATTTCTTAAATTCTTATCATGAAAGCATTTCATTTTCTATGTTTAGAAAACATATCTGACTATATTTGGAAAATGTTTCCAAAACTCATTTACGGATTTCCAATGAACGTTGTATAAAACATCGTTACGCTTAATCCATTAATCGCTTATTACTTAACTATATTTCAAATCAACCTTTCTATCAAACCACAACTATTCCTTTGTCAATTCTGAAGTCAATCAAGTTGGGGTATAATTACCTCTCAGACCTTAATTGAACAACGTCCTTTACTGTGAAATAGATGAAGCTCGTCACTCACTTTTTCCAATCATCTGTTTACGCAAATCCTCGGATTCAGGTTACGAATCCACTTCTTATATGACAGTGTTTGATTATAACTATAACGTTATAATTCCTACCCCTAAAATATCTAACCTAAATTATAAATTTATTTCCTAACTCGAATAATTTAACAGACACCTAATTTCTAAATCAATAACTAAATCTTGATTTAAACCCTAGAAAGTAAATAGTACTTTCCCGAATTCGCTATAATTGAATTCGACGTATAACTCTCTTTCGAGTAATCTCTATTTGATCAACTCTTCTTCGAACAACCTATATTCGATTATCTCTCTTCGAATAACTCATATTCGAAATCTCTCTCTTTCGAATAAACAATATTCGATCTCTTTCTTTCGAATATGCTATATTCGAAAATCTCCTTTCGATTTACTAATCGATAACTCCTTTCGATCAAACTAAAATCGATAACTCCTTTAACTCTATTCGAATAACTAATATTCGACTAACTTCTTTGGATTAACTCATTTGATTAACTCCTTCGAATAACTAATTCGAATAACTTACCTTCGAATAACCAATATTCGATTTACTCTAACTCGATTAACTTAATTCTAATCGATTTACTCCATTTCGATTCAACTTAATTCAAATCGATTAACTTAACTCAAATTGATTAACTCCTTTCGAATAACTAAATTCGATTTAACTTCTCTAACTCTACTCGAATAAATTATATTCGATTAACTCTTTTAACTTTACTCGAATAAACTATATTCGATTAACACTTTCTTTCGAATAACTATATTCGATTAACTCTTCGTCTAACTCCTTTGGATTAACTCTTCGAATAACTCCTTTGGATTAACTCTTCGACTAACTCCTTCGGATTAACTAACTTCGAATAACTCCTTTGGATTAACTCTTCGACTAACTCCTTCGGATTAACTCATCGATTAACTCCTTCGGATTAACTAACTTCGAATAACTCCTTTGGATTAACTAACTTCGAATAACTCCTTTGGATTAACTCTTCGACTAACTCCTTCGGATTAACTCATCGATTAACTCCTTTGGATTAACTAACTTCGAATAACTCCTTTGGATTAACTAACTTCGAATAACTCCTTTGGATTAGCTAACTTCGAATAACTCCTTTCGATTAACTAACTTCGAATAACTCCTTTGGATTAGCTAACTTCGAATAACCAATATTCGATAACTACTCTTCGAATAAATAATATTCGATAACTCTTCTCAAATGAATAACATTTGATTTCTCCACTCGAATAAACTATATTCGATAACTCTTCTCAAATGAATAACATTTGATTTCTCCGCTCGAATAAACTATATTCGATAACTCTTCTCAAATGAATAACATTTGATTTCTCCACTCGAATAAACTATATTCGATTTCTCTTCTCTCGAATACACTATATTCGATAACTCTACTTTGGATAAGTGCTATTCGACAACTCTACTCGATTAACTCTACTTGGATAACTCTAACTGATCAACTCTAACTGGTCAACTTTAACTGGTCAATTCTAACTGATTAACTCAAATGGTTTAACCTAACTGGTTAACTCGTCTCGATTAACTGAACTAATCCACTTAGTTTAACTTAGCTAATTCACGTTGATTAACTCTAACCGATTCACTTAGTTTAACTCAACTAATTCACTTCGATTAACCACTTAGTTAACTTAACTAATTCACTTCGATTAACCACTTAGTTTAACTTAACTAATTCACATCGATTAACCACTTAGTTAACTTAACTAATTCACATCGATTAACCACTTAGTTTAACTTAACGAATTCACTTCGATTAACTCGACCAGTTCACTTGGTTAATTCGACCAATTCACTTGGTTAACTCCTATTTATTTAACAAATAAATATCTCCATTAGTTTAATTCTATTTATTTAATCTCTAAATAAATATCCTTTATATTTCTTTTAACGAATATAATCCCTTTATATTTTGATTAAAAATATATCCCCTTATATTCAATTAACATATATATTCCCTTGTATTTGATTTACAAATATAATTCTTTTATATTTGTTTTTACCAACTATATTCCTTTATATTCAGAATCCTATTTCTTATATATATATGTATATATATATATATAAAATCCCTTGATTTTATATAAATAAATTATTTTCAAAATATACTTTGAAAACCCCTCTCCTACATTCTGGTATTTCTCATGGTATTTAACACACCATATAACAACGATAAATATCGTCTCACCACACATAGTCATACAGATTATATACTTCACATTATATATCACACTATAAAAATCACAGTAAAATACTGTTGAGGAATCCTGTTGGATTCCTCCAACCTGTTTCCCTGCATCCACAGATGTTAAACAACACCAGTATAATATTCTGATAAACAGAATCGACATATAACTATTTGACGGTTTATATATATATATACATACGTAAATATATATATATATAAAATCTCTACTAACTGACTAGCAGTTCAAGCAAACAATCAACACACAGTCTAACAGACAATATTTAGCAGTTCTAAGAATACATTATAAAAATAGAACTGTTCAGAGTTGGTGAGTTTTACTCACATTGGCGCGTTAGCCGTTAAATAACGGTTTGCGTTATTTGATTTCGACGGATAATTTATTTCGCCATAAATTGTAACGAGCTTCGATGGACTCCCAGTCAGTGTCATCGTGTAGTGTCCGTCCATATGATCCCAACGCAACTTACGGTTTGTGATTCCGACCTCGTACGAGCAAGTTATGACTTTATAAAGTTTATATACTAAATTTGAATTTAAATTAAACTAAATAAAGTTAGTGGGCCTTTACCCTATATTTATTCGTCGGCCCAACCAAATATGCAGGCCCGCTACCCCTTCATAAAGCCCCACCGCATTTAGTCTTCTTCCCCCAAATGAATTTGCCGTGACCTCCAGGAATACACAACACCATTTCCACGCCTTCAATCCTCTTCCCCTCCTTGAATACTCCACCGAATTCAAAACTAACTTCACCAAATTGTTTCACATCACAATCTCCATCATGCCGTGCCAATAAGGCATAACTCGATGCCCCTCTTCGCGGATCCGTCCACAGCAGTACTGACGATTTTCAGAGGAAGACATCGACAAATTCTAGCGTCGATTATCACTCGGAATTGCCAACAAACCCTATCTGATCCTCTGAATCCATAAATATACTCGAAAACCCCAAATCGATGTACCCTCTCTTCGAATACCTTAACCCTACTCCACGTTGTACATTTTCCAGCATTGGAAAACAGTGTCGCACCACACAAGAACCACATCAGATCGAAGAGAGTCCCGTCAGGAATCCGAATATATAACTCTTTCGATTTATATAATTTTCCTTGATTTTTCTTTTGAATTTTCTTGCTACGTTTTGGTGTTTGGATGAAGAAAAAGGGTCCGGCGGCCAAGACAGTGATTATATAGAGGATCATATATCTGTGCGTGGTAGAAAGGATGAGCATGTGGCCATTATTTTTACCTCAAATGAATTTTAGATATTTTCTTTTTATTCATGAGGAAGGTTTTGGGGAGGATTGTTTTCGTTCTATATATTTGAGAGGATGACGGTGTGTTTGCTTATTTTGTTTGGTGCCATATGGTCCCTTTTGAAACAGCTGAGAAAACGCTTGTGGTGATTTGTATCTATACGTGGATGAACTAAGGCCTAAGGAAGATAATATCTAAAATATATATATATATATATATAATATATACTTAACGCTTCAGAATTTGTAAGGTACCATTTGAATCGAAAGTTCGTGGATCAAAGTACACTGCATATATACCGAAGGTCACTCTGGAATTATCTCTAGGGTATTTTGTATATTTGTTTGTTTAGGGTACCTTACCGCGAAATATCTCGTTTGCTTACAGACTCTTAACGACAGAATTTAAAATACCATTTTGACGAGCAGTGTGCCACGATCCCAAAAATATAATAATACCGGTAGATTAACTCATATTTTGAAACCTCAAAATGTTGATTTCAGGGTGCGAAATACTTCAAATAAAAAGTTGCTTATTTAATTAATTAAAAATTACAGAAAAATTCTAAAAATTGAATTATCACTATGTCCCAAAAGAACCTTGTCTAAATTCAAATCCGATCTCTAGTTATATCGAATAAACCGTTACGGTCGATAACCGATTCTATAGCGACTATTTTAAAATTTGATTTAGACATATCTAAAAATCTACACGACGAAATCTCGATTTTTCTCTTCCACTAGAAAGATATACTCCACCAGCTCCACACGTTTCTTGTTTCACAGAAATCCGGCTTAAAATGAATCTTGTATATTCAGTTGAAGTTCAACTCGCCAAATAACGAACTGCCGCGTCGTTACGGGTTCGTTTTAATTATAATTATAAATTATAAGTTCGAACGTTGTACTTTAAGTTATTGATATCGCCAAATCGATATACAAATAATTAAATAAATTAATTATTCGACAGCTATCAAAACGTGCCATTACAGACTTCCCCCCTTAAAATAATTTCGTCCCCGAAATTGCTAAGTTAGAGGACGACCCTATCAATTGGAATTCCTCAGATTTGTTTACCCCTTATTTCTGATTTCAACTGAACCAATTAATATCGATAAAAATATTAATTCCTTTCGACTAACTAAAATTTCAAAAATTTTGAAAATTCTCTAACACTTTATATTTTTAGAAAATTTCACCATAACCTCCTTTGTACGGCTCAATACGTCAAACCACATCTCGCCTCTCTAGGCCTCCTCCAATCCAAAAAAAATAAAAAAAATCAAACAGCCAAGCGGCTTGCCAATTCGGCTCATAAAATCCAAACTCATATATAATATAAACTTGTACCTTTTTGTCGGTCGTATCATTATATCCTTTTGATCTGTTATCACTTCTGCATATATCATGGTCATTCCACTCAGTTTATATCCTCAAATCCAAATTGAATTTCATTCGAACTCTAATATCAAATTCCAAATTATTGACTTATCAATTTGATTCCATTCTAGATTACCTCTAATCCATTTCAATTTTATTTAACTCGGTTCAAGTTTAATTTCAATTTATTTTTACCATCTCATTTTATTTAACTTCATTAGTTAAATTTTAATTCCAGAACTTAAGTTCCTGAGTTTCTTTCAAATCAATTTGAAATCATAATGCCAATTCAAAACCTTTGAATTTATAAACAACTTGTTTTCTCAAAACAATTCAAAAACAAAACCTTTGGTAGTAATCCGTCACTTAGAACTCGAAAATGAACACTGATGATGTCTAGATTCATCATCAGAATCTATTTTCCAGCTATCGACGTGAGTTCAATACTATATCATTTTCAATTTGAAAAACATTTTCAAAACCTCCCAGGAACTTAAAATTTCCTTATTTTAAATTCCAAATTCTGATTTAAATTCATATTTAATTCAAACTATTTCATATATTACATTCATATGAATTCTGATTGGTCATTTATAACCATTTCACCCTTTTATAATCTTATTCGATTATAATAACAACCAACACAATCAATATACTATAATACTTTCAAGATGTATATTTCTTCTATAAACAAATATATTTTGGGAAAAATTATTTCATTTACCCTTTTTCAAAACATACCATGTCGGTTCATCGTATTCGAGTGTTTAGTAACCCTTATCGATACAGTGGATCAACTGATCGACCAGAATTCATAAGCCACTCAACCAATGAGTCTCCACAATATAAAACCATTTTATATTGAATAACAATTACGCTCTCATATATATACACTCAAACTCAATCTAGGATATTACTAATCCCATCTCTATCGAGTAATGCCACAGAGCCAAGGTAATCACTTAACTTAAGCTCTGATACCAACTGTAACGGCTGGAAATTTCCGACTCCTCGGGAGTCGGAAATTCCGAGACGTTAGTGAAAGAATTTAGAAGGTGAGAAAGAAAAGATAGAACTAATAGAATAGAAGAAGAAGAAGAACATCAGAATCATCAGAGTAACACGAATCTCACAGCGGAACGAATAACATATAATATATAACATAACTTTGAAGTAAACAGTTATATATATACAATAGCACTTATCAGAGTACACCACTTACAACACAGCGGAAATAACTATAGCTATAGAATCTTGAAGTCTCCTGCTCCAAGCTCTCCAAGTATATCTGTAAATCCCGACTACTTGACTGTCCGTACAAATTTAGGCACCCAAGAGTTTAGGGAAAACAACAAAGTAAACTCCGGGTCAGTCATGGGACTGGTATGAGTAAAATAGTTTAAAACAGGTATAGGATATCTCATAAGACCACGCCGTGAATACGGAACGGGTTTTTCCCTTATGAGTATCTGAACAACTTTGACAAGCAATATCATTGTGATATTATAATAATGTCTAAGTACAAATAGGTATCAATCTAGTAGAAACGCTTGCATCTCACGTTCTACATACATAGTATAAAATCATAAACCGCAGGGCGCTTATCGGAGAATGGATTCCAACAGACAAGGTATGGGAGCACCTTCTGAATAGTGTACTCTAGAGGTGATACACTCAGGGTTCAACAAGAACGTCTTGCAACCCGGCCACACATGACCGCTCACTCATTTAGCTTGAGTGTCGCGAATATATTGCCACCACGGTTATAGGCCATCAAACCGTCATTCGAAGATACAGAATCAAAAGGAAGTATAAATATGGATATTCCCTAGATCGGTGACAATACACCCTGCTTGGGAATGACCCAACTAGCCATGCTGCCTAGCCCAACTTTTGTTACTTCCTGGTGTGAGGCTAGAGGCTACGTCTATCTTCAGAACATCTGATCACCATTCACTTTGAATGCCACATCGTCATACCCGCCAAATCACAAATTGACTTATTCAAAAATAACACGGGTATACAGCTAAGAGAAACGAATTCCTCCGCCACCAAACGTGAATACGTTTGAACAGATCAACTTACGCGATCCATTGGATATACTCTGTCAGACCTTCTTCCATATGCGTTGTCCTGGGACTGGACAAACCGAAGGCACTATTCAGTATATCCATCTTAGTCACTGTTATCTAAGACTTATACAACAGCCCTTGCACTTTACTCCGTCTTCAATTTATCTCTGGCATATATTGCTCGCAACGCTTATGCCAATACAGAGTGGTTCTTTGGATAATAATCCAACCGGTCTCTCCATATTAACAACGTTAAAATGGTAAAAACTTTGATAGTCTGTGATTCAACTATCAAATGAAAACATGTCGGTGTACAAACAACGATCTATATTCCAAATGGAAATTCGATCGATCAATCATCATATGTTCATATTTCCTTATTTCATATATTTAGAAAATATATGTTATTAATCATTGGAAAACATTTCCATAACTTATTTTCACATCACTATTATTTCGCAACTATCAGTCCCTAACTGTAACTAGTATGAGAACAATTCTCTAAGTATCAATCCGGAAGGTCGAAACCAACATTAGATCGTCACTTAGAAAACCGTTTAACTTACCCTCTCCAGTTAGTTTCTGAATTTGCTTAACTCTATTTCTTAAATTCTTATCATGAAAGCATTTCATTTTCTATGTTTAGAAAACATATCTGACTATATTTGGAAAACGTTTCCAAAACTCATTTACGGATTTCCAATGAACGTTGAATAAAACATCGTTACGCTTAATCCATTAATCGCTTATTACTTAACTATATTTCAAATCAACCTTTCTATCGAACCACAACTATTCCTTTGTCAATTCTGAAGTCAATCAAGTTGGGGTATAATTACCTCTCAGACCTTAATTGAACAACGTCCTTTACTGTGAAATAGATGAAGCTCGTCACTCACTTTTTCCAATCATCTGTTTACGCAAATCCTCGGATTCAGGTTACGAATCCACTTCTTATATGACAGTGTTTGATTATAACTATAACGTTATAATTCCTACCCCTAAAATATCTAACCTAAATTATAAATTTATTTCCTAACTCGAATAATTTAACAGACACCTAATTTCTAAATCAATAACTAAATCTTGATTTAAACCCTGGAAAGTAAATAGTACTTTCCCGAATTCGCTATAATTGAATTCGACGTATAACTCTCTTTCGAGTAATCTCTATTTGATTAACTCTTCTTCGAACAACCTATATTCGATTATCTCTCTTCGAATAACTCATATTCGAAATCTCTCTCTTTCGAATAAACAATATTCGATCTCTTTCTTTCGAATATGCTATATTCGAAAATCTCCTTTCGATTTACTAATCGATAACTCCTTTCGATCAAACTAAAATCGATAACTCCTTTAACTCTATTCGAATAACTAATATTCGACTAACTTCTTTGGATCAACTCATTTGATTAACTCCTTCGAATAACTAATTCGAATAACTTACCTTCGAATAACCAATATTCGATTTACTCTAACTCGATTAACTTAATTCTAATCGATTTACTCCATTTCGATTCAACTTAATTCAAATCGATTAACTTAACTCAAATTGATTAACTCCTTTCGAATAACTAAATTCGATTTAACTTCTCTAACTCTACTCGAATAAATTATATTCGATTAACTCTTTTAACTTTACTCGAATAAACTATATTCGATTAACACTTTCTTTCGAATAACTATATTCGATTAACTCTTCGTCTAACTCCTTTGGATTAACTCTTCGAATAACTCCTTTGGATTAACTCTTCGACTAACTCCTTCGGATTAACTAACTTCGAATAACTCCTTTGGATTAACTCTTCGACTAACTCCTTCGGATTAACTCATCGATTAACTCCTTCGGATTAACTAACTTCGAATAACTCCTTTGGATTAACTAACTTCGAATAACTCCTTTGGATTAACTCTTCGACTAACTCCTTCGGATTAACTCATCGATTAACTCCTTTGGATTAACTAACTTCGAATAACTCCTTTGGATTAACTAACTTCGAATAACTCCTTTGGATTAGCTAACTTCGAATAACTCCTTTGGATTAACTAACTTCGAATAACTCCTTTGGATTAGCTAACTTTGAATCACCAATATTCGATAACTACTCTTCGAATAAATAATATTCGATAACTCTTCTCAAATGAATAACATTTGATTTCTCCACTCGAATAAACTATATTCGATAACTCTTCTCAAATGAATAACATTTGATTTCTCCGCTCGAATAAACTATATTCGATAACTCTTCTCAAATGAATAACATTTGATTTCTCCACTCGAATAAACTATATTCGATTTCTCTTCTCTCGAATACACTATATTCGATAACTCTACTTTGGATAAGTGCTATTCGACAACTCTACTCGATTAACTCTACTTGGATAACTCTAACTGATCAACTCTAACTGGTCAACTTTAACTGGTCAATTCTAACTGATTAACTCAAATGGTTTAACCTAACTGGTTAACTCGTCTCGATTAACTGAACTAATCCACTTAGTTTAACTTAGCTAATTCACGTTGATTAACTCTAACCGATTCACTTAGTTTAACTCAACTAATTCACTTCGATTAACCACTTAGTTAACTTAACTAATTCGCTTCGATTAACCACTTAGTTTAACTTAACTAATTCACATCGATTAACCACTTAGTTAACTTAACTAATTCACATCGATTAACCACTTAGTTTAACTTAACGAATTCACTTCGATTAACTCGACCAGTTCACTTGGTTAACTCGACCAATTCACTTGGTTAACTCCTATTTATTTAACAAATAAATATCTCCATTAGTTTAATTCTATTTATTTAATCTCTAAATAAATATCCTTTATATTTCTTTTAACGAATATAATCCCTTTATATTTTGATTAAAAATATATCCCCTTATATTCAATTAACATATATATTCCCTTGTATTTGATTTACAAATATAATTCTTTTATATTTGTTTTTACCAACTATATTCCTTTATATTCAGAATCCTTTTTCTTATATATATATATGTGTATATATATATATATAATCCCTTGATTTTATATAAATAAACTATTTTCAAAATATACTTTGAAAACCCCTCTCCTACATTCTGGTATTTCTCATGGTATTTAACACACCATATAACAACGATAAATATCGTCTCACCACACATAGTCATACATATTATATACTTCACATTATATATCACACTATAAAAATCACAGTAAAATACTGTTGAGGAATCCTGTTGGATTCCTCCAACCTGTTTCCCTGCATCCACAGATGTTAAACAACACTAGTATAATATTATGATAAACAGAATCGACATATAACTATTTGACGGTTTATATATATATACACATACGTAAATATATATATATATAAAATCTCTACTAACTGACTAGCAGTTCAAGCAAACAATCAACACACAGTCAAACAGACAATATTTAGCAGTTCTAAGAATACATTATAAAAATAGAACTGTTCAGAGTTGGTGAGTTTTACTCACATTGGCGCGTTAGCCGTTAAATAACGGTTTGCGTTATTTGATTTCGACGGATAATTTATTTCGCCATAAATTGTAACGAGCTTCGATGGACTCCCAGTCAGTGTCATCGTGTAGTGTCCGTCCATATGATCCCAACGCAACTTACGGTTTGTGATTCCGACCTCGTACGAGCAAGTTACGACTTTATAAAGTTTATATACTAAATTTGAATTTAAATTAAACTAAATAAAGTTAGTGGGCCTTTACCCTATATTTATTCGTCGGCCCAACCAAATATGTAGGCCCGCTACCCCTTCATAAAGCCCCACCGCATTTAGTCTTCTTCCCCCAAATGAATTTGCCGTGACCTCCAGGAATACACAACACCATTTCCACGCCTTCAATCCTCTTACCCTCCTTGAATACTCCACCGAATTCAAAACTAACTTCACCAAATTGTTTCACATCACAATCTCCATCATGCCGTGCCAATAAGGCATAACTCGATGCCCCTCTTCGCGGATCCGTCCACAGCAGTACTGACGATTTTCAGAGGAAGACATCGACAAATTCTAGCGTCGATTATCACTCGGAATTGCCAACAAACCCTATCCGATCCTCTGAATCCATAAATATACTCGAAAACCCCAAATCGATGTACCCTCTCTTCGAATACCTTAACCCTACTCCACGCTGTACATTTTCCAGCATTGGAAAACAGTGTCGCACCACACAAGAACCACATCAGATCGAAGAGAGTCCCGTCAGGAATCCGAATATATAACTCTTTCGATTTATATAATTTTCCTTGATTTTTCTTTTGAATTTTCTTGCTACGTTTTGGTGTTTGGATGAAGAAAAAGGGTCCGGCGGCCAAGACAGTGAATATATAGAGGATCATATATCTGTGCGTGGTAGAAAGGATGAGCATGTGGCCATTATTTTTACCTCAAATGAATTTTAGATATTTTCTTTTTTATTCGTGAGGAAGGTTTTGGGGAGGATTGTTTTCGTTCTATATATTTGAGAGGATGACGGTGTGTTTGCTTATTTTGTTTGGTGCCATATGGTCCCTTTTGAAACAGCTGAGAAAACGCTTGTGGTGATTTGTATCTATACGTGGATGAACTAAGGCCTAAGGAAGATAATATCTAAAATATATATATATATATATAATATACTTAACGCTTCAGAATTTGTAAGGTACCATTTGAATCGAAAGTTCGTGGATCAAAGTACACTGCATATATACCGAAGGTCACTCTGGAATTATCTCTAGGGTATTTTGTATATTTGTTTGTTTAGGGTACCTTACCGCGAAATATCTCGTTTGCTTACAGACTCTTAACGACAGAATTTAAAATACCATTGTGACGAGCAGTGTGCCACGATCCCAAAAATATAATAATACCGGTAGATTAACTCATATTTTGAAACCTCAAAATGTTGATTTCAGGGTGCGAAATACTTCAAATAAAAAGTTGCTTATTTAATTAATTAAAAATTACAGAAAAATTCTAAAAATTGAATTATCACTATGTCCCAAAAGAACCTTGTCTAAATTCAAATCCGATCTCTAGTTATATCGAATAAACCGTTACGGTCGATAACCGATTCTATAGCGACTATTTTAAAATTTGATTTAGACATATCTAAAAATCTACACGACGAAATCTCGATTTTTCTCTTCCACTAGAAAGATATACTCCACCAGCTCCACACGTTTCTTGTTTCACAGAAATCCGGCTTAAAATGAATCTTGTATATTCAGTTGAAGTTCAACTCGCCAAATAACGAACTGCCGCGTCGTTACGGGTTCGTTTTAATTATAATTATAAATTATAAGTTCGAACGTTGTACTTTAAGTTATTGATATCGCCAAATCGATATACAAATAATTAAATAAATTAATTATTCGACAGCTATCAAAACGCGCCATTACATATCCCATTCTGAATAACTAATTCGACGTGGTGTCAAAGATGAAGACGGTGGTTGAAGACCGGAGGTCTTCACGTCATTTGGATAATTACTGATGATCTTGATTGGGCCGTACACCCAAGAGGAGGGAATCAGTTAGTGATCGTCCAGACGTACTTGGAGATCGATGGATATGCGAGGTACAAGGTGCCTCCGGTTTCGTTCAGACCCAGAATGAACTTGTAAATGGACTGCGTGTCTGACATTGGATTTTATTCTGTGTGATTGATTTCTATTAAATATATATCTGTTTGGCGGTAGAGAATTTATTCTCTTGCTTAACGCCCTTCTCTGAGACGTACGAGCTCAGAGGTTATATATTGATGGATATCAAACGCATGGAGTGAATTGCCTGTGTGGCATGCTTAAGTGGTAATATGATCAAGGCTTCAGTTGAAAAGCAAAGTCTTGTGGTTGATGATCAAAGCACGGCCTGTGTGGCATAGCTTTGTGTAGCGTTGATTCGCGAGCCTCACAACCCAGCAGTGGACCAGAAACGGGAGAGGACCTTAGGGAGGGCATGCGTTTCCTTCTAGCTAGAAGTGGCGTCAGTGGTTTTACACGCCTTGACGAGTTTGACTAATGTGGTTGTTGCTGTTACGAGGCGCCTCGGATATATCGGTGACTGTGTGGAGCCGATAGAGTCATTTGGCTCATTTTCGCCCCAAAGGGCGGGGGAACGCAGTGTCCAGGGTTTAAGTTTAATCCACATCGGTGGACCGGCCCTGACGATCCAAGGGTCACTCGAGCTCTGATCCTGAGACATGGTAGGCTAGATTGTCTCGAATCGGTAGAGGACTATCTTTTGCCTCGGTTCACAGATGGAAATTCAACTTCCAATACGTGACTTTGCGATTTTGATTGTATAACCTATATATGGCGACATAGTGGTATGGGGCACTTATGCCATCTATGATTGATATTTATGATTTGAAGTTGTTTTATACACTATACACTTACAGTAATAATAAAACATGATATTTCCCGTACCAAGCATTCTTGGCTATTATAAGGTAAAAACCCTATCCTCCGGCTTGCGTTGCATTGTGTGATGGGACCTGGGTCTTATAATAGCTTCATTTTTCTTCATTTAGCATTGCGCTGTTTGTTTTATGCACTGGTATTCTTGGGAGGAAACCCATTCCGTGTTATACGGCGTGGTCCCTTGATTTACCTAACTTTAAAATAAAGATTAATAACTATTTTAGTTCTCGCACCAGTCACATGACTGATCTGGAGTTTATTGTTTTAACCTAAACTCTGGGTGCCCTTATTTTCACACGGGAAACTAGTAGTTTTGGTTTTGCAGATTTATATTCACAGGATCCTGGTTTATAGCCGGAATGATACTCGGAAAGCTCTATATCCGTGTATTACTTTCAGTTGTGGTTTGTATTATTTTTCCAGTGCTATGTAATTTATTGTAATCTCTGATATTTATCGAATGTATTTATTCATTCATGCCCTGTATATTCTTATAATCTGATGAAATTGTGGTAATATACAATGAAATGTTCTTCTGTTTGCGTTCGAATTTGTCGTGTTCTCAAAACAATCAGGGGTTTCAAACGGTCTTTGTCGGTTTAGCGACTGATCGGGCGAAATTCCCGATCGTTATATCAAACAAGCCATCCAACCGCGGAAGTGGGTGCCTATTCTTCTTGGTGCGCTTATTCATCTCCCTATAGTCAATGCATATACGGAGAGAGTCATCGGCCTTGGCTGCAAAGACGACTGGGGCTCCCCCTTAGAAATGCTCCATTTAGTGAATCCTTTCTCGAATAACTCACCAAATTGTTTGTTGAGCTCCCTCCTCTTCCTAGGAACATGTGGCGCACTAGTAAAGCGTCTAGTTTCGAATTCTCCACTAGGAATCCTGAAATCTATCTCTCATCTGGGAGGTAATCCTCTAACCTCATCTAACACGTCCGGTAAATCTCTTACTATGGGTATTGATCGTAGATTATCAACAGAAGCATCATGGGAATCTAGGAAACTGAGCATAACTGACCCCGTGGGTCACAAGAGATCTCTAGAGTTCTACCGTGGCACGTCAGAAGCCTAACAACTCTCCTCTCACAATCAAGGATGACACTATACATGGCTAGAAAATCCATTCCTAGAATAAGCCTGTAACCCATAAAGCCAAGAAAATATGCATCACGTTCAAATTCGGCTCCCATAACACAAATTCTCAAAGCCCTACATACCATAAACAAGTGAGCCATACTTCTTATAGGGTTTGAGACTATAACGGGATTAGAAACCATATAAGTATCTAGGTGTAGACTATCTACCATAAAATTGGACATGAGTGAATGAGAAGCACCAGAACCAAACAGCGTAATAATAGAAGAGTCCAAAAGAGAAATCAAACTTCTATGGTGACTTTACTACCTCGATCAGGTCCGCCAGCCTGAGTTGCCTCTTGAGCATGAACCTTCCTCCAGACGATCCTGCCTTCTGACCTTGTCTGTTAGAGCACTGCTTAGTAAAATGTCCAACTTGACCGCAACTGAAACAAGCATTCTTCGTCTTCCTACAGTCTCTAACAAAGTGCACCAAATTCCCACGTCCATGACACTTAACCTCTATCTTGATTTGTGCCTTATCAGGTTTTCCTCCTTTCATTGGTATACCTTCTTGGGCCACCGCTTCTTCTTATCAGTCTTGGGCTTGTCCTGCTCAGTATTAACTTCTTTCTTCTTCTCTTTGCCATCCTCATGCATCAAAGTCAAGTCTAGTAGTCTTTAGAAATTCACTCCCATAAGGATATGTGGCAATGCTAGTCCTTGAAGAGGCCTGTTCAACCCTTTCAGGAATCTTAAAACTTTCTTATGAGAAGTGTTCACCAAATCCAAACCAAATCTTGCCAATTGATCAAAACTATTGACATATTCCTTCGCAATTATACTTCCTTGTTTAAAAGTCAAAACCTTTTCCATTTACATTCGTTCCTCAGCCTGTGACTAGAACTTCATCTCAAATCTACGCTTAAGCTCATCCCAAGTGGCCACTGCTTGCCTTTCCTGAGTCATCTCCCACCAATATGATGCTTTCTCTTTCAGTTGCCAAGCAGTCAACTGAATCTTTATCCTATCATCTATCTCCAACAAATCCAACACATTCTTCGTCTCTCTAATCCAATTGCGCGCCTCTACGAAATACTCAGTACCACAAAACGGCTTAACTCCCATGACACATAAATCCTTACAAAAGCTTAGAGAAATTGACTACAGGATTGGATGGAGCTACTGCGGCTACAGCTGAGAGAGGGACATTTCCTTACATTCCAGCAGGTGTCGTAACTTCTATGAATTTATGGAACCATGTCGGAATATTAACGCCCTCGGGAATATTAGGAGCTCTCGACATGCTGAAAAGAGAATAAAAAAGGATTCAAAAAGAGATCGAAGAAATATTGTAAATGACTTGAGGGGATATATTTTTAAAAATAGATTTAACTTGAAAACACTTTGCTTAGAAAACACTTTTTCAAAAACTTTTTCTATGATCATGTAACCTTAAGCTCTGATACCAAATGTGACACCCCACGTACCTTAATGTCACCCGTTTGAGGATGCATTAAGTTCTATGAAGTGCAATAATAATGCAGAGACTAATTCCACAAGACAGAATAAAGAGTATAGTGGAAAAACTAATCAAATTTTTATTTAAAACCAAATACAACATTACATTTTCAAATGTCATAAAGTTATAATCATAAAACTTCTGTTTCATAAACCATCAAAGTAAAAAACCTTAAACTAATATCTCTCATGTGCCACAACAGTAAAATTAGAAAAGAAACTGAAGTAGCACATAGGATGGGAAATAATCCAAGTCTGAGTCGAACAGAATCACTGTCACTGCTACTGTCCACCGCCCAGAGAACCTAGAGGGGGAAAGGACGAGAGATAAGGAAAAAAAAATAAGTCAGACCTAAAGTCTGGCGGGTTCCAAAGATTGCTAGCATAAGCATAAAGGAAGTATCAAGATAGATCAATAATATTGAATGAGAAAATACAGTAAAGTATGCAAGTGCGAAGTAAACGAGACAAGGTAAGATCGAGTAAGCTTCTCATTCATATCCTAAGAACAAGTTTCTCCGCCAACATCAAAATAACAGGATAAGGTGTAATGTCCCGTATTTTTACGGTATAATAATTAATTAATTTAATTATTTAGATAGTAATTTAGAGATTTAAAATGGTTTAATTAAATAATATGAATTATTTAATTAATATTTATAATATAAAAATATATTATAATTTAGAAATAGTCAAAAAAAGTTGAATTCACAATACGTTGTGAATTGGATCATATATAAGGTATAATTCAGTTTAGAATTGGATTAGAATAACGAATATAGCATTTGAACGATGATTGAACGTATTAATTATAATTTAATTATAATCGAGCCCGAAATGGCACGTTAGTTCATAATTTGGCGATTTGAACTTTAAGCGAATATACAGAATCCGTTTTAAGTCGGATTTCTGTGAAACAAGAAACGTTCGGAGCTGGTGAAGTATATTTTTCTAATGGAATAGAAAATTCAAGATTTCATCGTGTAGATTGTGAGATATGTCCAAATCAAATCTTCGAAAAGTCGCTATGGAATTCCTTTATAATTTATAATGATTTATTCATATTACAAATGGATTTTTTAATATAAATTGAATATCGATATAATCTAGTATTTTGAAATATTGAGTTATTAAATCCAAATAGGTATATTTTGGAGCTGTATGATATTATATGTGAATATATGTGATAATATTTAAAAAATTATTTAATTTAATTATTTTTAAATATATTTATATTTAAATGGATTTATTTAGAGGTTTAAAAATAGCCAGTTTTGCAAACGAACTCCGTTTTCAACAAATCTAATTTTGTTGGATCCTGAATATTAAATTATTGTTAGATTCTAACTTTCGTGATTTTTGGAGTTAGTATAGGGCCGTACGATTTTTTAATGTGAAAAACAGTCAGTATTTTGATGGTTAAAAATACGCTGTGTGAGCAAATGAAGTCGGAATTCGACGAAACAAGTTTCGTTGGGTCCGTAATGTCAAACTCTAGCTGTATGTTAATTTCCATGATTTTTGTTTATTTTGTTTGATCATAGAGATTTTTAAAAGAGAAATAAATGAGATTTTGACTAAATAAAATATTAAAAACTAATAAAAATAATAATATAACCTAACTATAAATAGGCTCACATCCTTCTAACCCTAGGAAAAATCTTCCTCTGGCCAAAACTATGCCACTGCTTCCTCTTTCATTTTTACAGTAAAAATCGATCTTTGTAAAATCCAAACAAATCCAAACAAAATTCTATAAATTAAAACTCATGTATATTTGGGTTTCTGCAACTGCGCTCTTCATTTTGATGTGTATTTTAGGGAAGTTCGAACCATTATTGTTCGCTGGTTGAGGTACAGTGTGCGACTAGGGCAGCGCCTAGGTTGAAAACGAAGCAATGTTGGAGGAAATGGGTGTGATAATTGAATTCGCGATGGACTTTGGCTTCGGTAGTGATTTTCTGGTGAGGATCCCAAGCAAAAAGTGATGCACTTTTCAAGGGGAGGCACGCGTCAGGTTGAATGACGGAAACTGCAAGGGGGGTGCGAGTTGATGCAAATTGGTGTGAAATTGTAGAGTAGTTTGAGTGATGAATTTGGGATATTTTTGTGTGAATTTAAGTGGAGAGGTTAAGGAGGAATGCCGATGGAAAGAGGGCTTAATGGTGGGTAGCAAGTTTCAGCTCTTCCAAGAAGATGATGAGCAACGTATACAAGGTGATTAAGGAAAGGGTTAGGATAATTATAATTATATTAATTACAATAATATTATTGAATTTGTATACAACCTTGTAAAAGTCATAACTTTGTATTGTTGGTTGAAATTTACAAATAACGATATACACACATATCGTTAACAAACCTTGATTCTACTTATCAGAATAGTACATATTGAACTGAAATTGATATGAATTATATTGTGTAACATCTGTGGATGCAGGGAAACAGGTCGGAGGGATCCAACTGGATTCCTCAATATTTATTTTACTGTTTTTCATATATTGTGATATCCGATGTGACATATAACCTGTTGTTGATTATGTGTGTTAGAATGATATTGATCATTGTTATATGGCATGTTGAATACCATCAGAAATACTGGAATGTAAAAAGAGAATTTTTACAGTGTAGATGGAAAATAAAATATTTATATAAATTAATTATACATTATAAAAGGAGAACATTTATACAATGAAAGATTTTATTAAAGAAGAACAATTATAAAATGAGCATATTTTATTAAGAAGAACATTAATAAAATGAAATATATTATAAAGAAGAACAATTAAAAAATGAGCGTATTTTATAAAGAAGAACATTTATAAAATGAAATATTTTATAAAGAAGAATATTTATAAAATGAGCGCATTTTATAAAGAAGAACATTTATAAAATGAAATATTTTATAAAGAAGAACAGTTATAAAATGAGCGTATTTTATAAAGAAGAACATTTATAAAATGAAATATTTTATAAAGAAGAACATTTATAAAATGAACATATTTTATAAAGGAGAACATTTATAAAATGAACAGATTTTATAAAACAGAATTGACAGGATATTAAAGAACAACGAGAAGATGAATTCAAAGTAGATTGTAAACGGAAATCTGTTTTAACAGATAAATGGAGGCGATTAATTTATAAATAATATTTTATAAATTAAATATAATATTTATCATTTGATAAATGGAATATATAAGAACGAACTTACATAGAGGAGTAGTGGTTTTAACACCGATATTTTAAATAAAATGTGAACTCAACATTTATAAAGAGAATTATAAATGAGATTTTAGTGTTAAAGATGAAAAGGAGTTTTCATATGAATAATTCTATAATTAGAAGTATAAATAGAATTTGGAAACAAGATATTATTTTAAATATGAAATCAAACTAAATGGATTATATAAAGGAAATATTTTTCACATTCGTTGTGAATAATGAAATTAAGTAAAGATTTTGCAAATAAAAACATTTGTAAATGAAATTGGACTTTTGAAACGTGAATTTAAACAGAAATGGAAATTCGAATTGCTAGAGATAAATAACTTGTGTAACAATGAAAACAAGTGTTGTGATTTCTAAACAATGTTTATAAATGAAATAAAAATACAATTATCAATGGATAATTTGAATTGTAAATTCAGCAATGAATATTAAATGAAGAGAGATAATCGAATATAAGCTATTCGAAAATAAGTTAATCGAATATTAGTTATTAGAAGTGAGTTAATCGAATGTAAGTCATCCAAAAGAGAGTCAATTGGATATACGTCATTCGAAAGAGAAATAATGAATGTAAGTCATTCAAAAGAGAGTTAAATGGATATAAGTTTTTCGAAAGTGAATTTATCAAATATAATTTACTTGAAAATGAATTAATCGAATATAAGTTATTTGGGGTGAATTAATCGAATATAGGTTATTCGAAGAAGAGTTAATCGAATAAAGATTAGTCGAAAGAGAATTATACGTTGAAATCGATTATATCGAATTCGGGAAAGTGCTATTTACTTTCCGGTTTTTAAATCAAGATTTATTTATTTAATAAATAAATTATTATTTATTCAAATAAAAGAAATAAAAGTTATATTTTTAGAATAGATAGTTCAGAATTAAGGTTTATAACGTTATCGTTATAACCAACGTTTTTATCAAAGAAGAAAATTCGTAAATGTAAATCCGAGAATTTGCGTAAGCAATAAGTGTTAAGATTTGATTTGCGAACTTTATCTGTTGCAAGGTTAAGAACGTGTTCAGTTAAGGGCTGAGATGTAATTATATCCCAACTTGATTGACTTCGTAATTAACTAAGTAATAGTTGAAGTTCAACGGCGAAGGTTGATTAGAAATACTGTTAAGTAATAAAAAATAAATGGATTGAGCGATCATAATGATGTTTTATATAACGTTCGTTTGAAATACATATAAATGAGTTTTGGAAACATTATTCCAAATATAATCAGAGATATTTTCTAAGCATAGAAAATGAAATGTTTGATGATAAAGAATACTGGAATGACAGTGATACGTTAAAAAGAGATGGAAATGTTTTCCAATGATTAATAACGTATATTTTCTAAATTTAGAAAATAAGGAATGTTGACTACATGGAAACAGGAAATGAAAATGAATAAATTAATGAACTAAAGAGATAAATGTTAAATGATGATTGATCGATAGAATTTCCATCCGAAAATAATATCGTTGTTTGCACACGTGTTTTTCTTTAATAGTCAAATCACCGACTATCGAAGTTTTTGTCCATTTTTTCGTCGTCAATACGGAGAGACCGGAATCAGATTCATTATCTGAAAACCATTCTGTATAGACGTTAACATTGCTATCAAATATGACGAAGACAATTGAAGACGGTGTTATGCAAGGGCTATCCTATTTACAGAATAGTGCCTTCAGTTTGTCCAGTCCCGGGACAAATTTATATGGAAGAATGCCTGACAGAGTATATATAAAGGATCGCGTAAGTTGATCTCTTCAAACGTAGTTACATTTGGTGGCGGAGGAATTCATTTCTCTTAGCTGTATACCCGTAGTATTTTTGGCGAAATCAATTTGTGATTTGGTGGATATGACAATGTGACATTCAAAGTGAATGAAGACCAAAAGATACGTTATAAGCTCTAGCCTCACAACCGGGAAATGGTATAAAATCGGGTAGGTCGCATGGCTAGTTGGGTCATACCAAAGCAGGGTGTATTGTCACCTTATCTAGAGAAATTCCTTTTGCTTCTTAAATCTATTGATGTTGTCCCTTTCGGGAAACGGTTGCTGATCCCAACCGTTGGTGATAATACATTCGGTACTCTCAAGCTAAGTGAGGGACGGGTCATGTTTAGCCTGGGTTGCAAAATGTTCTTGTTGAACCCGGTGTATTTCTCTCTAGAGGTACACTGTCGGAAGGTGGTCCCATACCTTGCCAGTTGGAATCCATTATCCAATAAGAGCCCACGGTTTTGATTGTATACTATACATGTAGAGCATGAGATGCAAGCGTTCTGCTAGATTGATATTACTTGTATTTAGACATTATTATAATACCAGACGAATATTGATTTCAAAAACGTTTTGGGTTATTGTAAGGTAAAAAAACCATCTATGTTTATGTGTGGATCGGTCTTACGATTATCCTTTCTTTTAAAAACGATTTTAAAAGTTAAACCAAGTGGTTGGAGTTTACTCACACCAGTCCCATGACTGACCTAGAGTTTATTTTTGTTTTGTTTTTCCCTAAACTCTTGGGTGCCCAAATTTGTATGGGAAGTCAAGTAGTTCAGGTCTTTACAGGGATACTTGGAGAGTTTGGAGCAGGAGGCTTTTGCGTTAGTTATCTAGTGTTATTTTTCGCTGTGTTGTAAGTGTTGTACGCTGCTAATGTTATTGTATATATATATATACTATTTTATTTCAAAGTTATGTTATATTATATTCGTTCCGCTGTGAGATTCGTGTTACTCTGATGTGTTATATGTTCTCCTCCTTCTTCTATTCTAATTTTTTATCTTATCTATTCTCACCCTCTAATTTCTTTCATGGACTATCTGGTGTTTCCGATGCTTGAACAGTCGACATTGAGTTTATGTCGGATGCTTAGGATCGCGAAATCCCTGGGTCGTTACAGTGGTATCAGAGCTGAAGGTTGAGTAATTACTTTGGCTCTGTGGCGTAACTCAGTAGAGTTGGGGTTAGTAATACACTAGATTGAGTTGAGTGTATATATATGAGCGCGTATTTGTTATTCAATATAAAAATTATTTTATATTGTGGAGATTTATTGATTGAGTTGTTTATAGGTTCTGATCGATCAGTTTGATCCACTGTATCGATAGGAGCTTATAAACACTCGAATACGATGAACCGACAGAGTATGTTTTGAAAAAAGGGTAAATGAAATAATTTTACCCAAATTATATTTTGATATAAAAAAAGTATAGATATTAGAAGTATTATAGTATATTGGATGTGTTGGTTGTGATTATAATCGAATAAGATTATAAATTGTGAAATGATTATGTAAATAGCCAATCAGAATTCATATAAGTGAAATATATGAAATCAAACGAATTAAATCTGAATTTAAATCAGAATTGGAATTAAAATTCCGAAAATCTGAATAAGTGTTTGTAAATGAATCTGGATTAAATATATTAGAATTTTAAAATCCTGGGAGATTTTAAATTGTTTTAAAGCATTGAAAATGGTATTTTGAAATGAATTTCAAAATGGAAGTGTTTAGATATGGTTTTGAAAGTGATATAGTATTGAACTCACTTCGATAACTGGAAATAGATTCCGATGATGATCATGACATATCGGTGTTCATTTTCGAGTTGTAAGTGACGGATTACTACCAAAAATTTTGTTTTTGAATTGTTTTGAGAAAACAAGTTGTTTTGATATTCCAAAATGAATATTTTGATTTTTGGAAAAGGCTAAGCTGTTTAAAAACTCCAAGAAATAGATTATTTGAATTAAAACAAATTAAAGTAGAATTTGTAAAAGCTAATAGAAATTGAAAATTTAATTAAAGCTAGTTAAGTGGTAATTGAAATTGAATTGAAATAGAAATTGAATTGAAACCAGTTAAGTGGAAAATGAATTGAGATAGAAAATATCGAATTAGATTGGATTAGAGATAATACGAAATGGAATTTGACTGGTAAGTTAGGAGTTTAAACGAATATTGGAATCTGAGTTAAGAACAGAATTTGGCGTGGGTATAACCGAATGATTGGGATGACATTGGTATATGAAGAATTGGTAACACATGGAAAGGATATATTGATATGCCTAACAAAAAGGTAACAGTTTATATTATATATGGGTTTGAGATTTTGATGAGACGAATTGACAAGCCGCTTGGCTGTTTGATTTTTTTTTGGGTTAAAGAAGGCCTAGAGAGGCGAGTTGGAGTTTGAGCTATTGACCAGTACAAAGGAGGTGCTGGCGAAATTTTTCGAAAAGTTAAGGTGTTAGAAAATTTTCGTTAGTAGAAATGAGTAAATATTTAATTGAAATTAAATTGGTTCAGTTGAAACTGAAATTAAGAAGTGAACAAATAAGTTCTAACCGGTCAATAAGTTTAATTTCTACCTTAGCAATTTCGAGGAAGAAATTATTTTAAGGGGGGGGGGGAAGAATGTAATGTCCCGTATTTTAACGGCATAATAATTAATTTATTTAGTTATTTAAATAGTAAATTAGAGATTTAAAATGGTTTAATTAAATAATATGGAATATTTAATTAATATTTATAATATAAAAATATATTATAATTCTGAAATAGTCAAAAAAAGTTGAATTCACAATACGGTGTGAATTGGATCATATATAAGGTATAATTCAGTTTAGAATTGGATTAGAATAATGAATATATTATTTGAACGACGATTGAACGTATTAATTATAATTTAATTATAATCGAGCCCGAAATGGCATGACAGTTTGTAATTTGGCGTTTTGAACTTTAAACGTACATAATTCGTTTTTAAGTCGGATTTTTGTGAAACAAGAAACGTTTGGAGCTGGTGAAGTATATTTTTCTAATGGAAGAGAAAATTCAAGATTTCATCGTGTAGATTATGAGATATGTCCAAATCAAATTTTTGAAAAGTCGCTATGGAATTCCTTTATAATTTATAATGATTTATTCATGTTATAAATGGATTTTTTAATATAAATTGAATATCGGTATAATCTAATATTTTGAAATATTGAGTTATTAAATCCAGATAGGTATATTTTGGAGCTATATGATATTATATGTGAATATATGCAATAATATTAAATTATTTTTATTTAATTCAATTATTTTTAATTATATTTATATTTAAATGGATTTATTTAAAGCTTTAAAAATAGCCAGTTTTGCAAACGAACTCCGTTTTCGACAAAACTAATTTTGTTGGATCTGGAATATTAAATTATTGTTAGATTCCAACTTTCGTGATTTTTGGAGTCAGTATGGGACCGTACGGATTTTTAATGTGAAAAACATTCAGTATTTTGACGGTTAAAAATACGCTATGTGAGCAAATGAAGTCGGAATTAGACGAAACAAGTTTCATTGGGTCCGTAATATCAAACACTAGCTGCATGTTAATTTCCATGATTTTTGGATATATTTTTTTGATCATAGAGAATTTTAACAGACAAATAAATGAGATTTTGACTAAATAAATATTAAAAACTAATAAAAAATAATATAACCTAACTATAAATAGGCTTACATCCTTCTGACCCTAGGAAAAATCTTCCTCTGGTCAAAACTATGTCGCTGCTTCCTCTTTCATTTTTACAGTAAAAAACGATCTTTGTAAAATCCAAACAAAATTCTATAAATTAAAACTCATGTATATTTGGGTTCCTGCAGCTGCACTCTTCATTTTAGTGCGTATTTTGGGGAAGTTTGAACAATTTTTGTTCGCTGGTTAAGGTACAGCGTGCGACTAGGGCGGCGCCTAGGTTGAAAACGAAGCAATGTTGGAGGAAATGGATGTGATAATTGAATTCGAGATGGAGTTTGGCTTCAGTTGTGATTTTCTGGTGAGGATCCAAAGAGAAAAGTGACGCACTGTTCAAGAGAAGGCGCGCGTCAGGTTGAATGACGAAAATTGCAAGGGGGGTGCGAGTTGATGCAAATTGGTGTGAGATTGTAGAGGAGTTTGAGTGATTAATTTTGGATATTTTTGTGTGAATTTAAGTAGAGAGGTTAAGGAGGAATGCCAATGGAAAGAGGGCATAATGGTGGATAGCAGGTTTCGGCTCTTCCAAGAAGATGATGAGCAACGTATACAAGGTGATTAAGGAAAGGGTTAGGATAATTATAATTATATTAATTACATTAATATTGTTGAATTTGTATACAACCTTGTAAAAGTCATAACTTTGTCATACGAAATCGAAATTCACCGAAGCTAGTTGCATTGGGTTCGTATGGATGTAGGCTTCACAATGAAACTAGTTTGGAGTGATTTGCAGCTCATCTCAGTTTATGGCGAAATAAAATGTTTGAACCAGTCCGACGATTGATTATCATTATTTAACGATAATCAACCAATGTGAGTAAAACTCACTAACTCTGTTTAAATTATATTTTTATAAATACAATCTAGTACTGATAAATAATGATTGATTTCTGTGTGATGATTGTTTGGTTGAATTGTCAATTGTTGGTTGAAATTTACAAATAACGATATACACACATATCGTTAACAAACCTTGATTCTGCTTATCAGAGTAGTACATATTGAACTGAAATTGATATGAATTATATTGTGTAACATCTGTGGATGTAGGGAAACAGGTCAGAGGGATCCAACTGGATTCCTCAACATTTATTTTACTGTTATTCATATATTATGATATATGATGTGACATATAACCTGTTGTTGATTATGTATGTTAGAATGATATTGATCATTGTTATATGGCATGTTGAATACCATCAGAAGTACCGGAATGTAAAAAGAGAATTTTTACAGTATAGATGGAAAATAAAATTTTTATATAAATTAAATATACATTATAAAAGGAGAACATTTATACAATGAAAGATTTTATTAAAGAAGAACAGTTATAAAATGAGCGTATTTTATAAAGAAGAACATTTATAAAATGAAATATTTTATAAAGAAGAACAGTTATAAAATGAGCGTATTTTATAAAGAAGAACATTTATAAAATGAAATATTTTATAAAGAAGAACAGTTATAAAATGAGCATATTTTATAAAGAAGAACATTTATAAAATGAAATATTTTATAAAGAAGAACGGTTATGAAATGGGCGTATTTCATAAAGAAGCACATTTATAAAATGAAATATTTTATAAAGAAGAACATTTATAAAATGAAATATTTTATAAAGAAGAACATTTATAATATGAACATATTTTATAAAGGAGAACATTTATAAAGTGAATAAATTTTATAAAAGGGAATTGACAGGATATTAAAGAACAACGAGAAGATGAATTCAAAGTAGATTGTAAACGGAAATCTATTTTAATAGATAAATGGAGGCGATTAATTTATAAATAATATTTTATAAATAAAATAAAATATTTATCATTTGATAAATGGAATATATAAGTACGAACTTATAGAGAGAGGAGTAGAAAGCAGAATTAACACTGATATTTTAAATAGAATGTGAACTCAACATTTATAAGGAGAATTATAAATGAGATTTTAGTGTTAAAGATGAAAAGGAGAATTCGTATGAATAATTCTATGATTAGAAGTATAAATAGAATTTGGAAACAAGATATTATTTTAAATACGAAATCAGACTAAATGGATTATATAAAGGAAATATTATTCACATTCGATGTGAACAATGCAATTAAGTAAAGATTTTGCAAATAAAAACATTTGTAAAGGAAATTGGACTTTTGAAACGTGAATTTAAACAAAAATGGAAATTCAAATTGCTAGGGATAAATAACTTGTGTAACAATGAAAACAAGTGTTGTGATTTATAAACAATGTTTATAAATGAAATAAAAATACAATTATTAACGGATAATTTGAATTGTAAATTCAGCAGTGAATATTAAATAAAGAGAGATAATTGAATATAAGCTATTCGAAAATAAGTTAATCGAATATTAGTTATTAGAAGTGAGTTAATCGATTGTAAGTCATTCGAAAGAGAGTCAATTGGATATAAGTCATTCGAAAGAGAAATAATGAATGTAAGTCATTCGAAAGTGAGTTAAACGGATATAAGTTTTTCGAAAGTGAATTTATCGAATATAATTTATTCGAAAGTAAATTAATCGAATATAAGTTATTTGGCGTGAATTAATCGAATATAGGTTATTCGAATAAGAGTTAATCGAATAAAGATTACTCGAAAGAGAATTATACGTTGAAATCGATTATATCGAATTCGGGAAAGTGCTTTTTACTTTCCGGTTTTTAAATCAAGATTTATTTATTTAATAAATAAGTAAATTATTATTTATTCAAATAAAAGAAATAAAAGTTATATTTTTAGATTAGATAGTTCCGAAGTAAGGTTTACAACGTTATCGTTATAACCAACGTTTTTATCAAGAAGAAAATTCATAAATGTAAATCCGAGAATTTGCGTAAGCAATAAGTGTTAAGGTTTGAGTTCCGAACTTTATCTATTGCAAGGTTAAGAACGTGTTCAGTTAAGGGCTGAGATGTAATTATATCCCAACTTGATTGACTTCGTAATTAACTAAGGAATAGTTGAAGTTCGATGGCGAAGGTTGATTAGAAATATTGTTACGTAATAAACGATAAATGGATTGAGCGATCTTAATAATGTTTTATATAACGTTCTTTTGAAATACATATAAATGAGTTTTGGAAACATTTTTCCAAATATAATCAGAGATATTTTCTAAGCATATAAAATGAAATGTTTGATGATAAAGAGTACTGGAATGACAGTGATACGTGATAAAGAGATGGAAATGTTTTCCAATGATTGATAACGTATATTTTCTAAATTTAGAAAATAAAGTATGTTGAATATATGGAAACAGGAAATGAAAATGAATAAATTTATGAGTTAAAGAGATAAATGTTAAATGATGATTGATCGATAGAATTTCCATCTAGAAATAATATCGTTGTTTGCACACGTATTTTTCTTTGATAGTTAAATCACCGACTATCGAAGTTTTTGGTACTTTTTTCGTCGTCAATACGGAGAGACTGGGATCAGATTCATTGTCTGAAAACCACTTTGTATAGACGTTAACGTTGCGATCAAATATGATGAAGACAATTGAAGACAGTGTTATGCAAGGGCTATCCTGTTTATAGAATAGTGCCTTCAGTTTGTCCAGCCCCGGGACAAATTTATATGGAAGAATGCCTGACAGAGTATATATAAAGGATCGCGTAAGTTGATCTCTTCAAACGTAGTTACATTTGGTGGCGGAGGAATTCATTTCTCTTAGCTGTTTACCCGTAGTATTTTTGGCGAAATCAATTTGTGATTTGGCGGATATGACAATGTGACATTCAAAATGAATGAAGACCAAAAGATACGTTATAAGCTCTAGCCTCACAACCGGGAAATGGTATAAAATCGGGTAGGTCGCATGGCTAGTTGGGTCATACCCAAGCAGGGTGTATTGTCACCTTATCTAGAGAAATTCCTTTTGCTTCTTAAATCTATTGATGTTGTCCCTTTCGGGAAACGGTTGTTGATCCCAACCGTTGGTGATAATACATTCGGTACTCTCAAGCTAAGTGAGGGACGGGTCATGTTTAGCCTGGGTTGCAAAATGTTCTTGTTGAACCCGGTGTATTTCTCTCTAGAGGTACACTGTCGGAAGGTGGTCCCATACCTTACCAGTTGGAATCCATTATCCAATAAGAGCCCACGGTTTTGATTGTATACTATATATGTAGAGCGTGAGATGCAAGCATTCTGCTAGATTGATATTACTTGTATTTAGACATTATTATAATATCAGACGAATATTGATTTCAAAAATGTTTTGGCTTACCGTAAGTAAAAACCATCCGTATTTATGTGTTGATCGGTCTTACGATTATCCTTTTTTTTTAAAATGTTTTTAAAAGTTAAACCAAGTGGTTGGGGTTTACTCACACCAGTCCCATGACTGACCCAGGGTTTATTTTTGTTTTTTCCCAAAACTCTTGGGTGCCCAAATTTGTACGGGAAGTCAAGTAGTTCAGGTCTTTACAGAGATACTTGGAGAGCTCGGAGCAGAAGGCTTCAGCGTTAGTTATTTAGTGTTATTTTCCGCTGTGTTGTAGGTGTTGTACTCTGCTAATGTTGTGTGTGTGTGTATATATATATATGTATATTGTTTTATTTCAAAGTTATGTTATATTTTATTCGTTCCGCTTTGAGATTCGTGTTACTCTGATGTGTTGTATGTTCTCCTCTTTCTTCTATTCTAATTTTCTATCTTATCTATTCTCACCCTACAATTTCTTTCATGGACTATCCGGTGTTTCCGATGCTTGAATAGTCGACATTTAGTTTATGTCGGATACACAGGATCGCGAAATCCCCAGGTCATTACATTAGGAGTTGCCCTAATTACTACCTAGTGATCGGCTCCTCTACAGACACGAATAACCTATGCCAGCCACAACAGTCGGGGATATCAGTCCCAAACCCGTTAACTTTAAAGACACAGCCTTATCTACTGGTGTTACAACGTCTTAATTTCCCCGATTGGACCCATGCACGCTCATGACTTTGCTGGAACGCTCCCGTACCCACCTCCAAGATTTTGAACCTCTTACAATCCAGATTAGTAAAGCGTGCCCTGGCCCCTACCTAGTGTGAGGCGTGATATGATACCAATAGGGATACTGAGTGATATGAGCTCCAAACAGCAGATTGACACAAACCACCCTTATGCTTTTGCCCCTAAATAAACTAGGATTTAAGAGCCCCCTAGATATAAACATAAATGTGGAACCTCTTAGTTTATTAATAGTCAGGTTTAACTTAGCAGGTTTAAGTTCATTAATAAGCATCATATAACCCTATGTTATAATCCTAGTTGTAAATGACATTTCTAATTAAATGTAACAACCCCTCCCCAAACACTTACTCAGATGCGTATATATTTCAATAACATGTTTTATTTAATTTACACCTGATCCTCATATCTTTACATAACATGTTCTACTTAATATGAAATTAAGTTTAACCTATTCAGATTAACATGTTTACATACTATCCCAATTATACAGTCAATGGTTTTCATGTTCCAATATGCCCAAATCTCCTTTTCATTGTCATTACAAGTTACTCCAATTTATCCCAAATTTACGCAATTCTAACAGAAATGACCTAGGCCCTCGATGGCCTAGGCTCAGCGCAAAATAAAAGGGAAAGGAGAAAAATAGATCCAACTCAATAAATAAACTGTATAAATAGGCATAAGACTAAAAATAAAACTGAGAAAAAAAGGGGGATAATAAAGATGTACATGTAACATGTAATAGCTGAAAATTGAATATGTAATTGATAGGAAAAAGAACAATAACATATAAACTTATAAACACCAT
The DNA here is from genome assembly GCA_030737875.1 of Allium sativum. Classification (NCBI taxonomy): domain Eukaryota; kingdom Viridiplantae; phylum Streptophyta; class Magnoliopsida; order Asparagales; family Amaryllidaceae; genus Allium; species Allium sativum. The sequence continues at coordinate 1,021,024,212 of CM060918.1, read as the reverse complement.
TACTTTTCAGATCCAAAATATTTACTATCAAAATACTTTTTAAATTGCAAATCTAAAAATAACTAGAACTCACAATCATTTGAATTAGATTCAAAAAAGCCTTTGAAATAGTTGTTATAGAAGATAAATAAAAATTATCCCTTCAATCTATGTATTGGCATCATCCCGACATTTTCTTTATTTTTATCTCAGAAATAACCTGAAGGAGGAAGAAAATGAAGAATATTTGTGTGTAAGAAAATGGTGAGGCTGTTAGCCTATTTATATATAAGCTAGGATAATCTAAACCATAGGAAATTAGGTTATCAAGTCAGATCGTACATCTCAAGCTGAGTCAACAAAGAAAATAATAAAGTACACAAAACAGTCCAATACTGCCCGCTTTAAGGTGGGTTGACCCACCTTCACCATAGGTCGACACTAATGTCGACCCTAAGGTCGATTCAGGGGTCGACCCATGTAGGGTCGGGTCAACTCCTGACCGTTGCTCTCTACATTAAGTTAATTTAAAATATATATTATTTTAGTTCATACTTCTTTAGTTCATAACTTCTTCATACTTAATCCGATTTACAAAACCAAGAGTCTGTCTGAACCAGACTTTCGTATCGAACTTAACGGCAAAGTCTATTTTAATCAGTTCTGAATATTTTATTATTTAATATTCATTTTATTATCTTCATCATATAATTATTGTGTATTAAATTATGGGATGTTACATTCTCACCTCCTTAAAAGAATTCGTCTCTGAAATCTTCAAGTTAAGAAGAATGTTATTATTTGAAACCTACACCCATCGACCCATCCATCAACCACTGACATCCATTGTCCTTAAAATTTCTAATACTTTGTATGAGCATATGTAAAAGTGTTGTGTATATATGTCCCTATACTAATGCAAGAAATCAGGTGGTCTACTAATTCAGTTGACCTCCTTAATGCAATATACGTCTGTTTCATGTGTATAATATGTATACAAAAGAATCCTAATAGTACATATAAATTCTATATGTGTGCACAATCATTCACTAAAATGCAACATCCACATGATGATCAACCATTTTATTTATTGAAAATAAAAAAATGCACACACATTCATATGCAATATGTGAGTGCTTGAGATGATATAATGCTTTAATTTGTGTGTATATGCATTCACTTGCATCCATTAGCAAACACTTGTATCCACTTGCAACCATCAAACATAACATGTCTCAAACACATATTTTCAACCATATGCTTTTACCTATTGATCGAGATTCAACAACAGGATAAACAAACTCAAATTCAAATACTTAGAATGGAATTAAATTAAGAACATACTCTAAAAGAGGAAAGGGTAAGAAGGCCAAATCTTGTCTTTAGGTTCCCATGTCGCATCGTCATGATCTTCTCCCCATTGTACCTTCACTAGCTTGATCTCCTTATTGCGTAGCTTCTTAACTTCCAATCCAAGAATACCGGTAGGAACTTTCCTAACTGATGCCCCCTTTACCTCCTCATCCTCGAGTGTACTTGGTTCTACTACCTCTGTTGACTCATGTAAACATTTCTTCAAGTGGGAAACATGGTCGTGAACTCCCACCAGCTTCTCTGGTAGTCTAACTCTATTGGCTAGCGGGACTATCCTCTCAACTATAGGGAATGGCCCTACAAACCTTGGTGCTAACTTCCTTATTGAGCTAAAGCGGACTACGTTCCTCAAAGGTGATGCCTTGATGAAGACATATATCCTACCTCGAACTCTAAGTCAGTCCTCCTCCTATCAGCATATGACTTCTACCTATCATGAGTCGCTTTCATGTCTATCTTCTCAGACGTCTCTCCAACCATCTCAGGCCCAAGTAGAAGTCTGTCCGTAGACACCCACCAACATGTCGGCGATCTGCAGGGTCGTCCATAAAGTGCCTCGAAGGGATCCATACTAATACTCGACCGATAACTATTATCGTAGGCGAACTCAACCAATGGGAGATGCTCCTCCCAAGTCCCTCCAAAGTCTAGTATAGATAGTCTCAATAAATCCTCGAGATCCCTATTAACCCTCTCAGTCTGTCCATCGATCTGAGGGTGATAAGCTGTGCTAAGTCATAACTGTGTACCTAGTGCCTCTTGCAAGCTCTTCTAAAACTCACTTATGAAGATTGGGTCACGGTCACTAACTATACTAGAAGTTACCTCATGAAGTCAGACAATCTCTCTAAGGTATACTGATGCTAGCAAAGCTGCTGTCCTCTTACTCTTGACGGGGATAAAATGAGCTATCTTAGTTAATCTGTCTACTACAACCCATATACTGGTGTTTCCCTTCCTCGATCTGGTCAAACCATCAATAAAATCCATAGAGATGCTCTCCCGTTTCCACTGTGGAATATCAAAGGGCTCAAACAATCCGTCGAGCTTCCTTTGTTCAACCTTCACTTGCTAACGAGTCAAATATTGGACCACGAAATCTGCCACATCCTTCTTCATGCCAGTCCAATGAGAAACTCATTTCATATTTCGGTACATCTTATCACCGCCCAGGTGGATAGTGATTAAAGAGTGATGAGCTTCCTCAAGAACTGTCCTCAACAAGTCTGCAACTCTAGGAACACACAGTGTAACAACCCAAACTCCAACAGACCGATTATTTTTTTCCCAAAAATCCCAATCTATCAAAACTCAAGTTGGCTTGTCTGGAAATTGTAGAAGGTTTATACGTTATATAACTTAGTTATTATATCAGGCTTATTTATATTATATTTACCGGAGCCTATTTATATGTTCGACCCAATTTTATGTTGCACGGCCTTTTTTCTATTTAAGATGTTTTCCCTCTTATTTCAAAACCCTAGAGAAATAATGAATAAATGAAATCAATGGCATCTGGTGTTACTTCTATTCTTTGATGTCTGATCCAATTACATGGCATCATGGCACTCGATCTAGGGTTACATGTACTTGAGATTCAAGTGCGCTTCCCTTATTACCTCATATTTGTAGTTCAGATCTTTAGAGCAATCAATGGTAGAAACCAAAGCAGTCGATGTCCTATCAATGATGTCGAAAATCAAAGATGGAAAGCTAACTAGTACTAAATATCATGATTGGAATAAAATAATTTATTCGTATATCAGGAGCAGAGATAAGGATGATCACTTGATGGATGAACCTCTACCGTTAGATTCAAAGAACAAAGATGACCGAAACTGGCTACGTGATGATGCTCGCTTGTTTTTGCAATTTCGTAATTTAGTAGAGAATGAAGTAATCAGATTAATAATTCACTATGAAACAGTAAAAGAACTGATGGAATACTTGGAATTTCTATATTCAGGGAAAGGTAACCTGACTAGGATGTATGAAGTTTGTCAAGCATTTTATAGAATCGAGAATAAGGATATGAGTCTGATGAACAACTTTATGGATCTTAAGCAAAATTATGAAGAATTCAACATGTTGCTACCTATGAGTGTTGATATACAAGTTCAACAAAGATAGAAAGAACATATGGCAATTATGAGCTTCTTAGTTGGTCTTCCCTCTGAATTTGAAGGTACAAAATTTCAAATACTTGCTAATTCTGATATTACTACTCTACATGGTGTATAGCTGTCTCCTTAGAATTAAGAATGTATCAAGTCCTGGAAATATAAGCAATAGTGCTTTTATATGGAGCAGTGGAAATGTGACATCAACCAATGCAGATGATAGCAATAAAGGTGCACAACAGAATGCACAACATGGATACCACCATGGAGACCAACTGCACAACCATGGAGACCTCCACGAGCACCCGGAAGATTACATAGGTCAGCATGGAGACCACCAATGAACTCAAACAAGGTTTGCAACTATTGTAAACGGACTAGACATGTGATATTTGAATGTAGAAATTAACAATGGAATCAAAGGAATACCAATCAATCCAATACCAAAACTGTGCTCATGATAGCTGATGAATATGAGAAATACTCCAAATTCCAAAGTATAATGAAAGATAACACATCAGAACCTCCCATTAATTCAACTATGACTTCAGTTGCCAATGCAAGTTCTAATTCATCAACCTCTACATGGATAATTGATTCAGGCACTTCAAACCATACGACAAGTAATAGATATTCGTTTACAAACTCAAATATAAGTAACTCCTCTCATAAAGTTACACTGGCTAATGGATCACAATCAGCAGTAAAAGGCACATGTGAAATTAATTCAGACTCACTCATACCCATGAAATCTGTTCTATATTTACCCTCATTATCATTCAATCTATTATCTGTAAGTCAAGTTACTAATCATCTCAAGTGCAACACTACCTTTTTCCCTAATCATTGTGTGATCCAAGATCTTGTGACGAGGAAGACTATTGGTAGAGGAAGTGAGTCTGGTGGCTTATATACTCTTGACACACTTTCTAAACCTGTAGCTTGTTTGATCATGGATCTAGCTCTCAAAGCTCACTATCAACTTGGCCATCCCTCACTAACTCTGTTCAAGCAGCTTTGTCCACAGTTTGGTAATTTGTCTACAATAAATTGTGAAGCTTGTCAATATGCAAAATATCATAGAAATAGTTCAATACCTAGAATAAATGAACGTGCAAACAGTCCATTTTCTTTAGTTCATTTAGATGTGTGGGGACCTTGTGCAATTGTTTCTAAACCTGGTTATAGATATTTTATGACATTTGTTAATGACTGCACTAAATTAACTTGGTTATTTCTAATGAAGTCATGAGCTGATTTGTTTGCTATGTTTTGTAAATTTCATGCTCAAATCAAAAACTCAGTTCAATGTAACTATCAAAACATTGCATTCTGATAATGCTAAAGAATATGTATCCTCTGAGTTTGATAATTATTTGAGTCAAAATGGTATACTTCATGAAACCTCATGTGTGGATACCCCTCATCAAAATGGTGTAACTGAAAGGAAGAATTGCCATTTATTAGAAACTGCAAGGGCTTTGATGTTTTACATTAATGTACCAAAATCATATTATGTTGGTACTATGTCAACAACATGCTTTCTAATTAATAGGATGCCATCAACTGTCTTAAACAATGAGACACTTTTCAAGTATTGCAACCTGATAAAAACATGTTTCCTTTTAAGCCTAAAGTATTTGGGTACATCTGTTTTGTGAGGGATGTGAGTCAACAAATAAGAAAAATTGATCATAAAGCTCTAAAATGTATCTTTGTTGGATAATCAAGACTTCAGAAAGGGTATAGGTGTTATTTCCCAAGCTTACAGAAGTATATAGGGTCGACTGATGTAACATTCATAGAGGATACACCTTTCTATCAAACCAATGCACCACTTACACATGAAGAAGAGGAAGAGTTCCTAGTATATTCCACAATACCCAGTAAAGCTCCTAGTGAAATTAATTCTACTGATGTACACACAGAATATGTACACGTAGAAAGCACTCAACAAAGTGAGGATGATCCAAGTTTAGATCTGCCTATTGGGTTGAGAAAAGAGAAAAGAAAATGTACTTATCCCATTTCCTCATATATATCATTCAATAGACTACCAAAGTTATCACATGTCTTTATATCAAAATTAGATTCTATTGCCATATCAAAGACTGTAGGAGAAGCAATAAATTCACCTGAATGGCATGAACCAATGTTAGAGGAAATGAACGCCTTAAAGAAGAATGAAACCTGGAAATTAGTAAAATTGCTACATAATAAGAAAGCAATAAGGTGCAAGTGGATATTCTCTATAATGATGAATGCTGATGAAGAAATTGCAAGACTGAAGGCTCGATTAGTTGCTAAAACTTATGCTCTAACATATGGTATTGGTTGTTCTGAAACATTCTCACCATTGGCCAAGATGACTTCTATTAGATTATTCCTTTCTATGATAGCTAGATACAATTGGAAACTTCAGCAACTTGACATCAAAAATGCATTTTTGCATGGGGACTTGTTTGAAGAAGTTTACATGGAGAAAACTCCAGGATTTGTTGCTCAGGGGGAGACAGATTTGGTTTGTAAACTTAATAAGTCCTTGTATGGATTTAAGCAAAGCCCAAGGGCTTGGTTTGGAAAATTTAGTTTATCCATTGAAAAGTTTGGAATCATGAAAAGTAAATCTGATCATTTGGTTTTCTACAAAACCTCTAACACTGGCATAGTTCTATTAATTGTTTATGTGGATGATATAGTGATTACAAGGAGTGATGAAGTTGGTATTTAGAGACTCAAACAATTCATTCAAACTCAATTTCAAACCAAAGATCTTGGAGGGCTTAATTACTTCTTGAGGGTTGAGATTACAAGATGTAGTGAAGGTATATATCTGTCTCAAAGAAAATATACACTTGATTTGCTATCTGAAACGGGAAAGTTAGGTGTGAAGCCATGTAGTATCCCCATGATACAAAATTATAGCTTAAATGAAGAAGGTGAATTTTTTGGTGATCCAGAGATATATATAAGATTAGTGGGAAAACTGAATTACTTATGTATAACTAGACCCAATCTTGCATACTCTGTAAGTATGTTGAGCCAATTTATGTCTAAACCAACTATTAGTCATTGGAATGCATTAGGGAAAATACTACATTATCTTAAAGGTTCAGTGGGCAAAGGTATTATGTATGTAAATAATGGTCATATGGATATAGAGAGTTTTAGCGATGAACACTGGGCAGGATCAAAAGTGGATAGAAGATCAACTTCTGGATTTTGTGTATTTGCTGGAGGAAATCTAATATCTTGGTAAAGCAAGAAGAAAACAGTGGTAGCTCGACCCAGTGCAGAATCAGAGTATAGGGCAATGGCGAATACTATATGTGAAATTATGTGGATAATGAACTTGTTAAAGGAACTGAATGTAAAGGTAGAGGGTCCTGCAAAACTGTGGTGTGATAATCAAGCTGTTATTAACATTGCCTCAAACCCAGTGTTTCATGAGCAAGCCAAACACATCGAGATCAACTATCATTTCATCAGAGAGAAGGTTCAAAGTGGAACTGTTAAGACGGGTTTCATTCGAATAGGTTAGCAAGTAACATATCTATTTATAAAGGCTTTAAATGGTGCAAGGCTAGATTATCTTTGTGGCAAGTTGGGTATGAAGAATGCATACTCCCCAACTTGAGGGGGAGTGTAATCAGGAAGAAGAAGTAGTAGAGGGTTTATATGTTATATAACTTAGTTATATTATATCGGGCTTATTTATATTATTTTTACCGAATCCCGTTTATATGTTCGGCCATGCTTAATGTTTGACGGCCTTTTTTCTATTTAAACTATTTTCCCTCTTATTTCTAAACCTTAGAGAAATAATAAATTAAAGAAATTAATGGCATCTAGTGTTACTTATATTCTTTGATGTCCGATGCAATTACACTGCAGAAAAGACAGAGATATAAAATATATAAGAGCTCAGAAGACATCTCACAACGGAATGGATAAAATATAATATAATCAAGTATAGCCTAACCATAGTAATAATACTGTCTAGCCATAATCCAAAGCTATCATATCTCTACCATGAACCTAAATTGCGAGGGTGTTATGAGGAGGGGGTCAGAACACAAGTTCTGGTGACTGGACTAAATTACACAATCTAACATTACCCTATGTATATCATTCAGTCATGTTACTTATTTATTAGGTTGCTTGGGTTAATAACACTCATGGATTTATACACACATCGTACCCATCTACCTACTAGTAGATTAACCTAATATTACATTTATATAGCTACCCCCAATATTAAGGTACTTCCCATGGTACCATCCTCGCAAGGTCTCCAATGTCATGCAACAGAAGCGTATGCAGCTCTTATCCAACGCCGTAGCGACGTACGAATCTCCATAAAATTACACCATGTATGCAAATTTTATCCTACGCTAGAACGATCCATATCCAAACTCCTCAGTCAATCTCTATGTAATGCACTTACGTCTACGGTACACAACCCGGAGCAGTCATGCATGTATCTAAACCCCCACACGTATGGATCGTCTATTGTACTCAATGCCTTAAATTCTACAATACACCACCCAGAGCGGCATGCATGTATCTTGCACGTACTGTCTACTGTGCACCAAGTCCCGTAATAGGGCTATATCTAATGTACGGAACTCGGTCGGGAGCCTTAACCATATATGTATAGGTTTGCAAAAGAGGCCTAAAGTACATATATCTAAACTATGGTCTGCATTTCTACGATGACTATGGTTCCACCTCGACCCCTCCCTCAACTAGTGAAAGACTACCGATGAGAACTAAGTGACCGTCCTAACAACCAATCTAAACAAACATGTGGTCCATCATCCAATGATCTTATAGTGAAGATCATTGGCCTTTTGGCTTTAGCTCTAGTCTTTCCGCATCACGCTGACTGTCGATGATAGGTACCGACAATTACTATCCTTCAAATAGTCGTGATTTAGCCTATCCCTTGGAAAAATCATCGAATCACCTAAATGTTGTAACTAACAATATTATGATTTTTGTTTGATGATAACAAACGTATATTTTTTATTATAAATGTGTTGTTATAGTACTGTTGTACTACCTCACACACAGGAATATAATATTTATATTTAAATAGAATACGACTATAAAAGAATGCAAATACCCAAACAGTATTTTATTTAAATAGATTATTTTATTTCAACATCTCAATAGTGCAAATTTTATAACTCCACTATTTGTACATCTTTGTAATACAATACATTTCATTTCTAGTTTCGTATACATCTGTTCCTTACTACAACACTCAACACTCGGTTACTCTTCATATTCACACTCAGTTGTACAATTTCATATACTAACTAATTTACTCACTATAACTCACTTATGTCTTCACTTCTGCCATCTTTTAGTCAGTCCAGTCTTCCGCTTACCTGTCACAGAAGAAACACACAAAGTAATCAGAAATAGAAATAATTTTTAAATTCTAGCAGATATAATTTTTATTTTAAAATTTTATTTGCCTTGGAATTTTGGTGTGTTTCTCATCATTTTTCATGAATTGATCTAATTTTTAATGGACATCCATCTGTATCCAGACAGCTTGTGCTATTCATAGTGATACACTGTAAATACCACGAGGAAGACTTTAAACTCTAGTGCTCACCGATTAGCCCCAACACACTACACTGGTCTGCTGATCAGAACCAGCATCATACTTGGCTGATTCTAAATAGCCATAACTCAGATATAGCGTTCTGCTGATAGATTTTTCATGTTTATCGTTCGAATATCTCATATATATAAATTACATACGCACGATACATGTATACACATACAGTTGTATGTATATGTGCATAGTGCAAAATACATGGCAAAGTGGCTCAACAAAAATTGTTTAGCATTAACATGGTCTTATACAATTCAAGCCAGTCGAGATGTACATAGCTCAGCCAACTACAATTGCATGGATAAGACTATAGGAACAAGCCAGAGTGTTAAACACAAGAAAGTCGACACTCTCAAGATCAAACAGGAAGGTACAAGCATTTCAAGCTAGGCAATGGTGCAAACTTCAAACATGGTTCAAGAACATTATATAAGCAGCCCATCATGTGCATAGTTTCAATGACACATGCAACTGCTCAAGTCAAAAACACAAAGCAAGAATGAGCATGGTTCAACAAATTTAGCATGATATGTACAAGTCAAGTCCACACAGTAAGGACTCAAGTGCACAGGAGGCACAGGCAGCAAGGAACGCACAGGCTCAACTCGGTACAAATGAAGCAAGCACATGCATGGGTCAAGGACAAAGTACATGCATCTTATACATAGAAAACTAAGACATGTGTGCATATATGTAAAACCAAAGTTTACATGCAAAATTCTGTATGGACACATCAAGTATGTCATGTACAAGCAAATGTGCTAGTATACACATATATGTTTATGTACAAGGAAATGGCAAAAGCATGGCTCAAAATCATCTACTGCATATACATAGTAGCAAATAAATAGATGGACAGAGAACACAAGAATGTATGCAAGCATAAAGCATCTCAAGTTATTTCAGTAATGCAACATCAGGTTCATGTGAACAAGAGGACAGTAGCTAGGGTGACATTCATGTTGGAGAATGGAGTTTTGATGACAACAACCTTATTTCAATTATCATTGATTATAAAATATATACTAACATCTTTATCTAGAATATATATATATATACACACACACATATGTAGGATTTTTATACAAGAATTAATAATGAAGACTATACAGTTTAAGAGCTTTTAGAGATTCAGAATTCAGGGTAGATTCAAGACTCATGAGTAATCAAGATATCAAGATGCCAAGAGTTCAAGATTAATATAATTATAGAGTCTAGATTTTGTAAGACTCTAAATAGCACTTTAGGTTCAAATCCAAATTCAAATTCTGATTTTTCAATTCTTTTCTCACTCCTCTCTATTTCTGTTTTTCTCAATTCTCTCTATTTTTGTTTTTCTATTTTATTCTCAATCCTCTCTATTTTGTTTTTATATTTTTATTCTTCTTTATTTTTCAAACTTAAGTTTTTTATTTATATTTTATAGTTTAAAACCTTATAATTTTATAAATACATTTTATAGTTTAAAAATATTTTTTCATATGTTTTTCTATCATATAATATTGATTTACAACTTTAAAATTTTATTCAAGAATTTCCAGAATTAGTTTATATCAAAACACTTGAAAATGCTTTGAAAATCAATTTTGTACATAGGTATGTCGACATAGCATAACATGTATGTCGACTTATATTAACTAGGTTTTTAATTTTGAAGGGAAATGTCTTTTCACTATTTGAAACATTTCAGAAATATTGCAACCCTTCATTCTCTATAAAAAGAGGCCAAAACCGAATTTTCTAACATCTTTTCTTCTCCATCTTCATCCCCTTTCATCCTACCATTATTCTTATTCATTTTTATGGTTTTTACACTTATACTCTACCGAATTCACTTCTGAATTGATCAAACTTCTTCTCTCTACACTCTCTACTCTTACTCTCTGAAAGAGTTATAGGGCTATTTTGTAATTTCTTGGATTAAAAGATCCAATTTGTAAGTCAAGAATAAACGGTTTTATCCTTGAATCCATGAAATCAAGGTTTAAGAGTTGGTGTGCCCTTTTTGAGCCATGAAATCAAGGGATAGGAGTCGGTGTCTCCTTGTTGAGCCATGAAATTAAGGAGGGTGTATTTGGCTATTTGAAAATAGTAATAAAACTCTGCACAATCCAACGTTTTGCGGGACTGGACATAGAAGTGATCCGAACCAGTATAAAATCCGGTATGTTCTTTCCTTTTCTGCATATTCCTTTAATTCTATTTATTTTGCATTTGTGTTTGAATTAGTGTCTGTGATTGTGTTTGTGTTGTTTGGTTCACTCTATAATTCTATTTAGATTTAAGTTTTGTTTAAAATTATTACAAACATTATTCACCCCCTTCTAGTGTTTTATTTGCCTTAACGATCCTTTCTGCAGTCCCTAACAATTGGTATCAGAGCATGGTCATTCAAAAGATCATAATCTAATTTTGGTAAAATGGCAAATTTTGGAATCTCTGATTTTATAAGTGTCAATTCATGCATTGCATCAATGTTAAGAGAGTCTGCATGTATTAATGTTAAAGAAGCATGTGATCTACTGAGATATTGTTTAATACAGAAAAGGATGAGTTCTATGACTTTTGAAAATTCAAAAGTTGAAAAGATGGGTAAAGTGGCTATTGGCAATTCAAATTCTAAAAAGGTGGCTATTGGTAATTCAAATACTGAAGAGGTGTCTATTGGAAATTTAAAACTTGAACTGATGTGTTACATGGCTATTGAAAATTCAAATTTTGGAAAGCAAATGGTGGAAATGAAAAAGGACAAATGGATACTGGATAGTGGTTGTTCGAGACATATGACTGGAAATCCAGAACTACTCAATAATCTGAAGTATGAAGATGGTGGATTGGTAAACTTCAGAGATAATTCTAAAGGATAAACCATTGGAATCAGTAATGTCGGTAATTCTAAAACTCCTACTATTTCTGATGTTTTATTAGTTAGGAATTTAAAACACAATTTTCTAAGTGTAAGTCAACTTTGGGATAAAGGATTTAAAATAAAATTTGAAAAGAATAAATGTTTTATAGAAGATAGAAATTCAAAAGTTATATTCGAAGGAGATAGAAAGAAAAATATTTATATATTAAGTATGAAAATTTCCAATGATAATTTATGTCTTATTGCCAATACAAATGTTCCCTTGATTTGGCATAAGAGATTCGGTCATACAAATTTCAAACATATTTCTAGAATTTCTAAATTAGATTCTGTTAGAGGATTACCCAAAATGAAATTCAAGGTTAATAACTTATGCGATGCTTGTCAATTCGGAAAATTAAAGAAAAGTTCATTTAAATCAAAAGAAGAATTCAATGCTTCAAAACCATTAGAATTAATACACATGGATATATTTGGTTCATCTCAAACTCAATCAATAAATCATAACAGATATGTGTTTGTAATAGTTGACGATTTTTCTAGATGCACTTGGACTTTGTTTCTTAAAAATAAAAGTAACGCTTTTGATCAATTCAAAATTTTTTCTAAAAAGATTCAAAATTTATTATCGTTAAAAATTAAAATAATACGTAGTAATCATGGTGGAGAATTTGAAATTGAGAATTTTGAAAAATATTGTAATAAAAAGGGAATAACTCACAAATTTTCAATTCCAAGAACTCCTCAACAAAACGGAGTAGTTGAACATAAAAATAGAACGATACAAGAATGTGCAAGAACTATGTTATCCGATAGTAGCTTACCAAGGAATTTTCGGGCTGAGGCAGTAGCAACAGGTTGTTATATTTTTAATAAAATTTCAATTAGACCTTTGACTCATAAAACTCCTTATGAACTTTTATATAACAAGAAACCAAAAGTATCATATTTTAAAATATTTGTAAGTAAATGTTTTAACTTAATACAAAGGATAATTTAGAAAAATTTGATTCAAAATCAGATAAAGGAATTTTTATTGGATATTCAAAAAGAAGCAAGGCTTATAGAGCTTTTAATACTCGAACCAACACTATAGAAGAAATATTAAACGTATCTTTCGATGAAAACTATAAAAATATAACTCAAAACGATAAAGACGATTGTGAGGATGAAATTAATAATGAAGATAACCAAGCAAATAAAAGAATTAGATTACTTAGAGATCATCTTATAGAAAATATCTTAGGGGATCTTGAATCCGTTGTTAGAACTCATAATCAATTAAATAATTTGAGTAATGCCGCATTTATATCAACTATAGAATCTAAAAATCCAAAGGAAGCTTTCTTCTGATGATTCATGGATACTTGCTATGCAAGAAGAATTGAATCAATTTACTAGGAATGAAGTATGGGAACTTGTTCCTAGACCAGAAGATAAAAACAATTATAGGAATCAAATGGGTCTGTAAAAATAAAATGAATGAACACGGTGAGGTAGTAAGAAATAAGGCACGACTAGTAGCACAAGGATATACTAAAGAAGAAGGAATAAATTATGATGAAATTTTTGTCCCCGTAGCAAGACTAGAGGCTATTAGAATTTTACTAGATTTTGCAAACTATAATAATTTCAAATTATATCAAATGGATGTTAAAGGTGTGTTTCTAAATGGATTTGTCAAAGAAGACGTATACGTTGAGCAACCACCCCTATTTGAAGATGAAAAATCACCAGATCACGTATATAAACTAAAGAAAGCTTTATATGGATTAAAGCAGGCTCCTAGAGCTTGGTATGATAGATTACGAAATTATTTATTACAATCAAACTTTGAAATAGGAAAACTATATAATACGATGTTTATTAAGAAAAATAACAAAGATACGCAATTAGTACAAATATATGTTGATGACATAATTTTTGGGTCAACAAATGAAAAATGAACAAAGAATTTTCAGATATTATGACCAAAGAATTTGAAATGAGTCATATTGGAGAATTATCATTCTTTTTAGGTTTACAATTCGACAACTAAAGAATGGAATATTTATTAATCAGGAAAAGTATGCGAGAGATTTAATTAATAAATACAATCTAACAACAACTAATGGTAGACCAACAACTATGGCAACTAATATTGTTTTAAGTAAAGATGATACATTAAAAGATGTTGATCAAAAACTATATAAAGGAATGATAGGATCATTATTATATATAACTACTAGTAGACCAGATATAATGCATAGTGTATGTCTCTGCGCAAGATATCAATCACAACCTAAGGAAATTCATTTAACAACTGTAAAACATATTCTAAGATATGTAAAGCATACATCAGATTTTGGATTATTTTATCCTAAAAATGATTCGTTCGATCTAGTTTCGTACTGTGACGTAGACTATGCCGGATGTAAATCCGATCGTAAAAGCACTAATGGAACATGTCATTTTCTAGGACATTCCCTTGTATCTTGGTTTAGTAAGAAACAAAATACTGTATTTTTGTCAACAATTGAAGAAGAATATATATCTGCTGCTTTGATGTGTTCACAAGTAATTTATGTGCAACAAACTTTAAACGATTTTGGTTCAAACATAAGTAAATCACCTATATACTACAATAATACAAGTGCTATAAATATTTCTAAAAATCTTATTCATTATTCGAGAACAAAACATATTGATGTGCGACATCATTTTCTAAGAGATAATGTAAGTAAAGAAAAGATTTCACTTGAATTTATAGAAACAGGTAAACAAATAGCTGATATATTAACAAAACCATTAAATGAAGCAACATTCACTAAATTTAGAAGGGAATTAGGTATATGTTCATTTAGTTAATTAGAATAATTAAGGACAAATTTTCAAAATAGGCTAATTTTTAAAACATATAGCACAAATAGGCCAGTATAAAAAGTATTAGCAGAAATAGGCTAATTTTTGCCACCGCAGCGATGAGGTGGCAAAAGTTATAAAAAATTTACCGGGGGCGCACTTGTCCTGGCAAAAGTTATAAAATTTTTACCGGGGGCGCACTTGGCAAGTGCGCCCCTACAAAATAACAAGGGCGCACTTGCCAAGTGCGCCTTTAAAAATTAACAAGGGCGCACTTGGCAAGTGCGCCCTTGTTATTTTGTTAAGGCGCACCTGCAAGGTGTGCCCATACTATCTGCTGCTTAACAGCAGCCTCTCTTCATCCACCTGCTGTTTCACAGCAGTTTTTATACAGATTTGATCTTTTCTATTGATTCAACTTCAAATATACGCTAACCCAAATAAAACATAAACACATATGTATCAATTTCAAACATAAATACGTAAAAACAACGTTAATATTCTATTACAAACATAAACACAAGTCTAAATAAAATTCGATTACAAACATAAACACGAACCGAAATAGAATTCGATCACAAATACAAAGTGGACATGGTTCGCTTACAAACATACGCTAATAAAATACTTATAAAACATTCATGGTGAAGTTCAATCTTGAGTAGGAGGAGGTTGAGAAGGTCCTGCCGCCTGCGATTGAGCTGGGTCATGTTGAAGTGAAGCTTGAGAAGGATCATGCCTTCTTTTAGTTCTTCGCTCTCCTGGGCGTTCTAATCTACACCTAAAGAGTAATGCATCAATGAGTTTCTTCAAGCTAATACATCGTGGTTGGATGTCGGGCTCCGGTACTCGACCACGTCCAATATCCCCCAATTCTTTACTAACCGTCTCTAGAACATCGACCTGCGAATTTTGTTATTTATAATCACACATTTAAAGATTTAAATCAATAAAGTGAAACAGTAAAGCAAAGTAAAAGACATACGAAATCTCGCTCAAGCGGTGCACGAGCGGTGTATGCTCGTTCATGTTGAGTCTGATCCGCGAGAATGAATCTTCGAGTGATCGTCCAATACCAACTCATGTATTGTGAAAGTTAAGTGCTAGGAACGTGTTGAAGAACGATACGGTTATGTCTATCGTTCCATTGAATGACAGAAAAATCCAAATTTGGCTTAGGTTCCCAAGGCTCAGGGATGTGTTGCTGAAGACCAAATTGTCGCATCACTCGATCAGGATAATACATCTGAATAGTTCGCATGCATATGATCGGTGTCTTGCATAGCCAACTAGGCATTCCACTTAGACATATATGAGGCAAATGAACTAGCACATCCTGTGTGTAGGGATTCCATACAACAACCTCGTCTGTTAGCATGTCAAGCTGGTCACGATAGTAAGTGGCAACCTGCTTTAGAGATTCAATCCAGCTCCTATTTCCAAACCACCTACGATATAAAGTAATGTACATAAAGTATGTAAATGTAAATAATATAGCATAAGCGTAAGCACTATTGTTAAACATCTTGTAAATGTACATAAACTACCTTGCACTATAAGGTAATGACCTATCGATCTGTGCAGATAAAGTTACGTTTGGATGACCGATAGGAAGATGTGTCCATGACCAAAGCTGTAAAATATATAAAAGATAAATATGATAAGATTGCATATTACAAGTGGCCATTAATAAATATACATTCTAATATTTACCTGTAGAAGAGAAAGACAACCGGCTATCGATTTGGATTTACCGAGCGTAGCATTTGTTAATTCAGTGTATAATGTTGTCAATATGGCACTACCCCAAGAATATCGTGCACATTCGTCCAAATTTCTCACAAATAATAGCCAAAAAAGATTTAATCGTCCTTTCGAATGATCGGGACAAAGACGACAAGATATCAAGTGTAGAATAACGGCTCTCGCATGACGTTCAACTTCTTCGTCTGACGCATGTTCTGATGGCTCATTTTGAAATGTATGTCGAAGCCAAGTCAACTTAACTGTTGCACCTCTTATCTCAATTCGATTTGGGACCGCCCCTAAACACTCATAACAAATATCTTCATAATTACTGAGATGTGTAGCAGTTACAGGATTTCCTTCCACTACAACGCCTAAAAGATAGCTAACATCTTGCAACGTGATAGTAATTTCACCAGTGGGAAGATGGAATGTGGAAGTCTCTAGTCTCCACTTATCTACCAATGAAGCAACAAGTGCATGATCTATCTTAAAAAACACCAATCCAGATATTTCTCTAAATCCAGCTCTTTGTAGCGCAAGTTGAACTCTAGGTGTATTTGCTGTAATCAACCCCAACTTGCTAGAATGATCTTGACAATCAATTGGCTCGTCGCTCTACAAATTCAATACGAGATGAAAATAATTAGACACTCCATGAGAAATGAAAAATTAGTGAGTTCGTTCATTAGAATTTTTGAAATACCTTCATCAAGTCCGGATTATTGCTTCTATGTTCATGTTGAAGATACAACACACTAGCATCCTCAGGACCTGGTGCCAACTCTACAAGAACAATGCATGTAGTGAACAAGTAGTGGACAAGTAGTGAACCGGATGCAAGACACTTGTGAACAAGTAGCGAACAAAATGTAGTGAACAAGTAGTGAACCGGATGCATGTAGTGAACAAGTAGTGGACAAGTAATGAACCAGATGCAAGACACTTGTGAACAAGTAGTGAACCAGATGCAAGACACTTGTGAACAAGTAGCGAACAAAATCTGAAAAAGTAGTGAACAAAATGTGAACCAGATGCAAGACACTTGTGTTTAATGAACAAGTTTTAACAAATAGTGAACCGGATGTGTAACACCCCGTGTATTCTATAATAGTGAAATTCACAAATTAAAGTATAACTAATTTCAAATTAAAGAATTAAGGGAAACGGGATACGCCATTGCGTTCGTCTCGGAATTCTGCTTGAGATAGAGTCCGAGTTTGCGTAAAACGGACTCCGTATGAAGAAGATATGGCCTCCGGAAGTTTCAGAATTCAGTTTAAAATTCAAATACAGACCAAAACAGCTCAGAAAAACCAATTCAAAATTCAAAATCGGGCCGGATTGGCCAAGGCGGGAATTTTCCCGCCCAAGGCACCCAGGTCGACTGGGTAGTCGACCTGGGGCTACCCAGGTCGACTGGGTAGTCGACCTGGGTCACCCGTGTCGACTGCCAAGTCGACACGGTGTCGACTGGCGTGTCGACCTGGCCCCTGAGCCAGGTCGAACCCAGCCCCCCCTGGCTGGCCTGGTCTGTGTTTGGTCGATTTTCCGAGCCTTGGCTTGTCACTAGGGCTAGGTCTCAGCTCCTGGTTGGTCTCTCCTTCAAACGAACGGCTATTATTACACCAAGCTCCATCGACGGTCCTAATCAACTCACAAACTCTATAAAAAGGACCTAAGACTCACCCTAATTCACACAAACAAAAATGGAGATGAGACCGTCATGCTGCTGAGGAAAGACTAGGAATAGCCGTCAGAAATTGAGAGACAATTAGGAGATAATTCGAAAGCTTAAAGCAACGTCAATTAAATCAAAACAACGCCTACAACAAAGGATAGCATCTCCAAATTCAGAATTCAGATTCCTGAATTGAAGATTCATCATACGTTGTAAGTAGAGTGCTATTCCGATGTGAATAAATAATTGTGTTTTGATTTGTGTAAAGTGAGAAATGGAATTGTGGCGATAATAATCTATATTTGTATGTTGCTTTGATTCTAAACGATTTGGAAATGTTTTGGTATACGATTGGATATATACAAGTATATGATTCATGTTAACAACCATATGTTGTGGTATTTTATTTGGGATTCATACAAATATATGATTTATGTTAACAACCATATGTTGTGGTATTTTATTTGGGATTCATGCAAGTATATGATTCACTATTATGCCAAAATGATGTACATACTTTTACGATCACTTTCAGTGTGTAATTGGATTCGACTAAGTACTATGGTTTATATGAATTTATGTTGGAATTGGCAAATCATACTTTTGTATTAGAAACAAAAGTAAGCATTTTTATGAACATGACTAAACTATGTTTGGTGTTATGCCTAGTTGAAACCATGTTTAGGCCTATGTTGTTATAAAAATCATATGGTGATATATGTAACACATAAATTAAGTTAGATTTACATTCCACTTGCAAGTTTACATGAATAGGATAAAAACCATGATTCATGTTTAGGTATGTTTATGCCATGATTCTATGAATAAATTGACAACCATGATTCATGTTTAGGTATGTTTATGCCATGATTCTATGAATAGGATAAAAACCATGATTCATGTTTAGGTATGTTATGCCATGATTTTATGTTATTACAATGCAAGTTCACAAGTGCCAAAATTATGTTAATTAGTTCGCTATGTTGCAAGTTCATGCGTTCACACTCCCCTTTTTATGTTACTTAGAATATATAAACACCATGTTATAAGCCTCCCCTTTTTCATGTGGCTAAGTTGGGTTTAAATGTTAAACCCAACATATGTTATATTGTAGCGAACGTATAAAACGGGGGTAATGACGTTTGGGTTAAAATATAAAACATATGTGTTGGCATGTTTGACGCATGCCAACGACTTTGAAAAACAATTAAGTGGTGTAAATTAATTTCACCCAATAAAGATGAATTTGAATAGTGGGCCGCAAATATTTACATATAAAAAGAAAAGAGACAAAATATGTAAACGTAGAAAATACGATGTGTTTAACCCGAGGTTGGATTGAGTTGTGATGTAAACCTGCCCGGAACCGCCCGGCTGTCCAGTAGTCACAACAATACCTATCCAATGTGGGTGGTTAAACACAGAGCCCAATAAGGACCCGAGGTTAGACTGAGTTGTGGCGTAAGACTGCCCGGACCCAACCGACAACAGGCAGCCACAACAATACCTGTCTAATGTGAGAGGTCGAGGCTTTAATAAGAAAATTAAGGCTGAGTCAGGATTGATAGGATTAAGTAAATTGAATTAATACTTAATCAAAATGGAACATGCTAAACTATACAGACTGATTGGGGGTTAGGTTTACAAAACACTTAACCAACTTAGCATGTTGGCTAGAAATAGAAAACCTAGTAGCGGGGGACCCTTTTCAGCAGTAACACTA
This sequence comes from Allium sativum, assembly GCA_030737875.1. NCBI lineage: Eukaryota > Viridiplantae > Streptophyta > Magnoliopsida > Asparagales > Amaryllidaceae > Allium > Allium sativum. The sequence goes on along the minus strand of CM060918.1, from coordinate 1,021,004,247 downwards.
CAAGGTGTATCAGGATACCCTGAACTAGGCAGGGTGGGGCACGATTACTGGGCTGACTGTAAGAGGTCAAATCGACGGCGGTGGTGCAACAGTGTAGGTTCTAACGGGGTGCGGGCGTGCACACACTCCGGCGCAGAAAAACAAGGCACTGGGCACCAGCATACCTGTGCATCCTAGGATTGTGTCGGGCCACCACCATGGGACTTGATACACCCCATGGTGGGACCAGCATAGGTAACTACAACAACGGGGGCCGTAAGACACATGTAACTATGCGAGTAGGAGACGATCATCAGAAAGGGATCACTTCACCCTGATTATGGGGTGCCTGTTGGGAACTAGTTTATATGGGTACAGAGATTAATATGGGGTACGATAGTATATTCGACTCTAGACAACTTAACGTAGTTTATGGTGCTTTCCCATTTCCAGTTTATACTTATCATACCCAGTTCTTTATTCATAGACTGAATAGTCCTAGACTTACTCAGGCTTTAAGTCTGACTCTACTTTTCTTTCGTCCCCCCCCCCCAGGTCCACAGGGAGGGAATACCGCAGCTTGACCAACTTTCACATCCAGCTTGAAGAGAAAGAATGTAGTGCTTGGATCTTTTTCGTTTTGGACTATGGCTTTGGACAGCAATTATGGGACTTATGCAGTTTATTTATGTTTTCTTTATGCTTCTTTAAATAATGTAATCAAGACAGTTATGAAGATGTTATGTTTTTGGAAGTATTGTAAGACAAATTATGACATGGTTTGTGTAACACGTATTTTGTTGAAATAAAAGTTGTTGTTGTTTTCCCCTGTTCAAAAATATGAGTTCTTATATCTGTCTTGTATATCTGTGACTTATACTTATAAACCTCCACCAAAATTAGGGCATTCCCTTTGAGACTGACCCTAACGGAGGTGGGGTGTTTCACTTGGTATCAGAGCATAGGTTTACTAGATAAGATAAAAAGTTTTGAAAATTTATTTTCAAAAGAAAATTTAAAGAAGCATTTTTAAAGATAAAATGTTATTTTATTTTAAAAAGGCAAAGTCCCCCAAAGCCATAGGTACTATCTTTTATCCTTCGTTTTGAATCTATCCTTTTTGTTTCAGCATGTCCGAAGAACTTAACTTGCCAGAGGGTGTACCAATACCTGGTTGGTTTAGACGATTCTTAGAAGCAAGGGCCACTCAGCCAGGTCCTACCGTTCCTCCTCCCCCAGCTGCAGAAAATCATCCAGCTGCAGCAGCACCTCTTCCTCCACCTCCTCCGCGGGGAAATACTTTTGCTAAGATATGTAAAGATTTTAAAGCTATGGGAGGAAAGGACTTTCATGGAACCGAGTCCTTCATAGTAGCCAGGAACTGGCTGAAAGAAACCGAGGACTTATTCGTCATCTTTGAGGTAGAAGATAGGCAGAAGGTACAACTGGCAGTGTGGCTACTTAAAGGTGAGGCTTCCTACTGGTGGGAAGTCACTAATGCAGAAAGACCAGTGGAAACATGGGAGGACTATAGGGCAAGGTTCGAGGCTAAATTTCTCTCAGAAGCTGAAAGGAGTCTTCAGTTGGAAAAATTCTTATTTCTTAAGCAAGGGAATATGACAGTCAAAGAGTATGTTAACCAGTTTGATCAGCTGGCTAGGTTCGAACTGGACCTAGTCAACACCCCGCACAAGAAGGCTCTCCGCTTTGTCAAGGGGTTGAATGAGCCATTACACAGTTTGGCCATGACCCATATACCCATGGGAGCTACGTATGAAAGGTTGGTGCAGATGGCATTGCTGAACGAAGAAGATAAGGGCAAGAAGGAGACAAAGGCAGAAAACTCTCAAGGGAAGAAAGAGGGTTTGCAACCTAAGAAGACAAACTTTAAGAAGGGCGGGAAAGACAACAAAGAGAAGAGGAAGTGTAATTTCTGTGGCAAAGTGGGGCACTTAGTGAAAGATTGCCGGAAAAAGAAGGCCAAGATGAATGGTGGGTGCTTTTCTTGCGGTGAGACAGGCCACATGGCTAAGGATTGCCCGAAGAAACGAGGACAGGGGCAGAGGGCTGGATCCACCTCAGGGGCACAGGTTCATGTGCTAGAGGCGCCACCTCTGCAACAGCGAGGTATAAATACTTCTGTAGAAAGTGTAGTTTATCTTTATGATCACCCAGTTCGCACTTTTTTTTATTCTGGCGCATCACACTCCTTTATCTCGTCTACTTTAGTAGAATCTCTGCACCTGGAAACTAGTATGGTAGAGGACCCCTTAATTGTTTCAAATCCAATTGGGGGCCCAGCTTATTTATCTATGATCTGTGTGGGATTGAAAATTTCTGTTCTAAGCATAGAATTTAAATGTAGTGCCTTTGTTTTGGGCTTTTCGGGATATGGTTTGATTTTGGGCATGGATTGACTATCCAGTAATGGGGCCATCCTTGATTGTGAGAAAAGGGTTGTTAGGCTCCTGACCCAGCTCAGTAACACTTTGGAAATTACTTGTAATCCCTCGTATGCGGTTCTGCTTAGTTATCTTGAATCACTAGAAGCCTCTGTCGACAATTTGCAATCGGTTAGAGTGGTCCGGGAATATCCGGATGTCTTCGAAGAGGTGAAGGGCTTGCCTCCGAAGCGGGAGATAGACTTCCGCATATATCTTGTAGATAATGCAAAGCCCGTTGCGTTGCCCGTTAGACACATGGCTCCACGGGAAAGGAAGGAGCTCAGTAAACAGATTAAAGAGCTTCTAGAGAAGGGGTTCATTAGAAGGAGCATTTCAGAATGGGGCGCTCCGGTGGTATTCGCTACAAAGGCGGATGGTTCACTCCGTCTTTGTGTTGATTATAGGGAGCTCAACAAGCTAACGAAAAAGAATAGGCACCCTCTCCCCAGAATTGACGATCTGTTTGATCAGCTTGTAGGAGCGTCTGTCTTTTCCCAACTCGATTTGGCAACCGGTTTTCATCAGCTAAGGGTGGCTGAAGATAGCATCGATAAGACAGCATTCAGAACCCCAGACGGCTTCTTTGAATGGCTTGTCATGCCTTTTGGCTTGACAAACGCACCCGCTTACTTCGTGGACCTAATGAGTAGGGTGTTCAGAGATTTCCTCAACAAGTTCATAGTGGTTTTCGTAGACGATATCTTGATCTTCTCAAAGAGTGAAGAGGAGCATGCTCAGCACCTAAGGGCAATCATGGAAACCCTGCGAGTCCATCAACTAAAAGCCAAATTCTCCAAATGCCACTTTTGGAGAGAGGAAGTAAGGTTTCTTGGGCACATAGTATCCAAAGAAGGGTTAGCTGTAGACCCGGCTAAGGTAGTGGCGGTGCAGGACTGGAAGACACCAAAGAACGCAACAGAAGTCCGAAGCTTTCTCGGGCTAGCAGGCTTCTATCGGAAATTCATCAGAGACTTTGCAAAGATATCAGCTCCGCTCACACGGCTGACCAAGAAGAATCTAGTGTTCAATTAGGACTTGGATTGCGAGTTTGCTTTCCAACGGCTAAAAAGGGCTCTTACAACAGCCCCAGTTTTGACGTTGCCAGATGGAAGCAAGATGTTCATAGTTTATAAAGATGCATGTGGGACAGGGCTAGGCGCCGTCTTAATGCAAGAAGGAAGGGTAGTGGCTTATGGCGGGAGACAATTGAAAGTTCATGAAAAGAACTACCCGACCCACGATCTTGAGTTAGCTGCCATCGTCTTTGCACTCAAGTCTTGGCGACACTATCTTCCAGGTGAGAAGTTCGAACTTTACACTGACCATAAATCGTTGAAATATCTTTTCTCGCAGAAAGATCTTAACTTGAGGCAACAGAGATGGATGGAGTTTCTTGCCTCGTACGATTTCGAGATATCCTACACTCCGGGCAAAGGCAACGTAGTGGCAGACGCGTTGAGCCGAAAGAAACTAACCCTAAGCCCGTTGTTTGTTGAAAGACAAAGCCTAGAGTTTATAGCCAGCTTTGACTTTAGGCCTTCCTCCGATTTTGTACCGGGTTTGCTAGCATCTCTCGAAATACGCCCGACTTTAGTGGACGCAATAGGGACAGCACAACGCGAAGACCCTCAGCTTGTGGAGACGATTGATAGGCTAATTAGGGGTGAGACTTCAAGTCACCTCAGCAGATACTCCATCGACGATAAGGGTTGGCTAAGGCGAGACGGAAGACTATGCGTCCCACAGACAAGGGATTTGGTAAAGACGGTTCTCGAGGAAGCACATCACTCCAAGATGACGATACACCCAGGCGGGGATAAAATGTACAAGGACATAAAGAGGACTTTCTTTTGGAGCGGCATGAAGAAGGACGTGGCAGATTTCGTTTCTAAGTGTATGATTTGCCAACAGGTTAAGGCGGAGCAGAAGAAGCCTGGCGGTCTGCTCCATCCTCTAGAGGTCCCGCAGTGGAAGTGGGATAGTATCTCAATGGACTTCATTGATGGGCTGCCTAGGTCTAGAAGAGGCAACACTAGCATTTGGGTAATAGTGGATATGCTTACTAAAAGCGCCCACTTTTTACCTATCAAGAGTAAAAGAACTGCCTCATCCCTTGCATCTCTTTACCTCAAGGAAATTGTTCGGCTCCATGGAATACCATCCAGCATTGTTAGTGACCGGGACCCTATCTTCACAAGTGAGTTTTGGCGGAGTCTGCAAGAAGTGGTAGGCACACAGTTATGCTTAAGCACAGCCTATCATCCCCAAACCGACGGCCAGATAGAAAGAGTGGACAGAGTTTTGGAGGACCTTTTAAGACTGTGCGTCCTTGACTTCGGAGGGACGTGGGAAGACCATCTTCCTTTGGTGGAATTTTCCTACAACAACAGCTACCAAGCAACCATCGGAATGGCGCCCTTCGAAGCTTTATATGGAAGACCGTGCCGATCGCCCACTTGTTGGTGGGAGTCTACTGATAAACTCATACTTGGGCTAGATATGATCCGAGAGACTTCAGAAAAAGTAGACTTAATACGGAGAAGAATGAAGACAGCCCAAGACAGACAAAAATCCTACGCCAACAAGAGGAGGACCGACCTTGAATTTGAGGTTGGGGACAGAGTTTTTCTTAAGGTATCTCCGCTAAGAAACGTTGTTCGTTTTGGGACCACAGGGAAGCTAGCACCAAGGTTCGTAGGGCCATTTCCTATCATCAAGAAAATTGGGAAAATGGCCTATAGATTAGAATTATCCGAAAAGCTGGCCGGAGTTCACAACGTTTTTCACGTTTCGCACCTCCGAAAATGTCTACATGAATCTGCTGAAGTGGTAGAGCCAAATATCCTAGAAGAAGCTGAAGTGGAACGTGAAGCAACCGTGAGGAAAGTTCCAACCCGCATATTAGGAACGGAAGTGAAGAAGCTACGCAACCGCGAAGTCAAGCTCGTCAAAGTTCAGTGGAGCGACGCCGAGGGAGACGCAACTTGGGAAACTGAAGCTAGAATACGCGCAGTCTACCCTTTTCTTTTCGAGGGTACATCTTTGATCTTTCTTTTTCCTTAAGTTGCGCTTTTATCTATCTTTTTAGGTATATCTCCTCGACCTTATCTTTTAGGTAGAAACTCTTTGGATGAAAACATGTAATTGAAACATGTTATGGATGATGGTTGCAAGTGGTTGCAAGTGATTGCTAGTGGTTGCTCGTGGTTGCATATACACACACAATTTAGGTTTTAGATCGGCTCAGTCACTTCATATTGCATATGCATATATATATATATGTTTGCAATCATATATGGTTGAAGTTTAATGTGTTGTCATATGGATGTTGCATTTGTATGAATGATTGTGCACTCATGTAGAATCATGAATAGGAAAATTTGCATACATAATGGATTCATGACACTTACATACCTTGCATTAAGGAGGTCAACTGAATCAGTAGACCGACTGATTTTGCATTAGATAAGTACATGTACACACACACACTTCGCATATGATCATGAAGCATTAGAAGTCTTTTAAGGACAATGGATGCTCGTGTTTGATGAATGAGTAGATGGATGTTTGGATGTACATTCTTCCTGAACTTGAAGATTTCGGGGACGAAATCCTTTTAAGTTGGGGAGAATGTAACACCCCGTGTATTCTATTATAGTGAAATTCACAAATTAAAGTATAACTAATTTCAAATTAAAGAATTAAGGGAAATGGGATACGCCATTGCGTTCGTCTCGGAATTCTGCTCGAGATAGAGTCCGAGTTTGCGTAAAACGGACTCCGTATGAAGAAGATATAGCCTCCGGAAGTTTCAGAATTCAGTTTAAAATTCAAACAGACCAAAACAGCTCAGAAAAACCAATTCAAAATCGGGCCGGATTGGCCAGGGCGGGAATTTTCCCGCCCAAGGCACCCAGGTCGACTGGGTAGTCGACCTGGGTCACCCGTGTCGACTGCCAAGTCGACACAGTGTCGACTAGCGTGTCGACCTGGCCCCTGAGCCAGGTCGAACCCAGCCCCCCTGGCTGGCCTGGTCTGTGTTTGGTCGATTTTCTGAGCCTTGCCTTGTCACTAGGGCTAGGTGTCAGCTCCTGGTTGGCCTCTCCTTCAAATGAACGGCTATTATTACACCAAGCTCCATCGACGGTCCTAATCAACTCACAAACTCTATAAAAAGGACCTAAGACTCACCCTAATTCACACAAACAAAAATGGAGATGAGACCGTCATGCTGCTGAGGAAAGACTAGGAATAGCCGTCAGAAATTGAGAGACAATTAGGAGATAATTCGAAAGCTTAAAGCAACGTCAATTAAATCAAAACAACGCCTACAACAAAGGATAGCATCTCCAAATTCAGAATTCAGATTCCTGAATTGAAGATTCGTCATACGTTGTAAGTAGAGTGCTATTTCGATGTGAATAAATAATTGTGTTTTGATTTGTGTAAAGTGAGAAATGGAATTGTGGCGATAATAATCTATATTTGTATGTTGCTTTGATTCTAAACGATTTGGAAATGTTATGGTATACGATTGGATATATACAAGTATATGATTCATGTTAACAACCATATGTTGTGGTATTTTATTTGGGATTTATACAAGTATATGATTTATGTTAACAACCATATGTTGTGGTATTTTATTTGGGATTCATGCAAGTATATGATTCACTATTATGCCAAAATGATGTACATACTTTTACGATCACTTTCAGTGTGTAATTGGATTCGACTAAGTACTATGGTTTATATGAATCTATGTTGGAATTGGCAAATCATACTTTTGTATTAGAAACAAAAGTAAGCATTTTTATGAACATGACTAAACTATGTTTGGTGTTATGCCTAGTTGAAACCATGTTTAGGCCTATGTTGTTATAAAAATCATATGGTGATATATGTAACACATAAATTAAGTTAGATTTACATTCCACTTGCAAGTTTACATGAATAGGATAAAAACCATGATTCATGTTTAGGTATGTTTATGCCATGATTCTATGAATAAATTGACAACCATGATTAATGTTTAGGTATGTTTATGCCATGATTCTATGAATAGGATAAAAACCATTATTCATGTTTAGGTATGTTATGCCATAATTTTATGCTATTACAATGCAAGTTCACAAGTGCCAAAATTATGTTAATTAGTTCGCTATGTTGCAAGTTCATGCGTTCACACTCCCCTTTTTATGTTACTTAGAATATATAAACACCATGTTATAAGCCTCCCCTTTTTCATGTGGCTAAGTTGGGTTTAAATGTTAAACCCAACATATGTTATATTGTAGCGAACGTATAAAATAGGGGTAATGACGTTTGGGTTAAAATATAAAACATATGTGTTGGCATGTTTGACGCATGCCAACGACTTTGAAAAACAATTAAGTGGTGTAAATTAATTTCACCCAATAAAGATGAATTTGAATAATGGGCCGCAAATATTTACATATAAAAAGAAAAGAGACAAAATATGTAAACGTAGAAAATACGATGTGTTTAACCCGAGGTTGGATTGAGTTGTGATGTAAACCTGCCCGGAACCGCCCGGCTGTCCAGTAGTCACAACAATACCTATCCAATGTGGGTGGTTAAACACAGAGCCCAATAAGGACCCGAGGTTAGACTGAGTTGTGGCGTAAGACTGCCCGGACCCAACCGGCAACAGGCAGCCACAACAATACATGTCTAATGTGAGAGGTCGAGGCTTTAATAAGACAATTAAGGCTGAGTCAGGATTGATAGGATTAAGTAAATTGAATTAATACTTAATCAAAATGGAACATGCTAAACTATACAGACTGATTGGGGTTAGGTTTACAAAACACTTAACCAACTTAGCATGTTGGCTAGAAATAGAAAACCTAGTAGCGGGGGACCCTTTTCAGCAGTAACCCTACAAGGTGTATCAGGATACCCTGAACTAGGCAGGGTGGGGCACGATTACTGGGCTGACTGTAAGAGGTCAAATCGACGGCGGTGGTGCAACAGTGTAGGTTCTAACGGGGTGCGGGCGTGCACACACTTCGGCGCAGAAAAATAAGGCACTGGGCACCAGTAGCATACCTGTGCATCCTAGGATTGTGTCGGGCCGCCACCATGGGACTTGATACACCCCATGGTGGGACCAGCATATGTAACTACAACAACGGGGGCCGTAAGACGCATGTAACTATGCGAGTAGGAGCCGATCATCAGAAAGGTATCACTTCACCCTGATTATGGGGTGCCTGTTGGGAACTAGTTTATATGGGTAAAGAGATTAATATGGGGTACGATAGTATATTCGACTCTAGACAACTTAACGTAGTTTATGGTGCTTTCCCATTTCCAGTTTATACTTATCATACTCAGTTCTTTATTCATAGACTGAATAGTCCTAGACTTACTCAGGCTTTATGTCTGACTCTACTTTCATTCGTCCTCTTTTCTTTCGTTCCCCCCCCAGGTCCACAGGGAGGGAATACCGCAGCTTGACCAGCTTTCACATCCAGCTTGAAGAGAAAGAATGTATTGCTTGGATCTTTTTCGTTTTGGACTATGGCTTTGGACAGCAATTATGGGACTTATGCAGTTTATTTATGTTTTCTTTATGCTTCTTTAAATAATGTAATCAAGACAATTATGAAGATGTTATGTTTTTGGAAGTATTGTAAGACAAATTATGACATGGTTTGTGTAACACGTATTTTGTTGAAATAAAAGTTGTTGTTGTTTTCCGCTGTTCAAAAATATGAGTTCTTATATCTGTCTTGTATATCTGTGACTTATACTTATAAACCTCCACCAAAATTAGGGCATTCCCTTTGAGAGTGACCCTAACGGAGGTGGGGTGTTTCAGGATGCAACACGCTTGTGTCTAATGAACTAGTTTTAACAATTTATAGAAAAAATGTTTTTTTACTATATCATATGAATTAGGAATTAGCTAGGATTTAACTCACTATATAACTAAACTACGAATTAGCTAGGTTTTCATTCACAAACAAGAAGTAAAATTATGAAGATCCTTTCATTGTTGAACAAGTAGTGATCAAACCAAATCTATAACTCAATAACTTTCATACTAACTGAAAACAAGTAATGAACAAGTAGTGGACAAGTAGTCAATAACTTTCATAATAACTTGACAAGTACGCCCGTTATAATTTATACGGGCGCACTTGAGAAGTGCGCCCGTTCAAATTTTAAGGGGCGCACTTGTCAAGTGTGCCCCGGTTAATTTTTTTGAAATTTTTGCCACCTCATTGCTGAGGTGGCAAAAATTAGCCTATTTCTGCTAATACATTTTAAACTGGCCTATTTGTGCTATATGTTTTAAAAATTAGCCTATTTTGAAAAATTGTCCAATAATTAATTAATAATATATAATAATAATAATATAAGAAACTAAAATAATGAAATTTAAAACAACATTATGTCGACATAAACTTTCTGTTATGTCGACATATAACTGAAAAGTTTTTTAAATTAATTCCCACCAAAAGTTAGTTATTTCAATTATATAAATCAACTAGTTCGACTTTTCTTCTTCATTTTCTTTCTTCTTCTCTGAAAAAACTCTAAATTAAAAATTACAATGGCTTCCACTAATCCAAATACCCAAAATAACTTTGATTCACACGTTGGATCATCCAAGAGTTCATTTCAACGATCCATGCTCTCTACAGTGTTGAAAATTGAAGAGAAAATGGAGTACTTATTGCTAATGGTGGCTGAGATGCAAGTACTTCAAATCAGACTAAGTCAAGAGCAAAATAAACAAGGAAAAGTAATGAGAAGTCTCTTAAAGTTTATAATGGATAATGAGACTAATCCGATTATCATTAATGATGATAATCAACCAATGGAAGAAGAGGAAGAACCAGAAGAAGATCCAGAAGAAGAACCGGAAGAGGAAGAAATGATGAAGGAGGAAGAACGACAAGAGACACAACCAACAAACGAAGACGATAACGTTGAGTGCATAAGAGAAGTCATATTTGACGAAAATGGTAATGTGATTGAAAAGAATGAAGAATTTTGTCTCCATTATCCAAATTGTCCAATTCACAAATCTCCCGTTGTCAAATAAGTTAGTATTTAAGGGTTGTTTAGATTTCGCTTTATTACGTTCTTATAATATGTTGTATATGTATGAATTCATGTATACATACACGTATTTCTTTAATAAAATTGTTGTTTAAGATTAATATTGTTCTAACCTTCTATAACATAAACATACGATTATCAGATTAAGGGGGAGTAATCTAATTAGAAATAGTTATTCAATTTAGGGGGAGTATTTTTAGGAATATTATTTAGAATCTACAATTGTTTAACTTAGGGGAAGTATCTTTAATCTTTCTTTTTGATAATGCCAAAGGGGGAGAAATTATAAAATATAGGCATAGTTTTATAGAATTCTTATAGACAGGGGGAGTATAAGCGGATCATCATCAATCAGGTATATACAGGTATGATATTTTATAAACTAAGGTTGTCATCATCAAAAAGGGGGAGATTGTTGGAGAATGGAATTTTGATGACAACAACCTTATTTCAACTATCATTGATTATAAAATATATACTAACATCTTTATCTAGAATATATATATACACACACATATGCAGGATTTGTATACAGGAATTAATACTGAGGACTGTACAGTTTAAGAGCTTTTAGAGATTCAGAATTAAGAGTAGATTCAGGACTCATGAGTAATCAAGATATCAAGATGTCAAGAGTTCAAGATTAATATAATTATAGAGTCTATATTTTGTAAGACTCTAAATAGCACTTCAGGTTCAAATCCAAATTCAAATTCTAACTTTTCAATTCTTTTCTCAATCCTCTCTACTTTTGTTTTTCTCAATTCTCTCTATTTTTGTTTTTGTATTTTATTCTCAATCCTCTCTATTTTTTTATATTCTTGTTCTTCTTCAAACTTAAGTTTTTTATTTATATTTTATAGTTTAAAACCTTATAATTTTATAAATATATTTTATAGTTTATAAATATGTTTTCTATCGTATAATATTGATTTACAACATTAGAATTTTGTTCAAGAATTTCCAGAATTAGTTTTATATCAAAACACTTGAAAATGCTTTGAAAATCAATTTTGTACATGGGTATGTCGACATAGCATAATATGTATGTCGACATATAACAACTAGTTTTTTAATTTTGAAGGGAAGTGTCTTCTCACTATTTGAAAAGTTTCAGAAACGTTGCAACCCTTCATTCTCTGTAAAAAGATTCCAAAACCGAATTTTCTAACATTTCTTCTTCTCCGTCTTCATCCCCTTTCGTCATACCATTATTCATATTCATTTTTATGTTTTTTACACTTATACTCTGCCGAATTCACTTCTGAATTGATCAAACTTCTTATATGTACACTTTCTACTCTCTACTCTCTGAATCAAGTGCTATTGAAGAGTTATAGGGCTGTTTTGTAATTTCTTGGATTGAAAGATCCAATTTGTAAGTCAAGAGTAAACGGTTCTATCCTTGAATCTGCAGAATCAAGGTTTAGGATTCGGTGTGCCCTTGTTGAGCCGTGAAATCAATGGATAGGAGTCGATGTCTCCTTGTTGAGCCGTGAAATCTGTATTTGGCTATTTGAAAATAGTAATAAAACACTACACAATCCAGCATTATGCGGAACTGGGCGTAGGAGTGATCCGAACCAGTATAAAATACGGTGTATTCTTTCCTTTTCTGCATTTTCCTTTATTTATATTTATTTTGCATTTGTGTTTGAATTGGTGTTTGTGATTGTGTTTGTGTTATTTGATTCACTCCATAATTCTATATAGACTTAAGTTTTGTTTAAACTACTTACAAACAGTATTCACCCCCTCTAGTGTTTGCTTTGCCTTAACGATCCTTTCCGCAGTCCCTAACAATTCACACCATTATATACACTTCAGCATTACAAGGGAGTATATATGCAGCAATTCAAGGGACAGTTTCATATTGGGTGATCAAAGCAGTGTGCAAACACAAAGAAGGGTCAAACAGTACATGCTCATGAACAGCCTAGGCAGATCATATTTACAACATATGTACAAATATGGCAAGCATTAAAAATAACATGTAAGAAGGTTTCAAATAGTCTTTGTTTGAAATAAAATCTCTTTCGAAATTCACTAGAATGGAAAGAATGTTATTGCTGGCATATGATAAAAGGGGCAAGCACATTTCTGGAATGTTTTAATCTCACAAAAGAATTTGTTTCAGCTTTTATATATGGCAAGGTTTTGCTAAAATGATCATCAAAATCTCAAGACATTCCTGAATTCATGCAAAACACATATATGGATAAAAAAAGTAATTCATTTGTTTTAAGACATTCCAGATTTGATGCAAGCATTTCCAAATATCACGAATTACAGTGGGGCAATTAATCTTGGCAATTTTAGGCAAAAACCATCTTATTTTGTTTCTAAAATTAAACCAGATTTTACGGCAATATTATCACAGAAGTTTCAAGGCAACAATTTATCAATCACGCAAGAGGAAAAAAGGGGAAACACACACGCAACACAAAATCATGGCAATTCAATTAATGGAAATCATAGATGTTTAAGGGTTTGTTTCTCCCTATATAACTTACACAATTCATCATCGACATGTCATAGAAATAAAACAATAACAAAATTCAAGAGCAAACAATTTTAATCCGTATTACTCACAAAAGATTTTGATCTCCAGAGAGAGGCCAAACCAATCGACGAAGAAGCATAGAGAATCAGAGCATCAGAGACTAATCCAAAGCTTTCTTAAGTCGATTATATTTGGATTAAAAACCCTAAATCCCCTTTTCTATCACTATTACAAAAAGAAGAAATTGATGTTCTCTAGTCAAAGTGACATAGCAAAAGAAAGTGGACCGGGTCGTTTTTAAGTTAACCTAGCTTATGTTTTAAAAAGGGGAGGGTTTTTAGTTTTGTTTTTATTTTATATTGTATTTTTTCTTTTGAATCGTCAGTTGGTTTCTAGTTTGCCTATAAAACTAGAAGTTTGCTAGAGTTTGTAATAAACTAGGGATACTAGCTACGAATTTGTAGCTAGTGGAAAAATCTGATCTAGGGGATATAGATCAGTTTAGGGTTTTGAGAGTAGGATTAGAACATGAGCAAGGGGTTCGCTAGTTTACAGGGTCTTGTAAGCAGGATTTTTTTAATTACCTAGTAGAAACCTTAGTGAGTGCAGCAGTAGGCAGAGTTTGCCGAAGTTGGGTATATCCATGTGTTATTTACATTCCGCATTAACTTACTCTACTATTATCTGTGATATGATATTCTAATATCTTGTTAAAATTCGATAAACCATATCCACCCTAGGGTTAATCTCGATCCAACAAGTGGTATCAAAGCCTGGTAATTTCAATAACTCTATAGTCATGGATCCTAGTTCTCAGTATAGTGAGAGTCAGTCCAGTGATATTCCATGTTTTCAATGGGATAGATTTTTTATTTTGAAAATCAAAAATCGGTTTCTATTTAAAATCTGTTAATTTCGAATATTGGAATATTATTGAAAATATGGGAGATATGCTTGATAAGAAAAATAAAGTTGTCAATGCTCGTGTTATGCATATTCTGTATTCTTATCCTAGTAATAATCAGCTTAATGTTACTCTCATTGTTTGACTGCGCAGGATATCTGGAAAACTCACGACATGCTATATGGAAAAGATGACAACTGCTCAAACCCACGGAATGTCAACTTAGATTCAGATCTATACTTAACAGGTCTTGTAGATGGAATTTCAGATAGATCGAATGATGGAGATTCGGCAGACGACGAGACATGAAATTTCTCTTATGAAGATTTAGTTTATATGGGTGCTGATTTAACTAAAACTGTTGATAAACTCCAACATAAAAACAAATCTTTGAAATCTAAAAATCATGAGTTGACTAGCAAAATTAGTATTTTGGAATCAAATCTTGAAAACATCAAGAAGTCCTCATACTCTGTTTGCGAAAATTGTTTGAATCTAAAAACATGATCTTGTTCATCAAAATGAAAATATTCAAAAACTTGAAAATGAAATCCTGATTTTAAAAGAGGACAAGATTGAGGTTGAAAGCACAAAATTTTTTTTACAAAAGGAATTTGAAGACTTTAAGACTAACAAAAATTTCAAATATGAATTTGCTGAAAAACAAAACTTGTTGAAAACAGATATGATTTTAAAAGAGCTTGAAATGAAATTGAGAAATTCAAGAATTTTGAAAAACAAAAACAGTTCAAATTTGAAATCTTTGAGTCCCAAGCCAATATTAAATTACTTGAAAATGAAAATTCGATTTTGAAATAATAAGATATTGAAAGGAAGATCACTGATAATTGCTGTTTAGATTTAATAAAAGAAAACGGTGATCTTAAAGTCAAAATTCAATGATTAGAATCAACTTTGGATAAATTTTCTAATGGGGAAAAAATTGTTGAATATGTTGTTGTAAAACCAAAATTTTATTGGGAAAAAAAATGTGGTATTGGCTTTAGGAAAATCAATGGGTTTGAAAAGTTGAATTCTAATGATATAAAAACCCTTCATACTACTTCGAAATGAATCAATTTGAAAATTTGGGCTCTAATCATTTCCAAGGGTTTTTAAATCATAAACGAGATGTGAATTTGTTTTATAACAATTCAATTAAACGTCTTTGGACCCCAAAAGAAAATAAAACGGGCTTCGATAAATTCAAACAGATCTGGGTTCCTAACGGCACAAAGATAGATTCGAATGGGTTGTTATATAAACCAGTTTGGGTATCTAAAATCATAAACACATTTCAGAGTGGTTTTACAAATTTTGTCATACCACTCGATCCTCTAAATTGTTAGGTACCAGAGGAGGCTGAGGAACTACTTTGCGAAAGAGAAAATGAATTCAAACTGCTTCATATCATTGAATTATCCACATTTCCTTAGCCAAGTTTGTTGAGTTAGAGATTCTTTTGCTTACATTGAATTCAGGTATAATCTCTAAACTCAAACTTTGTTTATATTTTATGTTTTTATTCTTCTCTATTTATTCTTCCTTCTGCCCCTTCTATTTTCTTTTGATTATGACGATTTGATTTGACACCGCCATATTATTTTCTTTTATTCTGGGCTTTCTTAACTTCAAATTGTAGATTTCATGGTCTTTTGGAATTTCACTTCATTCGTATAAAACTCTGATGTTTTAATCATTTTCAGATCTTGAATTTAAACTTGTAAATATCTGCAATTGTTTTGAAGTTTATTTTTTGAATTCTAGCAGTGCTGAAGCATTCGTGTCGTATCTTGAACACTGTTAACTTAAATTCTAAATTTTTGAAGATCTGAAAATTAATGAAATTTCACTCACCTCTGCTGTTTTGAGATTCTTTTAATTCATTTTAGAAAGGCTTGAAAATTATTACTTAATACAACACACTTCTATTTTTTAGCTATGATAATTTCATTGAATTTTGGATTAGCTTGATTATTTCTGAATTGAAAACATTTTGACTTGAATCATTGTTTACATCTTGAAATTCAATATTATTCATGATCATCTGTCTTAGATATTTGTCTGTTGGAAATCATTTGAAATTTATGATATTTTGAATCTCACACACCTCTCGGATTTGAAATTAATAATCTTACGTGATTGATCCATTGTATCTCAAAATTTGCATTTCTTCAAGTGACTTGAAATAAACTGTTTTTGGATCATGAATATCTCTCAAAGCTTGATGTAAATATTCTGAAAATTTCTATTGTGCTTATCAAGAATAATTGTGAAAAATTCACTGAAAATTTGATTTCAAAATAACTGTTTTTTCTTGATCATTTGGTTTGAATATTTGATTGTTTGAAATCATTTGAAATTATTGATTTGTTGAATCTCACACATATGTTGGATTTGAAATTTATAATATGTTGTGATTGATTCATTGAATCTTGAGATTTTCATATTTACTCAAATGACTTCAAATAAACCGCATTTTGGATCATGAATCATCTTTTATGACTGTAAGAAACATCTATGGAAAAATCTCGTAACAAGTCTGTTTTGAAATTGATAATTGTGCTGCTTTGATAAAAAGGAATCGTTTTTGAAAATGTTTTGATGACGGCTTGTTTTCGGTAAAAATTGTTTACTGCTCTGATTGATGTAATTGATTTAACTGTTTGGGCTTGGTAATTTTTTAAATTCTGTGTCGAGTGGCAGAACGTAAAATCAGTCTCTAAGATATCTTTGTTTAGCCACCAGGGTAGTATTTAAATTCTTGTTAGCAGAGACAACAAGTGGTATTAGTTTGGTAGTGCTAATTTTTTTTATCTGATTCTCATTTTGTTTATATTTTTTATATCCCTCTTGCCTTGTATAAATCTCTTAAAATTCCTCTTGTAATTGATTTTTCAATTTTAAAATCATTTATTTATTATTTATTCAAAAATTGAAATCAATAACCAAATTGAACTGTATTTAGAATTCATTAAAATTATTATCAGAATTTTGAAATTATGATGAATTGTGACTACAGTATATTTCACAACAGGAGGAAATTTTATTTAAATTTTTGTAATGATTGATTTTTTTTATAATATCTTTTAATAGGAGGTTATTTCACAAACATCTCCTTTATCTACCATTATTCTGCCATCCATTATGATTTTATATTAATGTGGAGAGTTTATTATTCTTAAAATCATCTTAAATAAACCGTGGAAATATTTGTGATGGAAATGTGAAAATATTATTTTTCAAAATTAGTGATAATTGAAAATTTTCAAGAATCCTGGTACAGTTGAGCATATTTCATAATGTGATTAATTTAGAAATTTATTTGACAAACCATTTCTGTACCTACCACATTTCTATCATCCATATTGGTTTTATATTTTGAGGAGTTTTTGCTTTTGAATCTGAAAATGTAATATTCATAAGTGTTTCTCTAACCTCATTTAAAAATCCAAGCTCTAGTCATGCATGGTTAAGAGATTACTTATATTTAAGCTGCAACTGATATCATTTAAAAATCCAAGTTCTGGTTATGCGTGGTCAGTGTGCTCTTAAATCAAAAGAAACAGAAAAGAAAATAGTTTGCAATAAATAAATTTTTATATGAAATTCTCCTTGGTGTGTAAAAACCATCCTATCAACCCATTTTTCTAATTTGTGAAATGTGTCAATATTTTATGATGTATTATGACTTGTTGATTGATAACTACTGGGATTTGAGATTATTTGATTGCGTCACTTAAATTGAATATATAATCGTAGTCCAAATCCATCACTGCTTTTGTGCTCATTTTTTATATAAAATTATTTTGGAAAATAATTGGATTTCATTTTTTTAACTCTCTCCATTTTATAAATTTCATCGTAAATCCATCATTCTACATTGTGAAATATGCCACTAGTTCTTAGAATATTATGATTTTTGTTTGACTGATTGAGATATATGATGACCATTCCTCCTCTTAAGTTGAAATTACATTTTTCGTCTACTTTTCATGATTATTTTAATTTATGTACCCTTTTGATGATAACAAAACGGAGAGACCGGGTTAAGATTTTGATTTATGAGTGAATATTGTATAAATATTTTAATATTGAAAATTTCATTCAATTTATTCACTTCACTCATGCTTATTTCTAGTAGGGTTCATTAATTCACTATCAAACACATTTATTATAATATTATATTCGAAATCTTATTTTATGTTTGTCAACATCAAACGGGGGAGATTGTTGTATCTAACAATTATATGAATTTTGTTTGATGATAACAAACATATTTTTTTTATTATAAATGTGTTTAATATTATAATATTATACTACATCACAGACATGAATATAATATTTATATTTAAATAGAATACGATTGTATAAAAATTCAAATATTCAAACAGTATTTTATTTAAATAGAATATTTTAATTCAACATCTCAACAGAACAAATTTTTATAACTCCACTAGTTGTACATCTTTGTAATACAATACATTTCATTTCTTATTCAATTTCATATACATCTGTTCCTCACTACAACACTCAACACTCGGTTAAACTGCATATTCACACTGTGTTGTACAGTTTCATATACTGACTCATTTACTCACTGTCACTCACTTATGTCTTCATTTCTGCCATCTTTCTGTTAGTCCAGTCTTCTTCCACTACAAGAAAATTAGGTCTTTACCTACCAATTGTAAGCATAGGTAAAACTAACGTAATGGTGGGTAATATTTTTTAGCTACCAATATTGAATTGGTAGAAATTAGTAGGTAAAGGTTAGTAGATAAAGATCTTTGCCTACATTTATTGATATTGGTAGATAAAAGAATCAATCGACCCCACTATGTTATGACTCAAATAATGAGTCATCAGCCGATGTGTTTGATGATGTGTCATCCTACATGACTGCTGAGATGGCTAATGATGTGTCATCCTACATAGATGTTGACATGGTTGCCATAGTAGTATACACCTGGCATATGTTAATGCTGACACTTGGCATTTAATGGTTGGTTCATGTGTCAACCAATAGTTTGTCCATGTGTCATCATTTGATTAGCGCATATGACATCATTTTTAGAACATATGGAATTATTTACTATAAATAAATATTTACAAGAATTGAATATTTACACAGAATTTATTTTTAAACAAATAACAAATATTTATTACACTTTTGAATAGTACACATACTATTTCCTCACTATTACACAATCACTTATACATACACTTCCTTGCTACAATTCACTCTTATACATTGGCTCCTTACTACATACTCATTCACTCATATACATGTACACAATCACTCACATTCTCACTCTAGTTTTAGTCATTGGCTTCTTGCTCCAGAATTTGTCTAGTCATCTGTCGTACCTGTCATAATAAAATAGCATAGTAAATTGAAAAAGAAACAATCACAAGCTAGAAACAATCATAGTATATTAGGCTGATTTTTTTTTATTTTTTTATGGGAACACGGTATCACTAATTTGCAAAGTAATGGAACACAAAATAACCCCTGAAAAGCAACTCTCATCAAGGACAAGTTGCAAAGTAGTCTTTACCAACAATCATAAGCTAGAAATAAGCTAATTTCGCAGAATAACACTTAGAAGCTTCAAACGAGCATATTACTTAGCAACTTCAGCCAGCATAGACCACCACAACAAATACACGATGAAGACCAAGACAAAAACACTAGCAAGGCAGCCAAGAAGACACTAGCAAATCACAAAACACACAAAAATAATTACCTGTTCCTTACTAGTGTTATCCACAAAATTTACATGGTATTGGATCAGTTAGTTTCATAATAGGTTGGATCGGGCAGAGGCAGTTGGATCGGACAGTAGTATCTGGTGCGGCTCGAGAAGCAGTTGGATCGGACAGTAGCATCTGGTTTGGCTCGAGAGGCAGTTGGATCAGACAGTAGCATTTGGTTCGGCTCGAGAAGCAACTGCATCGGACAGAAACACATTAAGTTGGCTCAAGAGGTTTTGGACTGGGCTGAAGCACGTTGCATTAGCTCGAGAGGTTCTGGATCGGGCTGAAGCGCAGTGCACTGGCTCGAGGGATTCTGGATTGGATGTGAACATGTTGAATCGGCTCAATGGGTTTTGGATCGGGCTGAAGCTTGGAAATTGGCAATTAACTGCAGTGGCATTCTCGTAAATACTCAATACCCCGATCCAAATCCTGAAAGCTATATTACACTCATTCCTCACTTCTATAAATAGAGGTTCAACTCCACTTTGATGGGGGAGGCTTCTTGGTGATCCCGAAAGGCTGTTAAACTCTATCCTCAGCTTCTTCTAAGCAATTTGATCATCTTAAACACTTCAATTCAAAGATTCATTTCCGGATTCATTGCAAAGACATGAAGATTAATCAAAACTTGTGAGAGAATTTGGATTGATTCTATCAGCATACATACTTGGAGGATCTCATTTACTTCTCATAGGAACTTTACTAAGTCAAAGAGTGAGAAAAGTGAGGTGAATCATGAATGTATTGAGAGAATATGTTTGCTTTGTAATCCTAAATGCAATAATGGAATCACTTGGAAAAGTGGATGTAGATCACACTTGATCGAACCACTATAAAAACTTTATTTCTCTCCTTACTTACATTTTTCTGGTTTTTCGGCTCCATTTTTACTATTCTTGAGGATATGTGAAGTGCAACTTGCATCCTTGGTGTTGATTCAAATTTTGAGATCAACAATTGGCGTCCACCGTGGGGCCGATTCAATCCTCCATCTTCTTTCATTCTTCCACAAGTTTTGAAGCCTTGCATTAAAAAAGATCCAATCCTATTCCACTACGATCTACTCCAAGCCTTTGCCTAAGCTATGGGTAAACTGGGTAGACCGCCAAAGAGGCTAACGGATCAAAATGCCGAGAATGGTGATAATATCACCAATCGTGAAACTACTCCTCCTATCACTCGATTTGAAGTTGGGGAAGGTTCTGGGGCCGGAGCAGCCATAACAAGACGAGAGTTAGATGAAGTCGTCGCAACTTTAACTAACCAAATGAATATTGCAAATGAGGCCATGATGAAGAGACTTGAAACGATGTTTGCCATGCAAGTCGCTATGGCAAAAGTCACCATGAAGACCGCTCGTGCTTAATCCATATAGACTCCGCATATAGAAAACACCGGTTCTTCTTCTTCAAGCCCAATCCGAGAAAATTTTGTCCAAGAGATGGCAAATCCTAACTATAAGGAGGCAAAGCTACCCGCTCGCGACCACCCTGATAAAACGACTTTTCAACAAGTGCTTGGTTCCTCCAAAGGGGCACCTCTCCATGCGATAGGTTCAGGACCCCGAAATTCGAACTGTGACCGTCTACTTAGGCAGACATCCGGTAAGGAAGACGGCGTCCGCCCCGCCTACCAACACAATGAGGAGGAGCGAATATCAGAAATGATCCATAAAATCATGGAGAGAAATCAGAAGAAGTAGGACAATGAAAAAGAATGGGGATTTGCTCCCACAAAAAATCCGCTCACCGAAAGAATCAAAATGGAACCATATCCGAAAAAATTCAAGCCTCCAGTAGTGCAAGTTTATAATGGGACGACCGATCCAAATGTGTTTCTGTTCAAGTACGAACAACACATGGATGAGGCTCGTGCCACTGATGAGTTGAAGTGTCTGTACTTTCCAACCTACCTTGAGGGGGTGGCGTCGCTTTGGTTCACCAAATTGCCACCAAGGTCAGTGGATGATTTCGCTACTCTGGCCAAGTTGTTTAGGGAGCAATTCAGACTTCAAGCCACAAAAGTGCGAGATGTTATGGAATTGAATGAACTGGAGCAAAGGCCAGGAGAATCCGTTAGGGCCTTCCTTACTCGCTTTAATACTACTGCGGCAGAAGTAGGAAACTATGAGCCTCGCCTTGCTTTGATGGCCTTAAAGGGGGCTATGAGTAAGAAAACTAAGCTCGGACGGTGGATAAAAAAGAAGAAGCGGAGGACTTTAGAGGAGTTGTTTGATAAGGATGAGGAATACGTAGGTGTGGATGAGGATCCTGCCTATGCTATGGATATCCCGGAAAGAAACATACAATCTAAAAAGAAGAATAATGATGCAAAAAGCAATTAGAAAAACCCTAGAGGTCTGAAACGGGGTAATGATGGGAAAGACAATCGAGTCAACAAAAAGTTCCGCTTTTTCAAGAACTCGGAGTTGACTCCATTAAACGAAACGGTGGAAAATATTTTCATGGCCATAAAGGAGACTGAAGAGTACCTGATACCAAAGCAGATAAAGATTAGCGATGTCGCCATAAAATCCGGGAGATTTTGCTGGTTTCACAACCAGCCAGGTTATAGCACGAATGAGTGTAGGCACTTAAAGAGCCGAATCGAGGAACTAATAAGGAAGAATAGACTTCAGCAATACACGAAGAACCCGCAAATTATTCAGGCTTCCCAAGGTCAAGGAACCTCCACAGGACAACCAAAGCAAAGTGAAAATGTTGTAAACTCTGTCATGCCAAGGTTGATCATTAACACCATTTCAAGAGGTCCACACCCTGCTGGGAAAAACTGGGGGGGCATTGTGAAATATGCTAATGAGATGAAAAACCTCCTGAGGGGAGAAGAACTCATGATTATGGATGAAGCTTTCCCAGCAAAGATACCAAGGTCACCCTGGGATGACATTGTGTTTAAGGATCGAGACTTAGAGGGATTGATAACTCCAACTAAAGATCCAATAGTGATAACCATAGGCCTAGGTCCTGCCATTGTTAGAAGAGTTCTAGTTGACAGTGGAGCATCCGTCAATGTCCTTTTCGTCAGTGCTTTCCAAAGGATGAAGCTCTCCATGGAGGATGTGAAGGCTTGTCAGAGCAAAATTCATGGATTCACTGGACAAGCTGTTCAGCCAATCGGAAACATCGATCTACTTGTTGAGCTCGGAGAAGGGGAAAACAAGGCTGCACAGAAGCAAGATTTCTTCGTAATCGATGAGTGGTCCGCTTATAATGCTTTCCTTGGATGACCAACTCTCGCAGCTTTCATAATAACAATGGCGCAATGGTGCCTAACGATGAAATTTCCCACTGAAAACAAGGTTGGAGTAGTCAAAGGCGATCAGAAAACAGCAAGGGAGTGCTACCTGATGGAACTTGCCGAGGCAAGGAAGAAAGAAGTGAAAAAGAATGCGGAGCTTCCTCCCTACATTCATGAATACCCCTTATAGCAATTAAGGCGGGGCCCTCATAATGGTAAACATAGTGGGGCTCAGAAGGAAATCAATCCAAGGAAAACCAGTATAGGGGAAGACAGAGCGACACCGGCTGAAGATACCATTTCTATTTCAATACATGATAAAGATCCTGACCGAGTCTTAAAG
Source organism: Allium sativum (assembly GCA_030737875.1). NCBI lineage: Eukaryota > Viridiplantae > Streptophyta > Magnoliopsida > Asparagales > Amaryllidaceae > Allium > Allium sativum. Next base: position 1,020,980,956 of record CM060918.1, on the reverse strand, counting down.
ATAGGATCTCAGTTGGGCCAAAAGCTGCAAAAGGATTTGATATTGTTTCTAAAAGAAAACTTAGATGTCTTTGCTTGGACGCATTTAGACATGTGTGGAATATCAACAGATGTAATTGTTTATAAATTGAATGTTAATCCCAATTTAACTCCTGTAAAATAGAAACGACGAACTCAGGGACCTGAAAGATCCAATGGTCGGTTTACTATATTAGTAAGCGGCTTGCTGGGGCAGAATTGATTTACCCAAAGCTAGACAAATTTGTGTATTGTCTACTCGTTGCCTTAAAGAAATTGAGACCATATTTCCAGTCCCATCCAATAAAAGTCCTCACTGATTATCCACTAAGGCAAATTCTCTTCTGTCCGGAAACCTCTCGAAGGTTATTAAAGTGGAATATTGAGCTCAGCCAATATGACATCACCTATCACCCTCGAAGAGCTATCAATGGGTAAGCTTTAGCAGATTTCATTGCCGAATTCATGGATAGAGGAGATGGAGTTGAGGAACCAACAAGAACATTTGCTAGTTAGAAGCTATACATTGATGGCTCAAAGAATGATTACTGTTTAGGAGCCAGAGTTATCTTAGAAACTCCAGAAGGCCATTCCTTGTGCTATGCATTAAGGTTAGAATTTCCATCAACCAATAATGAGGCCGAAAACGAAGCAATGATACCGGTTGAGCTAAAAGTTCTGACTCACAGAAGGATCTACTTCAATCAAGCGGAGAATGAAAGACTTCAACTTGAAGCACTTGACTTACTCGAGGAAAGAAGAAAAGAATTAGAACTCAGAATTATGGCATATCAGAGAAGAATAGCTCATCATTTTAATGCTCGAGTTAGGCGAAGGGCCTTCCAAGTTGGGGGATCTCATTCTTAAGAAAATCATGACAGGAATCAGAGTACTAGGACCCAGTTGGGAGGGGCCATATCTGATAAGCCAAAAATTCTCGGATGGTACATTTGAACTGAAGATAACGGACGGAGTCCAACTCCTAAAAACATGGAATGCTATACATCTTCGACGCTACTTCTTTTAATGTTCCTTTCGTATTGTTTGTAAATAACATGCATTGTACATACCATGCAACGCTATTACAAATTTGTAAATATAAATGAAAGGAATCGAATTACTTTCCTAAATCATACATTTGCAAGTTACTCACTAAAGTTCGATTGTAACGGTAGAACCTCCAAAAGATATGCTAATATCATTATGACCTACCAGTCCTTGAGGCTGTTATAACACAACCTGGGTAAAATAGCTCTGATACCTACCACTTAATGCTTAAAACACCATTTGCAATTAGTTCGATGATGAAGACATAGCAGTGCAAATACGAGACACCAAGCACTGGTCCGTCAAATGACAGGAAGCTTAAATCATAAATAAAGTTGTGAGTTTCAACGAAGGGGCACCTTCTTAATTGTAAGGATGAAGGCCCTAGCTCTAACAAGTCATAATTAAAACCAACAAATGAGCTAGCATCTGACCCAAGAAACTGCACAATGATAAACCAAAGAACTCCCCGAGGGGCACCCAATCAATCACCAACGCCGTTAATACATGGCTGGATTGCGATGAACATTCGGTTTTAAAACCAAAGACCTCCCCGAGGGGTACTCAATTAGTTGTCCAAACCATTTATACATGGTCCGGCCGCAATAGATATTGAGTTCATAAACCAAAGACCTCCCCGAGGAGCACTCGGTTCATCGTCAATGCCATTAATACATGGCTGGATAGCGATATAAACACTGAGCTTATAAGACCTCTTCGGAGGCATCCGATCAGATGTTGGGTCCACCAAACCCAATTATTAATTCTGGATCTTTCAAATCTAGTTACTGGCGGACTTTAAAAGACCCCTACTGGGGCATCCAATCATAAGCTGGGTCCTCCAAATTTGGTTTGTGACGGACCCAAAGACCTTCCCATAGGCGCCCTACAAATTATACAAGGGGCTGAGTCATTCAATCACAATGAATAACGGGTTTACAAATATTTCTTCATGGAAACGAAAATATAAGAACTCTCAAACAGGGGCACAAAAAACAAAGACCTCACCCTCATTAAAAAGGTATGAGCTGGAACAGCTAAGCCAGGAACCTTTAGTCATGATTGCGCCAAAAGTCAGTAATAGCAGGAACACATGACTCAAAGATTCCGAAGGGAATCAATCACAGAGTATGGTTTCTAATCTTTAAGAAGTCTGTGGCAAATCTTGGTATGGGGGCAATACTACCACATTAAAGAAATTCAATAATGTTTGTCTCTTAAACATACCACAGATTTGTCACAACTTGAGACTAAAGGTTCAACCTAAGTTAAACCCCGAAATGGCTATGGCAAACTTGAGAACTTCAGTACCGTGACAAACACAAAGATGATTGTTCGCGGAAGAGAAGTCTCAGAAGCTGCTTCAGCTAAAATCAAGAAGGCGCAGCGGAAAAATACGATGATTAAAAATAACTTACTAACTTACTAAAATACCACGGGATCATTTTTATACCAGGTATTGTGTTAACAAGTAACTTATAGTGTAAAATATTTGTGTTGCAATCATGAAAATATGATAAGTGCAGAATGCAAAGTAACAAAGTATGATAAAGCTCAAGTGCAATAAGAAGAACACAATTTCATTTTAGCAGCACAGAGTCAGATCAATGAATTACAAAGTCAAGCGTAAAAGTAGTGAGCGAGGGCCGACACTTGCATATACAACCGGTCTAAATGCAGTACATAAAAGGAAACGATAAAATAAGGGAAACGGTTTAAGGCATTACTTCTTCTTTCCACTCTTTGAGTCCCCAGACCTCAAAGTCGGTCCAACCGATTGATCTCCACCTTTGATCATTGTACCACTGGGACTCTCTTGGGAAGATATAGTATCGACCTTTTCTCTCTTCTTCTTCTTCCTGATCGTTGTATTTCCCTTGTGGCTCGAAGATGTCTCCCGTTTTCCTTGAATCTAAGTGTCTTGTGCCGGGGACTCATCAGTATGCTCTGAACCTCCATCACTTGTGAAATAATCGACGTCGTTGTCCAAGTCTACAATTGCATCAATATTGGTGTCCAAGGATCCCGGGGTCGTAACACTAAGCAGAGACTTGTCACCCTGGCATGGATACATGCTGGGGCAGGAGGTATCGACATTAGAATCGAGTCGGTGGTCATGGCTTCAGTTATCATGGCAGTAAATCCACCAAAAGGAAGTGTCGGTGAGATCAGACCTAAGGAAGACAAACAATGAGCTAAATATGTAGTAGTACCGGGAGAAGTGAACATGTGGTCTAAGTTTGGTACGAATTGAACAATCTCAGTTTTACCTACAGCCGTGAGACCCGTCTCAATATTCATATGTGCTTTGACTTAAAACCCACTTGCATCAAGAGTGCTACCGGCGTCATTGCCTCCATTTTTGTCTTTCTGAAGGTCAGGAAGATCAGCAAAAGTCTATGAACCAGAGGCCTCAACATCGACAGGGTCCACATGGGCTTCAACATTTGTGTCGAGAATGGGTTCTCCTGAACACCCATCTCTGTCTTCAAGAAGGCCCCTTGCCGCTGCTAACTAAGCCTTCCCCACGACTAAAGCATCACGAGACTCTGGATCCAGGAGAACCCCAATGAGATCGTCTTCACTGCGGAAGCCTTCATTGATTTCTAGAATTCGCTCCCAAACAAGAGCTAGAGTAATCTCGAATATTTCCTCCAAAAAACGCAAGTTTCCTTTGTTCATAAAACTATAGACATAAAAGTCAAAAAAGGAAGCTTCATCTTCTAAGCGAACCTTTTCAAGATCAGCAGCAGCTTTAAGTTTTTCCCCCTCAATAGCTGTGTTGAGTGAAGAAACCTTCTCACGAAGTGTGGCATTCTCTTGTTGGTGGGCGGCTGATAAGTTCTTTTCCATGACTAACTGAGATTCAGTCATCTGTCCAGCAGCTTGAGCTCCTTGTAGTTGTGCTGATAGAGTATTTTCATTTAGCCTCGCAGTAGCAAGTTCTTCTTTGAGCCTTTGGTTTTCCAGCTCCAAGTTTGATAACTTTAAATCTTTCTCGGAATGAGAAGCAATAATATTCTCTTGTGATTTTATGGCTTTAATCAATTCGACCTTGTCACTCTCTAAAGTGGCAATACGATCGAGGGTAATCCTGTTAACCCTTGAAAGTTCGCGAGCAAAGGACCACCATAGTCCTAATTGTTTCTCGGCCTGACATTTGAGCTTGTCCAACTTTATGTTAAATTGATCCCTAGGTATTTGCAATTGATTCTGAGCCACGTCAAACTGCGTAGATGCGCTACCTTGCAAGTCATCGAACTGCTCGAGTAAATCTCTCTTGCCATTAGGATAAATATCCAGATTGAGACATGTTCCTCTAAGATTCCAACCTGGGAACTGGTCAGCAAGGCCAAAATTAGTCGGGCCAGGAATATAGCAAGGCCTGTTCATGATGGTCACAAGGTCAGCGGGGGTGGGAGTGACTGATGGAGAGGCCAGGGGTATTTCCTTGAAGGTAGAATGAGTGTCTAACATAGGGAAGTCATCTGACTTGTTACGCTTTCAAGAATCACTCCTATTCCCTTCACCCGCGTTGTCTTTTTGCTTGGATTTCTTCTTTTTCTTCTCGATCTTTTCCCTCTCCTTTTCCTCCCGTCGAGCTTCGTCATCCTTTCTCCATCGCCTTTGTTCATCGGTTTCGAGAAGCTTGGGAAGTGGCCGAGACTGGTGAAATGTTTGTGAGTGCTGAGGAGGGTCAGGCCGATGGGGATATTGTGAAGGATGAGATCTGTTTAAAAAACACTTTGGATCTTGCTGGTTTTTCTTTTCTTTAAAGTCTTGCAAAAATGAGGAATTCAGCATTGCTGCTATACCTGAGGAAAAAGAAGCGACAAGAATTCAGTACTCATATCAATGGAGGATAAAACAGCTTCAAAAAGTAAGTTCATAAGAGCAGTAAGCAATGTTAAAAAGCAATCGCTTGTCAAAACAGATTTAGTAACAAACCAATATTAAGAGATGCATTTGAAAGGAGTCCTATATTGGCAGCAGACTTTCCAGGATATAGATTCTTGCAAGGGTCATCTAATGAGATTCCTACATCAATGGCCCCCTTGGCTTTATCCTTTGCAGATAATGCAGGGGCTGATAGCAAAACATCGTGAGGAATAATGTGTTTAGCAGAGCTAATGTCACATAAATCCTTAAAGGTGTCCGAAGAATAACCTTTGGGAGTAACCGGTGTGGGGGTTCTTTAGAAGTCTTCTTAACATCGATGTTGTCATCAGAAGCAACTTCAACATTTTCTGCTGTTTTATCTCCCTTAGTCGGGTCAGAAAGGGTTCGTGAAGAAGTTAAATCCTCCTCACCTCCCTCAGTCACTTCCTTAACACTTCCACTTTGCCCTTTGTCATGCTCGGACTCCCCTTCCTTAATAGATGACAGCTTAGCCTTAGGGGGTGTCTTACTGCTTCCTGCAGTACTAGGGCATTTTTGTAAGGAAGACCTACGAATAGGACCTTTACCGGCTACTCCTGTCTTAGGAAAAAGCTGCAATTTGAGGGTACGGGAAGGATCAAGCCAACGGTACTGATAAAGAAATTCCTCGGTAATCAGATATCTCCTACTTCTTTGTGCCTCAGGAATGGTCTGTAAAGTATCATACAACTCGTCACCAATATTATCATTGGAGTTAGAAGAGGGCAGGTCTGCAAAATAAAAGAGGATGGTTAAACATGCCAAAGCTAACTGTAGATATTAAGGGAAAATGTGCAAATATGATATTACCTCCTTCCATCCATCTTCCATAGAAGCTGTCAGGACAGAGTACAAAGCAATTATTTTCTAAGTAGCCCTTGACACTTTCCATTAAGTCGGTTACAATCTTAGGGTACTTTCCTTCTAAGCTAACAATCGATGGCGAAGGTTGTTTCCTTTTGAAGGTGTATAAAGAATGAACCTCTTTGAAGGATGGGGGCATTCCTTAGTTCTCATAAAAAGTACGTAAAGGCAAGTTAGGATAGCGTAACCGTTGGGATGAAGTTGCATGGGGGCAATGGCTAGACGCTTTAAAATCATCTCTATGAAAGGGTTAAAAGGGGGGACACCACCCATCGTTAACATGTATCGGTTGATAACAACATATCCAGAGGGGGTTTTCTGCAAACTCATTGTCCTCTAGAAGCTTAGACTCATCCTCTGATATACCGAATTGGGCACATAAAATCTTATACCCGCGATCGCCGAGTTTGTTTGGTTTACTATCAATGGGTTTTCTAGTCAAGGGCTTGGGGATCGGAAATTCAGGATAAATGTTATCTGCAACTGTAGAAGTACTGGTCGATGCAGACTTTGACATTGCTTCAAGATGTTGGCAAGATTTCTTCCTGGTATCCATTTCTACGCAAACAGATATTTTTGACAATGGAATACAAGTATATATTTCCTATAATAAGAGCATTGTGTGCAACTTGATGAAGATAAAGCTTGAGTTGTCATAATGGGAGTGATCAATCTCAAATTTGGTTATGAACTTATACCAAAAAGGTATAGTGAAATGGCAGATAGGATCCTTTAACTCAAACAGAACATCTTAATATAAAACATGAAAGTTGCATGCAGGGTTTCTAAGTTAACTAACTTATTGTCGATATGGGCAATCGATGGTAGAGTATGTTGGCCCAAAGCAAGTGTTTTAATTATAGGGTGGCAAATGGTAAAGAGTCAGACCCTCAGATGGATCGATCATCCAGATCAAGTTGAATCGGTCCAGACCAATTCAATTTGAATCGGCCTAAACCGATCCAAATTGATCTGGCCAGAGCCAATTCAATCTGAATCGGCCAAGACCAATCCAAATTGGAACAGCTAGAGCCAATCCAAATTGAATCGGCTAAACCAATTCGATCTGAATTGGGAAGACCGATCCAACTTGGATCAGCTAAAGCCAATTAAAATTGAATCGGTTAGAGCTAATTCAATTGGAATCAGCCTAGACCATCCAAATTGGAATGGCTAGAGCCAATCCAAATTGAATCGGCCAAAGCCAATTCAATCTGAATCGGCCAAGACCGATCCAACTTGGATCAGCTAAAGCCAAATCAAATTGAATCGCCCAAGACCGATCCAAAGCAGATCAGCCAGAGCCAATTCAATTTGAATCGGTCGCAACCGATCCAAATTGAATCGGTCATGGCTGATCCAGATTGGATCAGTCGTGACTGGTTCATGTTGAATCGGTCAAAATTGATCCAAAAAAGGTCATCCATGACCGATCCAATGATAATTCCGATTCAAGAGCAAGTTCTTGGTTTAAGTATTTCATCGAACGCGTTGCATGCATCGTAAGAAAATCAAGATTCAAGGATTGGTTTGCAAACCGAATTCATCACATAATAACACCAACCCATTCCAATCGTATTCAAACCATTCTAGCACCGAAATTCACAATTTGAAAACCCTATGATTCGAAGAACTAGCTCGAGGTGACAACCCATGAACCTCTCAAAACCAATTCACTCCAATTTAAGTCCAAAACCAAAGAGAATAACCAAAAAGGAGACAAATTACCTGTAATTGCACGGACAAGAAAGGCAAACTTGAATTTGAAATGGCACGAGTTTGAAGAGCAAGGTTTTCAACTCGAGTTGGTTCGAGTGAAGTAACTTGAACGTGGATTGAAAGAGAGGATTGAATCGGATGCTCGAATTAAAGTGATTTGCTTTAAAAAGAAGCTGCCGCCATTAAAGGCCTTCAGCTGGAGAAAAATGGAAATGAAGAGGTGATGGGTCAAGAGTATTATATAGCGCACGGGTCAAGCCAAGCTGGTCAAAACCCTATCCAAACTGACTCGAACCACGGAAATAGTATACCCGATCCAATACTAATAACCCATCAAAATGATATGTTTCAAAGCCTAGAATTTTCATGAATAAATTATGAGCTCCGAGGGGCAAAATGTTATACACAAAATTTACATGGCATTGGATCGGCCAGTTCCATAATAGGTTGGATCGGGCAGAGGCAATTGGATCTGATAGTAGCATCTGGTGCGGCTCGAGAAGTAGTTGGATCAGACAGTAGCATCTGGTTTGGCTCGAGAGGCAGTTGGATCGGACAGTAGCATCTGGTTCGGCTCGACAAGCAACTGGATCGGACGGAAACACATTAAGTTGGCTCGAGAGGTTCTGGACCGGGCTGAAGCACGTTGCATTGGCTCGAGAGGTTCTGGACCGGGCTGAAGCACAGTGCACTGGATCGAGGGGTTCTGGATCGGATGGGAACATGTTGAATTGGCCCGAGTGGCTTTGGATCAGGCAGAAGCTTGGAAATTGGCAATTAGGTGCAGTGGCATTCTCGTAAATACTCAACACCCCGATCCAAATCCTGAAAGCTATATTACACTCATTCCTCACTTCTATAAATAGAGGTTTAACTCCACTTTAATGGGGGAGGCTTCTTGGTTATCCCGAAGGGCTGTTAAACTCTATCCTCAACTTCTTCTAAGCAATTTGATCATCTCAAACACTTCAATTCAAAGATTCATTTCTGGATTCATTGCAAAGACATGAAGATTCATCAAAACTTATGAGAGAATTTGGATTGATTCTATCGACATACATATTTGGAGGATCTCGTTTACTTCTCATAGGAACTTTACTAAATCAAAGAGTGAGAAAAGTGAGGTGAATCATGAATATATTGAGAGAATATGTTTGCTTTGTACTCCTAAATGCAATAATGGAATCACTTGGCAAAGTGGATGTAGATCACACTTGATTGAACCACTATAAAAACTTTGTGCCTCTCCTTACTTACATTTTTCTGGTTTTTCGGCTCCATTTTTACTATTCTTGAGGATATTGTGAAGTGCAACTTGCGTCCTTGGTGTTGATTCCAATATTGAGATCAACAACCAGCAATCAAAAAAACACTACGACCAAGATGTCTATCAAAAAATACACTTGCAATGCATAAAGAAGCAAGTCAACCCACCATAAATACAGAGATCCAAAACTATTTTTTTTAAAGAACTCGAAACAAATTGAATTGATATGTACCATCAATTGTTGTATTCCCAAACAATCAAAAAGTAACCAACATATATAAAATAGCCTACCTCAAATGACTAATTTGAAAGTATATGACATAAGAATATTAATAGATATTAAAAGAATCATCGCCTTCTTACACTCCCTCCTTCCCAAATCCTTCATCTTCCTCCGTTGCCAAATCAAATCGCCGTCATTCTTCTTTCGTCCTGCAAAATAATAAATACACATCGTCCGTTACCAATATAATTGGGTTAATGGATGTATACAGAAAGGGGAAAAACAAACAAACAGGATTCGATTAAATTAAAATTAAACCTGATTAAGAAGAAGAACAAGCATGGTATTGAAAATGGAAGATGAACGAGGCATGGTGACAAAGCCGAGCAGGAACAATTTAAGGGGGGGTTTCAAATTTATGACAAACGAAATAGGAGGAAAGGGAAAAGTAGCGATGCGCGAGGAAGAAAACTAAATAGAGATAGACGAAGTTGGCAAAGTTTTGAGGGGAAGCTTATTATTTAAGGTGAAAAAAGGAAGAAAAGAAGAGCAGCGATATCAGAGGAAGTAAATTAATGGCAAAAAAAGGAAGAAAATGAGTGCAACAATATGGAAGAAAATAAATTAATGGCAAATTACATGAACCAATGTTTTAATATGTGAAAAATTCTTCTATAAAAGAGCTCATAGGCAAGATTTATACGTAAATATAAAGACTATAGTTTATACGTTTATACAATTTCTTATTTGTTGTAAAACATATAAGTGAATATGCATTTGTCATATCATATTTAGTCCCACATTATGGGAATAAGGCTAACATCAGCTCTAAAGCCAATATATAAAGGAGCCAATGTAATAAAAATATGTACACTGAATCAAGAGAAAAAAAAGGTCTCTCCCTTATCTCTTATCTTCTTTCTAATGTCTTCTCTTTTATTATATGTTCTGTATTATATTATAACACGTTATCAGCATGAGATTCTATTATAGTTATTTGTTAAAATCTTATAGATCTACATCTATGAATTTGTCATGTAAGTAATATTTATTTGAGAATATCTATTCGTGGATTTCTATATTTGTTCTATAATTATTTTCTGTTTGAGAATATTTGATCTATGGATCTATATTTTTTTTGTAGATCTAGATTATGTTCCAGTAGATATAAACTTTTTAGATCTAATTATTTTTTAACTTAGCAGTTTTTAGATATCCACCTATTCATATTTGATCTGGTATTATGGTATACCAAATATTTTTTTAAGAAGATCCATTCATTTTCTGTTTATAATATTATATATGGAACTTTTACTTCATACGCCATACATAAAACATCTTCATTTGCTACTTTATCTCTTCAATAACAGAGAATCCATTGCTAATAGGTATGCATATATGTAAATAGCAAGTTGCTTGTTAGCCAACATATGTATTACTATGGCCATTTTTTTTGTTATGTAACATGGTGTATGGCTCCTTGACGGTTGGTGTTGTTTTCATTATTGTAAGAAGTTCATTGTAAATGCATATAGAAAGACATGCAGATTTGGATATATATTTTTATGATCCCGTGCTGTAATATATTCAATTTATTACATGCAGGTCTACGGTCCTATTCTATTTTACGAGTTTTGCAATTTTTTTATGATATAACAGTACTATAGTCTCATCGTTTTGTCTGTTCGTTAATTTGTTAATTTGTTTTGATAATTATAGAACATGTATACTAATATGTGAATTTTGTTTAATTACGCATCTGCAATTATTATTTTTGTGTAGTTCACAAAAATGTCGAACACTGAAATCCATTTACAATCTCAATACTTAGAGAATACCATTAAAAATGGTAATAATATGTCCTAGCAGGACAAAACAAAGGCTCTGATATTTTTAAAAGGCCATATCCACGATGATCTAAAATCAGAATATTTAACTGAAAAAAGATCCTCTCCACTTATGGAACTCCCTGAAGGAGCATTATGATCACCAAAAGACGGTCATACTTCCAATCACAAATCAAGAGTCGCTAAACTTGAAGTTCACATGAAAATGACTTGAAGCTCATATGATCTAAAGTTCATATACAAATTCTTTCAAATAAGGAACCTGAAGTTCATATGCAAACAAGGAACCTGAAGTTCATATGCAAACAAGGAACCTGAAGTTCATATCGAAACGAGAAACATGAAGTAAAGCATATAATTGCATTTAATATTTGCTTATAGCAAATAACCTATAATAGGAAAAGATTTGAAAAATCAATGAAAGGAAAAATTCAAAAAAAAATGAAAAAGCCTTATATTCCAACTTTATGCTACATATAATTTCTCGAAGAAATTTATTATTGGAAGAAATCATTACATTTATAATAAATACTATTTTCTTCAAGAAAAATAGTAAAATGACTCTCATATGTAACTTTCTAGAAAATTGCTTCAATTTAAAATATATAATAACAATATATGAATTATGATAAAACTTGAAGTTTTACTATAGTCATTTTAGAACATATTATATTTCTAGAAGAAATATTTTATTGTTTCTTAGGAAAACTTTTATAAAGAAAATATGCATCCTGAAGATCATATTGAGTTAAGATCTAAATATTGATCTTAATTTTGCACACCAGAAGTGAATGCAAAAATAATTTTTGTTATAAAATGGAAAACTTAGAACTTGCAGTTTCTATGATGGTAACAAGTAGCCTGAAGCTCACTATGTGATTTTTATTTTGTTTCATTTCCTTTCAGCATGTATTAGTTTGAAACTTTTGTTTATTTGCCTTTCTTTTTAGTTTGTTCTTATGGAATTACAGAAATAATATGTAATGTTGGACATGATAAGTAGTTTATTCCCATGGGCATTTATCTTTATTTATAAGTTATTTCAGTTATTAACTAGCTGTATTGTTTTTAATTCTTAAGGTATGGATTGATAGTGTTTAAATGATGATATATGTCTGGTTGATAGTGGAACTACTCATATGATATTGAAAATCCCGAAGTTTCTCTCTGAATTATCTGAAAATATTTCATATAAAGTTTCATCTATAGTTTGCTCAGCCAATATAATTGAAGGGTCCGGAAGAGCCCATATAGTGTTACCAAATGGTACACATATATTCATTCAAAATGCACTATATTCAAGAAATTCTAAAAGAAATCTGCTTAGCTTCAAAGATGTAAGAATGAATGAATATCATATTGAAACTATAAATGAAAACAACAAAGAATATCTTTGTGTTATTTCTAAAATTTAAAGCCAGAAGCTTATTTTAGAAAAATTTAGTACAATTTCAACTAAATTATACTTTACCAAAATTGGCATAGTTGAATCTCATTTTATAAACATGAGCCAGAAGCTCACAGATACAAAGAAATTGATTCTTTGGCATGATCATGTAGGTCATCCTGGTTCATCTATGATGTGTAAAATTGCTAAGAAATCAAATGGGCATGATTTACCAAATCAGTTGAATTTACCAAACGATTACATATGTACATCATGTACACAAGGAAAATTAATTACTCGACCTTCATATAGTAAGATCACCTCTGAATCTCCAGCATTTTTTCAAAGAATTCAAGGTGATATATATGGTCCGATTCATTCCGCTTACGGGCCATTTAGATAATTAAGAGCACATTTTCCCCATCATAAAATCAAGTCAATACAACTAGATAATGCAAGAGAATTCACTTCTTAAGTATTTGATGATTATTGTTTATCACTGGGAACTGAAGTTGAACATCCAGTAGCTCGTGTTCATACTCAAAATGGTCTGGCAGAATCATTAATTAAGCATTTGCAACTTATTGCAAGACCTTTGCTTATGCAAACAAAGTTGCCTGTTGCAGCTTGGGGATATGCAATTTTGCATGCGTCCAAATTGATTAAAATTAGACCAACGGCTTATCATCAATTTTCACCATCACAGCTTTTAACTGGATCCTAACCAAATATTTCACACCTACGAAAATTTGATTGCGCTGTGCATGTATCCATTAGTCCCCCACTTCGTACTAAAATGGGTCCTCAAAGAAGGCTGGGAATTTATGTGGGATTTGACTCACCTTCAATAATTCGTTATCTTGAACCTCTTACGAGTGATGTCTTTACTGCAAGATTTGCAGATTGCAAATTTGATGAGTCAAATTTCTCGCCGTTAGGGGGAGAAAAGACCCATCCAGTAGAATGGCGTGAAATTTCATGGAATAATCCTTCTATGTTTCATTTGGATCCACGTACCAGACAATGTCAATACGAGGTACAAAGAATTTTGCATATTCAAAATATTGCAAATCAAATGCTAGATGCATTTAATGATGCGGTGAAAATAACTAAATCTCATATTCCAGTAGCAAATACACCAACTAGAATTGAAGTCCCCGAAGGGCCAATAGCAGCGAATGAATCTAAAGCTAGCCAATCACATGGAAGACCGATAGGTTCAAAAGACTTGGCGCCTAGAAAAAAAAGTCTAATGAAAAATCATCAATTAGCAAACCTCCCGAAGAGGTTATAAATGATCCAAAGGATAACTCAAAATAAAATTCCAGTTCTCCAAAAATCAGTGAAGGAACTATTATCCCAGAAGAAATGATAGAAGCTTCCCGAAAACAAAATGGTACCTAATAATAATGAGATCTCAATATTCTATACGAATTATGGAGATTTGGGATCGAAGTAAAATAACAATTGATGATGTATTCTCATTCGCAGTAGCTACTGAAATAACTTAAAGTCATTACCATAATGAGAATAATGATAATGAACCAACTAGCATAAATGAATGTCGAAAAAGACAAGATTGGACAAATTGGAAAGATGTTATTTAGGTTGAATTAGATTCACTTCAAAAACATGGTGTATTTGGACCAACAGAGAAAACACTAGAAGGTGTTAAACTGGTCGGTTACAAATGGGTATTCGTTAGAAAATGGAATGATAAAAATGAAGTTGTGAGATACAAAGCAAGGCTTGTTGCACAAGGTTTCCTGCAGAGACCAGGTTTTGACTTCAAAGAAACATACTCTTCTGTTATGGATGTCATAACATTTCGATATTTAATAAGCCTTGTAGTTTCTGAGAAGCTTGAAATAAGATTTACTGATGTTGTAACAGCTTATCTATATGGTGAATTAGATACAGATACTTACATGAAAATTCCAGACGAATATAAATTGCCTGAAGCAAAATCAAAGTCAATGTATTCATTAAAATTGAGATAATCACTATACAATTTGAAACAATCTGGAAGAATGTTGTAAAACCGTCTTAGTGAATATTTAGTAAACGTTGGGTACAAAAACAATCTCATTTGTCCATGTGTCTTTATAAAGAAATCGGTAAAGGGATTTGCTATCTTAGTGGTATACGTTGATGATATAAATTTGATTGGAACTCCAGAAGAGATCAATGAAACAATAGATTACCTTAAACAGGAATTTGAAATGAAAGATCTTGGCAAAACCAAATACTGTCTTGGCCTACAGATTGAGCACAGTAAAAATGGCATGTTAATCCATCAATCAAATTACATTGAGAAAATCCTGAAGCGTTTTCAAATGGATAAAGCATATCCACTTAGTACGCCTATGGTTGTTAGATCACTAGATATCAAAAAGGACCCTTACCGACCAAAAGAAGATGATGAAGATGTACTTGGTCCAGATGTACCATATCTAAGTGCAATTGGTGCATTATTATATTTAGCACAATGCACGAGACCAGATATTGCATTTTCAGTCAATTTTCTAGCAAGATATAGTTCTGCACCAACTAAAAGACATTGGAATGGTATAAAACATATCTTGAGATATTTGTGAGGAACCACAGATTTAGGCTTGTTTTTATTCTAACATAGGCAATAATCCCAATCTAGTTGGTTATGCTGATGCAGGTTACCTCTCTGATCCACACAAAGCAAAATCACAAACTGGATATGTGTTTACAAACAACAATGCTACTATTTCATGGAGATCTACAAAACAAACGTTGGTAGCAACATCATCTAATTATTCTGAAATTATAGCACTACATGAAGCGAGTCGAGAATGTGTTTGGTTAAGGTCATTAATTGAACATATTCGAAGCGCATGTCAACTTCCCTCAAATACAGAAAGATCAACTATTATTTATGAAGACAATGCAGCATGCGTAGCTCAGATTCAAGCAGGATATATCAAGGGTGATAGGACAAAACATATTTCTCCTAAATTCTTTTTCACACATGAGCTTCAAAAGGACAATAAGATAGAAGTGAAGCAAATCCAATCTCAAGAAAATCCAGCAGATCTATTCATGAAGGCACTTCCAAAATCAACATTGCAGAAGATGATATATAAAATTGGTATGCGCTGCTTGCATCACCAAACTATTTGAATAATGCATTACGAATCAGGGGGAGCATATTATGCTGTAATGCACTCTTTTCCTTCACTAATATTTTTCCCACTGGGTTTTTATTAGTAAGGTTTTTAATGAGGCATTATTTTGAACCAGAAGTATCAACCGTCATTGGAACATTATCAATATGTTTCCTGGAGATGAAATAAAAATTGTACTCTTTTCCTTGTTTATGATTTTTCCCATAGGGTTTTTCATAAAAAGGTTTTTAATGAGGCAGTTAATCTTATCATCTTTACATACGCATATTCAAGTGGGAGTGTTGTAATACATATAAGTGAACATGCGTTTGTCATATTATATTTAGTCCCATATTATAGGAATAAGGCTAATATCAGCTCCAAAGCTAATATATAAAGGAGCCAACGTGATAGAAATAAGTACACTGAATCAAGAGAAATAAAAAGGTCTCTCCCTTATCTCTTATCTTCTTTCTAATGTCTTCTCTTTTATTATCTGTTCTGTATTATTTTATAACATTATTTAATTAGTTACCAAAATTTTAGAGTGGAGATGTGTCCAAAAATCTAAGCCTATATATGACTCAATGTTACTATGAGTATTTTGATTTTCCCAATTTATCATACTCCACTTTTGTTTTCAATTGCTGATTCATATTACATTTTTTTACCAAAATTAGTTACAACAAATTAACAATTACATATTGGTGGAAGGTATACAAATTAAATCTCAAATTCATTAATACTGCCATAAGGAATTTTGGGGTAATTAGTAACATATTTGGTTATTTTAATGCCTTTTTTTATATTCCTATAATAGCATATATGTAATAATTACACATAAATGGTGTTTTACTATGGTTTAAACTTTTATACATTTTCATATTTAGTTTCCTAAATTTTTGCATTGAAGATGTTGCTGAAAAGGTAAGAACATTGTAGCTCAAATTGTTACTGTAAATAAATACTGCCTTAATGTCATGTATTAAATAATGATAACGTAAATTTTGGTGATTTACTACCTTGATGTGATCGGGAACTAATTACTGAGAAATCATGCATTATTTGTACGTTACTACCTTAATGTGTGACCTCTCTATCAATGTATTCCTTTCCTTGGATCCCATTTTATAATATTAATCACTTACCATTTTAACCATTTGTTCTGTTTGGAATAAAATGATACAATATTTATATATCAAATTATTAGAATATGAGTATGTATGCAATTATGAATATGTTGCAACAAATTATCAATATTTTGACCCGCAAATTGTTTTATAGATAGTGTTTTGTTAAAAATATTTTGATCGTATTTAATCTTTATAATATATTATTATATCAAGTTATGTAAAAATAGCGATTATAATAAAGGAAAATTCTATTCAAACACCAAAAATAGCTTAACATACACAGTTTCTTTCCTACAAAAATCGATTACTAAAACACCTTTTTTCCTTAATTTCTTTTTAAAATTTAACATAAAATCCATGAAACTAACCATAAAATAATGAAATTTGGTTAAAATTACATATTTTAATGAAAAAATATTTTATCATGAAACCTAAAATTTCAATTATGACAATAATAAGAACCAACCGCTATAATTTAAAAGTGTTTTATTTTTTATTTTTTTTGCATTAGTTATTTCACTCAAATTGATAAAAGAAAAATTAAAAGCATAAAATTATACAGTATTAATGTTAAAATAAAAGTTCAATTTGTTATATTTGACGTTGGTGAAAAGAATTTCTAGTTTTGGGTAAACGGATTTTAGGTTTGAAAAAGACAGGATAGAAAAGATGAAAATAAGGATAATTTTGTAAAAGACATGTTGTGTGTAAAGCAATATCCGATGTCTAGTGTTTTATTACATTTTTCGACGTATATATAGCAATCTTTGGTGCATGAATAGAATTAACCTATAATAAATTGTTGTCATCAAGATTATTGCTATTTATTTGTAATGGCAGTCTTTGAGGTTTATACTGTGGCCAATCAAAAGAGACTACGTGGATTCACAAAAGAGATCACGTGGATTGAGATTTGTACCGATAGATATGATTTACAATTTAATTATAGTTTATCTATTCATTAACTGTTAATTATTTCGTATTTCAAAATAATTATTAATAATTAATAAAGAAATGATTTTACAAAAAACATTGCTAGAATATGTAAAAGAAATATTCAATTCAAAAAATTTGCTAGAATATTTTTTTTTTGATACATCATCACATAACTCAGCATTATTTTTAACGAAATGTTAAAATGATATGAGAAAAATGTAGGCTAATCACAAAAAAATTCCCCTTCTATATACGTGTAGATAATACATTTTACAAACCTATAAATATTGGTAGATAATCATCCTTCACAAATTTTATAACATTGACAATATTTACCTACCAATAAATTTTACCATTGAATATTGGTAGATAAAGGTTCTCTTTACCTGCCCATATTTATTGGTAGGTAAAGGTCAAATTTCTTGTAGTGTTCTTACCTATCACAGAAGAAACACACAGAGTAATTTGAAACAAAAATAATTTTTAAATTCTAGTAGATATAATTCTTATTTTAAAATTTTATTTGACTCAGAATTTTGGTGTATTTCTCATCATTTTTCATGATTTGATCCGAGTTTTAGTGGACATCCATCTATGTCTAGACAGCTTGCGATATTCACAGTGATACACTGTAAATACCATAAGGAAGATGTATTCTCTAGTGCTCACTGATCAGCCCTAATACACTACACTGGTCTGCTGATCAGAACCAGCATCATAATTGGCTGATTCTGAATAGCCATAACTCAGATATAGTAGTCCGCTGATAGAAATTCATGTTTATCATTTGAATAGCTCACCTATATAAATTACATGCGCACGATACATGCATACACATATAGTTGTATGTATATACACGTTTAGTTGTATGTATATACACATATATAACTATGCATAGTGCAAAATACATGGCAAAGTGGCTCAGCAAAAATGGTTTAGCATTATCACGGTCTTATACAATTCAAGCCAGTCAAGATGTACACAGCTCGGCCAACTACAACTGCATGGATAAGGCGACAGGAACAAGCCAGAGTGTTAAACACAAGACAGTCGACACTCTTAAGATCAAACAGGAATGTACAAGCAGTTCAAGCCAGGCAATGGTGCGAACTTCAAACATGGTTCAAGAACAATATATAGGCAGTCCATCATGTGCATAGTTTCAATGATACATGCAACTTCTCAAGTCAGAAACACAAAGCAAGAATGAGCATGGTTCAACAAATTCAGCATGATATGTACAAGTCAAGTCCACATAGTAAAGATTCAAGTGCATAGGAGGCACAGGCAGCAAGGAATGCATAGGCTCAACTCAGTGCAAATCAAGCAAGCACATGCACGGGTCAAGGACAAAGTACATGCAGCATATACGTAGAAAACCAAAACAGGTATGCACATATGTAAAACCAAAGTTTACATGCAAATCACTATATGGACACAACAAGTATGTCATGTACAAGCAAATGTGCTAGCATACACATATATGTTTGTGTACAAGGGAATGGAAAAAACATGGCTTAGAATCATCTAATGCATATACATAGTAGCAAATAAATAGACGGACAGAGAATACCAGAATGTATGCAAGCATAAAGCATCTAAAGTTATTTCAGCAATGCAAATAAGGTTTATGTGAACAAGAGGACATTAGCAAGGGTGACATTCGCACCTTTATATACACTTCAACATTACAAGGGAGTATAATCGCACCAATTCAAGGGACAATTTCATATTGAGTGATCAAAGCAGTAGGCAAACACAAAGCAAGGTCAAACTATACATGCTCATGAACAAATAAGGTAGATCAGATTAACAGCAAATGTGCAAATATTGCAAGCATTAAAAATGACATGCAAGAAGGTTTCAAATGGTCATGGTTTGAAATAAAATCTCTTTCGAAGTTCACTAGAATGGAAAGAATGTTATTGCTGGCAAATGATAAAAGGGGCAAGCACATTTCCGAAATGTTTTAATCTCACAAAAGAATTTGTTTCATCTTTTATATATTGCAAGGGTTTTTCTAAAATGATCATCAAACAAGCAGTTTACTAGAGTTTGTAATAAACTAGGGATACTAGCTAAGGGTTTGTAGCTAGGGGAAAATATGATCTAGGGGATATAAATCAGTCTAGGGTTTTGAGCGTAGGATTAGAACATGAGCGAGGGGTTCACGAGTTTACAGGGTCTTGTAAGCGCGATATGTTTTATTACCTAGTAAAAACCTTAGTGAATGTAGTAGTAGGTAGAGTTTACTGAAGCTAGGTATATCTGTGTGTCATTTACATTCCACATTTACTTACTCTTCTATTATTTGTGATCTGATATTTTAATATCTTGTTAAAATTCGATAAACCTTATTTATCCCTCCTCTAGGGTTAATCTAGATCCAAAACTAAAATCATACTGCCACAACCTTCTGACTTCCAACTACGTTGCAATCAAGGTATACTCATTGGGTGGCAACACGCATACCTAACCTCTGTGAGTATAGCCTGAGCATGCACCGCAACAGAGGTACCCTACCACGTCCCTCGGAGCCGGCAAGCAGGATATCAGCAGAATAACATGCAGAATAAGCAAAGGACGTGCGCACCCCTTATGTCCCAAGATACTACGATGATCTACTCCGTTGGGTTCTTCACCTTCAGAAGTGTGGACTGGTCCAAGCGCATCATGTTAACGTGTTATTAGACCCTATGTCTAAATGTTTAATTACACGCTTTCTCTACCTCATTAGATTCTAATTAACTTGGTTATCTTCAGTCATATTAACTTCTTATTCAAGTTACCAAGTTCTCTCCGAGCCCCTTGTATCTCTAAGGAATGGACCCCTCTCACTTATTAATTTCAGTTATATAACTTAGCCCATTTAAGTTCATTAATAAGCCTTTAACAGGTTATTCTCTATATTGTAATTCAAGATCTAAAATCTACAATCTTCTTGCATTATTGTCCTGTCATTCACCATTTAATTTCAGGTTTTCAAGTTCTCTACTTTATAGGTTACAATAACAAGTTTTTCATATCACAATCAGCAGGTTTTAGGTTCTCAGGTTTACATGTTACAGTAACATGTTCTACTTAATGTGTCGTTAAGTAATTATCATCTTAATCAACAGGTTTACAGTTGTTTAGTTAACATGTTACTTACTTATTTACTTAATTCTCTTTAACGAAGGTTTACTAATAAGTTTTCTACCGTTTACAATAACTTACATAATAATTTCCACTTATCCCTAGGACAAGTCTACCTATTATCTTTCATTCTCATATTCAGCCTTAATCATAATAGGTTGTTATCATTCTCCCGCTCATTCCAATTCTTATGATGTTGTAACATTCATTCATTACAATTAATGTAATTTACATATCTCCCGTTACACAAATATATTCATATATATATATATATTATATTTATTTATTTAGGTACCAGAATTCTCACATTAAGCTGACAAATTGTGGATGTAGGATTTGTCGGGCGGTTCTGGGCGGACTTGTACCATAATTTGAACTTAACCTCATGTCTCAGTACTGTTATTTACCATTATATGTATGTTTATGCACTAGGCCCCTCACATTAAATTGACCTATTGTGGATGCTGGATTTGTCGGGCGGTTCTGGGAAGACTTCTACCACAAGTTGAACTTAACCTCATGTCTTAGTGCGATTATTTACAATTTCTTAATTTGTATAAATTTTTCATACAAATTAGGAATGTCTACTCTTTCTCATTATTCCTATTTTTTTGTAATTCTTTTTACAACCTTTTGGCATAATAATTCTATTAATAAATATTCATGTTCATTGTAAATTCCATAATTACAGTGTTTACAGTAATTCCCAATTCAGATTGGTGATTAATGGAAATAGGCTTTACACAACAGAAATGTTCTTAGCAAATTTAATATCAATTACCTATATTATTCCTAATTTCACTACAACTTATCTTACAATATCCAATTAACAGGTTATTAAGATAGTTCTATATACAACAGTAACCTTTTCCACATATTATTACAGGTTTATACATTTCAGCAGGTTAAACATTTAAGCCAGTTTACATTTCAGTAGGTTTATTATACATAATAACGGGGAATGTAAACGATTGTTATTTAAAATGGTATAGTTTAGATCCACTCGCCTAATAGCTTTCCAATCCATGAATCTGATCTAGATTTGTAGTTCCATGGCATCCCTAACTGAATCTATATTCAATAATATCCATGAATTCATAAATCTGTTACTATAGAAGAGGGAAAAGAAAGAGAAACCTAAATAAACCAGATGCAAAGACTTACCTAACGCCGATCAAAATTCTAAACACCAATTTGTAGATATATATTCTTTTCCTCCAAATCTTGAATTAAAATTTTCTAAGACTAATTATTTCATTTTCTGAAGAGAACTGAGGAAGATGAATGGTGGAGTCTAGGTAGCTTCTTAGAAAATATGAGATTTAGGCTAGGCTTTGATAACCTATTTATAGGTATTCAAGAAAGTCTTATCTTGGTTGTATATGCAGTACTGAGTCGGCGACGAACATGGTCCGAAAAACAGTCCAGATTCACCAAACGAATCTGCCAAAATCAGGGATGGGTCGACCCCAAGGTCGACCTGAATGCCAATGGGTCGACCCCTGGGTCGACTAGGGCAAACGTGGGTCGACCCAACTGGGTCCAGCGAGCGGTTATGGGGCGCGATCTTTAATTTTTTAACATTTTTAATTTAAACGTTGGTTACTTGCCCATTTTACCACCTTTGGTTTATTTTATACCTATTATAAATAACTGTTATGTTTGAATTTCAAATTTGTGCATGCACATTTCAATTTGTGCATATATATATATGCGCGCAGCCCTTGTTAAATTTTCAAAATTTAAACGACGTTTATGCCGTCACTGAATTCTTACCTATTTTCATTGATTGCAGGTTTATTTTGAATTTCTCTTTCATATGTATATATTTTTGCATGCATATACACATATATTTACGTACACATTTATACCTATATTTTTATATTCACTTTTATGTATAATTTTCCTTATATGTGCATTTATACATATTTTCCCTTCTAGAACATGCATTATTTTAGCCATTTCACTAAAATAAAATATGGCGCCGGCGGGATTCGAACTGGCGCCATCCCAAGTCACATGCTTTTACCAACTGGACTACATAGACTTTTGTTAACAAGACTAAAAACAACGATGGTCATTGTTCTTTTCTTATACCTCCTTTTCATGTTTGTGGTAATATTTCATTTAAAGATATCTCTTTCATCTTAAATCCACTTTCTGCAATCCATAGGTCTAAATTGATCAGAAAATCGCCACGGACGCAATAACACTAATTCTATAACCAAATTCTAAAAGGTCGTCAAATTATTTAATTAAAAATGTAGGGTTTAACATTCTCCCACCCTTAGGAAATTTCATCCCCGAAATTTGGTAAGGGTAAAATTAAGTAATTCCTTGCATAAATCAGAACCATCATGTGTGCATCCAATTTTGCAACCATTTGTGCACTAGTGCAAAGTGTAATTCAACATAATAATACATGAATGAAATGAATGCCAGTACCTCCTATATGAAAGAATTTTTTTCTTGAAAATCTCCTTGAAAACATGATGCACACATTCTAAATGTACAAAAAAATTCTATATGAATGCAATATTGGAAAATAAAATTGCTTTTTCATCCAAATATTCCCACACTCTTACCGAGTAAGAGCGAAGTTCATCAAATTCTTGCATCCAAAACCCTACTAAGAACTTTATTTGTCGAATTTCAGAAAAATCTAATTTTCTAAATTCGATTTCTTATGTTACAAAAAGGTGGAAAAAGGAAAACTTGACATCTTCCGTTTTTCTTCTGTATACCTTTTCTATCTGTACTTGGATTTTATGAAACAATTTTATAAAGGTTCCTTATTTTCATATCCAAGCACAACCTACATAAGAAAACTTTCTTTATTGTAGATTTTCTCTTTTAACTTCATCTTGGAAAAATCCATTCTTAGTCTCATTTCTCAAAATTTCCCATTTTCATTAACTGTCATGTCTGTTGCTTTACTGAATTTGTTATTTCCTTTTTAGTTCTGCAATCACTATTTTCTTAGCTTATTTAACTTAATCCACTGATCTAAGTTTAGATTTCAAATAAACCTTCTAATTCTTTAACTAAAACAGGAAAACAAACGCTTTATACAGCTACTACTATGGGCCAAGAATCCCAGGACTATGTCCATTGACAAAGAAAAGTTCAAACACAGGATGTAGACACTTACTTGCCCTCTACTATATAGTAGTCACCACTAGTCCTTCGTAACACCCTGTATTTTCTATGAACATAATAGTAACAAAACAAAGTATACTTAATTTTTTTAAAAGAAGAATTAAGGGAAACGGGTTACACCAATGCGTTCGTCTCGGAATTCTACTTGGAATAGAGTCCAAGTTTTCGTAAATCGAACTCCGTATGAAAAAGTTGTGGCATCAGAATTTTTGAGGAATTTAAATAAAATAAAACAACTCAGATTTAAATTTAAAATTCAAATCACACACCCGGGCTGGGCGGGAAATTTCCCACCCAGGACCCAAGTCGATCGGGGGTCGACCTGGGGGTCGACCTGGGTGACATAGGTCGACCAGGGGGGTCGACCTAGGGGTGGACCTCCCCCCATTTCCAGATCCGAGGGCTGGTTCTTTTTTCTGCATTTGGACACCCGTTCTGACCAGATTCGTTGATCCTTATGCTATTTAAACACCCCCAAACCCCACTTTCTCTCTACACCAAACCATTGTAATGTTATGTTGCCTCAGTTCTAATTAAAATAAATCAATGGCGTCTTTATCTGCTGAAACCTAATCTAGAACTAGTGCTTCTTCTTCTTCCAATCTGAATAGGATTAAAAGAAAGCAACTACAACCCTTTTTCTTTTAGAATTCAACCAAGGTGAGTACATTTATTTTCATATATGAAATTTAATTATGATCTTGACATGGTTATAAATCTGAATTTGAGATTATGGATATTCTTGTTTATCAGATCTGTTTTTCTATGTAGATCTATCTAATTAATATTATAGTAACTATTCTATATCTCTTCCTTCCTTCTGTTCTATAGCCAGGCTACCATGAGGCTGAGCCAAATCTCATAAGAGATTGATGCACGAACGCTAAATTTGGGAAAAAATAGTGAATGATGCATAATTAGACATGACTGATTTGAGAAAATAACATTGTTGTAATTTAAGATCTGGATCTGAGCATACTGTATATGATAGTTTGTGATTTGGAAGAAGGAGAATTATTGTGTATATGACTTGGGCGCAAAGATCTATATTATAATAGGATAACTATTAAATGTGAATACGCTTAAATGGGGATTTGGATATTAGGCAAACGCTGAAATCAAAGGCTATAATTTGGCATAATTCGTATTTGTATATCATGATTTGGGGTTTTTGGAGAATATTACGTACTGTGTAAATTTAACTAAAATTTGAGGCATATGTTATATTGTGAATTATGACCATAATTTAGGCATGAAGAATTAGGCTTAATTTTATGATTAAATCTGTTAAATTGCCTAATCTGCTAAATCTGTTGAAACTGAATACGGTAAATTTGGGGTATGAAAATCGGTAGGCTCGATCTAAAATTGAGCAAAACAAGTTAATATAACTTTGAATAATCTACTGTAACTTGTAAAGAAGTTTAATTTGTTGAATTGGCATAATTATTCTGATATTGGCATAATCTGTGAATGAATACTTTAGCTAAAAATAAGAATGCTGAGACACGATGTTAGACTCTGTTTGCGGTAGAAGCCTGCATGTACCCAACCGGCTTAACCAGCAACCGCAAACTGTCAGTCTAATGTAAGAGGTCGTAGGCATAACTAAAAGATGCTTAGACACGAGGTTACATCTGGCTTGTGGCAGAAGTCTGCCTTGAACTGCCCGGCACATCCAACAGCCACAAGCTACCGACCAAATGTGAGCGGCATGTGCATTAGTGATTAATTAATGCAAATCTAGGATAAATATGATGCCTAAAATGTGTTGGGTGGATAAGGTTAAATCAACTGGGCAGATGAATCTAATAAACCCATTTCGTAAATCTATAGGCCCGATACAAGGTTAGGTGAAACAATTTGTAAGTCTGTTAATCTTTACATCTGATCCGTTAGTCTGAAAACTTGTTAACCAGTATGTCTAATCTGAGAACTAGTTAATTTGAGCTTTGTACATCTAAAATATGTAAGCAAGTTAATCTGAAAATCTGTTAGTCTGGGGACACAAGGTTAGGAGGGGTAATTACTTGTGTCATCTGTTGTGTGGGACCCATATTAGTCAGTAACCATTTTCTAGTATCAAAACTATGACCTAACACTAGGAGAGGTCCGGGCACGCTTATTGAACTAATTGTAAGAGGTTCACTCTGATAATGGCGAGGGGTGTCGATGGCGCATTCCAACTGGGTCATGTGCGTGCATGGATCCGGTCTACTCTGAGGATGTAAGACACTATGACATCTGTAAATAGGTCTGTGTCTATAGGTTGCCACTTTAGGGAATGATACGCCCTTCTGTGGGGCCGACACAGTGTATTTATGTATTAGGGAGCCGATCACTTGGGGTAGAATTTAGGGTACACCTAGTTCTGTTTGTTTCTGTTGTTGTACCGTCTGTTTCTATTGGGGTGGTAAAGGCCCATTAGTTGGGTGGTAAAGGCCCATTATTAGCATTCTGTTTTTTACTGTCTGTTTCTGTTGGGGTGGTAAAGACCTATTACTTGCATTCTGTTTCTGTAGAGATTATTCTATTTCCGTTTCTGTTTTCAGTTTAGACATTAGGGTGACACCTAATCCTGTTATACTAAGTATTAGTGCAGAGAAGTAAGATATAGGTAAGAAGTATCATTCTGTTTCTTCTGTTTAACTTAAGCATACCTGCTACTCCTGTTGCTGTAATCTCTCATCCAACTTTATTTACAAGTCATGATACTACTATCTGTTTATATGCTGAAAGTTACTGGACTCGCCAGACTTTATGTCTGACCTCGTTTGTTTTCGCCTCATTTTCTTTCGGTTCCCCCCTAGGTGCTGAGGGTGGAAACATAGGAGCTTGATTCATATTCTCTCTACTTGAAATGCTTGAAGTATTGCTTGGCTTTGACTCTACCTTCTTATGGCAGTTTATGTTGGGGATTATGGTTTTAAAATTATGCATTCTGAAGGATTTTGGTATAAGACTGATACTTGTGTACTTGGGTTTTCGTATTGTAATTTTGAAGAACGTAACCAAACTTATTTATGTTTCTGTTGTAATAAAGTTATAAAATTTTCAAGTACTACTTTACGTATCTGTCTTGTAATATTCTATTCTATTTACTTATAATGCTTCATGGAAGTTAATGCATTCCCTTTGTGAATGACATTAACGAACATGGGGTGTTACACTTGGTATTAGAGCTGAAGGTTTCCATATTTGATAAAAAGTTTTTGAAAACTATTTTCAAAAAGATTTAAAAAGGAAGTATTTTCAAAAGTAAAGTTTATTTTGAAAAACATAATCCCCAAAAGCCATATATCTGTCTTTCGATTCTCCGTTTTGAATCTCTTCCTTTTTCTTTTCAGCATGTCCGGGTTTCCCGAGATACCAGAGGGCATACCGATACCAACCTGGTTCAGAAGGTATCTGGAGGCTAGGATCACCGCCGCAGGCCCAGTAGACGTTCCTCCTCCCCCAGCTGCAGCCGCTCCTCCTCCTCCCCCTCCCCGCGTTGATACTTTTTCGAAGATATGCAAGTACTTTCGGGCAATGGGCGGGAAACCTTTTCACGGGTCAGAGACGTTTTTTGAAGCTCGAAATTGGCTTAAAGATGTAACACCCCACCTCCGTCAAGGTCACTCACAAAGGGAATGGCTTAACTTTGATGGAGCATTTTAGTAGATAGAACGAAAATTTACAAGACAGATAAAACAGCAATTGAAAAATTAATAACTTTATTACAACAGAAACCGAAATAAGTTTGGTTACATCTTTTCAAAACACAATATCAGAATTCAAGTACAAAATATCAGTCTTGTACAAAGCCTTCAGAATGCATAGTTTTTAAAGTCATAATCCCCAACATAAACTGCCATGTAAAGATATAGCCAAAGCCAAGCGATACTTCAAGCAGAGAAGATCCGAATCGAGCTCCTAGATTTCCACCCTACAAACCTGGGGGGAACGAAATAAAAGGGGCAAAAACAAGCAAGGTCAGACATAAAGTCTGGCAAGTCCAGTGACTTTCACCATATGAACAGATAATAATATCATGACATGAAAATAAAGCTGGATAAGAGACAACATCAACAGGAGTAACTGATATACTTAAGCTAAACAGAAGAAACAGAATGATATAGCCCAAGTTATGCTTCTTACTTATATTTTACTTCTCTGCACTAATACTAGTATATCAGGATTAGGTGTTACCCTAGTGTCTATACAGAAATAGAATAATGGGCCTTTACCACCCGAACAGAAGGTACAGGAACAGAAACAGAATAATCCTTACGGAAACAGAATGTTAGAATTAGGTGTATACTAGTAAATGGGCCTTTACCACCCGAACAGACGGTACCATGCAGAGACAGACAGATGTCACCACCCAACAGAAACAGATGGTACCCCTACAGAACAGACAGAACTAAGTGTACCCTAAATCCTACTCCATGCGATCGGCTCCCTAATACATAAATACCCTGTGCCAGCCCCACAAAAGGGTGTATAATTCCCTAAAGTGGAAACCTTTGAAAGACACAGACCTACTTACAGATGTCACGGCGTCTTACATCCTCAGAGGCAGACCGGGATCCATGCACGCACATGACCCGGTTGGAACGCACCATCAACACCCCTCGCCATTATCAGAATGAACCGCTTATAATTAGTTCAGTAAGCGTGCCCGAACCCTACCTACGGTTGAGTCATAGTTTTGATACCAGAAAGGGTTACTGACTAATATGGGTCCCAAACAACAGATGACACAAGTATTTTCCCTCCTAACCTTGTGTCCCCAGGCTAACAGATTTCAGATTAACAAGTTTTCAGTCATACAGAGTTCAAGTCAACTAGTTCACAGATCAGAAAATCAAGTTAACAGGTTTTTAGACTAACGGATCATACGTACAGTTCTAACAGATTTACAGATTGTCTAACTTTGTATTGGGCCTACAGATTCACGAAACAGGTTTATTAAATTCGTCAGTCCAGTTGGTTTAGCCCTATCCACCCAACACGTTTTAGACATCATATTTATCTCAGATTTGCATTAATTAAATATTAATGCATAAACCTCTCACATTAGGTCGGTAGCTTGTGGCCGCTGGATATGCCGGGCGGTTCCGGGCAGACTTCTGACACAAGCCAGACCTAACCTTGTGTCTAAGCATATTTTAGTTATGCCTACGACCTCTCACATTGGACTAGCAGTTTGCGGTTGCTGGTTAAGCCGGTTGGTTCCGAGCAGGCTTCCACCGCAAACGGATTTAGCAGATTAGGCGGTTTAACAGATTTAGCAGATTAGGAAACTCAACAGATTTAACAGCTTTTCAACAGATTTAACAGCTCAGGCGGTTTAACAGATTTAGCAGATTAGGAAACTCAACAAATTTAGCAGATTGGGCATAATTAGCAGATTAGGCGATTCAACATATTTAACAGTTTAGGCAATTCAACAGATTAAACAGGTAACAGATTTAGCAGATTAGGCAAATTTAACATATTAAGCAGATAGCATTCCTTAAAGTCCTATTCACATATCCTGCCTAATTCATAAAGTAAACCTAAACTTATATGCCTAAATTATGGTCATAATCCACCATGTAACATATATCCCAAATTTTAATTAAACTTGCATAGTTCAGAATATTCTCCAAAGGCCCTAATCGTGATTCACATATAAATTATGCCAAATATAGCCATTGATTACAATGCATGTCACATATCCAAAACCCACTTTTAGGCGTGTTCACATAAATGGTTATCCTATTTAATATAGGTCTTTACGCCTAAGTTATATACAAAATAATTCTACTTCTTTTAAATTACAGACTATAATATATAAAGTATGTCCAGATCTAGAATTACAACTTATGTCCTTTATGTTCTAAGTCATAAACAATCTCATATAATATGCCTCCAATTTATGTCCTGAATTACAACATGTGTTATGCATCTAAATCAATTACTTATTTAAAGTTAAATTTTTATGCCCAAATCCCAAGTCATATGTCCAATATTCTCCTATGCCTCAAGTCATATGTTTAATACACTTTATGTTTTAAACATGTCCAGTCATATGTCTCAGATTTATGTTCTAGCTATAGCCTATATTCTTCCCTCAAATCAGTCACAGATCAGTCATGCCCAATTTATGTATCATTCATTATTTGCCCCAAAAGTTTAGCATTCGCGCGTCAATCTCTTATGAGATTTGGCTCAGGCTCGTGGTAGCCTGGCTATAGAACAGAAAGAAGAGAGAGATACAGAACAGTTACAATAGGATAGATCTAAACAGAACAAAATATGCATAACCTCAGATTCAGATTTACAACCATGTCACGATCATAATTAAAATTCATATCTAAAAATAACTGTACTTGCCTTTGTTGGATTATAGAAAAAGAGTTGCAGTTGTTCTCTTTTTAATCTTAATCGGATTTGGAAGAAGATGCACTTGTTCTAGTTTTGATTCTAGCAGAGTAGCGACGCCATTATTTTATTTATTTATTTCTAATATTTCAGAGGCAGCATAAGGAGAGAAGAATGGTGTAAAGAGAATGGGGCTAGGGGGCTGTTTATATAGGATTAGGTGGACGAATCTAGACTGAAAACGGGGCCAGATACATCTGAATGAACCCAAACTCAAAACTGGGTTCGGGCACCAGGTCAACCCCCAGGTCGACCATAGGGTCGACCTGGTCCTTGGGAGGTTGACCATAGTGTCGACCCCTAGGTCGACCTGGTCCTGGGCGGGAAAATTCCCACCCAGTCTGCTCTGGGGTTTGAATTCTAATTTCGAATTCGAATTTCGTGCTGTTTTCGACTCTGAAAATTCCTGAAACTTCGGAGGGTCATATCTCTCTCATACGGACTCCGTTTCTCGAAAACAGGGACTCATTTCCAAGCAGAAATTCGAGACAAACGCAATGGCACAACCTGTTTCCCTTGATTCTTATTTTAAAAATTATTTATTCTCTGATTTGTTAATTATACGTTCACAGAAAATACGGGGTGTTACATTCTCTCCTCCTTAAAGGATTTCGTCCCCGAAATCTTCAAGTTAAGAAGAATGTGTCCTACCATCCGGTCATCCATCTACTCAACCATCATCCACAAGCATCCATTGTCCTTAGAAAACTTCTAATGTTGTATGAACATATGCAAAAGTGTGTGTATATGTTCCTTATCTAATGCAAAGATCAGGTGGTCTACTGATTCAGTTGACCTCCTTAATGCGAATTATATCAGTGCCATGAGTCCACATGTATGCAATTTTCCTATTTAATACATATCATTTCTATATGAGTGCACAACCGTTCACTCATATGCAACATCCATGTGCTGAGTCAACCATTTTGCATACATAAAAAAATGCACACACATCCATATGCAGTATGAGAGTGTTTTTGAGCCGATCTAGTGCCTAGTGTGTGTATATGCATCCACGAGCAATCACTAGCAACCACTTGCATCCACTTGCAACCATCAAACATAACATGTCTCAAACACATGTTTACACCCATTAGTTTCTACCTAAAGGTCGAAGGATAAAGTCGAGCGATAGAGGCAAGTATAATTAAAACTAAAACTAGGTTCCCATTAGACATCGGTTTAAGAGAATAACTCCTAATTATCAACCCCGAAGACTGAAATCAACATCAGATTAATACTCAGAGAATTACTCCCATTAAACAAATGCCCAACTGGAAATCTATTTCACGCCTTAAGTAAAAACTCCTATCCTTTTCAGAAACCTACAGACTACTGATACAGATCAGATTACCAAATGATTCTTAGGTAACTAAACATGATAAAAACGCAGAATGTATGCGTCATAGTCAACTAAATGCTCAACACAGATACCTAACTTATCACAATTAGATGAGTCATAACCCTTATGGGTCTGAGTCTATAGCGGAATCAGAAACAATACTAGTATTAAAGTGCAGAGTATCGATTACAGAATCAAAATGCCAGAATCAGAAAAGAGTTTTAACTCAACAATCAGATAAAGAAATTGAACCTCCTATAAAAAGTTTTCCTATTTCTTTCCTATCCTCTAGCCTCGAGAGTGTTCGTCTGCTCTCCTGAAGTTGGTCCTGCCCTCTGCCCTTGCCATTGTTTCTTTGGGTAGTCCCTAGTGAAGTGTCCCATCTCACCACAGTTGAAGCAAGTGCCCTTTCTTTTTCTGCAATCCTTGTTCAGATTAGTCGAGCTTCCACAAGTAAAGCACTTTTTCTCCTTCTTATCTTCAAACTTCCCATCCTTCTTTTGTGTTTCCTTTTTGGGCCATGCTTTCTTGTTCTATGGTTCTTCCTTCTTTGCCTCTTTCTTGCCCTTGTCTTCCTCGTGCAGTACTGCCATGTCCACCAATCTCTCGTAAGTCGCTCCCATGGGTACATGGGTCATGGCTAGGCTGTGTAGTGGCTCGTTCAATCCTTTAACAAAGCGCAGAGTCTTTTTATGCTGGGTGTTGACTAAATCCAGTCCGAACGTAGCCAGTTGGTTGAACTCATTGACGTATTCCTTGACCGTCATATTTCCTTGCGTAAGAGATAAGAACTTTTCCAGTTGTAGACTTCGTTCAGCTTGCGAGAGGAATTTCATCTCAAACCTTGTTCTGAAATCCATCCGTGTTTCAACCGACCTTTCGGCGTTAGTGACTTCCTACCAATAGGAAGCTTCGTCTTTGAGCAACCATACCGCCAACTGTACCTTCTGCCTATCGTCCACCTCGAAGATAACGAACAGATCCTTGGTTTCTTTGAGCCAGTTCCTCGCTTCTACGAATGATTCAGTTCCCTTGAAATCCTTTCCACCCATAGTCCTAAAATCTTTACAGATCTTTGAGAAAGCAATTGCACGAGGAAGGGGCGGAGGAGGGGGAATCGCTGCGGCTGGAGGAGGAATATTTGCTGAGCCTACATCGTTGGCCCTAGCCTCTAAGTACCTCCTGAACCAGCCAGGTACCGGTACACCCTCAGAAAAGTTAAGATCCCCAGACATGCTGAAACGAAAAAAGGAAAGATTCAAAGCAAAGGATAGAAAGATAGGCTATGGCTTTGGGGATTATGTTTTTTTACAAAATAAACTCTACTTTTGAAAATACTTCCTTTTTAAAAAAAAAATCTTTTTGAAAGTAGTTTTCTAAAACTTTTTATCAAATCTGGTAATCTTCAGCTCTGATACCAAGTGTAACACCCCACCACCGTCAAGGTCACTCACAAAGGGAATGGCTGAGCTTTGATGGAGCGTTTTAGTAGACAGAACGGAAATTTACAAGACAGATAAAATAGTACTTAAAAAATTAATAACTTTATTGCAACAAAAACCGAAATAAGTTTGGTTACATCTTTTCAAATCACAATATCAGAATTCAAGTACAAAATATCGGTCTTGTACAAAGCCTTCAGAATGCATAGTTTTTAAAGTCATAATCCCCAACATAAACTGCCATGTAAAGATAGAGCCAAAGCCAAGCGATACTTCAAGCAGAGAAGATCCGAATCGAGCTCCTAGATTTCCACCCTACAAACCTGGGGGGAACGAAATAAAAGGGGCGAAAACAAGCAAGGTCAGACATAAAGTCTGGCAAGTCCAGTGACTTTCAGCATATGAACAGATAATAATATCATGACATGAAAATAAAGCTGGATAAGAGACAACATCAACAGGAGTAACTGATATACTTAAGCTAAACAGAAGAAACAGAATGATATAGCCCAAGTTATGCTTCTTACTTATATTTTACTTCTCTGCACTAATACTAGTATATCAGGATTAGGTGTTACCCTAATTTCTAAACAGAAACAGAATAATGGGCCTTTACCACCCGAACAGAAGGTACAGGAACAGAAACAGAATAATCCTTATGGAAACAGAATGTTAGAATTAGGTGTATACTAGTAAATGGGCCTTTACCACCCGAACAGACGGTACCACGCAGAGACAGACAGGTGTCACCACCCAAAAGAAACAGACGGTACCCCACAGAACAGACATAACTAAGTGTACCCTAAATCCTACCCCACGCGATCGGCTCCCTAATAAATAAATACCCTGTGCCAGCCCCACAAAAGGGTGTATCATTGCCTAAAGTGGCAACCTTTGAAAGACACAGACCTATTTACAGATGTCACTGTGTCTTACATCCTCAGAGGCAGACCGGGATCCATGCACATACATGACCCGGTTGGAACGCACCATCAACACCCCCTCGCCATTATCAGAACGAACCGCTTATAATTAGTTCAGTAAGCGTGCTCGGATCCTACCTACTGTTGGGTCATAGTTTTGATACCCGAAAGGGTTACTGACTAATATGGGTCCCAAACAACAGATGACACAAGTATTTTCCCTCCTAACCTTGTGTCCCCAGGCTAACAGATTTCATATTAACAAGTTTTCAGTCATACAAAGTTCAAGTCAACTAGTTCACAGATCAGAAAATCAAGTTAACAGGTTTTCAGACTAACGGATCAGATGTACAGTTCTAATAGATTTACAGATTGTCTAACTTTGTATTGGGCCTACAGATTCACGAAACAGGTTTATTAAATTCATCAGTCCAGTTGGTTTAGCCCTATCCACCCAACACGTTTTAGACATCATATTTATCTCAGATTTGCATTAATTAAATATTAATGCACAGACCTCTCACATTAGGTCAGTAGCTTGTGGCCGCTGGATATGCCGGGCGGTTCCGGGCAGACTTCTGCCACAAGCCAGACCTAACCTCGTGTCTAAGCATATTTTAGTTATGCCTACGACCTCTCACATTGGACTAGCAGTTTGCGGTTGCTGGTTAAGCCGGTTGGTTCCGGGCAGGCTTCCACCGCAAATGGAGTCTAACCTCATGTCATAGCCACTTTATTCTATTATAGAAAATGTCAGATTAATTATGTTCATTTAACATATTTGACTTCCTTTCAAGTCACAGCAGATTAATCAAATTAACATATTTTACTTAGTCTTCGATCGAGCCTACGGATTTTCATACACAAATTACAATCTTTCAGCTTTTCAACAGATTTAACAGCTTAGGCGGTTTAACAGATTTAGCAGATTAGGCAACTCAACAGATTTAGCAGATTGGGCATAATTAGCATATTAGGCGATTCAACATATTTAACAGTTTAGGCAATTCAACAGATTAAACAGGTAATAGATTTAGCAGATTAGGCAAATTTAACATATCAAGCAGATAGCATTCCTTAAAGTCCTATTCACATATCCAATTCATAAAGTAAACCTAAACTTATATGCCCAAATTATGGTCATAATCCACCATGTAACATATATCCCAAATTTTAATTAAACTTGCATAGTTCATAAATATTCTCCAAAGGCCCTAATCGTGATTCACATATAAATTATGCCAAATATAGCCATTGATTACAATGCATGTCACATATCCAAAACCCACTTTTAGGCGTGTTCACATTAATGGTTATCCTATTTAATATAGGTCTTTACACCTAAGTTATATACAAAATAATTCTACTTCTTCTAAATTACAGACTATAATATATAAAGTATGTCCAGATCTAGAATTACAACTTATGTCCTTTATGTTCTAAGTCATAAACAACCTCATATAATATGCCTCCAATTTATGTCCTGAATTACAACATGTGTTATGCATCTAAATCAATTACTTATTTACAGTTAATTTTTTACGCCCAAATCCCAAGTCATATGTCCAATATTCTCCTATGCCTCAAGTCATATGTTCAATACACTTTATGTTTTAAACATGTCCAGTCATATGTCTCAGATTTATGTCCTAGCTATAGCCTATATTCTTCCCTCAAATCAGTCACAGACCAGTCATGCCCAATTTATGTATTATTCATTATTTGCCCCAAAAGTTTAGCATTCGCGCGTCAATCTCTTATGAGATTTGGCTCAGGCTCGTGGTAGCCTGGCTATAGAACAGAAAGAAGAGAGAGATACAGAACAGTTACAATAGGATAGATCTAAACAGAACAGAATATGCATAACCTCATATTCAGATTTACAACCATGTCACGATCATAATTAAAATTTATATCTAAAAATAACTGTACTTGCCTTGGTTGGATTATAGAAGAAGAGTTGCAGTTGTTCTCTTTTTAATCTTATTCAGATTTGGAAGAAGATGCACTAGTTCTAGTTTTGATTCTAGCAGAGTAGCGACGCCATTATTTTATTTATTTATTTCTAATATTTTAGAGGCAGCATAAGGAGAGAAGAATGGTGTAAAGAGAATGGGGCTAGGGGGCTGTTTATATAGGATTAGGCGGACGAATCTAGACTGAAAACGGGGCCAGATACATCAGAATGAACCCAGGCTCAAAACTGGGTTCGGGCACCAGGTCGACCATAGGGTCGACCTGGTCCCTGGGAGGTCGACCTGGTCCTGGGCGGGAAAATTCCCGCCCAGTCTGCTCTGGGGTTTGAATTCGAATTTCGAATTCGAATTTCATGTATTTTTCGATTCTGAAAATTCCTGAAACTTCGGAGGGTCATATCTCCCTCATACGGACTCCGTTTCTCGAAAACTCGGACTCATTTCCAAGCATAATTTCGAGATGAACGCAATGGCGCAACCTGTTTCCCTTGATTCTTATTTTAAAAATTATTTATTCACTGATTTGTTACTTATACATTCATAGAAAATACGGGGTGTTACAAAGGAGTTAGAAGATTTGTTTGGTATCTTCGAGATAGAAGATGGAAGGAAGGTCCAATTAGCTGCTTGGTTAATGAAGGACGAAGCCTTGTTTTAGTGGGAGGTCACGAATGGAGAGCATCCAGTGGAGACATGGATGAATTTCAGGCATAGGTTTGAGATGAAATTTCTCTCACGAGCAGAAGAGAATTTATACATGGAGAGGTTCTTGGCGTTGAAGCAGGGGAATTTATCAGTAAAGGAGTACGTTAACAAGTTCAATCAGTTGTTGAGATTTGGCTTAGACTTGGTGAACACACCTGAAAAGAAGGCCCTGAGATTCGTTAAAGGTTTGAATGAGCCGCTACACGGGTTGGCTATGACCCACATTCCTATGGGGGGCTACCTTTGAGAAATTGGTTGACATGGCATTGATGCATGAAGATGTAGACAAAAGTGAGAAAAAAGAGGAAAAGCTTGAAGGACCACAGAACAAGAAAGCTTGGCCCGAAAAGGAAACACAAAAGAACGATGAAAAGTCTGAAGATAAGAAGGAGAAAAAGTGCTTTACTTGTGGAAGCTTAACTCATCTGAACAAGGATTGTAGAAAGAGGAAGGGCACTTGCTTCAACTGTGGTGAGATGGGACACTTCACTAGGGACTGCTCGAAGAAACGAGGGCAAGGGCAGAGGACAGGACCTACTTCTGAAGGGCAGGTGAATTCTCTCGGAGCTGGTGGATAGGATAAAGATAGGAAAATTTCTGTAGAAGGTCTAATTTTCTTATCTGATTATTGAGTTAAAAAAACTTTTTGATTTTGGCATTTTGATTCTATAATTGAGACTCTGCACTTTAATATTAGTCTTGTTTCTGATCCCGCTATAGTCTCAAACCCCATAAGGGTTACGACTCATCTATTTGTGATAAGTTAGGGGTGTCTGTGTTAGGCGTTAAGTTGACTATGACACATACATTTTGGGTTTTGTGGAATATGGTGGGGTTTTATCATGCTTAGTTTCCTAAGAATCATTTGATAATCTGATCTGTACCAGTAGTTTGTAAATATCTGAATATTTCTGAAAAGGATAGGGTTTTTACTCGAAACGTGAAGTAGATTTCCAGTTTTGACATTGTTTAATGGGATTAATTATCTGAGTGTCAATATGATGTTGATTTCGGTCTTTGGGGTTGACACTTAGAGATTTATTCTCTTAACCGATGTCTAATGGGAACAGAACTTTTGTTTTAATTGTACTTGCTTCTATCACTCGGCTGTATCCTATCGATCGACTCTTCGACCTTTAGGTAGAAACTAATGGGTGTAAACATGTGTTTGAGACATGTTATGTTTGATGGTTGCAAGTCGATGCAAGTGGTTGCTGGTGGTTGCTCGTGGATGCATATACACACACTAGGCACTTGATCGACTCAAAAGCACTCTCATACTACATATGGATGTGTGCGCATTTTTCAATTTTTGTGGATGCAAAATGATTGACTCATCACATGGATGTTGCATTTGAATGAATGGTTATGCACTCATATAGAAATGATGTGTATCAAATAGGATTTCTCGCATACATAATTGGACTCATGGCACTAACATAAATTTGCATTGAGGAGGTCAACTGAATCAGTAGACCGCCTGATCTTTGCATTATATAAGAGACATATACACACATTTTTTCATATGTTCATACAACATTAGAAGTTTTCTATGGACAATGGATGCTTGTGCATGATGGTTGAGTAGATGGGTGGTTGGATGGTAGGACACATTCTTCTTAACTAGAAGATTTCGGAGATGAAATCCTTTAAGGAGGGGAGAATGTAACACCCCGTATTTTCTGTGAACATAATAGTAACAAAACAAAGTATACTTAATTTTTTTTAAAGAAGAATTAAGGGAAACGGGTTACGCCATTGCGTTCGTCTCGGAATTCTGCTTGGAATAGAGTCCAAGTTTTTGTAAATCGGACTTCATATGAGAAAGTTATGGCACTCAGAAGTTTCAGGAATTTAAATAAAATAAAACAGCTCAGATTTAAATTTAAAATTCAAATCACACACCGGGCTGGGCGGGAAATTTCCTGCCTAGGACCCAGGTCGACCAGGGGGTCAACCTGGGTGACATAGGTCGACTAGGGGGTCGACCTCCCCCTTGTTTCCAGATCCGAGGACTGGTTCGTTTTTCTGCATTTGGACGCCCGTTCTGACCAGATTCGTTGATCCCTATGCTATTTAAACAACACCAAACCTCACTTTCTCTCCACACCAAACCATTGTAACTCTATGCTGCCTCAGTTCTAATTAAAATAAATCAATGGCGTCTCTACTCTGCTGAAACCTAAGCTAGAACTAGTGCTTCTTCTTCTTCCAATCCGAATAGGATTAAAAGAAAGCAACTACAACCCTTTTTCTTTTAGAATCCAACCAAGGTGAGTATAGTGATTTTCAAATATGAAATTTAATTATGATCTTGACATGGTTATAAATCTGAATTTGAGATTATGCATATTCTTGTTTATCAGATCTGTTTTACTATGTAGATCTATCTTATTAATATTATAGGAACTATTCTGTATCTCTTCCTTCCTTCTGTTCTATAGCCAGGCTACCACGAGCCTGAGCCAAATCTCATAAGAGATTGACGCACGAACGCTAAATTTGGGGAAAAATGAATGATGCATAATTAGACATGACTGATTTGAGAGAATAACATATGTTGTAATTTAAGATCTGGATTTGGGCATACTATATATGATAGTCTGTGATTTGGAAGAAGGAGAATTATTGTGTATATGACTTGGGCACAAAGATCTATATTATAATAGGATAACCACTAAATGTGAATATGCTTAAATGGGTATTTTGGATATTAGGCATACGCTGAAATCAAAGGCTATAATTTGGCATAATTCGTATTTGTATATCATGATTTGGGGTTTTTAGAGAATATTCTGTACTGCGTAAATTTAACTAAAATTTGGGGCATATGTTATATTGTGAATTATGACCATAATTTGGGCATGAAGAATTAGGCTTAATTTTATGATTAAATATGTTAAATTGCCTAATTTGCTAAATCTGTTGAAACTGGATACGGTAAATTTGGGGTATGAAAATCGGTAGGCTCGATCTAAAATTGAGCAAAATAAGTTAATAGAACATTGAATAATCTGTTGTAACTTGTAAAAAAGTTTAATTTGTTGAATTGACATAATTAGTCTGATATTGGCATAATCTGTGAATGAATACTTTAGCTAAAAATAAGAATGTTGAGACATGAGGTTAGACTCTGTTTGCGGTAGAAGCCTGCCCGAACCCAACTGGCTTAACCAGCAACCGCAAACTGTCAGTCTAATGTGAGAGGTCGTAGGCATAATTAAAAGATGCTTAGACACGAGGTTAGGTCTGGCTTGTGGCAGAAGTCTGCCCGGAACCGCCCTGCACATCCAGCGGCCACAAGCTACCGACCTAATGTGAGAGTTATATGCGTTAGTGATTAATTAATGCAAATCTAGGATAAATATGACGCCTAAAACGTGTTGGGTGGATAAGGTTAAATCAACTGGGCGGATGAATCTAATAAACCCGTTTCATAAATATGTAGGCCCAATACAAAGTTAGGTGAAACAATCTGTAAGTCTGTTAATCTATATATCTGATCTGTTAGTCTGAAAACTTGTTAACCTGTATGTCTGATCTAGGAACTAGTTAATCTGAACTTTGTACATCTGAAATCTGTAAGCAAGTTAATCTGGAAATCTGTTAGTCTGGGGACACAAGGTTAGGAGGGGTAATTACTTGTGTAATCTGTTGTGTGGGACCCATATTAGTCAGCAACCCATTTCTGGTATCAAAACTATGACCCAACACTAGGAGGGGTCTGGGCACGCTTACTGAACTAATTGTAAGAGGTTCACTCTGATAATGGCGAGGGGTGTCGATGGCGCATTCCAACCGGGTCATGTGCGTGCATGGATCCGGTCTGCTCTGAGGATGTAAGACATCGTGACATCTATAAATAGGTCGTGTCTATAGGTTGCCACTTTAGGGAATGATACACCCTTCTGTGCGGCTGGCACAGGGTATTTATGTATTAGGGAGTCGATCGCTTGGGGTAGAATTTAGGGTACACCTTGTTCTGTTTGTTTCTATTGGTGTACCGTCTGTTTCTGTTGGGGTGGTAAAGGCCCATCAGTTGGGTGGTAAAGGCCCATCATTAGCATTCTATTTCTATACTGTCTGTTTCTGTTGGGGTGGTAAAGGCCTATTACTAGCATTATGTTTCTGTAGAGATTATTCTATTTCCGTTTCTGTTTTCAGTTTAGACATTAGGGTGACACCTAATCCTGTTATACTAAGTATTAGTGCAGAGAAGTAAGATATGGGTAAGAAGCATATCTTGGTCTATATCATTCTTTTTCTTCTGTTTAACTTAAGCATACCTGCTACACCTGTTGCTGTAATATCTCATCCAACTTTATTTACATGTCATGATACTACTATCTGTTTATATGCTGAAAATTACTGGACTCGCCAGACTTTATGTCTGACCTCGTTTGTTTTCGCCTCATTTTCTTTCTGTCCCCCCCCCCCCCATGGTGCTCAGGGTGGAAACATAAGAGCTTGATTCATATTCTCTCTACTTGAAGTGCTTGAAGTATTGCTTGGCTTTGACTCTACCTTCTTATCGCAGTTTATGTTGGGGATTATGTTTTTAAAATTATGCATTCTGAAGGATTTTGGTATAAGACTGATACTTCTGTACTTGGGTTTTGGTATTGTAATTTTGAAGAATGTAACCAAACTTATTTCTGTTTCTGTTGTAATAAAGTTATAAATTTTCAAGTACTACTTTACGTATCTGTCTTGTAATATTCTGTTCTGTTTACTTATAATTCTTCATGGAAGTTAATGCATTCCCTTTGTGAATGACATTAACGGACATGGGGTGTTGCATCCTTGCTGTTTACTAACGTTCTTTTCCATGCAACACCCTAGGCTTCATAATGTTTACACATTCTCTGGGAACTTACCATTATTCCAAGATAATCCTCGCTATCTACTTCATAGCCTCAAAACTTCTCCCGCCTTTCCTAAGTACTAATCCTTACCTACTCCTTGATTTTAAGAAAGCAGTTTGGCCTTCTCACTTCATTTTTCTTTCGAAAATTAAAAGTGACAAAACTTTATTTTCCTCATGAAAACTTATTTTTTCTAAACCATAAAAATATTACATCTCACTAATATGCAAAACATTTATTTTATTTTCAAATCATAAAAATTGGAGTAGAGAAGGACAACTATTTCTCAATCAGATTCACAACTGTTCTTGCTTACAATGTCAGTTCAGTTACTTACAACTAGGTGCAAACATCTACTTTATTCTTAATTCTTACAACTTATTTTGTCTGCCCAACAAAATTTTATGTTAAAACAATTATAAAAAATAGTTGTCAAATGAATAAAGAACTTTAAAATTTTCTTTACCGAAAATCTTAGTTTTTAACAAAAATGCAAAACTTTTTAGACAAAAATTTCACAAGAAATCACCATTTCTAAAATATATCCCAATTTATTTCAAAACTCAATATGTACTTTTCAAATATGTTACTTACATTTTTTTTTTTTTGAAACATTAGAAATACCTCTTTTCT
Organism: Allium sativum; assembly: GCA_030737875.1. Lineage (NCBI taxonomy): Eukaryota > Viridiplantae > Streptophyta > Magnoliopsida > Asparagales > Amaryllidaceae > Allium > Allium sativum. The sequence continues at coordinate 1,020,938,870 of CM060918.1, read as the reverse complement.
TTCAAAGATTGTTTCTACACAATTTAGCTAGTGCATATTTTAGGACTGTAAACTTTTAAGATCAAAACTTGAAAAACACCACAAACTATTTTCCGAAAGCTTTTACCATTTCAAGTTCTTAAAAGTTAACTATGAGGTTAGACCCAAAGTGGGTTTCCAACTTACCTAGATTCTCCTAGATATCCCCACAAAATCAATTCTCTCAATTATATATATGTCCCTAATCCATTTTCCTCTTTTACTCTTTTCCAATTTAAGGCTCTACTGCCAAACCCACTAATCTGAAATACTAGCATCTCAAATACCAATATACGGGATCCACCTTTCTCCAATACAAAGCATATTGTACACTTCCCACCCAAATTACCTAAGGGTCTCAAATTTGCACGATCATTCCTTTAGTGTACAAAACAAATTTTCCAGTTCTTTCCATGAATCATTCTTCCTATTTATGGGTTCATCTTATGGATTTAGGTGTATATATATAATATTTATATTTCATAAAATACAAATACGTCCAATCACTATCTATACAGGAATCCTGAACCTAAGCTCTAATAGCAGATGTAACAACCCGACCTCCGACATACCCATTTTTTTTCAAAAATCCCAATCTATCGAAACTCGAGTTGGCTTGTCTAGTATCCTGTAGAAAAGAAAAAGATATAAAATATATCAGACCTCAGAAAATATCTCATAGCAGAATGGATAAAATATAATATAATCAAGTATAGCCTTACCATAGTAATAATATTGCCTAGCCAGTATCCAAGGCTATCATATCGCTTCCATAAACCTAACCTGCCAGGGTGTTATGAGGAGGGGATCATAACACAAGTTCTGGTGACTGGACCAAATTACAGAATCTGAAATAATCCTATATATACCGTTCAGTCATGTTACTCATTTATTAGGTTACTTGGGTTAATAGCACTCACGGCTTTACATACACATCGTACCTATGTACCTCCTAGTAGATTAGCCTAATATAACATATAAGATACCCCCAATATCAAGGTACTTCCCATGGTACTCTCCTTGCATAGTCTCCACTGTTATGCCATAGAAGCGTACATAGCTCTTATCCTATGCTGGAGAGACATATGGATCTCCATAAAATTATGCCGTGTATGTAACTTTTATCCTACGCTGGAGCGATGTACGGATCTCCATATCCAAACTCCTCGGTCAATAACGGAGTAATGCCCTTACATCTATGATACACCACCCGGAGCAATCAAGCATGTACCTAGACCCTCACATGTACGCATAGTCAATCGTACTCGATGTCATAATTTCTACGATACACCACCAGGAGCGTTATGCATGTATCTTGCACGTACTGTCTATTGTGCACCAAGTCCCGTAATAGGGCTATATCTAATGTACGAAACTCGGTCAGGAGCCTTTTCCATATCTGTATAGGTCTGCAAAAGAGGTTTAAAGTACAGATATCTAAACTATGGTCTGCATTTCTACGGTGGCTATGGTCCCAACTCTACCCCTCCCTCAACTAGTGAAAGACTACATATGAGATCTAAGTGATCGTCCTGACAACCAATCTAAACAAACATGTGGTCCCTCATCCAATGACCCGATAATGAAGAACATTGACCTCTTGGCTTTAGCTCTAGTCTTTCCGCATCACGCTGACGGTTGATGACAGGTACCTGATGATTACTATCCTTCAAATGGTTGTGAACCAGCCTATCCCTTGGCAAAATTGTCAAATCACCTAACATCATACCACCACAACCTTCTAACTGCCAACTACGTTGCAGTCAGGGTATACTCACTGGGTGGTAACGTGAAGACCTAACCTCTGCGAGTATAGCCTGAGAACGCACTGCAATAGAGGACCACCATGGAGTACCCTACCACGTCCCTTCGAAGCCATGTGCTTTATTCCAGCCCCTTGGAGCCATCAAACAAGATATCAGCTGAGTAACAGGTAGAATAAGAAGATGGATGTGAGCTCCCCTCGTGTCTCAGGATACTACGATGATCTACCTCATTGGGTTTTTCACCTTCAGACGTGTGGATTGGTCCAAGCACATCATGTTAACATGTTATTAGACCCTATGTCTAAACGTTTAATTACGTACTTGCTCTACCTCATCATATTCTAGTTAACTTGGTTATTTTTAATAATATTAAATTCTTATTCAAGTTACCAAGTTCTCTATGAGCCCCTTATATCTCTAAGGATGGACCCCTCTTGCTTATCAATTTCAGTTATTTAATTTAACCCGTTTAAGTTCGTTAATAAGCCTTTAACATGTTATTCTCTAGATATATTGTAATTAAAAATATGAAATCTACAATCTTGCTACATTATTATACTGTCATTCACTATTTAATTTCAGGTTTTCAGGTTCTCCGGTTTATAGGTTACAATAACATGTTTTTCTTATCATAATCAGCAGGTATCAGGTTCTCAAGTTTACAAGTTACAATAACATGTTCTACTTAACGTGTCATTAAGTAAATCTAACTTTAATCAGCATGTTTACAGATTTTAGTTAACATGTTACTTTCTTGTTTACTTAGTTCTCCTTAATAAAGGTTTACTAATAAGTTTTCTATCATTTACATTAACTTACATTATAATTTCCTCTTGTCCCTAGGACAAGTCTACCAATTATCTTTCATTCTCATATTCAACCTTAATCATAATTGGTTATTATCATTTCCCATTCATTCCAATTCTTATACTGTTGTAACATCCATTCATTACAATTAATGTCATTTACATATTTTCTATTACATATATATATATATATATTTAGGTACCAGACCTCCCACATTAAGCTGACTACTTGTGGATGCTAGATTTGTCGGGCGATTCCGGGCAGACTTGTACCACAATTTGAACTTAACCTCGTGTCTTAGTACGGTTATCTACCATTATATGTATGTTTATGCACCTGGCCCTTTACATTGAATTGACCACTTGTGGATGCTGGATTTGTCGGGCGGTTCTGGGAAGACTTCTACCACAAGTTTAACTTAACCACGTGTCTTAGTGCGGTTATTTACAATTTCTTAATTTCTGTAATTTTTCATACAAATTAGGAATGTCTACTCTTTCTCATTATTCCCAAATTTTTTTCCTGTAATTCTATTTACAATCTTTTTGGCATAATAATTGTATTAAGAAATATTCATGTTCATTGTAAATTCCGTAATTACAGTGTTTACAGTAATTCCTAATTCAGAAAGGTGATTAATGCAAAAAGGCTTTATACAGCAGAAATGTTCTCAGCAAATTTAATTTTAATTACCACAATTATACCTAATTTCACTGCCACTTATCTTACAATATCCAATTATCAGGTTATTAGGATAGATCTATATACAACAGTAATCCTTTCCACATATTCTAACAGGTTTGTACATTTCAACAGATTTACATTTCAGTAGACTTATACATTTCAGTAGGTTAACATTTGAGCAAGTTTACATTTCAGCAGGTTTACATATTTCAGCGGGTGAAACATTTCAGCAGGTTTCTTATACATATTAATGGGGAATGTAAACGATAGATATACCGTTATTTAAAGTGGTATAATTTAGAGCCACTTACCTGATACCTTTCCAATCCATGAATCTAATCCAGATTTGTTATTCTGTGGCATCCCTAACTGAATCTATATTAAAAAATATCCACAGATTCACAAATTTGTTACTAAAGAAGAGGGAAAAGGAAGAGAAACCTAAATAAACCAAATTCAAAGACCTACCTAATGCCGATCAGATTCTGAACACCCATTTGTAGATGTATATATTCTTTTCCCCCAAATCTAGAATCAAAATTTTCTAAGACTAATTATTTTATTTTTTGAAGAGATTTGAGGAGGAAGAAGAATGGCAGAGTGTAGGCAGCCTCTTAGAAAATATGAGATTTATGCAAGGCTCTACTAGCCTATTTATATGTGTTCAAGAAAGTCTTATCTTAATTGTACATGCAGTGTTGAGTCAGCAACGAATATGGTCTGGAAAATAGTCCAGATTCGCCGAAAGAATCTTCCTAGATTAGGGATGGCTCGACCCTTAGGTTGACCTGCATGTCGGTGGGTCGACCCTTGGGTTGACCTAGGAAAAAGGGGGTCGACCCAACTGGGTCCAGCAAGTGGTTTAAGGGTGCGATGTTCACTTTTTTTAATACTTTTAATTTAAACGTTAATTGCTTGCCCATTTTACCACCTTTGATTTATTTTACACCTATTATAAATCTCTGTTACGTTTGAATTTCAAAATAACACATGCACATTTCAATTTTGTGCATATACATATACGTGCAACCGTTGTTAAATTTTTGAAATTCAAAAGTCATTTATGCCATCATTAAATTCTTACCTATTTTCATTGATTGCGGGTTTATTTTGAATTTCTTTTTCATATGCATATAGTTTTGCACACATATACGCATATAACGCATATATTTAAGTACAAGTGTATACTTATATTTTTATATTCACTTTTATGTATAATTTTCCTTATATGTGCATTTATACATATTTTCCCTTTCAGAACATGCATTATTTTAGCCGTTTCTCTAAAATAAAAATATGGCGCCGGTAGGATTCGATAGAAAAAGCATTATTTTAGCCATTTCTCTAAAATAAAAATATGGCGCCGGTGGGATTCAAACTTGCGCCACTCTTTTGGAAGTCAAATGCTCTTACCAACTGGACTACATAGGCTTTTGTTAATAAGACTAAAAACAATGGTGGTCATTGTTCTTTTCTTATACCTCCTTTTCATGTTTGTTGCAATATTTCATTTAAAGTTATATCTTTCATCTTAAATACATTTTCTGCAATCCATTGCTCTAAATTGATCAAAAAATCGACACCGATGCAATGACGTTAATTCCATGACCAAATTTTGAAATCTCTTCAAATTTTATTTTATTATTTAATTAAAAATGTGGGGTGTTATGCACAGCATTCCATCTCGACGTAGCCAACCCTTTTCGTCCAAATAATATCTAGTTAGGTGACAGGAGGCCCCTCCTTTACTGAGTCTATCCAAAATGTCCACTAACTGTTGATACTCTCGCTGTGTGGATCCAATGCGCTCCATAAGAGTAGGTCACACCTCCAACGTTGCCAACAAACCAAGCGTAAAATCAGTAGATGGTCTAAAATCAAAGGTCGAGATAAACTCTAAGCTCAGCCTCTTTATGAAAAAAGGTCTCAAGATCATTCTTTGCTTACTCAATGCGTCCGCAACCGTATTCCCCTTGCCTATGGTGTAAACTATCTCAAAATCGTAGGACGTAAGGAACTCCATCCATCGTTGCTGCTTTAAATTGAGATGCTTCCGCGAGAACAAATATTTGAGCGACTTGTGATCTGTGTAGAGCTCAGATCTTTCTCCGAGTAGATAATGTCGCCAAGACTTAAGTGCGAACACTATTGCAGCCAACTCCAAGTCGTGGATATGGTAGTTCTTCTCATAAACTCTTAATTGCCTACTTCCATAGCAACACCTTACCTTCTTGCATCAACACGTCACCTAAACCCGTACCACAAGCATCCGTGCAAACCGTAAACACCTTGCTACCATAGGAAAGAGTTAGAAAATGGCTGATGTTAGAGTGCTCTTTGACCACTGGAGTGCATCCTCGCAATCAATGTTCTAAGTGAAAACGTAATTCTTCTTCGTTAGTAGGGTGAGTGTAGCTGAGATCCGTGCAAAGTCCTTAATGAACTTTCTGTAGTAACCCGCGAATCCTAAGAAACTCCGAACCTCTGTCGCATTCTTAGGGGTTTCCAATCTTGTACTGCGACAACATTAGCGGGGTCTACCTCTATTCCATTCTTGGAGACAACATGCCCTGAGAACCTTACTTCCTTTCATCGTAAATGACACTTAGAAAATTAAGCCTTAAACAGATGTGATCTTAGAGTACGAAGATTCTCTTCTAAGCGTCTGACATACTCTTCCTCGCTCCTCGAGAAAACCAGAATATCGTCCACAAAACCTATAATAAATTTATTTAGGTACTCCCTAAAGACCTGACCCTACGAAGTATGCGGGTGCATTGGTCTGCCCAAACGACATGACCAACCACTCAAAGAAATGGCCCGACGTCCATAAAGTTATCTTATCGATACTATCATCTGCTACACATAGCTGATGAAATCCCATGGCTAGATCTAATTGTGAGAAAACCGAAGCGCGTACTACCTGGTCAAACAAATCATCAATCCTAGGAAGTGGGTGCCTATTCTTCTTGGTGAGCTTATTCAACTCTCTATAGTCCACGCATAGATGGAGAGAACCGTCTGCCTTGATTGCAAAGACGACTAGAGCTCCCCACTAAAAAATTCTCCAATCTAACGAATCCCTTCTCGAATTACTCACCCACTCGTTTGTTGAGCTCCCTCCACTCCCAGAAGCCATGTGGCGCACTGGTAAAGTGACTGGTTTCGTGTTCTCCAGGAAATCTATCTTTTGTTTGGGAGGTAGTCCTCTAACCTCATCTAACACGTCCAAAAAATATCTGACTATGGGTACTGATATAAGATTTCCAACAGAAACATTAAGGGAATCTAGGAAAGTGAGCATAACTAACCCCTGTGGGTCACAAGAGATCTCGAGAGTTCTATCGTGGCACGCCAAAAGCCTAACAACTCTCCACTCACAATCAAGGATAACACTATACATGGCTAGCAAATCAATTTCTAGAAATAAGCATGTAACCCATAAATCCAAGAACATATTCGTCGCACTCAAATTTGATGCCTTAACAGAAATTCTCAAACCCAATACATACCATAAACAAGTGATCCATACCTTTTATGGGGTAGGTTTGAGACTACAACGGGATCAGAAACCATACAAGTATCTAGGTGTAGACTATCTACCATAAAATTGGATATGAGTTAATGAGAAGCACCGAAATCGAACAGAGTACTAATAGGAGAGTCAAAAAGAGAAATCAAACCTTCTATGTTGACTTTCCTACCTTGATCAGGTCTGCTAGCCTGAGTTGCCTCTAGAGCGTGAATCTATCCTCCAGACGATCCGACCTTCTGACCTTGTCTGTTAGGGCACTGCTCGGTAAAATGTCTAATTTGACCACAATTAGAACAAGCATTCTTCGTCTTCCTACAGTCTCTAACTAAGTGCACCAAATTCCTACATCCATGGCACTTAACCTCTATCTTGATTTGTGCCTTATCAGGTTTCTTTCTTTCTATGGCATACCTTTTTAGGCCACCACTTTTTCTTATCAGTCTGTTCTTGTCCTCCTCAGCCTTTACTTCTTTCTTCTTTTCTTTCCCATCCTCATGCATCCGATCCATGTCCACTAGTCTCTCGAAATTCACTCTAATAGGGATATGTGTCAATGCTAGTCCTTGTAGAGGTTGGTTCAACCCTTTCACGAGTTTTAAAGCTTTCTTATGATAAGTGTTTACCAAATCCAAACCAAATCTTGCCAATTGATTAAAACTATTGGCATATTCCTTCACAATCATGATTCTTGTTCTAAACTCATAAACTTTTCCATTTGCATTCATTCCTCAGCTTGGAACAAGAACTTCATCTCAAATCTAAACTTATATTCATCCCAATAGCCACTACTTGCCCTGTTTGAGTCACCTCCCTCCAATATGATGCTTCCTCTTTCAGTTGCCAAGCGGCCAACTGAATGTTTATCCTATCATCTAGCTCCAATAAATCGAACACATTCTCCGTCTCTCTAATCCAATTGTGCACCTCTACGAAACTCTCAGTACCACGAAATGGCTTGCCTCCGATCACATAGAAATCCTTACAAAGATTAGAAAAATTGACTACAGGATTGGGTGGAGCTACTACAGCTGCAGCTGGGGGAGGGACTTGTAACACCAAACGTCCATTAATGTCACTCGCAAAGGGAATGCATTAACTTCCATGGAGCATTTTAAGTGAATATAGAACAGAAAATCACAACAAGACAGATAAAAAACAGTACTTGAAAATTTAAAACTTTATTTATTGCAGTAGAAGGTAAATATGTTTGGTTACATCATCAAAACCATAATCCAAAGTCAAGTACATCATATCCATCTTGATAAAACAAAGTACATAAACTGAAAGACATAATCCCCAACATCAAAATAGCCATAAATAAAGAGAAGCTGAACTTTACTTTAGCGATCCAAGCAATCTTCTAAAAGCAGTCCAAAATCAAGCTCCACTGGTGCTAGTTCCAACCTGAGCACCTGGGAGGGGGGGAGGAGGAAAGAGATGGAAAAAGGGGGGTCATACATAAAGTCTGGCGAGTGCGATAACTCTAACAATATAATTAACAAAGTAACTAGGCTAAGGCATAAGTTGGAAAGTAAGGAAATGACCATGAACCATTGAGTATGACAGAGTAAACAAGGAAACAAGATGAACAACGATATCGTTAAAGCGCACCTAACCCACTAAGATAATTACTAAACTACACCAACACTATGAGATAATTGCTATACTGCACCGCCACTAGTATACTTCACCACCACTAGTCACCCTAAGGTTGATACTGCCTACAAACTTAATAATGATATTGGTAGTTTCGTGCACCCCTAACTGCCTTCATAGGTGTCGTCTGCCCCTATCTCCACTAGGTGTACCCACTACCCCCAAGCGATCGGCTCCCTAACTCGTAGATACCCATGCTGGCCCCACAGTGGGGTGTATCACTCCCCAAAGTGGCAACCCGATACCACCAAGAATGCACGGCTTATACCTACACGATGCAACAACGTCTTACCTACCAGCTCGGGTCCACACACGCATATGAACCCGTTGGACTTGCGTTGCCACCGCTAACCCGATTTGGCCTCTTACAGTCAAGCCCAGTATGCGTGTCCCGTCCTCGACTTGGGTCGAGCCCACAAAGATACGTATGGGTTACTGGTTGAAACGGGCCCCCATTGCTTGACACAAGCTATCCACCTAAGCTTCGTCCCCTCTAGTACATCCCACTTAACTCACTTCTTATTCATGTTCACTTACATGTTTCAATTTCAGTTAAGTGTTTCTAATCGTATTTCCAATGCCACCCAAGGAACTCACTAGATTCCACATGCCACCCAAGGCACCCACTTAACCCCCTCATGCCCCCACTACATTCTTATCTGGTTAAGTGTTTCTTAATTCATTAAGACCATAACCTCATAAAGACCTCTCACATTAGACTGGCATTTAAGACCATATCATCAGTGTGATTTTCGAGTTTCAAAGTGACGGATTACTACCAAAGATTTTGTTTTGAATTGTTTTGATAAAACAAGTGTTTTGAAATTCAAAGGTTTTGAATTGGTGTTATTATTTCAAAATTTGATTTGAAATGAACCCAAGGATTTAAAATTCTGGAATTTAAATTTAACTAATGAAGTTAAATGAGTTGAGATGGAAAAGGTAAATAAACAAATTAAAATTTTAACTTGAACTAAGTTAAATTAAATTTGAATTGGATTAGTGATGATCTGGAATAGAATTGAATTGATAAACTCAAAGTTTGGAATCAAGAATCGATTGGAGTTTGATTGAGATGATAATGGTATATACTAAGTTGTTCACAAATGAAAGGGATATAGTGTTATGCCCGACAAAAAGGTACAAGTTTATATTTCATATGAGTTTGGTGATTTATGAACCGATTTGGCAAGCCGCTTGGCTGTTTGATTTTCTTTTGTTTGGAGAAGGCCTAGAGAGGCGAGTTGTGGTTTTACCGATAGGGATGTACAAAGGAGGTTATGGCGAAATTTTCTGAAAATTTAAAGTGTTAGAAAATTTTCAGAATTTTTGAAAATTTAGGTTAGTCGGAAGGAATTAATATTTTAGTCAGTATTAATTGGTTCAGTTGAAATCAGAAATATGGGGTAAACAAATCTTAGGAATTCCAGTAGATAGGGTCGTCCTCTACCTTAGCAATTTCGAGGACGAAATTATTTTAAGTGGGGAAGAATGTAATGACCCGGATATTTGACGGTGTAATAATTAACTTATTTAATTATTTAAATAACGAATATATTATTTAATCGTCGACGTTAGAACGTATAATTATATTATAATTAAAATCGAGCTTGAAATGGCGCTGCAGTTCGTTATTTGGCGATTCGAACTTCAACTGAATGTACAGAGTTCGTTTTAAATCGGATTTCTGTGAAACAAGAAACGCGTGGAGCTGGTGGAGTATATCTTTCTAGGGGAAGAGAAAAATCAGGATTTCGTCGTGTAGATTTTGAGATATGTCCAAATCAAATTTTAAAATAGTCTCTATAGAATCAATTATCGACCGTAACGGTTTATTCAAAATAACTAGAGATCGGGTTTGAATTTAGACAAGGTTCTTTTGGGAAGTAGTGATAATTTAATTTTTAGAATTTTATGGTAATTTTTAATTAATTAAAGAAACAACTTTTTATTTGGAGTATTTGGCACCCTGTATCGACATTTCGGGGTTTCACAATATGAGTTCATCTACCGGTATTATTATATTTTTGGAATACTGGCACATCGCTGATCACAACGGTATTTTCATATCAGTCCATGGACAAACAGAGTTTCGTATAATGGTGTACTCTAAAGTGTAAAAACAAATATTATATACATGGATTCCTTCTCAGTTAAGTATTCAATCCTACGCTGGTCTAATCTACATTCATGTAGGACTCTGTACATTGTTACTTGGCACTTAAGGCTAACACAAGTGATGAACTAACCCACCTAAACCGATGTAAAGAATAAAGTATTGTTATTGAACCCGGTATTTGTTATTTAACATGGTATTGTTATTGAACCACGTCCTCAACTTATACCCCTATATATACCCCTCTCCATCCTTATGACCTAAAAAAAGAGTCTCCTGACAAATAAAAGAAGCTGCCAGCTCCATTTATAATTCAACAAATGAAATCGGTTTCATTCCTCAAACCTAAAATGCAGATCTTCCAAAAATCAAAATAAATTCCAATCAATTCCTATAAATTCCAAAGTAAATTCCTTTTAGTTGGTGTGGCTTTGCTCTTCAATTCTGGAAGGGTTTTACTGAGTTCAACGTAAGGGTTTGAGCGCTGAATACCAACAGCGAACATAGGGTTCCAGGAATTTGGAAAAAACGCAAGCTTTAATTCTAGTTTTGGGTTTGATTCTTGGTTCGCGACATCAGGAGACTCCGATTTGCTTTTTTTCTGTGAAATTCCGTGATTAAGAGTGTCCCTGCTTTCCTGAGCAGCGGTGGAAATCTAGTTCGATGCATGGGTTTGTAATGTTCGACGTGTTCGTATGTAGCAGGGGTTGAAGGCTGAGGTCGGTCTCCTCCTGAGTACTGCAGGTTGACTGTTATGGGTGTGAAGGGGAGGAGGTTGCGAATGGGAGATGTGGGGTCAACGGTGGGTTGAACAGAAGGGTTCGGAGAGTGAGCACTCGGTGGTGAGTTTGAACAGCAAGTGAGAGGGGAGTATTTGCTGAATACTGGAGTAGTGGCGGATGAGTGTGGTGCTGAAGCAAGTTTTCATGGAAGCAAGAAAGGTACTGGGTTTCATTTTTGTTAATTGCCGTGATCTGTAGAAGGGGAAACGAGATGGGGATTTTAGTGCAGAGGGACTGTGCACATAAGAAATGTGTGGCGATAGAAGAAATACACGAAACTGAGGAGTGGGAACGGATTCCGTGCTGATCGTTCGAGTTTGATCGTTTTAACGTGAGTAGAACAAAATTTAGAAGAGAAGTGTTTTGGGTAGTATCAGTTTGATTTATATTGGGCTTGGAGTGAAAACATGGTGATAGAATGAGGGTGGTAGAAGCATTTGTTAGTGCGGCTATGGAGGAATGAATGTTTCTGGAGCTCGATAATGTATCGGAGAAGAAGGGGATTTTCTTTTAGCGGGTTTGGGCTTGGACAAGTATGGATGGGCCGTGGATTTAAGGCGAAGACCATTCAGAAAAGAGAATAAAGAGTAGTGGGTCATCTTGTTTGAATCCGACAAATTCAGATCCGACAGGATCATATGGACAAGACCAACAACATGGAACCAGATAAGAATGATTTGGAGCTGGTCTGGATTTATGACGGAATAGAACATCGAACCTGAAATCAACGACTGTAAATCGTTATTTAACGATTACGGACAATGTGAGTAAAACTCACTAACTCTCCTCAATTTATATTTTAATATAAATTGTACTTTATTTTATTGACTGCTGTATATTGATTGTTAAACTGGACTGTTAAATAGATTTGATTGAAAACGTAGATATAGTCATATATTATATCGTTAATCAAATATTGATTCTGTCCAGTAGAATATTTCATATTGAAATGAAATTGATGTATATTATACTGTGTAACATCTGTGGATGCAGGGAAACAGGTTGGAGGAATCCGACTGGATTCCTCAACAATTATTTTACTGTTTTCATATATTGTGTTATATGATGTGTTATATAATCTGTTCTGGATTATGTGTGTTAGAATGATATTAATCATTGTTATTCGATATTTTACATATCATAAGAAACCCTGAGTTGTGAAATGGAATATTTCAATGTATATTGAAATAAAGGAATTTTATAAAATCACAGGATTTTATAAAAGGAAAGTATTTATAAAACGAATAGAGTTTTATAAAAGGGAAAAATGTTGATAAAACAAATAGAATAGGAAAAAGGAATATTTCAATGTATATTGAAATAAAGGAATTTTATAAAATCAACCGATTTTATAAAAGGAAATTGACGAGATATAAAAGAGATAATCGAATAGAGTTAAATCGAATTTAGTATTCGAAGGAGCTAATCGAATTTAGTTATTTGAAAAGAGTTAATTGAATATTAGTTATTCAATTAGAGATAATCAAATAAAAGTTAATCGATTAAAGATAATCAAATAAAAGTTAATCGAATTAGTCGAAGTAAGTTAATCGACTATTAGTTAGTCGAATGTTAGTTAAGCAAATAAGAGTTAATCGACTATTAGTTAGTCGAATGTTAGTTAAGCAAATAACAGTTAATCGACTATTAGTTAGTCGAATGTTAGTTAAGAAGATAAGAGTTAATTAAATAGAATTAACCGAAAGGAAATAAATTTGAAAATAAAGCATTTATAAAATCATAGGATATTATAAAGGAGGATATTTATTTAGAAAATAAATAGAATAAAAGAAATATTTATTTAGAAGATAAATAAACCGTTATAAATAAGAAATATTTGTAATGGTAAATAGAAGTTGTAAATAAGGAATATTTGTAACGGTAAATAGAAGTTGTAAATAAGGAATATTTGTAAAGGTAAATAGAAGTTGTAAATAGGAAATATTTATAACGGTAAGTAAACGTTAAAAAAGGAAATAGTTGTAACGGAAAATAAACGTTATAAAAAGGAAATTGAAGAGATAATCGAAATAGAGTAATTGAATATTAGTCATTCAATTAGAAATAACCTGATTTGAGTTAGTCTAATATTAGTTAATCGAATAAGAATAGTCTAATATTAGCTAATCGAATTTAGTAACCGAATACAAGTAAATCAAAAGGAGTTTATCGAATTTAGTTATTCGATAGAGTTAATCAAAAGGAGTTTATCGAATTTAGTTATTCGATAGAGTTAATCAAAAGGAGTTTATCGAATTTAGTTATTCGATAGAGTTAAATCAATAAAGTTAATCGACTTATAGTATTCGAATAAGAGTAAATCAAATAGAGTTAAACAATATTAGAAACTGACTAGAGATTGGTAAGTTGAATATTTTTCTGAGTGTTGATCTGATGTTGGTTTCGGCCTTCGGGGTTTATACTTAGAGAATTGTTCTCTTGCTAGTTTACAGTTAGGGACTAATAGTTGTGGAATGGTAGTGATGCGTAAATGAGGATTGGATATGTTTTCCAATGTTGAAACGTATATTTTCTAATTTTAGAAAATAAGGAAATATGAATATATATATATATATATATATATATATATGATTGATGATTGGATCGATAATTCCATTTGGAATTAAGATCGTTGTTTGTACACCGACATGTTTTCATTTGATAGTTAAATCACAGACTATCAAGTTTTGACCATTTTACGTTGTTGATATGGAGAGACCGGTTGGATTATTATCCAAAGAACCACTCCGTATTGACATAAGCGTTGTGATCAAATACGATGAAGATAATTGAAGACGGTGTTATGCAAGGGCTGTCCTGTTTACAGAATAGTGCCTTTGGTTTCGTTCAATCCCAGAACGAACGTAAATGGACGAATGTCTGACAGAATATTTCCAATGATTGAATGAGTTGGACTGTACAAATATATATGGTGGCCAACGGATTTATTCCCTTCGCATCATATCCAGAATCTATTTGTGCAGATCCAACTAATGATTAACGGATCTGATAATGTGGCATTCAAAGTAATTGTGCTATCAATGAAAGATAGATAAGCGTAGCTTCTAGCCTCAACATCCGGTAAATGACAGAAATCGGGCAGGCAGCATGGCTAAGTCGGTCGCACCGAAGTAGGGTGTATAATCACCTATCTAGAGAATATTCATTTGCTTCTTTAATCTATCAATGCTGTCCCATATATATACGGGAAACGGTTGCTGATCCCAGCCGTTGGTGATGTACATTCGATACACTCAAGCGAAATGAGTGGTCGGTCATGTGTGGCTGAGTTGCAAGATGTTCTTGTTGAACTCCAGTGTATCGTTCCTAGAGTACACTGATCGGAAGGTGGTTCCATACCTTGTCATAGTTGGAAATCCATTACCCAATACGTGCTTGCGGTTTTGATTGTATACTATATATGTAGAACGTGAGATGAAAGCGTTTCTGCTAGATGATTATTATAGTTGTGGTTGATAGACATTATTATAATATCAAAAGGTTTTTGATATAAAGATATTTTGGATTCTCATAAGGGAAAACCCCGTTCCGTTATACGGCGTGGTCTTATGAGATACCGTTTACTTGTTCAAATTGTTTTAAACTGTTTTACTCATACCAGTCCCATGACTGACCCGGAGTTTATTTTGTTTTGTTTTCCCTAAACTCTTGGGTGCCTAATTTGTACGGGCAGTCAAGTAGTCAGGATTTTACAGATACACTTGGAGAGCTTGGAGCAGGAGGCTTCAAGATTCTATAGCTATTATTATTTCCGCTGTTGTTGTAAGTGTTGTACTCTGCAATGCTATTGTATACATATACTGTTTGTATTTCAAAAGTTATGTTATATTTTATTCGTTCCGCTGTGAGATTCGTGTTACTCTGATGATGATGTTCTTCTTCTTCTTCTTCTATTCTACTAGTTCTATCTTATCTATCCTCACCCTCTATCTTCTTTCTATTAATTTCTTGAATTTTCAGTGCAATTTGGGGTTGGACTTGTGTTATTTAGTCAGCTCAAATTGGACCGGATTTTCGGGTCATTACAATAACTCCTTCATCCGGTACCCGTTTCCCGCAAACTCGGACTCTATTTCAACCAGAATTCCAAGACGAACACAATGGCGCAACCCAATTCCCTTAATTCTCACGTCTGAGATTAATTATTCTTTATTTTAGTTCATTCGATTATTCAAAAATCTGGGGTGTTACATTCTCCCCTCCTTAAAGGATTTCGTCCCCGAAATCTCCAAGTTAAGGAGAATGCATATCCTACCATCCAAACAACGATCTACTCAACCATCAAACACGGGCATCCATTGTCCTTATAAAATTTCTAATGTTGTATGAACATATGCAAGAAGTGTGTGTATATGTTCCTTATCTAATGCAAAATCAGGCGGTCTACTGATTCAGTTGACCTCCTTAATGCAAACCATGATAGTGCCATGCGTCCATTATGTATGCGAAAGAACCTTATCAATACATATTATTTCTACATGTGTGCACAACCATTCACCAAAATGCAACATCCATATGATGGTACAACCATTATACAACCATTAACTTAAATATGTACACACATTTATATGCAATATGCAATATGAAGTGACTGAGCCGATCTAGTGCCTAAAGTGTGTGTATATGCATCCACTAGCAACCACTTGCATCCACATGCATCCATCATACATAACATGTCTCAAACACATGTATTAACCATAGGACTACCCTATCTAAAGGCCAAAGATACTAGCGAGAGGACATACTAAAGATAAGATAAGTACAAGGTAAGCGATAAAGAAGAATTTTAAGAGACATACCCTCGAAAAGAAAAGGGTATAATGAACGCATCTTCGCTTCCGTCTCCCAAGTAGCGTTGCTCTCATCATCTCCCCACTGCACTTTGACTAGTTTGACCTCTCGATTCCTCAACTTCTTAATCTCCGACCCAAGAATGCGCGTAGGAGCTCGTCGAATCGTCACATCACGCTCTATCTCCACCTCTCTAAGCAAGCTCGGCTCTACCACTTCCGCGGTCTCGTGCAAGCACTTCCTCAAATGTGATACATGGAATACGTCGTGTACACCACTAAGTCTCTCGGGCAACTCCACCCTATACGCCATCTGCCCAATCCTTTCCTTAATAGGAAACGGCCCTACGAATCTTGGTGCTAACTTCCCAACGGACCCAAAGCGAACGACGTTCCGTAATGGAGACACCTTGACAAAGACCATGTCCCCAACATCAAACTCAAGATCTGACCTCCTCTTGTCCGCATAAGATTTATGTCTATCTTGCGCCGTCTTCATCCTTCTTCGAATCAAATCGATCTTTTCCGAAGTATCTCTAATCATATCAGGCCCAAGCAAGATCTTATCTGTAGACTCCCACCAACATGTAGGCGAACGACACGGCCGTCCATAAAGAGCCTCGAACGGTGTCATGTCAATGCTTGACTGAAAGCTATTATTATAAGTGAACTCTACCAACGGAAGATGTTCCTCCCATGTACCTCCGAAGTCTAAGACACACAACCTCAATAGGTCCTCTAGAATACGATTCACCCTCTCGGTCTGGCCGTCCGTCTGAGGATGATATGCGGTGCTCAAACATAACTGAGTCCCTACCGCCTCTTGCAAGCTTTTCCAAAATTCGCTAGTGAAGATAGGATTGCGGTCGCTCACTATGCTAGAAGGAACACCGTGCAACCAAACTATTTCTCGAATGTATGCAGAGGCTAACCATGGAGCAGTCCTCTTACTCTTCATGGGAATGAAATGGGCGCTCTAAGTAAGTCTGTCTACCACGACCGAAATCCCCGTATTACCCTTCCTCGATCTTGGTAATCCGTCAATAAAATCCATCGAGACGCTTTCCCACTTCCATTGTGGGACCTCCAATGGGTGAAGCCATCCACCGGGCTTATTTTGCTCTGCTTTTACTTGTTGGCACACCAAGCATTTAGCGACATATTCGGCCACATCCTTCTTCATGTCGGCCCAAAAGTAAACTCGTCTCATGTCCATTACATCTTGTCCCCGCCGGGATGAACGGTCATCTTCGAACGATGTGCATCATCAAGAATGGACTTCCTCAATTTCTCGTCCTGTGGTACACAAAGCCTACTGTCCCTACGTAACCAACCCTTATCATCTAGGGTATACCTACGGAGATGGCTCGATAACTCCCCTCTTTTGAGCTTTTCTACTAACTCAACCAACTGTGGGTCGCCTCGCTGTGCCTCGCCAATCCGTCCCAAAAGCGTAGGTCTGACCTCTAAGGATGCTAGCAAACCGGGTATGAAGTCAATGGAAGGTGTAAAGTCAAACGTAGATTTGAACTCTAAACTTCGCCGCTCAACAAACAACGGACTCAAGGATAACCTTTTCTACTTAAGGCGTCTGCCACCATGTTACCCTTGCCAGGGGTATATGCTATCTCGAAGTCGTAGGATGCTAAGAATTCCATCCACCTTTGCTACCTTAAGTTCAAGCCTTCTGAGAGAATAAGTATTTTAGCGATTTGTGGTCAGTGAACAATTCGAATTTTTCGCCAAGAAGATAATGACGCTAAGACTTAAGCGCGAAGACAATAGCGGCTAACTCTAGGTCATGTGTAGGGTAATTTCTTTTATGCACTCTCAATTGCCTTCCACCATAGGCTATTACCCTTCCCTCTTGCATTAAGACTGCGCCTAGTCCTGTCCCACAAGCATCTGTATAAACGGTGAATGGCTTACTCCCATCTGGCAACACTAAGACTGGGGCTGTGGTCAAAGCTCTCTTCAAATGTTGGAACGCATCATCACAATCTACGTCCCACGTGAAAACTAGGTTCTTCTTCGTCAAGCGTGTTAATGGGGCTGGTATTTTTGCGATGTCTTTGATGAACTTCCTATAGTAGCCAGCCAACCCTAAGAAACTCCTCACCTCGGTAGCATTTTTAGGAACCTTCCAAACTTGGATGGCCACTATCTTCGCGGGATCCACGGCTATCCCCTCTTTGGAAACCATGTGCCCTAAAAATCGCACTTCCTTCCTCCAAAAGTGACATTTAGAAAATTTTGCTTTAAGGCTATGTGCTCGAAGAGTCTCCAACACTTCCCTAAGATGTAGGGCATGCTCTTCCTCGCTTTTAGAAAAGATCAAGATGTCGTCCACAAAGACTACCACGAATCTATTAAGGTACTCCCTAAACACTCTACTCATCAAATCAACAAAGTATGCGGGGGCGTTTGTCAAACCGAAGGGCATCACAAGCCACTCGAAGAAACCGTCTGAAGTCCTAAAGGCAGTCTTGTCTATGCTATCCTCAGCCACTCTCAACTGATGGAAACCCGTGGCTAGGTCCAACTGCGAAAACACTGAGGCGCCAACTAACTGATCGAAGAGATCGTCAATCCTCGGCAGTGGGTGTCTATTCTTCTTAGTAAGCTTATTAAGTTCTCTATAGTCCACACAAAGTCTAAGGGACCCATCTTCCTTCGTGGCAAATACTACTGGAGCACCCCACTCCGATATACTACGTCTGATGAACCCCTTCTCAAGCAATTCTTTCACTTGCTTACTGAGTTCCCTTCTCTCTCTTGGAGCCATGTGGCACACTGGTAATGCAACTGGCTTTGCATTATCCACTAGATATATTCGAAAGTCTATCTCGCGTTTTGGGGGTAAACCCCTCACCTCATCGAAGACATCGACATATTCATGGACTATGGGAACAGAATGTAAATCATCATCAGATGCATCAAGGGATTCTATGTAACTAAGCATTACTGGACCTCTAGGGTCACAAGAAATATCAAGGGTCTTTCCAGAACGAGTCAACAATCTAACTACCCTTCTTTCACAATCTAGGATGGCCCCATTTCTAGTTAGCCAATCCATACCTAGAATCAAACCGTAGCCCATGAAGCCAAGAACAAAAGCGTTGCACTCAAACTCAACGCCCAAGATAAACACTCTCAAATCACGACAAATCATAGAAAGATGAGCTGAACCACCAGTAGGATTTGAGACTACTAAGGGATCAGTAACTAGACTAGTATCAAGGTGCAGTGTTTTAACTAATGATGTAGAAATAAACGAATGTGATGCGCCAGAATCGAATAAAGTACGGATAGGATGATCAAACAGAAAAACTAAACTTTCAACGGAAATTGCTCTACCTCGTTCTTGCAGCGGTGGGACCACGAGAGCCTGAACTTGTCCCCTTGCCTGCCCGGGTGCCATTAGAGCTTGCACCTGTCCTCCCGAGGTAGACCCTGCCCTCTGTCCTTTCTTTGGGCAGTCCTTAATAAGATGTCCCGCTTCGCCACAGTGGAAACAACCAGTCTTCTTTTTCTTCCTACAATCTTTGCTTAGATGGCCTGGTGTCCCACAGTTAAAGCATTTCTTCTTCCCCTTAGCATTGTTGCCTTTGCCACCTTTCTTGTTCTGTTGTTGCTGTTGCGGCTTCTTTTGATCCCCTTTCTTCTCGGGTGCCTTATTAGCATTGGCGCCCTTCTCTTCTTCATGCATGAGCGCCATGTCAACTAATCTCTCGAAGGTAGCCCCCATGGGAATGTGGGTCATAGCTAACCCATGAAGCGGCTCGTTTAAACCCTTAACAAATCTTAGAGCCTTCTTTTCTGGAGTATTCACCAAGTCTAAGCCAAACCTTGCCAATTGGTTGAATTTGTTGATGTAATCTTTCACCGATAGATTCCCTTGCTTCAGTGCCAAAAACCTTTCCATGTATAGATTCTCTTCAGCCCACGAGAGAAACTTCGCCTCAAACGTCTGCCTAAAATCTAGCTATGTATCGACCAGATGTCCCCCATTAGTGACCTCCCACCAAAACGAGGCCTCACCCTTCATTAGCCATACAGCTAGCTGGACTTTTCTTCCATCATACACTTCAAAGATTTCAAACAATTCTTCCACCTCCTTTAGCCAGTTACGAGCTTCAACAAATGTTTACGTCCCGTGAAAAGGTTTTCCACCCATTGCTCTAAAGTCCTTACATATCTTTACGAAATTATCGACACGAGGAGGAGGAGGAGGAACATTTGCTGGGCTTGCGGTGGAGGCCCTAGCCTCGAGATACTGACGAAACCAACCGGGTACATGAACACAATCTGGTATCTCAGATGCTTCAGACAAGCTAAAACGAAAAAGGAAAGATTCAATATAAAAGAATCGAGGGAAAGATATATGGCTCTTGGGGTTATGCTTTCTAAAATATACTTTTCTCTTGAAAATACTTTCCTTAAAACATACTTTTGAAAGTACTTCTTTATAAAAATTGTTTTGAAAAATAGTTTTTCAAAAATTCATATCTGTTCTGATAACCTTCAGCTCTGATACCACGTGTAACACCCCACGTCCATTAATGTCACTCGCAAAGGGAATGCATTAACTTCCATGGAGCATTTTAAGTGAATATAGAACAGAAAATCACAACAAGACAGATAAAAAACAGTACTTGAAAATTTAAAACTTTATTTATTGCAGTAGAAGGTAAATATGTTTGGTTACATCATCAAAACCATAATCCAAAGTCAAGTACATCATATCCATCTTGATAAAACAAAGTACATAAACTGAAAGACATAATCCCCAACATCAAAATAGCCATAAATAAAGAGAAGCTAAACTTTACTTCTGCGATCCAAGCAATCTTCTAAAAGCAGTCCAAAATCAAGCTCCACTGGTGCTAGTTCCAACCTGAGCACCTAGGGGGGGAGGAAAGAGATGGAAAAGGGGGGGTCAGACATAAAGTCTGGCGAGTGCGATAACTCTAACAATATAATTAAAAAAGTAACTAGGCTAAGGCATAAGTTGGAAAGTAAGGAAATGACCATGAACCATTGAGTATGACAGAGTAAACAAGGAAACAAGATGAACAACGATATCGTTAAAGCGCACCTAACCCACTAAGATAATTACTAAACTACACCAACACTATGAGATAATTGCTATACTGCACCGCCACTAGTATACTGCACCACCACTAGTCACCCTTAGGTTGATCCCGCCTACAAACTTAATAATGATATTGGTAGTTTCGTGCACCCCTAGCTTCCTTCATAGGTGCCGTCTGCCCCTATCTCCACTAGGTGTAACCACTACCCCCAAGCGATCGGCTCCCTAACTCGTAGATACCCGTGCTGGGCCCACGGTGGGGTGTATCACTCCCCAAAGTGGCAACCCGATACCACCAAGAATGCACGGCTTATACCTACACGATGCAACAACGTCTTACCTACCAGCCCGGGTCCACACACGCATATTGTAACACCCTGAATTTCAGTTAACACTGATATTCACTAATTACAGAATTAATAATCTCAAATGTGAGAATCAGGGGAAACGGGTTACGTCATTGTGTTCGTCTCGGAAAAATACGCGAAATAGAGTCCGAAATTTTGTAAATCGGAATCCGTATGACCCGGTTAAGGCCCAAAGAAGTTTTCGAGAAATTTGAGTTTCGAAACATGCAGAAATGGGGGCCAGGCGGGAAAACTCCCGCCCAGCCAAGTCGACTTGGCTATCGACAGGGCTGTCGACTTGCCTGTCGACATGCCTTTCGACTTGGCAGTCGACAGGGCTGTCGACTTGCCCTGTCAGCTGATTCTGGCCTGGGTGCACCTGGTTGAGTTTTGGGCTGGGTTGGAGGGCTTGGGACGAAATCTGACGGACCTAAACTAACCTAGGGTTAATCTAAGGGTCTAAAACACATCCTAATCCTATAAATAAGACCCTAAGCTAGCCCTAAATGATCATAATCCTATCCTCTAACTAAAATATGCCAAAATTTTCTATGATCATGGCCTCCACTCAAAACCCTAGCCTCCATCCTCTTTCTAAACTATTTCTATGAAGGCTTTCATGTTCATACAAGCATTTTTAAGTTGTATGAGTGATCATTAGCTTGCATTCATCATCAAGTTGCAAGCTTTATTTTCAAGGCTAGAGTTTTTGGGTGATTTTTGGCAAGGGTTTGCTTATTGGAGTTTAGTGGTGAGTTTCTATGGCCTTAATAATCAATTGTTAAATTGATTATGATAGGATATGATAAGATATGGCTATGTTTGTGGATCAATGTGTTTATGCAAGTTTAGTATAGTGTATGTTGTGTGTTTTGCGAGTTTTATGCTATATGTTATGCAAGTTTAATGCTATGTTTTATGATGCTCATTATGCAAAACACTATGTTGAACATTGATTCATATGTAACATGTTATGCAAGCTATATGTGAGATTATATGCAAGTTCATATGTAACATGTAATGCAAGTTATGTGCATGATTATATGCAAGTTCATATGTAACATGTTATGCAAGTTATGTGTTTGGTTATATGCAAGTTATGTGCATGATTATATGCAAGTTCATATGTAACATGTTATGCAAGTTATGTGTTTGGTTATATGCAAGTTATGTGCATGATTATATGCAAGTTCATGTGTAACATGTTATGCAAGTTATGTGTTTGGTTATATGCAAGTTATGTGCATGATTATATGCAAGTTCATATGTAACATGTTATGCAAGTTATGTGTTTGGTTATATGCAAGTTATGTGCATGATTATATGCAAGTTCATATGTAACATGTTATGCAAGTTATGTGTTTGGTTATATGCAAGTTAACATGTGACATGCTATGCAAGTTCACACCTTTTATGACATAAAAATCATATGCAAGTTACCCCTTTGTGACATATGTGCTTCATGCAAGTTTGGGTTAAATGCTAGTTGGGTTTAATGTATGCTCATATATGCAAGTTGACACCTTTTAAACCCATGATAAAGTTATATGCTATGATTGGTTAAACCCATGGCATTTGTGATGAATCTTCCCTTTATTATGTCATGTTATGAGAACGAATTACGTGGGGAACGATGGGGTTAATATGCATGTTAATAAAATGGTGTGAAATGGGTATGCTTAAGCATAACATAAAGTGAATGGACATAATTGGGAATTTACCTATTAAGTTAGGTCTACCCATATTATGGAATTGGAAATTTACCTATTAAGTTAGGTCTACCCATATTATGGAATTGGGAATTTACCTATTGAGTTAGGTCTACCCATATTCTTGAAATTGGTAATTAATTAGGGATAATTAATACAAATTATGGGGGTGATTAATTAGGTGTAATTAATCGACTAAGACAAGAGGTTGGACCCTTTTGTAGCATAAGACTGCCCGGAACCAACCGGCAAATCCAGCGGCTACAAATGATTGGCCCAATGTGTGAGGTCTTAGTCATAAACTAAATACGTGACAAGTGTAAAGACACGAGGTTAGACTCTGTTATGGTGTAAGGCTGCCCGGAACCAACCGGCATATCCAGCTGCCATAAAAGACAGTCTAATGTGAGAGGTCTTTACAAAGGTTACGATCTTAATTAATTAAGAAACACTTAACCAAATTAGCATGTAGTGGGGCATGAGGGGTTAAGTGGGTGCCTTGGGTGGCATGTAGTAACTAGTGGGGGTGCCTTGGGTGGCATGAGGAAACTAGTGGGTTGCCTTGGGTGGCAATAGAAAATACGATTAGAATACTTAACCAAAGTGGAACATGTAATTAAACATGATTAAAGGGTTAAGTAAGTGCCTTGGGTGGCATGTGGGAATCAAGTAAGTGCCTTGGGTGGCACGTGGAAATCTAGTGGGTGCCTTGAGTGGCAATTAAAATATGATTAAAAGACTTAACCAAAATTTATAACATGTAAGTGGACATGGTTAAAGGGTTAAGTGGGATTCATTAGAAATGACAAGCTTAGGTGGGTAGTTTGTGGGGGCCCATTTCAACCAATATCCCAAACGTATCTTTGTGGGCTCGACCCAAGTCGAGGACGGGACATGCATATTGGGCTTGACTGTAAGAGGCCAAAACGGGTTAGCGGTGGCAACGCAAGTCCAACGGGTTTCATATGCGTGTGTGGACCCGGGCTGGTAAGTAAGACGTTGTTGCATCGGGTAGGTATAAGCCGTGCACCATTGATATTATCAGGTTGCCACTTTGGGGAATGATACACCCCACTGTGGGGCCAGCACGGGTATCTACGTTAGGGAGCCGATCGCTTGGGGAGTAGTGGGTACACCTAGTGGAGATAGGGGCAGACGACACCTATGTAGTCAGCTAGGGGTACACGAAACTACTATTAAAAATTACTAAGTACACTTAGTGGGATCAACCTTAAGTAGGAATTACCCTTGGGTGGGTAGAACTGGTGTGGTGCAGTGTAGGAATTACCCTTGGGTGGGTAGATCTGGTGTGGTGCAGTGTAGGAATTACCCTTGGGTGGGTAGATCTGGTGTGGTGCAGTGTAGGAATTACCCTTGGGTGGGTAGATCTGGGGTGGTGTAGTGTAGTAATTATCCTTGGGTGGGTAAATGCGTCTTTTCGGTTATCTTAGTACATCCTGTGTTTAGTTGGCTACTTAGTGTAGTCATTATCCCCAGAGGTACCGTACCTTGTTTATATCATACCCTAATTACTTTAATGATTGTATTGTTAAGGTTATAGGACTCGCTCAGACTTATGTCTGACCCCGTTGTTTTTTTATCTTTTTCCCAACCCTCAGGTTTTCAGAGTGGGCCTAGCACTAGTGGGCTTTGATCAAACTGCTTTATCTATCTTTTGGAGCTTGGACCGTGGATGTAAAGCTCAGTTTATCTTTTCTATTATGGCTATTAAGTTATGTAGTGGGATTATGTACTTTTGTTTTATCAGGATGGATATTATGTACTTGACTCTTGTTTATGGTTTTGGTGTAACCAAACATGTTTTACTTTCCGCTGCAATGAAATGATGTTTTAAATTCTCAAGTATTACTTATATCTGTCTTGTTGTAATTTTTCTGTTCTATATTCACTTAAAATACTCCACCGATGTTATGGCATTCCCTTAGTGAGTGACCGTAGCGGGTGTGGGGTGTTACACGTGGTATCAGAGCTTAAGGTTACCAGAACAGATAAATTTTTTAGAAAAACTATTTTCTAAGAATATTTTTGAAAGGAGTATTTTCAAAAACATGTCTTTTAAGAGAAAAGTTTTTGAAAGAAAAGCATAATCCCCGATAGCCATATCTTTATCTTTCGAATTCTCCGTTTTGAATCTCTTCCTCTCTCGTTTTGAGTTTCCCCTCCGTGTATAGATGATCTTTCTAAGATAGATAAGAATGGAAAACCACTTCAAGGGACTTAGACGTTAGTCGGATTAGAAGTTGGTTCAAGAAGGAGGAGGACTGGTAGGTACCTATTGGATAGACGATGGGAGGAAGGCTCAAATAGTTGTTTGGTTAATGAAGGATGAAACCTCATTGGTGGGAGGTTACGAGTGGAGAATGGGAAGAAGAAGGCGAGTAGTTATCCTTTTGGGAGGAATAGGACACCTTATTAGGGTTGTCCAAAGGGGCAAGGGCAAGGTATGGAATCTTCTGGTGGGTAGTTGTATTCCCTCACGGCTAGTGTACCAGATGGGGATAAGACCGTCTAGGTTGGAATTTGGATTTCTTTATTATCCGGTTCGAACTTTATTCGATTCTGACGCATCGAGTTCGTTTATCTCATCGTTGTTAGTTGAGTCACTGCACTTAGACACCAGTTTAGTAGATGATCCCTTAATTGTTTCAAACCCAATTGGGGGCTACATGATGTGTTTGTGTTTGAAAGTTTCTATACTTAGCGTTGAGTTTAGATGTGATGCTTCTTGGGCTTCACGGGCTATGGGTTAGTTTTGGGCATGGACTGGTTATCCAATAATGGTGCCGTTCTTGTTTGTGGAAGGAGAGTTGTTAGGCTTACGACCCGCTTGGGTAACACTCTCGAGATCTCTTGTAATCCCATGGAATCTGTTATGCTAAGTTATCTAGAATCGCTTGACACGTCGGTCTAGAGTTTGCGATCTGTTAGAGTGGTCCGGGAATACTCGGATGTGTTTGAGGAGGTGAAGGGCTTACCTCCGGAGCGGGAGATTGACTTCCGAATATATCCGGTAGACAATGCCAAACCAGTATCTTGGCCAGTGTGCCACATGGCTCCTCGTGAGAGGAGGGAACTCCATAAGCAAGTAGGCGATTTGCTTGAGAAGGGGTTTAGAAGACGAAGTATATCGGAGTGGGGTGCTCCAGTAGTTTTTGCTATGAAGGCGGATGGGTCCCTCAGACTTTGTGTAGATTATAGGGAGTTTAACAAGATAACAAAGAAGAATAGACACCCATTGCCGAGGATTGATGATCTCTTTGATCAGTTTGTTGGCGCCTCAGTGTTTTCGTAGTAGGACTTAGCCACGGGGTTTCATCAGTTGAGAGTGGCTGAGGATAGTATAGAGAAGACTACCTTTAGGACTCCGGATGGTTTTTATGAGTGGCTGGTGATGCCATTTGGTTTGACGAACGCCCCCGCATACTTTGTTGATTTGATGAGAAGGGTGTTCAGGGAGTACCTAAATAAGTTCGTGATGGTCTTTGTAAATGACATCTTGGTCTTTTCTAGGAGCGAAATAAGTTTTCGTATGTGCTCAATAGGCTGAGCAAAGCCAGTTATGGGATAAACGGTGGTTTTGGAGCGAGACTGGCGAGGACATCCAGAGTTGGACAAGGGCTTAATTATTTAGCCGTTTTTACTAGTATCATCTCACGTAGGTCGTCTGAATTCGAAGGAGGTATCCCTTGGGTGTTTGTCTGATATTGGTTTAGGCCTTTGGGGCTTGCATTTGGGGGATGTCGAGTTCGACTAGGGTGGTCTGCGTGAGAGATGGACAGTTGTGATGATTTTGGATGGGGTAATATCCTGGTTTTCTCTAAAGGTGGAGAAGAGCATGCCCTACATCTTAGGGAAGTGTTGGAGACTCTTCGAGCGCATAGTCTTAGGACAGCAAAAGTGGATGGGATTCTTAGCATCCTATGAGTTTGAGATAGCGTATACCCATGGCAAGGGTAACGTGGTAGCGGACGCCTTAAGTAGAAAAAGGTTGTCCTTGAGTTCATTGTTCGTTGAACGACGGAGCTTAGAGTTTATTTCTATGTTTGACTTTAGACCTTCCGTTGACTTTGTACCCAGTTTGCTAGCCTCCTTGGAGGTTAGGCCTACTCTTTTGGGGCGGATTGGCGGAGCGCAGCGAGACGACCCACAGTTGGTTGAGTTAGTAGAGAAGCTCATGAGGAGGGGGAGTCGTCCAGCCATTTGAGTAGGTACACTCTAGATGGTAAGGGGTGGTTGCGTAGAGACGGTAGACTTTGTGTACCGCAAGACGAGGGTTTGAGGAAGGCTATACTTGATGATGCACATCGTTCGAAGATGACCATTCATCCCGGTAGGGACAAGATGTACCAAGACATGAAGCGAGTTTTCATTTGGGCCGGTATGAAGAAAGACGCGGCCGAGTATGTCGCTAGATGCTTGGTGTGCCAACAAGTAAAAGCGGAGCAAAAGAAACCCGGTGGGTTGCTTCACCCATTGGAGGTTCCGCTATGGAAGTGGGATAGTGTCTCGATGGATTTCATCAATGGATTACCAAGATCGAGGAAGGGTAATACGGGAATTTGGGTTGGGGTAGACAAACTTACTAAGAGTGCCCATTTTATACCCGTGAAGAGTAAGAGGACTGCTCAATGGCTAGCTTCAATCTACATTCGAGAGATTGTTAGATTGCATGGTGTACCTTCCAGCATAGTGAGTGATCGAGATCCTATCTTCACTAGCGAGTTTTGGAAGAGTTTGAAATAGGCGGTAGGGACTCAGCTGTGTTTGAGCACCGCAAATCATCCTCAGACGGACGGCCAGACCGGGAGGGTGAATCGCATTTTAGAAGACCTTTTGAGGCTATGTATCTTAGATTTTGGAGGTACATGAGAAGAGCATCTTCCATTGGTGGAGTTCGCATATAATAACAGCTTTCAGTCTAGTATTGGCATGGCTCCTTTCGAAGCTTTTTAGGGAAGGCCTTGTCGATCACCTACATGTTGGTGGGAATCTACGGATAAGATCTTGCTTGGGCCCGATATGGTTAGGAAGACTTCGGAAAAGATTGATTTGATTCGAAGAAGGATGAAAGCGGCGCAAGACAGACAGAAATCTTATGCGGACAAGAGGAGAACAGAGCTTGAGTTTGATGTTGGGGACATGGTCTTTGTCAAAGTATCTCCGTTACGGAATGTGGTTCGCTTTGGATCTGTTGGGAAGTTAGCACCAAGGTTTGTTGGACCGTTTCCTATTAAGGAAAGGGTTGGACAGATGGTCTATAGAGTGGAGTTGCCCGACAGACTTAGTGGTGTACATGATGTATTCCATGTGTCACATTTGAGGAAGTGCCTAAATGAGACCGCAGAGGTGGTAGAGCCGAGCTTGCTTAGAGAAGTAGAGATAGAGCGTGATGCGACTATTCGACGAGCTCCTACACGCATCCTTGGGTCAGAGATTAAGAGGTTGAGAAACAGGGAGGTTCAACTAGTCAAAGTGCAATGGGGAGAAGATGAGAGCAACGCTACTTGGGAGACGGAAGCGAATATGCGTTCATTATACCCATTCCTTTTTGAGGGTATGTCTTTTAACTTCTCCTTTATCGTTTGTCTAGTACATATCTTATCTTTAGTATGTCCTCTTGTTAGTGCCTTTGACCTTTAGATAGGGTAAACCTATGGTTGAAACATGTGTTTGAGACATGTTATGATTGATGGATGCATGTGGATGCAAGTGTTTGCTAGTGGTTGCTCGTGGATGCATATACACACACTCTAGACACTAGATCGGCTCAATCACTTCATATTGCATATAATTGTGTGTAGGTAGCTATATTTATGGATGTATAATGGTTGTGTTATCATATGGATGATGCATTTTGGTGAATGATTGTGCACTCATGTAGATATAGTATGTGTCGATAGGGTTCTTTCGCATACATATTGAATGCATGGCACTATCACGGTTTGCATATGTTCATACATTAGATAGGGAACATATACACACACTTTTTGCATATGCTCATACATCAGTAGAAATTGTTTTAAGGACAATGGATGCCCGTGTTTGATGGATTGAGTAGATGGTTGTTTGGATGGTAGGATATGCATTCTCCTTAACTTGGAGATTTCGGGGACGAAATCCTTTAAGGAGGGGAGAATGTAACACCCCGAATTTCAGTTAACACTGATATTCACTAATTACAGAATTAATAATCTCAGATGTGAGAATCAGGGGAAACGGGTTACGTCATTGTGTTCGTCTCGGAAAAATACGCGAAATAGAGTCCGAAATTTTGTAAATCGGAGTCCGTATGACCCGGTTAAGGCCCAAAGAAGTTTTCGGGAAATTTGAATTTCGAAACATGCAGAAATGGGGGCCAGGCGGGAAAACTCCCGCCCAGCCAAGTCGACTTGGCTGTCGACAGGGCTGTCGACTTGCCTGTCGACATGCCTTTCGACTTGGCAGTCGACAGGGCTGTCGACTTGCCCTGTCGGCTGATTCTGGCCTGGGTGCACCTGGTTGAGTTTTGGGCTGGGTTGGAGGGCTTGGGACGAAATCTGAAGGACCTAAACTAACCTAGGGTTAATCTAAGGGTCTAAAACACATCCTAATCCTATAAATAAGACCCTAAGCTAGCCCTAAATGATCATAATCCTATCCTCTAACTAAACTATGCCAAAATTTTCTATGATCATGGCCTCCACTCAAAACCCTAGCCTCCATCCTCTTTCTAAACTATTTCTATGAAGGCTTTCATGTTCATACAAGCATTTTTAAGTTGTATGAGTGATCATTAGCTTGCATTCATCATCAAGTTGCAAGCTTTATTTTCAAGGCTAGAGTTTTTGGGTGATTTTTGGCAAGGGTTTGCTTATTGGAGTTTAGTGGTGAGTTTCTATGGCCTTAATAATCAATTGTTAAATTGATTATGATAGGATATGATAAGATATGGCTATGTTTGTGGATCAATGTGTTTATGCAAGTTTAGTATAGTGTATGTTGTGTGTTTTGCGAGTTTTATGCTATATGTTATGCAAGTTTAATGCTATGTTTTATGATGCTCATTATGCAAAACACTATGTTGAACATTGATTCATATGTAACATGTTATGCAAGCTATATGTGAGATTATATGCAAGTTCATATGTAACATGTAATGCAAGTTATGTGCATGATTATATGCAAGTTCATATGTAACATGTTATGCAAGTTATGTGTTTGGTTATATGCAAGTTATGTGCATGATTATATGCAAGTTCATATGTAACATGTTATGCAAGTTATGTGTTTGGTTATATGCAAGTTATGTGCATGATTATATGCAAGTTCATATGTAACATGTTATGCAAGTTATGTGTTTGGTTATATGCAAGTTATGTGCATGATTATATGCAAGTTCATATGTAACATGTTATGCAAGTTATGTGTTTGGTTATATGCAAGTTATGTGCATGATTATATGCAAGTTCATATGTAACATGTTATGCAAGTTATGTGTTTGGTTATATGCAAGTTAACATGTGACATGCTATGCAAGTTCACACCTTTGTATGACATAAGAATCATATGCAAGTTACCCCTTTGTGACATATGTGCTTCATGCAAGTTTGGGTTAAATGCTAGTTGGGTTTAATGTATGCTCATATATGCAAGTTGACACCTTTTAAACCCATGATAAAGTTATATGCTATGATTGGTTAAACCCATGGCATTTGTGATGAATCTTCCCTTTATTATGTCATGTTATGAGAACGAATTACGTGGGGAACGATGGGGTTAATATGCATGTTAATAAAATGGTGTGAAATGGGTATGCTTAAGCATAACATAAAGTGAATGGACATAATTGGGAATTTACCTATTAAGTTAGGTCTACCCATATTATGGAATTGGGAATTTACCTATTAAGTTAGGTCTACCCATATTATGGAATTGGGAATTTACCTATTGAGTTAGGTCTACCCATATTCTTGAAATTGGTAATTAATTAGGGATAATTAATACAAATTATGGGGGTGATTAATTAGGTGTAATTAATCGACTAAGACACGAGGTTGGACCCTTTTGTAGCATAAGACTGCCCGGAACCAACCGGCAAATCCAGCGGCTACAAATGATTGGCCCAATGTGAGAGGTCTTAGTCATAAACTAAATACGTGACAAGTGTAAAGACACGAGGTTAGACTCTGTTATGGTGTAAGGCTGCCCGGAACCAACCGGCATATCCAGCTGCCATAAAAGACAGTCTAATGTGAGAGGTCTTTACAAAGGTTACGATCTTAATTAATTAAGAAATACTTAACCAAATTAGCATGTAGTGGGGCATGAGGGGTTAAGTGGGTGCCTTGGGTGGCATGTAGTAACTAGTGGGGTGCCTTGGGTGGCATGAGGAAACTAGTGGGTTGCCTTGGGTGGCAATAGAAAATACGATTAGAATACTTAACCAAAGTGGAACATGTAATTAAACATGATTAAAGGGTTAAGTAAGTGCCTTGGGTGGCATGTGGGAATCAAGTAAGTGCCTTGGGTGGCACGTGGAAATCTAGTGGGTGCCTTGAGTGGCAATTAAAATATGATTAAAAGACTTAACCAAAATTTATAACATGTAAGTGGACATGGTTAAAGGGTTAAGTGGGATTCATTAGAAATGACAAGCTTAGGTGGGTAGCTTGTGGGGGCCCATTTCAACCAATATCCCAAACGTATCTTTGTGGGCTCGACCCAAGTCGAGGACGGGACACGCATATTGGGCTTGACTGTAAGAGGCCAAAATGGGTTAGCGGTGGCAACGCAAGTCCAACGGGTTTCATATGCGTGTGTGGACCCGGGCTGGTAAGTAAGACGTTGTTGCATCGGGTAGGTATAAGCCGTGCACCATTGATATTATCAGGTTGCCACTTTGGGGAATGATACACCCCACTGTGGGGCCAGCACGGGTATCTACGTTAGGGAGCCGATCGCTTGGGGAGTAGTTGGTACACCTAGTGGAGATAGGGGCAGACGGCACCTATGTAGTCAGCTAGGGGTACACGAAACTACTATTAAAAATTACTAAGTACACTTAGTGGGATCAACCTTAAGTAGGAATTACCCTTGGGTGGGTAGAACTGGTGTGGTGCAGTGTAGGAATTACCCTTGGGTGGGTAGATCTGGTGTGGTGCAGTGTAGGAATTACCCTTGGGTGGGTAGATCTGGTGTGGTGCAGTGTAGGAATTACCCTTGGGTGGGTAGATCTGGGGTGGTGCAGTGTAGTAATTATCCTTGGGTGGGTAAATGCGTCTTTTCTGTTATCTTAGTACATCCTGTGTTTAGTTGGCTACTTAGTGTAGTCATTATCCCCAGAGGTACCGTACCTTGTTTATATCATACCCTAATTACTTTAATGATTGTATTGTTAAGGTTATAGGACTCGCTCAGACTTATGTCTGACCCAGTTGTTTTTTTATCTTTTTCCCAACCCTCAGGTTTTCAGAGTGGGCCTAGCACTAGTGGGCTTTGATCAGACTGCTTTATCTATCTTTTGGAGCTTGGACCGTGGATGTAAAGCTCAGTTTATCTTTTCTATTATGGCTATTAAGTTATGTAGTGGGATTATGTACTTTTGTTTTATCAGGATGGATATTATGTACTTGACTCTTGTTTATGGTTTTGGTGTAACCAAACATGTTTTACTTTCCGCTGCAATGAAATGATGTTTTAAATTCTCAAGTATTACTTATATCTGTCTTGTTGTAATTTTTCTGTTCTATATTCACTTAAAATACTCCACCGATGTTATGGCATTCCCTTAGTGAGTGACCGTAGCGGGTGTGGGGTGTTACACATATGAACCCGTTGGACTTGCGTTACCACCGCTAACTCGGTTTGGCCTCTTACAGTCAAGCCCAGTATGCGTGTCCCGTACTCGACTTGGGTCGAGCCCATAAAGATACGTATGGGTTACTGGTTGAAACGGGGCCGCATTGCTTGACACAAGCTATCCACCTAAGCTTGGTCCCCTCTAGTACATCCCACTTAACCCACTTCTTATTCATGTTCACTTACATGTTTCAATTTCAGTTAAGTGTTTCTAATCGTATTTCCAATGCCACCCAAGGCACTCACTAGATTCCACATGCCACCCAAGGCACCCACTTAACCCCCTCATGCCCCCACTACATGCTTATCTGGTTAAGTGTTTCTTAATTCATTAAGACCATAACCTCATAAAGACCTCTCACATTAGACTGGCATTTGTGGCAGCTGGATTTGCCGGGCGGGTCCAGGCAGTCTTACACCACAAAAGAGCCTAACCTCGTGTCTTTACAATTGTTACGTATTTAGTTTATGCCTAAGACCTCTCACATTAGACTGACATTTGTGGCAGCTGGATTTGCCGGGCGGGTCCGGACAGTCTTACACCACAAAAGAGCCTAACCTCGTGTCTTAGACGATTAATTACTCCTAATTAATCATTCCCCAGTTTGAATTACTTTCCCTATTCAAATTATCAATCAATTCCAAATTTAACGATTTCCATAATTGACTCAATTATGTCCATCCATTTATGGTATGTAAAATCATACCAATTTTCACCACAATTTTATTTTATGCCTTTTAAGGCATTTATGCTAATTAAATATTTTTAATATTATCCCCTTTACCCCACGTAGTATGTTTGTTCGTTTAACGTAAAAATATATGTTAGACTCGAATAGTCTAACTCATGGAATAAAGAGAAAACATCACAATATACACATAATTAAAACATAAATCTAAACATAGGGGTGAACTTGCATATGTGAATAATTTTTTACATCTAAAACTTGCATAGGCCAAAATCACCAACTTGCATAAATAACATATGTCATGGATCCAAATCTAAAGATGTGAGCTTGATGAGATAATGGCCACAAACTTGCATAAACAACATATGTCATGGATCCAAATCTAAAGGTGTAGACTTGCATAAGTAATAACCACAAATTCTCATAAATCATGTATGCCATAGGTCTATATTTAAAGGTGTTAATTTGCATAGGCAATACCCCTAAACTTGCATAACATGATTCATATTCTAAACTCATATATTCATACAACTTACATATGTGATTTATACATCATAACAAGGGTGTAAACTTGCATCTAACATGTAAAGAATCATGTAAAATTTAGCATATAACTTACACATGTTATAGCCTAACTTTCAATTAAATTTTCACATAAACTAGGTGTCATAACCATGTAAGTTCACATATAATTCTACTCAACTTGTATATGATTCATGTTTGAATCAAAATCTAAACTTGCCTACATATGATGTATCATATGAATCAATATAACAAACTAGCATAAGAAACATGATGATTTGATTGTATATAAAATTACAACATGGATGATAGCAACATAACTTTACATCATAAATGATAGCATCACAACATAACGTCATAGAGATTTCAATCACAATCCTACAACATAATTACAACATGAAATCAATACTTCATATCACATCCATACAATCCGCATTATATCTTAATCCAATTAAATTACTAATTATCTTATTAAAACTATCGAACTCACAACTCAAAAGTAGTCTTGAGTTCTGAATTCTGATTTCTGGAGTTGAATTAACTCTCCTTTGAAGAAGATTCGCTGTTAGGGTTGAAAAGTTCTGATTTGGTTGCTGTTCTTCCTCTTAATTTTGGTGGCGGCGGCTCTAGGGTTCAAGACAACAACATGACGGCCATAGTTTCAGTTTTAATTCTGATTTAGGGTTAAAGTCTATGGGTCTTTTTATAGAGTTTTGAATTATTTTAAGTCGTCGGATGATCTTAGGGTTAATCAAAACCATTCAATCATGATAGGGTGATGAGTCAGCCCTAATGACTCAGCAAGGAGTCCGAAAGGACTCAAAAACATGGGTCAGTCTGAACCAGAAAGTTGTGCAGGTTTACTGCCTCGGCCTGGGCGCACTTGGCCGGTGCGCTAGTGAAAATTTGTACTGGCGCACTTCCCAAGTGCACCAATGCAATCTATTTTTTTTCTCCTTCTTTTGCCACCAAACTTTGTTCGTCCATAACTCCTTCATCCGGTACCCGTTTCCCGCAACTCAGACTCTATTTCAACCAGAATTCCGAGACAGACACAATGGCGTAACCCCATTCCCTTAATTCTCACGTATGAGATTAATTATTCTTTATTTTAGTTAATTCAATTATTCCAAAATCCGGGGTGTTACAGGACACTTCCTTGCACTTCAGCCGGTGTTGTTGCTTCTATGTTTCTACGAAACCATGTATGAACGAGAATGTCCTTGGAGAAACTAGGACCCCATACATGCTGAGAAGAGAAGAAACAAGGATTCAAATAGAGATCGAAGGAATATTGTAAATGACTTGAGAAGATATATTGTTTAAAAATAGGTTTTACTTGAAAACACTTTGCTTAGAAAATAATTTTTCGAAAACTTTTTCTCTGATCTTGTATCCTCTAGCTTTAATACCAAATGTGATACTCCACGTCCATTAATGTCACTCATACGAGGATGCATTAAGTTATGTGAAGTACAATAATAATACAGAGATTGATTCCATAAGACATAATAAAGAGTGCAGCAGAAAACTTTTCATACTTTTATTTCAAACCAAATACATCATTACATTTTCAAATGTCATAAAGTCATAATCGTAAAACATTTGTCTCATAAACCATTCAAGTACAAAACCATAAACTAATATCCCTCATGAGCCACAATAGTAAACATAGAAAAGAAACTGAAGTCGTACATATGATGAGAAATAATCCAATCCCAAGCTGAATAGAATCACAATCATTGCTACTATCCACCGCCATGGGAACTTGGAGGGGGAGGAGCGGAAAGGAATAGAGAAGGAGAAACAAAATAAGTCAGACATAAAGTCTAACGAGATCTAGTGATTTCTAGCATAAACATGAAAGAAGTTTCAAGACTGATCAATAATACCGGATGAGAAAATATAGTAAAATATGCAAGTACGAAGTAAATGAGACAAGGAAAGATCAAGTAAACTTCTCAGACATATGATAAGAACAAGTTTCTGCAGCAACTATCAGAATATCAAGATTAGGTGTTGCCTTAATTACTACGCAGTAATCGGCTCCTCTACAGACAAGAATAACCTGTCCCAGCCATGACAGTCTGGGATATCAGTCCCGAACCCGTCAACCTGAAAGGCACAACCTTATCCACCGGTGTTTAATGTCGTAGTTTCCCCCATTAGACCCATTCACACTAATGACTCCGCTGGAATGCGCCTGTACCTACCTCTAAGATTTTGAACCTCTTACAGTCTAGATCAGTAAAGCGTGGCCTGGCCTCTGCTTAGTGCAAGGCCCCGATATGATACCTGTAGGGATGCTAATTGATATAGGTTCCAAACGGCAGATTGACACAAGCCACCCCTAGTCTTGTGTCCTCATGTAAACTAGGATTTTAAGAGTCCCCCGAATATAAACAACAGATGTGAAACCTCTTAGCTTATTAATAGTCAGGTTTAACTTAGCAGGTTTAACTTCATTAATAAGCATCATATAACCATATGTTATATTTCCTGGTTGTAAATGTCATTTCTAATAAAATATAACAACCCCTCCAAATACTTGCTCAGATGTATATAGATTTCAGTAACATGTTTTACTTAATTTACACATGATCCTCATATCTTTACGTAACACGTTCTACTTATTTTGAAATTAAGTTTAACCTATTAAGATTAACATGTTGACATATTATCCGAATTATATAGTCAATGATTTTAATGTTCTAATGTGCCCAAATCTCAGTTCATTGTCATTATAAGTTATTTCAATTTATCCTAGATTTACGCAGTTCTAACGGAAATGGCCTAGGCTCTCAATGGCATAGGCTCTCGATGGCCTAAGTTAACGCAAAATAAAAAGGAAAAGGAGAAAAATGGATCTAACTCAATAAATAAACAGTATAAATATGAATAAGACTATAAATAGAACTGAGACAAAAAGGTGAATAAGAAAGATGTACATGTAACAGGTAATAGATAAAAAATGAATAAGTAATTGACAGTAAAAAGAACAATAACATAAATATTGTTACTTCTCAGATCCAAATTATTTAATGCTAAAATACTTTTTAAATTGCAGATCTAAGAATGACTAGAACTCACAATGATTTGAATTAGATCCAGAAAAGCCTTTGAAATAGTTGTCGTAGAAGAAAAGTAAGAATTATCCCTTCAATCTATGTACTGGCAGCACCCCAACATTTTCTTTAATTTTATCTCAAAAATAACTTAGTGGAGGAAGAGGAGGAAGAAGTTGAAGAATGTTTGTGTGTAAAAAAAATGGTGAGGCTGCTAGCCTATTTATAGATAAGTTAGGATAATCTAAACAATAGGATATTAGGTTATCAAAATAAAACCGTACAACTCAAGCTATGTCAGCAAAGAATAGAGTACACAAAACAGTTCAGATTCAAGCATAGGAATACTGCTTGTTTTAAGGTGGGTCGACCCACCTTCACCATGGGTTGACATAGGGGTCGACCCATGTCGGGTCGGGTCGACTCCTGTCTGTTGTTCCCTGCGTTAAGTTAATTTAAATTATATATATTATTTTAGTACAAACTTTTTTAGTTCATAACTTTTTCATACTTAATCCGATTTACGAAAACTAAGAGTCTATCTGAACCAGAATTTCATAATGAACGGAATGGTAAATTCTGTTTTACTTAATTCTGAATATTTTATTATTTAATGTTCATTTTATTATCTTATTTGTATAATTATTATGTATTAAATTGTGGGGTGTTACAATTAAGGTTTAGATTGAATCCGAAGAATCACAGACATGAACCTAATGTTTGAATGAAAAGAGAAACCTTAATTCTCTCCGCCAAACCCCTCTATTTATAGTAGTAAGTCATTAGCCCGATGAGCTGCACTAATCAGCCCAATAGCAGCTAATTAGTATGCCTAGCAAAAACTGAAACTTAAAATAATGATTTCTCGCAAACCACTAAGCCAGATTAATGTGACCACTCTACAGGAATACCAACCACCATTTTGATCCAATAAGATCGATTTCAGCACATTATTCGGTCCATATCAAAAGATATAGCTAAAATAATATTCATAAGAGTAGAATGGTCACAAATTGATTCGGTAAAAATCATGGACATGTCTCACATCCACATGAACAACATATTAAAATTTGAAAATGATCTGACCCTAGGAATTTAAATATACTTATTTTATGATCATCCGATACATAAAATAAGGGGTCTTTACAACAATGTATGATATCCACAATTCTAGTTGATGGATGTGTCATGATATGGTAATCATTGGACAATGACTTATTCTTTCGATAAAAATGCATAGAGAGGATCCCTAAATAGTTCCTATTGCAAACATTGTTAGTTATGTCTTTCGTTTCAGGTTGCTGGTGGAGGTATACGTTCACTTGCACTAACAAAAGAAGATTATATGTGGACTTGAGGTTAACAATAGTCACCTAGTGGCATGCATGAAGTTTATCTGGAATACCTTAGCCATGTTTGCATTTATGTGTGTGATAATGAAATAAAGTTGTCTTGCATCTGTACATCTCAAGTTCAGTAAAATGACAAAAAAATTGGCAGAATTCCTTCAGTTTCATTAAATGAAACTTAAGGATTTTTCTTTTATTAAAAAACCTTTTTGTACTAACTTTGATATTTACAAACCAATAATATACATAATTATAAATAAAGTGCACTTGTGACAATAAGAAGGTTGATAAATATGTCATTGAGATAATAATTAAAAATAATTTGAACATCATTCATGTGACCATGTTAATCTCCAGTTTAGAACTCAAGACACGACGACATTTCCCCCCAATAGAAAGCAGATATCTACACCTATCAGAGTACATGAACTTCGGACGATGTCGAACATGATCTTCTCTATATGTCCTTCTGCCAACTCCGAAACGTAGATGAATATCATCACAAGTCTACTAGTTCTCTTTATGTTTTTATTTGAAAGGATATCAAGTCAGATTTGTTTTGCTATAGACCCTTTAGTTGGTGAATTTTCATCATGCCAATTCTTGATTGCTTATTTATCTTGGAAAAAAATACATATATCCATTGCTTTAGAAGTTTTATACAAATTCTCCATTGGACTCTTTAATGCTAATTAGTCATCAAAAGTAAAGACAGTTCTGAAGCAACTAGACCACAAAGCCTTACTTTTCTCCCAGATGGGATGAGACTGTACATTTTT
This sequence comes from Allium sativum, assembly GCA_030737875.1. Classification (NCBI taxonomy): domain Eukaryota; kingdom Viridiplantae; phylum Streptophyta; class Magnoliopsida; order Asparagales; family Amaryllidaceae; genus Allium; species Allium sativum. Next base: position 1,020,899,282 of record CM060918.1, on the reverse strand, counting down.
ATTTTAGATGGTTGGACCATGAAATAGGCAAATAAAGAATTTGGATAGCATAATCATGCTTTTGTAACTCCTTCATGTTTGTACGATTGCATTTAATTCTATTTGAGTGTAAAAAAGGACCATCTAGAGTAAGATACGACTCTAAATTATATGTTTGAGGTTGCGTTAATTATTACATATAAATTTCGACAAGCATTTGGAATGTCTTAGTTTTGACAGATGCATTATTACATGATGATCATAGAAACAAAAAATCAAATATAGTTGTTATTGAAACAAAGTAATTTGCCAAATGAAAGAATATGTTATGAAGCACAGTTGCACAAAGTGGCATTGCTTTCTGGGTTGTCATTTGGATACCCAATGGAATGACAATAATTAAACTAGGTAATATTAAAATTATAAGTGAAATTATGTCATTAAACTTTCATTTCTTTGTATAATTTATCTATTACTTTTTAATAGTTGTCCTTTAATATTTTAATTTACAGGTAATATTTAAGATGTAAAGCAACAACATAATTCGACATTGTAGGTACTTTTTATCTCATGTTTATATTATTTATTCTTCTTGAGCCTCAACTGAAATAATATGAATCGAAAGACAATTTTAGTTGGATACTATTTTTGTGATTGATTAAAACAATTCGAATTTGGATTTATTCCTTGGTTAAACCATGTAACCTTCATGTTATAGTAACTATTGTTCCTAAAGACACTTGTAAATTGTATTTCAGCTTTGGAAAGCTAATATTAGAAATCCAAAAGGTATTAGTCGTGTAAGCCTTGGTATTGTAGTTGTTAATAATTTTGCAGTTAACCATTTGGAAGAGATACTTCTCCCCATATTTTCATCCATTTTTTTCTTGCTTTATATTTTTTACCTTTAGTAAACTTGTTAAATTTTGTGTAAGTTCAATAATCTTTGGTTTCTAGTCAACACATTATTATTGTAATGGTAGATCATATCTATTGTTGGATTAATTAGTGGTGTTATTTGCTTCACTTATGGGTCGTAAACCATATCTATTATTGGATTAATTTATTGGATAATTGATTCTTTGGATTATTTTTACATTTATCTTATGCTAATAAAAGAAACACTTTTCCATTTGTATTAATATGTGCATTTGTTTGTGCTTTAAATTTTGTGCTACTTTGAAAAAATAATTGTGCATTTGTTTGGTTCGTCTTTTTTTAATGTTATTGTAAAAAAATATTACACATTGCATTGCATTTGATTTTGCTTCTACTGGTGCACTTATTTCTATTTGCTTGGTGCATATTTCATTTTCTCGGTTCTCTATATTCAAAAGTTTGTTGTATGTTGTTCAAACTGCATTTTAATTCATTTGTTAACAATTGTAATCAAAATGCATTTTGCTACATTAATTCAACAGCATTACATTTTTTGTCCATTTTGTTTATTTGTTTGTTTCTGATCACTATTGTGCACCCTATTTTCTGTTTTAGAAAACATAAAATCATAGACATTTGCTTTTAAGTTTTTGCCTTCATTTTTGAAAGCTCTTGCATTTACAACAATTATTCTTTCTTTTTTAATATGCACTTTACATTTACATAATTTCGTTCCTAATTCTTCTCTATCTCTATTTTACATTTCCAAGCCAACTCCATCAGCTTCAAACCACCTAGCAACCAACCTATCATCACTACAATCACCAACAAATGAAAATAACTTCCTTGTTCCAAATTATTAGTACAACTTCATAAAACACTATCCTGCACCAATCCACCACAACAAATCACCATGTCTACTTGCAAACCGTTACCTAATAATTCCATAATTCATTCAAGCAGGAAGCTTGCTACTAAGAAACCTAAACCTCCTAGGAAAATGGACTTGTCTTTTTATTTGTATTCGTTCCTAATATAATTGTTTATCTCATTTGCTGACGTATGGAAGAAGGATGTGGAAGTTGTGGAATATTTCTTTTTTCTAATGCAAACAACAAAATGTATACTTGTTTTTTTATTAAACTTTGCAACATTCTTTTGGGATGTGCTTAAAACATTTGCTACTACATTTTGATTTATGTGGTTTAAGATATAAGATATTATGTGCATGAATATTTGATATATTTAATGTAATGTGTTATGTCTCTATATTTATTATCTTTTATGATTATTGCGTTATATAAATGTTTTTATGTTTAAAATGATTATTCTTATGAATTTTGATATTGGTATTGAATACTGTAGTTTATGAATAATATGTCAGTAAGCACTATAAATGAACATATCGTAAACGAGTATAAGCGCTATTATGTATGAAATTTTTATAGCGGCATATTGGTGCCGTGATAACTCAGCATCTACACCAATGTGTCGAATACAACGCTCATAATCCACTATTAAAAATATTTATAGCGGATTATAAGTACTATATTAGAAAAAACAAAAGGTATTTTGTGGCTAATAAAGAGTTCCATAGCGGACTAATAACGCTATGTTCATAACCAATACCATAAATTTTGCCATTATAAAAACATTTAATGTAGAGGATTATATGCGCCGTGATATAAATACTTTTATAGCGCTTATTATGCACTATAAATTGTTCATTTTATAACATGTTGTAATACGTCGTTCATTAAATTACTATTACAGTGTTTTTTTTGCTCCTATCATGAGGTCTTTTTGTTATAGTGTAATAACAATATCAATAATTCATAAATGAAATTACAACATGATTTAGGTCTATAATTACCTCTGTTCATTGGATTTTTATTTTTGGAAATTAAGGTGATGAAAGTATGATTTAAATATTTATGAAGTTTGCCTTCTTTAAAACAATCTTTAACATTATTAATAATTTGAGATTTCAGATTATCCAAGTTGGTTTAAAAAAAAATATTTCATTGAATTTTTCAGGCCTCGTACTTTTGATACCACTATCTTTGAGCATAATGTATTTAATCGCTTTTACTTCAACATGAGAAAATAAAAATCACTTCAGTAAATGAATTGATTTTGTGTTTGAAAATAATCTTTAGAAAATCATAAGTGAACTCATTAACATTAAAAAGTTTTTCAAAGTAATCAATAACATCTTTGGCTATTTTATTGTAAATGTTAATCGAATTACCATAGTCAACTGTGTTGCCTATGTTGTTGACATGTTATGCTAGTAGGAAGCTTAAGAACCATGAGAAGAACTATCTTATCTATCACCTACAGTTAGCTTCCATTCCCTTTGCCCTTAGGTCATGAAGGTATTAATTGCCAAGAGAGAGGTTTGAGTAATTTACAAATCATAAGTCCCTAAAGTATTTATTTTCTTAGAAAAACTTGAACCTCGGACAGCAAAGATGGAAGAAATTCTTAGAATCAAATAATTTTAAGATCTTATATACAATTTTGGTATGGGGAATGTTGTGGCAAATGCGTTGAGTCAGAAGAAAGTGGCTTTAAATTCTTGGTCAGTGGTGTGGTAACATAAATATATAACCATATTTGATTTCAAGCCCTCTATAGATCTTACCCCTGGGTTGCTAGTAGACTTGGAGATCCAAACTGCTCAAGGAATAAGCAAATAATATGGATACGATAGGCGGAGGATACACATTAGAGTATCTCCAAAGATATTTTATGAATTCTAAAGGATGACTAAGAAGGGGGAAGATTATATGTACCTGGTATGAAAGATTTTATGTGTGGAGTGCTGGCTGAGAGGTTCACCACTTGAGGATGTTAACTCATCCCTATGGTTTGTATCGAGACATGATGCACGTATGCTTTTGGCCCAACATGAAAAGGCATATAGCAGAGTTTGTAGTTAGATGTATTACTTGCCAAAATTTGGAGACAGAGAAGAGGAACCTCAAAGGATTGCTCCATCCATTAAACGTACCACAATGGAAGTTGGATAGTATCTCTATGAATTTTGTGGATGACTTACGTTGATCGAGGAAAGAGAATACAAATAAATGGGTAATAGTTGAAAGATTGGCCAAGTGTGCCCATTTTGTCCCCATTTGGAGTAAGACGATGACAACTTTTTCGGCATCCTTATATGTGAGAGGAATCGTTTGGCTACACAGATTTCTTTTTGGTACAATCAGCGATAAAGACCTGCTTTTCATTGGTGAACCTTAGAAGAGTCTACAACAGGCATTGGGTACTTGGTTAAATCTCTTAGCAAAAGCAATATAACAACGCACATCTTTTAGTCATTAAATTTGATTTTAAATAATAACATATAGGTTTCAAATTTAGAAAAGATTATTAAATGGTGTATTTTTAATTTAATTTATTGATTTTTTCTATAGTTTTTATATTAGAAAATAGATGACTTATCATTTAATGTATTTTACGCCAAATATCAACATTTTTGAAATTTTACAAAATAAGTTCATTTCCCCATGTTATTATTGCTTTGTAATTGCAATGCATTATTAGACACGACCATATTTTAGTTTTTGTAACCAGCAACTTGTACGTGAATGAAATTTATGTAAATGGGTACCGAAAACGTAACAACCCAGATTTTCAGAACCAATTTAAATTTTTTATTTTAACTATTTTATTGAATTTTGAATATTTAAAATGATATATTTTAAATAATAACAATTAAAAATTTATTTAAAACAAAGTTAGAACGAATAAATTTATTTTAAACTATAAAAGGAGTTTGAAATGGCACGGTAGTTTGAAAATTCGATTTTAAACTTTAAATGAATGTACAGAATTCAAAATAAATCGGATTTCAGTAAAACCAAAAATATTTGGATTTGTTTAATTATATCTTTCTAAGGAATGTGATAAACTAAAATTTCGTTTTATAAATTGAAAGTTATATCCAGTTTAAAATTCGGAATAGTCGTTATGGAATTTATATATTTTTTAATATAATATATAAGCCCTTAAAAATAGTATTTTGTAGACGACCTACGTTTTTGACGAAACCATTTTTGTTCGATCCGGAATGTCAAATTATTGCTAGATTCCAATTTTCATAATTTTTAGAATTAATATGTGAGCATGGCAAAAGAAAACGTGTTTTGTCAATTTCAATCAAATTGGATCGACCAGAAAGTGGTCATTTTTCAAACGGCCTTCAAATTCGATGAAATTAGTTTTGTTAGGACCGTATCGTCAAAACATAGCTAGATTTATTTTTCCGGAATTTTTGGAGTCAGTATGTGGTCCTGGTAAATTAAAATGTGCGTTTAAATTCAATATATATTGATTTATATTTTAATTTAAAGAAAAACTTATTGAAACAGTCGAATTTTCTTAAAAACATATCTCATTGTGTTCGGAATGAGAGTATGTAGCTAGGGGCAACAATCGTTGGGTCTTGTTTGGAGTTTGGACGCGAAATTTCTCAACAATGTAATTAATGGAACTAAATAATATTATAAATTACTATAAATATCCCAAAAATGAAAACCCTAATTCATTAAAAAAGGCCCATCACCAATCAAATTCTAAGGTTTCGAATTTAATCCCATAAATTCTCTAAATACACAATGAATTAGATCGGGTTTGAAAGAGAAAATCATTAAGCTTCTTCTAATATTTGAATTGGTACTAATATGATCAGATTTAGGATTTTTTGGTGACCAGAATCTTCATCTAAACTCACGCCGTTCAGGTACAAATTTTGAGGCAACGACAGCCACGAGTTGGACTCCACCACCGACACAAGGAGGCGGGGCCAGGCTCTTCCACGTGGAGTTGTCAGATCGAGTGCTGCTGCTTCATACTTCGTGCGCCATGGAGCCCTAAGGTTTGAACGATGGGTGCAGTTCTCGACAAGAATCTGGACGATGGAGAAAAAAATAAAATTGGCAACACTTGTTTTAAGTGTAATTAAACGGTTAATTGTGATTTAATTAAATTAATTATGTAATAATATTCAAAACTCCATAACTTGTCCAATACTCGACAAAATTCAACGAACAAGTTGCAATGGGATCATGGCAACGTGTACTGCATTTCAGAACTGTTGAAAAATGTGAATGGCCTGAAGAGGAACGTGAAGAAAGGTTTAACACAGTGAATTATTTTCAGTTTTCATTTAGATTAACATTGAAATTGTTTTCAGTTTTAATTTAAATTAAAACTGAAATTATAAAATCAGTTTTAAAAATATAATAGCAATCATAAAATCAGTTTTTAAAATATAAAATAGCATTTATAAAATCAGTTTTTAAAATATACAATGGCATTTATAAAATCAGTTTTTAAAATATATAATAGCATTTACGAAATTAGTGTTTCAAATAAATAACATCGAATAAAAATATGATTTTTTATCTATAAGGACATCGAATAAAAATGTGATTTTTATCTATACAACATTTGTAACACCCCGTATTTTCTATGAACATCATAGTAACAAGTCAAAGTATACTTAATTTTTAAGAGAAGAATTAAGGGAAACGGGTTGCGCCATTGCATTCGTCTAGGAATTCTGCTTGAGATAGAGTCTGAGTTTGCGTAAATCGGACTCTGTATGAAGAAGTTATGACCTTCAAAAGTTTCAGGGGTTTAAATAAAAACCAGCCCGAATTCAAATTTAAAGTTTCGAAATTCAAATCACACACCCGGGCTGGGCGGGAAATTTCCCGCCCAGGACCCAGGTCGACTAGGGGGTCGACCTGGGTAGAACAGGACGACCATGGGGTCGACCTCCCCCTTTTTCCAGATCCATGGACAGATTCGTTTTTCTGCATTTAGATGCCCGTTCTGACCAGATTCATTGCTCTTAAGCTATTTAAACACCCCAAACCTCACTTTCTCTCCTCACAGCTTCATTTTGCCTATACTCTACCATAATTCATATCAAGATAAATCTAAGATGGGGTTATGCTGCTCAAGTCCTTCATAGAAATCAAGTTTAGAATTCTAGTAGAGATTCAAAGGCTAATTCAATGACTTCATCAACTATTTCTATGAATCAAATCAAATCTAAATTAGAAGAACAAATAGTTTACTTCAAGGGAGAGCTATACAGTTTCAGAATATAGATCCCAGAATTCAAGACCATTCTGTAATTTGTAAGTTCATGTTACTTTCAGAAATAAAAGTTAATTGTGATTCTGACATTGTAATAAATATGGATCTAAGATTATGCATGTCTCTATATATCCTTTGGATCTATCTCATTATGTCCGTTCTTTGTTCTCTTCTTTGCTTCTTTCCTTTTTGTTTTATAGCCAGGCTACTGCAAGCCTGAGACAGATCTTATAAGAGATGAACGTACGTTGGAAATAAAATTGGGCATAAATTATGATTTGGACATGACCAACGCTAAAATTTGGGAAAAGTATTTAATTGTGTATAATTGGGCATAATTGAGTTGTAACTGATTTGAGTACATAACATATTTAAAACATAAAGTGTATCGAACATATGACTTGAGACTTGAGGCATAAAGTATTGGACATATGACTTGAGACTTGAGGCATAAAGTATTGGACATATGACTTGGGATTTGAGGCATAAAGTATTGGACATATGACTTGAGATTTGAGGCGTAAATTGGACTGTAAATATAAGGCATAGTACATGCTGTGGTCTAAGATCTAAAATTGGGACATATACATATACATACATATATATATATATATACACATATGATAGTTTAGGATTTGGAAGAAGATGATTAGGGTGTATAGTGATGTATGGCTTAGGCATGAAAACAAGATTTGCCTTTGTTTTGTAAGTCGGTTACTTTTTAGATCTGAACACCTAAATCTAATTGTGACATGTAATAAAATGGATATGAGAATATGCCTAATGTAAGCTATCCTTTCATTGAAATCTGTGCTTGAGTGTATATATCTTTGGGAATCATTTTTGACTATGAAACTGTCCAATCATATCTATCCTTGTTGTATATCAGAATTGTAATCCTTTTTAAGTTCATGATATAATTCTTATCATATCTATATGCCTGCGATGTATTCCTTGCAAAACTTGTCGTTTAGTACATCAAGTTTATTGGACTAGTAGTTCTTATCATCATATGACTTTGCCTATTCTTACGATGTTCCATCTTGCTTCTCCCCTTATATTATGAATCTTGAGTTGAATCTCGAAATATGTACGTTATGAATGCGGGGGAAATTGGGTATAACATGAAATCGACATTATTTGGCATAATTTGGAACATATAGTATGGTATGAGTGTTAAGATGCAACTCGGGGTAATTTGACATGAATTATGGAATATGACATATTGAACCTAGAATTGACATGAACGACAAAGTATGAAATTGGCATATAAATCAAGTTTTGGGTAAAATTGTTACTGTTGCGAATTTGGGGTAACTTGAGCATTAAATCTAGATTAGGTGTAAAATGTAACATGACTAGTTTTGGTGAATTTGGTAATTAGCATGTAAAATCTAGATTTGGGTATATAGGGTAAATGTGTAAATTAAAGATGAATATGCCTAACCCGAGGTTAGATTGAGTTGTGGTATAAAACTGCCTGGAACCGCCCGACACATGCAGTAACCACAACAACACCTATCTAATGTGATAGCTTAGTGCATCATACCCAAGAAAAACCCAAGGTTAGATTGAGTTATGGTGTAAAACTGCCCGGAACCGCCCGACACATCCAGTAACCGCAACAACACATATCTAATGTAGAGGTTGGTGCATTAATAAATCAATTAATGCTAACGAACAAGATGAATGAGTAGGGTTAAGTTCATAGGAACACTTAACCAATATAACATGAATGACTAGGGTTAAGTAATGAGAAACACTTAACCAATATGACAAGATGGATGACTAGGGTTAAGTTAATAGGAAACACTTAATCGGTATAACATGAAAAATGGAAAGGGTTAAGTTAACACTTAACCAATATAACTTGATTTGTGGTAGGGTTAAGTTTACACAAGAAGGCGACACTTAACCAAAGTAACATGACATGATGAGTAGATGGGTTAAGTTAACTTGAATTGACTGATGACACTTAACCAATACAACAAGACGAACACGTAGGGTTAAGTAACAAGGAAACACTTAACCAATATAACTTGATGAACGAACGGGGCTAAGTAAATAAGGAACACTTAACCAACATGACACGATGAATGGGTGGGTTAAGTTAACATGAATGGACAACACTTAACCAATATGACATAATGTGCGGGAGGGTTAAGTACATATTGGGTTGGTGGGTAATATTAGTAAATATAGGCCTACAAAATTAACCATTAAATAAACATGCTTGAATCGATGGGAGGTTAAGTACATCTCATGTAGGTGGGTAATATTAGAACATATAGGCCCACAAACTTAACCGTTAAATAAACATGCTTGAATCAGTGGGAGGGTTATGTACATATCGGGTTGGTGGGTAATGTTAGTAAATATAGGCCCACAAACTTAACCAATAGGAAACCCTAGTAACGGGGACCCATTTCAGCAGTAACCCACATAGATGTATCACGGTACCCTGAACTAGGCTGGGTGGGGCACGATTACTGGGCTGATTATAAGTGGTCAAAACAGCGGCAAGGGGTACGTCGGCGTAGGTTCCGACGGTTTACGGGTGTGCACGTACTCCGGAGTGGGAAAAAGTAGGAACTGAGTACCAGTAGTTATACACTGTGCATCTTGAATCGTGTCGGGTCGCCATCATAAGGATTGATACGCCTTATGGCGGGACCAGCACAGGGTATCTACACGTAAGAGAGGGCCGATTGACATAGACACTTGGAACATGAATACAAGGGAGCCGATCGATAGGGTAGTAAGGGTACATCTAACATGTTCATGGCAATTAGGCTGATTGAGGTGGAATCCTCACGATAGATGTACACCTGAAGGCTACCACCAATTACGGGATTGGGATTACGTTATAATTTTATAAAGATTACTAGTTGGGACACTAGTTAGGTGGTGTAGAGATAGATATAGAAATCAGAATAACAAATTAGTAGCGAAGCAGAGAAAGAGTAGAAGCGCATTCGGTTTATCTTGTCTTATCATACCTTATGTTTATCCTATGTTATCTTGTTATCCCTGTTATCACGGTATTGTCTTATACTCAATTTATTCATGTCATGATACTTTTGCCTGTTTATATGCTGAAAGTCACTGGACTTACCAGACTTATGTCTGACCTAGTTTTGTTTCGCCTCTTTTCTTCCGTTTCCTCCCCCCAGGTTCACAGAGAGGAAATGTTACCACTTAGCTCAGTTTTATTTCCAAGCTCGTAGATTGTCAATGTATTGCTTTGGACTCTCTCTTCCACTGCTACGACTGGTTCATGCTTTATTGGGGAATATCATTGTTGTTTTTATGTTTCTTTCATATTTGGAAATTTTTAGATCAAGACAGAAGTTCTATGTATTACTTTTAAGTATGATTGAGACAACTGTTGTAAAAGCTTGACTGAACCATATTGTTTATAAAATGAGTTTATTTTCCGCTTCTTTATTTGTCTGTCTTGTAATTTGTCTGCATCTTTTACCTAAAATGCTCCACCAAAGTTAAGGCATTCCCTTTGTGAGTGACCTTAACGGAGGAGGGGTGTTTCACTTGGTATCAGAGCTGAAGGTTACCGGGTCAGATAAAAGATTTGAAAAATTATTTTCAAAACGGTTTTAAAAGAAGCATTTTCAAAAGAAAAGTTTTGTTTTAAAGGCATATTCCCCAAAGCCATATGCACTATCTTTTTTATCCTCTATTTGAATCCTTGTTTCTTCTTTCCTGAGTCTCCGGGGCTCTTGGCTTGCTGGGAGGTAACCTTATCGCGGCATGGTTTCGTAGGCTCGATGATACTACGACACATGTCAAAGGGTGAAGAAGGGCCCAACCTCCATCCATAGTCATAGTAGTTTCACCTACGGCTAATTCTCTTTCCAGCTTTGTAGGATTTTTTATGCGATGGAGGCAGCTTTCAAGAGACCTGTCGACAAGTTACACAAGGATGGCAAAGATGAGAATGAGGGAGTTTGGCTAAGGAGCACAACCCAAGGATGAAGAACTTATGGATATAGACTTGGTTCACAAAGGATAGGAGGAAAGAATAGTAAAACCTAAAACAAGAGGAAGTATCTTTATTATGGTCGTATAATTAAGGGCAAGGGCGAGAACAAATGAAAGGATTTTCAGGAGGGCAAATGCATGCTCTCACCGATAGCATACCTGAGAGAGAGGTAGTAAGGTTTCTGTTGAAAAAGTTTAGTTTTTCTTTTTGATCATCCTGTTAGTACTCTTTTTGATTTTAGCACTTCACATTCGTTTATATCTGCTTCCATAGATGAGTCTCTGCACCTTAGTACTTGTATAGTAGAAGATCCCGTTATTGTCTCAAATCCTCATTTATCTTTGGTTTGTAAGGATTTGAGATGCTTATGTTTCCGGGTTTCATGGGCTATAGGTTGATTCTAGGCATGGATTGGTTAGATAGTAACTGTGAAAGGAGGGTAGTTAGACTTTCGACTTGCCTCGGGAATACCCTCGAAATTTCATGCGATGCTAAGAGATCAGTTTGTCTTAGCTACCTAGAATCACTTTATGTATTTATCGACGATTTTCGATCCGTTGGAGTAGTCCATGAGTACGCGGATGTTTTGATTAGGTTAGGGGCTTTCCCCCTAAAACTCGAGACATACTTCCGCATATATCTAGTTGACAATGCAAAGCCAGTTATGCGATCAACGATAGTTTTGGAGCAAGATTGGCAAGGATAGCCAGAGTCGGTTAAGTGCTCAATTGTTTGGTTGTTTTGTTAGTATCATCTCACATAAATCGTCCAAATTCGGAGGAGGTATTCCTTGGGTGCTTTTCTGATATTGATTTAGGCCTATGGGGCTTGTACTTGAGGGATGCCAAGTTCGACTAGGATGGTTTGCGTGAGAGATATCGACCCTCAGATTTGTGACATGATGGATAAGCTAAGTAGAGGAGAGACCTATAATCATCTTGGTATATACACTTGGTATCATGGTTAACATCTGTTTATCTTGGAAAGATAGTTTGACTACATTGGATACCCTCTAGTATAGTGAATGATCGAGGTCCTATCTTTACTAGTGGGTTTTGGAAAAGAGAGGTCAAGAAGCTTCGCAATCGAGAAGTTAAATTAGTTAAGGTACAGTGGAGTAAAGCTCAAGAAGATGCGACCTAGAAGACTGAAGACTAGATACGCGCATCATACCCTTTTTGAGGGTATATCCTTGATTTCACTTTTTCTGTAATATTTATTTGCATACTAGTCTTTATCTTTTAGGTATATCCTCTCGGTCCTATCCTCGATCCTTAGGTGGAAGCCAATGGATGTAAACATGTGTTTGAGACATGTTATGTTTGGTGGATGCAAGTGGTTGCAAGTGTTTGCTAGTGGTTGCTCGTGGATGCATACACACACATTAGGCACTAGATCGGCTTAGTCACTTTCATATTGCATATGCATATGAATGTATTTGTATATGGATTGAAACTTGATGTGTTATCATATGGATGTTGCATATAGAGGAGTGAATGTGCACACATATAATATTTACATGATTAGAGATATTTGCATACATGTTGTACGCATGACACTCTCATGATTCGCATTAAGGAGGTCAACTGGATCAGTAGACTGCCTGATTTTGCATTAGATAAGATACATATACACAAATTCTGCATATGTTCATATGACATTAGAAACCTTTTAAGGACAATGGATGCCTATGATTGAATGGTTGAGTTGATGGACGATTGGATGGTAGGATATACATTCTTTTTGACTTGAAGATTTCGGCGACGAAATCCTTTAAGGAGGGGAGAATGTAACACCCCGTATTTTCTATGAACGTCATAGTAACAAATCAAAGTATACTTAATTTTTAAGAGAAGAATTAAGGGAAACGCCATTGCGTTCGTCTAGGAATTCTGCTTGAGATAGAGTCCGAGTTTGCATATATCGGACTCCATATGAAGAAGTTATGACCTTCAGAAGTTTCAGGGGTTTAAATAAAAACCAGCCCGAATTCAAATTTAAAGTTTCGAAATTCAAATCACACACCCAGGCTGGGCGGGAAATTTCCCGCCCAGGACCCAGGTCGACCAGGGGGTCGACCTGGGTAGAACAGGTCGACCATGGGGGTCGACCTCCCCCTTTTTCCAGATCCGTGGACAGATTTGTTTTTCTGCATTTAGACGCCCGTTCTGACTAGATTTGTTGCTCCTAAGCTAGTTAAACACCCCCAAACCTCACTTTCTCTCCTCACAACTTCATTTTGCCTATACTCTACCCTAATTCATATCAAGATAAATCTAAGATGGGGTTATGCTGCTCAAGTCCTTCATAGAAATCAAGTTTAGAATTCTAGTAGAGATTCAAAGGCTAATTCAACGACTTCATCAACTATTTCCATGAATCAAATCAAATCTAAATTAGAAGAACAAATAGTCTACTTCAAGGGAGAGCTATTCAGTTTCAGATTACATATCCCAGAATTCAAGACCCTTCTGTAATTTGTAAGTTCATGTTACTTTCAGAAATAAAAGTTAATTGTGATTCTGACATTGCAATAAATCTGGATCTGAGATTATGCTTGTCTTTCTATATCCTTTGGATCTACCTCATTATGTCAGTTCTTTGTTCTCTTCTTTCCTTCTTCCCTTTTTGTTTTATAGCCAGGCTATTACGAGCCTGAGCCAGATCTCATAAGAGATGAACGTACGTTGGAAATAAAATTGGGCATAAATTATGATTTGGACATGAATAGCGCTAAAATTTGGGAAAACTATTAAATTGTGCATAATTGGGCGTAATTGAGTTGTAACTGATTTGAGGACATAACATATTCGAAACATAAAGTGTATCAAACATATGACTTGAGACTTGAGGCATAAAGTATTGGACATATGACTTGAGACTTGAGGCATAAAGTATCGAACATATGACTTGGGATTTGAGTCATAAAGTATTGGACATATGACTTCAGATTTGAGGCGTAAATTGGACTGTAAATATAAGGCATAGTACATGCTGTGGTCTAAGATCTAAAATTGGGATATATATATATATATATGATAGTTTAGGATTTGGAAGAAGAAGATTAGGGTGTATAGTGATGTGTGTCTTAGGCATGAAAACAAGATTTGCCTTTGTTTTGTAAGTCGGTTACTTTTTGGATTTGAATACCTAAATCTAATTGTGACATGTAATAAAATGGATATGAGAATATGCCTGATGTAAGCTATCCTTTCATTTAAATATGTGCTTGAGTACATATATATTCGGGAATCATTTTTGACTATGAAACTGGTCCAATCATATCTATCCTTGTTGTATATCGGAATTGTAATCCTTTTTAAGTTCATGATATAATTCTTATCATATCTATATGCCTGCGAAGTATTCCTTGCAAAACTTGTCTTTTAGTACATCAAGTTTATTGAACTAGTAGTTCTTATCATCATATGACTATGCCTATTCTTACGATGTTCCATCTTGCTTCTCCCCTTATATTTTGAATCTTGAGTTGAATCTCGAAATACGTACGTTATAAATGCGGGGGAAATTGGGTATAACATGAAATTGACATTATTTGGCATAATTTGGAACATGTAGTATGACATGACTATTAAGATGCAACTAGGGGTAATTTGACATGAATTATGGAATATGACATACTGAACCAAGAATTGGCATGAACGACAAAGTATGAAATTGGCATATAAATCAAGTTTTGGGCAAAATTGTTATTGTTGCGAATTTGGGGTAACTTGAGCATTAAATCTAGATTGGGTGTAAAATGTAACATGACTAGTTTTGGTGAATTTGGTAATTAGCATGTAAAATCCAAATTTGGGTATATAGGGTAAATGTGTAGATTACAGATGAATATGCCTAACCCGAGGTTAGATTGAGTTGTGGTGTAAAACTACCCAGAACCGCCCAGCACATGTAGTAACCACAACAACACCTATCTAATGTGAGAGGTTAGTGCATCATGCCCAAGAAAAACCCGAGGTTAGATTGAGTTGTGTTGTAAAATTGCCCGGAATCGCCCGGTACATCCAGTAACCGCAACAACACATATCTAATGTGAGAGGTTGGTGCACTAGTAAATCAATTAATGCTAATGAACAAGATGAATGAGTAGGGTTAAGCTCATAGGAACATTTAACCAATATAACATGAATTACTAGGGTTAAGTAATGAGAAATACTTAACCAATATGACAAATGGATGACTAGGGTTAAGTTAATAGGAAACACTTAACCGGTATAGCATGATAAATGGAAAGGGTTAAGTTAACACTTAACCAATATAACTTGATTTTTGGTTGGGTTATGTTAACATAAGAAGGCGACACTTAACCAAAGTAACATAACATGATGAGTAGGTGGGTTAAGTTAACTTGAATTGACTGATGATACTTAACCAATACAACAAGACGATCACGTGGGGTTAAGTAACAAGGAAACACTTAACTAATATAACTTGATGAACGGACGGGGTTAAGTAAATAAGGAACACTTAACCAACATGACACGATGAATAGGTGGGTTAAATTAACATGAATGGACAACACTTAACCAATATGACATAATGTGTGGGAGGGTTAAGTACATATCGGGTTGGTGGGTAATATTAGTAAATATAGGCCCATAAAGCTTAACCGTTAAATAAACATGCTTGAATCGATGGGAGGGTTAAGTACATCTCATGTAGGTGGGTAATATTAGTACATATAGGCCCAAAAACTTAACCGTTAAATAAACATGCTTGAATCAGTGGGAGGGCTAAGTACATATCGGGTTGGTGGATAATATTAGTAAATATAGGCCCACAAACTTAACCAATAGGAAACCCTGGTAACGAGGACCCATTTCAGCAGCAACCCACATAGATGTATCACGGTACCCTGAACTAGGCAGGGTGGGGCACGATTACTGGGCTGATTATAAGCGGTCAAAACAGCGGCAGGGGGTACGCCAGTGTAGGTTCCGACGGTTTACGTGCATGCACATACTCGGGAGTGGGAAAAAGCAGGCACTGAGTACTAGTAGTTATACAATATGCATCTTGAATCATGTCGGGTCACCATCATAAGGATTGATACACCTTATGGTGGGACCAGCACAGGGTATCTACACGCAAGAGAGGGCCGATTAACACAGACACTTGGAACATGAATACAAGTAAGGGAGCCGATCGATAGGGTAGTAAGGGTACATCTAACATGTTCATGGCAATTAGGCTGATTGAGGTGGAATCCTCACGATAGATGTACACCTGAAGGCTACCACCAATTACGGGGATTGGGATCACGTTATCATTTTATACAGATTACTAGTTGGGACACTAGTCAGGTGGTGTAGAGATAGATACAGAAATCAGAATAACAAAGTAGTAGCGAAGCAGAGAAAGAGTAGAAGCGCATTCGGTTTTATCTTGCCTTATCATACCTTATGTTTATCCTATGTTATCTCGTTATCCCTGTTATCATGGTATTGTCTTATATTCAGTTTATTCATGTCATGATACTTTTGCATGTTTATATGCTGAAAGTCACTAGACTTATGTCTGACCTAGTTTTGTTTCGCCTGTTTTCTTCCATCCCCCCCCCCAAGGTTCATAGGAGAAATGTTACCACTTAGCTCAGTTTTCTTTCCAAGCTCGGAGATAGTCAATGTATTGTTTTGGATTCTCTCTTCCACTGCTATGGCTGGTTCATGCTTTATTGGGGAATATCATTGTTGTTTTTATGCTTCTTTTATATTTGGAAATTTTTAGATCAAGACAGAAGTTCTATGTATTACTTTTAAGTATGATTGAGACAACTGTTTTAAAAGCTTGACTGAACCATATTGTTTATAAAATGACTTTATTTTCCGCTGCTTTATTTGTTTGTCTTGCAATTTGTCTGCATCTTTTACCTAAAATGCTCCACCAAAGTTAAGGCATTCCCTTTGTGAGTGACCTTAACGGAGGTGGGGTGTTTCAACGTTGTTATAAAAATGTGATTTTTATTTTATAAAAATCATTGTTTTAGAAATAGAATTTTTTTACATACGTATCATTGTTTTAAAAATAGAATATATATATATCATTGTTTTAAAAATAGAATTTTGACATGAATAACATTGTGATAAAAATGTGATTTTTTAATAAAGTAATTTTAAATTAAAAATATGATATTTAATTTATATATAGCATTGAATTTAAGAAAAATATAAATAACATAATTTTTAAAAGAAATAACGCAGTATAAAAATGTGATTTTTAACACAAACTACGTGAAACAGATTACGTTGGAAACACGGTGAAGACTCTATGCGGGGAAGCAAACTGAAACCGAACAGTACCATAATCATCATTTAAAGACTGACGGAGTGGAACCAAGGGTGAGAACTCCTTCTCACTCTTATTAATTTACAATTAAGTATATAATAGGATGCAGAAGATACTTAGCAGCCCCCGACACTATTTATTGTAGAAACCATGGTTGTTTGTTTGGACTGTATTGTGTATTATTTGTGATGTTGTGATGATGAACATATTAAAAATAATGTTAACATTAATGTATTAGTTGAAATTAAATTATAAATATTTATTTATAATTTAAACAATGAAAATTGGCTAATTAGAAAAATAATTCAAAATGGATTAGAATTGGTTAAATTTGTTAACCAATAATTTATTTAAATTCACTATTGTTGTTTGAAAACCCCACACGGGTATTGGGATGATATTTGACATACACTAATCCCAATATTTAGTTGTATGTCAATCGATGGATTGACAGTCTGTGATGAGCGTTATTTATTTATTTTAAGGCTCACACAGTTGTAAAATTCACTCTGGTTGTGAATGAACTGTTTGATGATTATTTATCCTTGTTGTTGCATACATGCGATGTATGAAATCCATATTACTGAAATTATATGGTAGTTGATTGAGTCGCATTCCGTTTCAGAAATAAAGAGCATTTTAATATAAAGGACATTTTAATATAAAGAATCCTTTAAAATAAAGAATATTTTAAAATAAAGAATATTTTAAAATAATATTCAGTGAAGAATAAAATCATGATTTTGATGTCTGACTTTGGGAGGACACAAAAATATTGAAATGTGAAGCCCAGTTAAGTAGTAAACACTATTTTGACCCGAACGGGTTTATCGACCAATTTTATTTATTCTATAATGAATATCGAAAAGAAGTGATTTCAAAATTTAATATTTTGAAAATATTATCATTTTAATATGATAAAGATATAGAACAATCAATTTTGATTTAAAATTGAAAATGAAGTTGGAATCGTTTTAAAATGAATATATAAATGATTTATAAAATACGTTTTAAATGGAAATCGATGAAATATATATTATATATGGCCTGAGTAGAACGCGCCGCGCAGCGACTGTTCGCGAATTTCGACCATTAACTTCAAATTGATGTAATGGGAGATCCGATCGTCTGATTCTACTAAAACTGAAACCGTTGGGTTCGTATCGAAAAGAGCTTTCTAATGAATGCAAGGGATTTGAAATCTAACGGTTAGATTTTAAAACATGTCCAAATCAATTTTGGAAAAGGTCGTTGTAAAAGCAGTTTGGAGGTCGATATTGGAAACCGGCTGCAACGGCCTTAATAAAATTATTAAAAGTATGGAAAAAAATCATAATAAATGATTTGAAAAGAATTTGGATGAACAATTCCAATTTTGTAAAGAAAAAATATATTTTTATCAAAATGAACTAGTTATTAACTAGAATAATAATCCAATGTTTTTAAATAAATAAATAAATTGGATTTGTAAATGGTTTTAACATAACCAGAATTTTCCAAAGTATGAATTAGAATGGAAATTATCTTCGGAATATTTTGATATTGGATTCCGTGATTATACAGATATTGTTGAGGAATTTGGAAGATATAAATATCGTTATTCCCAATACAATATTTGTTGATTTCAGAATTTGATATTGAATATAAGCCGATATAATTTCTATTCAGAGCCTTTTATTTAATGTCAAATTGGATTTTGGGTTTGTGATGTACGGTGTCTAAAATAACACTGTTCTTAAACCCCGTGTGAAAAGAATAAATCTTTAATTAAGATTATTAGAGTTTCCGATTATATTTAGTAATTGGAATAAAATGAATGTGAATTGGGTTTATTGTGAACTGTGTTTTTAAAGACATTCTTTCTTTAACCCGATTAACAGTGAAAATATAATTTTGGAATTTATAAATCTTTTAATTAAGATTATTAGAGTTTTCAATTATATTTAGTAATTGGAATAAAGTGAAATGTGAATTGAGTTTATTGTGAACTGCGTTTTTA
Organism: Allium sativum; assembly: GCA_030737875.1. Taxonomy (NCBI): domain Eukaryota; kingdom Viridiplantae; phylum Streptophyta; class Magnoliopsida; order Asparagales; family Amaryllidaceae; genus Allium; species Allium sativum. Next base: position 1,020,879,987 of record CM060918.1, on the reverse strand, counting down.
ACGACATTCGTTCTTTAACCCGATTAACAGTGAAAATATCATTTCGGAATTTATAAATCTTTTAATTAAGATTATTGGAGTTTCCATTTATATTTAGTAATTGGAATAAAATGAAATGTGAATTGGGTTTATTGTGAACTGCGTTTTTAACAACATTCGTTCTTTAACCCGATTAACAGTGAAAATATAATTTTGGAATTTATGAATCTTTTAATTAAGATTATTAGAGTTTCCAATTATATTTAGTAATTGGAATAAAATGAAATGTGAATAGGGTTTATTGTGAACTGTGTTTTTAACGACATTCGTTCTTTAACCCGATTAACAGTGAAAATATAATTTTGGAATTTATAAATCTTTTAATTAGGATTATTAGAGTTTCCAATTATATTTAGTAACTGGATAAAATAAAATGTGAATTGTGTTTATTGTGAACTGTATTTTTAACGACAATCGTTCTTTAATCCTATTAACAGTGAAAATATAATTTTGGAATTTATAAGTCTTTTAATTAAGATTATTAGAGTTTCCAATTATATTTAGTAATTGGAATAAAATGATATGTGAATTGGGTTTATTGTGAACTGTGTTTTTATTGACATTCGTTCTTTGACCCGATTAACAGTGAAAATATAATTTGGAATTTATAAATCTTTTTATTAGGATTTAATGGAAAATTTGCCAAAGTAAAGTTTTCCAATTTAATAAAAGAAATTGGAATTAAATGGAATTCAATTTAATAATAATCGAGATGAGCTTCTGTGAATGAAGACCGTTACTATATATGGAATTTAAAAGGCCTTGCCGCTTTTTGATTTATATTATTAGTCTGATACGGGAATTTATATCGATTATACACTATTATGATTTCCGTGTAGATTCCATTTTGATGGAAGATGATTTTGTTTTTATCATGAACTGTATTTTAAATGACATTGGTTCTTTAACCCAGTTAAAGACAAGATTAATCTCTTCATGTTAAATGATCATAAAGTAATGATTTTTGATATTAAAACCAAATTGTAGTTTTAATAATTTTTTAATTAGATTGAAATGGGAATGAGATAATTAAATTTATCGAATTCTTGAAATGGTCGAAAATGGAGTACCACTAGTTTTACTACAGGCGATAGTTAAATCTTTAACTAGATTTGAACGTGAAAGGGTAATTAATTTTACTCAGAACACAGTGGGTGTTAGATATGGAGTGCTACCAGTTTTGCTTCATGGGATGAATAGATTGGGATTGGAAAATAATAAATGATTAATACGGTAAGGTTCAATAATCCCGACTAGTTAATAAAATCTTTTGAAACTGATATTCAAAGGAAGATTAAAGAATAATTTTAAAAGAATTTATCTTTGATAAAATTAATGGGAACCTTTCACTAATAATGTGAATATTTTATTAAAATAATATTCTGAATTGGAATGTGGCGTATGATTTGTTTTTCTAGCACTTGATTATAAAATACGCGAGTTATTTGGAAAGACCGGGTTTAACCCATTCTGAACAATTACTACGACGATTAAAAGTTGAAGATGAAGACGACGGTTGAAGACCAGAGTTCTTCACATTGTTTAGACGATTACTGATGTCTTGATTGGGTTGTACACCCAAGACAAGGTAATAAGTGGTGATCGTCTAGACGTACTTAGAGATCGATGGATATGCAAGGACCTCTCTCCTGTATTGGACATATGGGACGAGGAATAAGGTGCCTTCGATTTCGTTCAGACCCAGAATGGACTTGTAAATGGATGTGTGTCTGACATTGGTTTTCATTCTATGCTAATTGATTTCTATTAAATATGTATATATGTTTGGTGGCGGAGAATTTATTCTCTTTCTGAACACCCTTCTCTGACACGTACGAGCTTAGATGATATATATTGATAGACATCAGTTGTATGGCGTGAATTGTCAGTGTGGCATGCCAAGATGCAAATGATCAAGGCTTTTGTTGAAAAGCAGAGTCTTGTGGATGATGATCAAAGCACAACTTTAACTAGCATAGCTTTGTGTATATCATTACTTCGCGAGCCTCACACCCCGATATGAACCAGAAACGGGAGAAGGATCCAAGGAGAACATGCGTTTCTTTATAGCTAGGAGTGGTGTCATGGTATGGAGCCCAGATATTTTACTTATGTGGATGATGGAAAGCGAGGTACCTCAGATTTGAGTACCTAGTGGCTCTTGATTTACGCCCCATAGGGCAGGGAAACGTATTGTTCAGGAATTATATATAATCCACTAACATAATTCGTGGACCGACCCTGTGGCTCCTAGGCGCACTCGAGCTCTGAGCCTGAGACATGGGCTAGATTGTCTCGAATTCGGTAAGGACGATCCCTTGCCTTGGCTCATAGATGGAAATCCAACTTTCAATATGACATTGTGCGGTTTTGATTGTAGAACTAGTATGGCGACATGATATATGGTACCCATGCCGTCTATGATACATTTATATTTGAAATTGTTTTTGACACTATACACTTATTGTCATATCAAAATAATTTGTTTTAAATGTACCAAGCATGTTTGGCTATTATAAGGGAAAATTCTATCCTCCGGCTTGCGTTGCATTGTGTATGGGACCTGAGTCTTATAATAGCTTCATTTTTCCAAAAAGCATTGTGTTGTTTTTAATTTAAACTGAGATTCATGTGGAGTAAACCCGTTCCGTGTTATACGGCGTGGTCCTATGATTTTTCCCACTTTTAAAGTAAAAATTTAATAACTGTTTTTAGTTCTCACACCAGTCCCATGACTGACTCGGAGTTTGTTTTTTCTACCTAAACTCTGGGTGCCCATATTTTTCCACATAGGTAGCTAGTAGTTTTGGTTTTCGCAGATATTTCTTTTCACATGATCCTGGATTATAGCTGGGGATATATTCGGAAAGCTTTGTATCCGTATATTCCTTTCCGTTGTGTTAGTTGATGTATTTTCTGCTACGCATTGTATTTATACATTAAAATTTCCGCTGCTATGCATTTTAAATCTCTAATATTGTATTCCCAATGTATAATTGTTGGCCAGTTTTTTGACCAAGCCACCAAGAGTACAAGTGTTCATAATCAGACAAGAAGGAGAATTACGTATTCAAGCTCAAGACGAATGCACCATGACTTGTGAAGCCCAGGATCCCGCTTGTGACTAACCTATTCATCCCGCTCATGGCCCTGATTTCTCCCTCAACTCGTGCACCAACTTCGCCCCCGGCTTGTGATTGAACACCACGATCCACTCGTGCCAATCTGCCATAACCCATCCATGGGGGACCATCATGATCTGATCGTGATAGTGTATCATGAATCGACCACAAACATAGAAGATGATGGACACGACCATGTCTTCCACGAGCCGCAAGTTCAGGATCTGATGACACCTGTCCATAATGGCCATTTTGACCATTTCTCCATCAAGCCATGAATGAGTCCGAGATTCTCGGGATTTGTGCCACGTGTCTTCACGAACTGCCTATAGAAATCACCTATAAATATCCCAACACTTGGCATTTTTTAGGATCTTTTCGCAATTCTGAGTATTGTTTCCACCATTACTGTTTCTCCATTATTTCTAACCAACATTATTTTGAAGTTATTGAGTGAACCATCATTGTAAAAGTGAGATTGAGAGGAATCATTGATTGTACTTGCATTCAACGTATAATCAAAGACATATAAAGTGGACGTAAGCTCGTTAATGCCGAACCACTATAAATTTGGTGTGTTTGCTGTATTTTTTTCCGCTTCTAGTTATTACTCTCTGCAATTATAGACAATTTGGTTGTTGGAGCCATAATTTGGTCTAACATTTTGGTGCTTTCACTGAGAATTGAAGTCTCAGCGTATCGGATTATTAATCTACTATTTGGATATTCAAGTCTGAAGAAAGTAGTCCGAACTTCCACTGTTTGGTTTTTGAAGATTTAAGCAAAGTCAAGACGTTATGGCTGGAAAGAAATTCAAGGATTTACGAGCTTCGCAAGCAAACGAAGCTGCAAACGAAGCTAATGAAGAAAGTGTTTACGAGCAGAATGAAGTGGAGTCCTCGAATCGTGGCTCGCAGGGGGCGAACCGACCCCAGGAGTGGGTCACGACCTAGTCGCAGGAAGCTATCACGGTCCGCCCCCAGCAGCATACCACGAGCCACACCCAGGGGGGCACCACGAGTTGTCCCCACGTCACGATCCAGAATCCTAAAGAGAGGGCCATGAACCGGTCACTAGAGGGGGTCATGAACTGCCCCATTATAGGAACACAACTCAACCCGAAAAGGAAATTATGGCCCGTGCTATGCATGCTGGTGCTTCTGCTCGACCTGGCTCGAGTCCTTTAAGTATAAGAGCGAATGCTGATGATTAGTTACACGCCTCTGCCCCAGCGAATGAAGGAGATCTTTCTCGCATCCTCGATATGTTGGATAGGACGAATGATGAGTCAGCAGCCAAAAGGAAAGAGAGTTCCTTGTTACAGCAGAATATTACTGCAATGGGCAGAAGGATCAATGATCTCCAGAGGCAGAGAACACCTCCAGCAGCCCGTCCGCTTACTCCAGAATACTCATCTTCGTCTGAGCAGCCTCCAAGGCCTCCACGACGACCATTGGAAAGGGATGAAAACGTGTAGTAGCTTCGATTTGGGTCACCCCTTCTCGAGAAGAGGCGGCCCTCAATCTAGGACCTAACAATCGCAACTTGAATGATGCTGCTCCGTTGCCTAGGAATGGGGACATTGTTGACCCTGTTCAGAATCAACCATTACCACCCCCTCGCCGTGTGATTGACCGTGGCAACAGGGGAAAAGGAAGTTCTACTCAAGCCCCAGACTTCGTGCCAGCACGTCGAAGAGATGTTGGAGGGCCTCGCAGGGCGAGGAGTGCTGATCCCGAGTCTACACTGACCCATGCTGATGTTGAAGCAATGGTTAGGCAAATCATGATGGATAGCCGTGGGAAAAGGAACGAAGATTGGGATATAGGCCGCAGTGATATGCCCTTTACTGATGACATATTTGATGTCCGATTCCCGAGGAAATTCAACATGCCAACTATGAACCACTACCCGGGAAGGACGGACGCAGTTCAGCATCTAATGAGGTATTCGTGGCACATGAACGCCGCTACTACTCCTGACGCAGTAAAATGTAAGGCATTCCCAATATTCCTGGAGGATGTGGCATTAATGTGGTTTACCCACTTGCCAGCACGATCTATCTCCAGTTTCAAGGAATTGAGTGAGCAGTTCGTTAACCAATTCTGGCTTCATGCTCAGAGGTCTAAAAACATCATTGAACTATCTCTTATTAAACAACACCCTGATGAAACTTTAAGGTCCTACTAAGATTGTTTTAACTTAGTGGTCATGGAGGTTAGAGATCCTCATGAACAGATTGTCTTGATGGCCTTAATTGACGGAGTGGAAAAAGATACTGAGTTTGGAAGATATTTAGCCGGCAAGCCACCACTGACTAGAGAAATATTCTATGAAAAAGTGTTTGCGAACAAATTAAATAATTGAAAACAACTGTAAAATCCGTTCAGCTTTCCTAAACAACAAGGATTGTTGTAGAGGGTGTCGAACTCTAGGACCAAAATATTTAAACTAATAATTCCAATCAAGTTATTCCAGAATTTTGATTGGTTGAAAACACAAAAATTAACAGAAATTAAATAAAAGAGCATTTTATATGGTTAAAGAAAGCAATTAGGGAGAAATGACATAAATTAGATTAATATTCATCAATAGCCAAATGAATTAATATAGATCTAATTCATGTTTCTGTCATAAACATGAATCAACGATAATTAGGTTTCTAGAAACAAATATGTGAATACCAACAAGTATAGCCTATGCTGGAGCTAATCTCTTAAACAACCATAGGCTATCAGGACAGATTCACTAATTTATTTCTAAAACCCTAAATATTAGATTTAAATCTGGTAAACGTTAGATCGAACTCGAATACACCCTGTGAAGCAGCATAGCTCTTAAACGACACAGAATATGAAGGTTCGGATCTAAACCTTGGTTCAGTTCTAGATCTATATACGTGAAGTTCTAATCTCTTTGGCTATGTGATTCATATTGAATCTAATCTAAGCGTCATCACCCCCTAATTAAAGGAGATTAGCTTGGCATAGCTAGAAGAGAAGAGAAACAAAAAATAAACAACATAAATAAACTACAATAAAAAGTAAAGAGAACAGAAGAAGAATGATTTTATTCTAAGAGAAGGATTATAGAATAAAACATAATGTGTCTTTAAATGAATGAGATACAATGTATTTATAGTTGCATTGGCCAAGATTAAGAGGCTCATTACACAATGTGGGACAAAAGATTTATCTTAAATAACACATAAGCCAGCGTGAACGCAACTGTAGAATGAGAGGCCTTGCAAATGAGCTAATGTGAACACATGCAGAGAAATAGGTTGCGGGCTTCAACTCTAATTGCCTTGAGAATGAATAAGAACTCCCAGTGATCATTATGGAAAAGCATTGAATCTTGACATTAAAATATGCAGCAGAAGGTGATTGAACAGCAACATTTCCTTAGGTCTTCAAGCTTTAATCCAGCTCTAAAAATCAACACTCTTCTTGCACCAATTCTTCAAGCTTTTCAACAATTAAGTGCATTCATCCATTCATCATAAATAATCTGGAAACATAACTATAAACACACAGGAGCAGTTATTCTAAAGAGAAAACAAGATAAATATGGGGATAAAATATACACATTTGTGTGTATATCAAGTACCCCCACACTTATCACTTTATTCGTCCTCGAATAAACTAAACTAAGATATGTCACACTTTCATAGGAAACATGATTGCATTTAGCGTATGCAACAAGCCGTTAAACCCCTTGGTGTCCTTAGTAGGACGAGTGTTGTCTCGTGAGGGTTCTCAGTGGATACTACCCACAAAATCCAAAGCATCTTATGTACGTGGATTAATCAAACAATATATTTAAAGTTTTTCACATTTCCAAGGACTTTACCTAACTTCAATAATAATGGTTTAGTCCCAAACTGTCCATCCCATTATTGGTGCAGAAATGAATAAAAATTTTCAAGCTGAATCGTAATTCCTTGATAACACTGTAATTGTCTTGAAGGTTAAGAGCGTGGTGTCAACCAAAGTTATACACATCGACAATGTGCACCCAATCATTTATTAATTCATTTTTTTTTTGAATAATTTTGCACCAGTGTAACTGTACTATATTTGACGTGAGTTATGCATGGATGAAGGAAAATTTTGTAAGTTCTAAAAATGTTATTGATATGAGGGCAAGTGTATTAGTTGAACTTCAAGCTACAAAATATAAAGTAATACTAGGGCACATATGAACATTTTTTTTGTTTCCTTTCATCTACTCTGCTACAATCCTCGCTTCCAAGTACGGTATGATGGACGTGAATGGAATGGAAATGAATGCTTTATAGTCAAGAATGACTATTTTATTCTCAGATATATTTTCTTTATTGCATTTTTCTCTTCTTCTTTTTTCTTTCTTTCTTTTTTTTTTCTTTTTTTTTGCATGATAAATGATGAGTTGAAATGGAATGGAATGATACCGTACATTATTTCATTTGATTCTTCCTCTAGCAAGTGAATCATAACCAACACTTCATTAAAGGAAAGTTTTGTGCCCTAGTTACTTTACTTCTATAACCCTAATTCAACACACAAGTCTGGATTGATATTATATAAAAAGCTGAAAGGAATGATAAGCAAAGTTTCGTAAGATAGATAACCCATAGAAATTAAGATGTGGTATATGGTTATCCTACCTTAAAACAAGTACGGAGTGGGTAGTGTAATATTTGTATAAAAGTGACGTTTTTGAACCTTTGAAAATAAATCAGTACAAGGTTCTTAAGTATACCAGTATAAGAAAAACTTGTCGAAACATAGACGTAATTCGACTAAAACTTGGGTTTGAATAATGTGGGGTATCGAAGAAGAACACTACAATGAGTCATTTCTCCTTAATTGGGCCAAGTGGATTTTAGAACTTACAATTTTAAAAATTTGAGTGAGATAAAATATTATGTATGAAAACGAACTCAGAAAATCCAACAAATGTAGGTGTAAAATCATTGTTTATTTGATTTTTTTTTTGTGATTATTTTTACTTGCACATTCTAACATGTATTGGAAGGGTTGACACGCTTACTCCAGAACACGACTAACGTCTGCACAGTTTCAAGCTAGTATCTTAAAAAGACGCATTACGATTCAATGAATAAATAATGTTCATTTCCATCACCCAACAATTCAACTTATCAAACAAGAACCAAGGTGTTTTTATGAATTTTAAGTTAGTCCTTGTGCAGTGAATGACCTAGTTCATAAAATTTGATTGCTGATGTAATGTAAATTTTCCCCCACACTTGAGTGTGACTGTGTCCTCACAGTCGTTAATCAGACATATCTTAGTGAAAGGGAAAGAAAATAAGCGACTTACCAAATGTGCATGCAGAAAATAAGTAGTCATCGAATAGATGAACCGGTCCATGATGGACCAATGGATCAGCCTCATCAAGATTATGAGACACAGCTTAAGCACATAAAACTAAATCAAGAAGGATTTTATATTACATTTCAGATTTGAAAAAAAAAATGTTTTTTCAAAAGTTAGAGTTGCTAATTTTAAAATTTTGAGCTTACAATTGATCCGAAAATCGAATTGAATTTCTATAGCAACTAAAGAGAGGTCAATAAGCTGGGGTTTGGAAAAAGTTTCAAAAACAAAGTTTGATTTGTTCAGATAATGTATAAATGAAGAGACGTGTGCATCGTTCTCACCCTCACACTTGTTTTGAGAAATATTGTTCATTTTTGCTTTGATATTCGAAATTTTGTTGACTAAAGGTTTATTCGTAAACATAAAGTTAAAACCAAAATGAATTTCCAGTAAATTTCGAAATCGTGTTTTCTCAAAAACAGTGTTGTTCCAGAAAGACTTCATATACTGCATAAATTTATCATTGAAAAACAAGTGATCACAGTGAAGTTCAGTTGAAACCGTTTTAGAAAAATCGTTATTGTGCTTAAGATCACATTCAGCGGTTTCGTTGTTTTCAACCTCAAGAATTTCAAAGTTTTCAAATGTTTCATTTTTAGTTTCAGACCCAACAATATCATCATCAACCAGTTTAAGAAGTTTTCTCTCATCAAAATCGTCCTCACTTAAACAACTGTTAACAACTTCATTATTTTTGTCATGTTGACAATCTAAAGTTCCTAAATTTTCAAAATTTTCAGAATCTAAGTGAGCAAGATCAAATTGAAGGTTGGCATCTACGTTTTCAAGAGAATTTAAATTCAAATCAATTATAGAGCTTTCAACAACTTCATTAAGAATTTCATTAATTTCAAAAGTTGTTAGTTAAAGATCGTCGATTGTGGTAAAAGATGGATTAACATTTGACTCATCACATGTGCGGTTTTGATTATTTTGTTTTTCATGAAAATTCATATAGTCTTGAAATAACAAACTCATGTGGCTATCATGAATTTCATTCATTTTCTCAAAAAAATCAAATTTATAATTATTTACAAGAGAATTTTCAATTTGAAATTGTTGAGAACCAGAACCGTTAATTGCACCATCATTGAAATTATTTTCATTGCCAAAATCATTTGTAAAGTGATTCACACTTCTATTTTGAATTTGCAATTCATTTTGGAATTCGAAATTGGATTGGCAAGGGTTATAATCAAAACCATTTGAATTTGTAAGTGAATTCAAATCTTGATTATTTTGAATACTTTGGCTTGAATTGTTGCCCAAGTATGAATTACACCATTCACTTATTCTTTGATTTTGTTGTGTGCACATTTCAAGTAAAGATTCAGTGCTTGTTTCAAGATTTGAGGGTTGGTCGTGATTTTGAAAATTTTGTGGTGCACAATCAGGATTATTTTGAAAATTTTGAAAAGTTGTTGGTGTAAAATCCAAATTGTTTGTACAATAGTTGTTATTAAAATATCCATATGAATTTGGTGTAAAATTGTATGGATTATATTTATTTTCGCAACTATCATAAAATTCATGAGGATAAGGAAATTGGGACATTTTCAAGAATCTCTTTAAAAAATTTGTTAAAATTAACAAATTCGAATTATATGAATACAAGTCTAGGCCAGGTTCGGACAGGGGTTATCAGTGTTCCATGAATCACCGTAGAAACACAACTGGAGGTTTAAGAACCTGTTTGAGTTCGAGACTCTACCGTTCCTTAGACGCCTAAGAGAGTATCAATCCAAATTGTCAATTTAACGAACATTTTGTCCTATGAGCTTGGGGAATCCTTGATTCGATTTCAAAAATTTATTTCAAAAACACTTTTCAATTTATCCCACGTTCATTTTAAAATTTCCAACTGCACGTCAACAAACAGAATAATCAATCACAAAATAAACGCCGAACAATAAATTGCAGAAAAAAAATTTACAAGCAAGCCGCTGAACCTACAGAAAATTTTACAAGCAATTTCTATATAATTTTTTCTTTGCGGCAGAGCACCTGTAGAGTTTAGAAAATTCTCACCTAGATTGGCAGTCTGTCCAGTGCAACTGAGTAGTGCTAGCGCATTCACACCCCACTTGGTGTGCAACCGCTCCAACCAAATCTGTTAATCACAAATTGCTTGGTCTTTGATTTCTTTGTTTGTTGATCAAATTTTATTCTCTTTGCCCTTTGATTCTTCTCTTTATTTATTTATTTATTTATTTTATTTTTGAAAAGAAGAAACTAAAAACCAAAACAGAATTAACCCAAATATCTTTAACTTACGAAAACACACCAAAGCCCGCCTACTCATACAACAAAAGACATGTGATAGAAAACCACTTGAAATAAAATTCAAGAGAAAACACCCAAAAAGAAGAATCAATAGTCCAATACAAGCCCGTTGGTCAAGTCCTCTAATCAAAACACAATCAGTTTGAAGGATAAAACAACACTAAAAAATCCTTCACTAACCTAAATCCTTAAAAAAACAAAATAAAAACACTTTAACAATCATATAGCCCGCTAGCCCATCAAAACATAACCCAGCCCAATAACAAGGTTCACGTCCAATTTAGTACCCATGCTCAAGCCGTTTCCTTTAATCCTAATTCAGATCTGCAATTTCACAAACAAAGAAAAATGCAGGGGAAGGAAACCAAAAATAAAAATTGAAATCTTTTTACTCGAATTTGCGGTTGCGGTTTCTTCGAATTGGGTACTTGGGTTCTGGTTGCTTTAAGGGACTATGAGGGGGAAATTCAAGGCAGTGGAGGGGTTTGAGAATTAGGTTTTCAGATCTGATTGTGAAGGGTTTGGGGGTTCGATCTGGATGTGATCGAAGTTGTGGATCTTCGGATTTGGGTTGTGAGGAAATCGATGGAGCGATTTGGTCTGTTGTAGCCGTGAAGAATTGCGATGGGTTTGGTGCTAGAAATTGTTACTGGCTTTCAGAATTGTGGTTTGGCAGAGAAGGATGCAGATCGTATTTGCAGTAGGGGAGGTGAAGGTTGGTGTTTGGGAAATCCTGGTGAATGAAAGTGGTGAATGAAGTATGTGTTGAGGGTTACTGACTTGAAGGAGTGGTATTGGATTTTGGTGCTGACAGGGTTATGGTGCAGAAGGTGGTAAAAGGTTGTAGAAGCTGACTGGAATTGGGAAGAGTGAATGATGGTGTTTTCTTGGGTGGTGTGTGGGTTCTAGTGGCTCAGGGAATTGTGTGAATTGATTTGAGAGAGTAGGAGATGCTGTTGTGCTTGATGAGGTGTGGTAGATGGCAATTTAGTTATGAGATAGTTGAATGTCAGCAGAGGTGAGGTACTGCTCAGTTATCATGTTTGTATTGATAGCAAGTTGTGACAGAAGTTGAAGGATAGTCGAAGGTTGTGGTTGCGGTGAACGTAATTGATGTAGATGATAACCGATGTGGCGGTGCTTGTGATGTTGACAAATAGTGTATTTGAAGTGGGCGGTTTTTAGTAAATGAAGGGGTTTAGGCTTGTAGTTGATGGACGTGGTATTTTGCGGTAAGGGAATTGAAATTCATGGATGAATTGAAGAAGGGGTTTTTAAAGGGGTGGTCTGTAGCTTTTGGGAGAGAAGGTTGGTCTAAAATTAGGGGAAAGGCTGGTTCTTGATTGGGGGCGCATGTTAATGGACTGATGATGGCAGGTTTTTATTTTTGGGTCTTTGAATGAGGGGGAAGTGAAGTATTGTTTGAAACTTGGTGAAGTAGAGTTTGTATCTGCTCGATGTAGGATGGTGGTTTGATAAAAGATGTATGGGCACTTGTTAGAATTATAAAAGAGAAGAGGGTTAGAAGCTCGGTGAATTGGTGAATCTGGGTAGGATTTGCACAGTCGTGGTGGTATCAGATTGTGGAGGAGCAGTTTGTGAGACGGTGGTGTGTAGAAGGGAGACCGTTGGAGTGTTGATTTGTGGATGTTGATGGTAGGTTGGTCTGGACAGATGTGTTGGCAGCTTTAACAGAGGTGAAAGTTGCTGTTCGGGGGTGGGTAGGATATTTGTATGCGCAGAACCCGAAACAGTGAGGGTGGTTGTTGCTAATGATGTATGAAGGTGGTGGAAATCGGGAAGGAGTTGGTTGATTTCCTGAAGTTGCGGCAACAGTTTGTGATTGTGGCAGATGTTATAGGATTTGGGTAGGCTTGTTGAAGAATGGATTTGTGATGAGGAGGGAGGGGTGATGGGGTTTGAATGAGTGGTGACGTGTTATTGAGGGAGCTGGAAATTGGTATGGTTTGTGCGTGACTGTTGAGAGAAACAGGAAGCAAAGAATTCAAAGAAAACAAGAAAAAGAAAAAGGATTTTTTTATTATTATTATTTGTAAGAATTGCGAAAAGAAAAGAAGATTGTAGAAAAAGGGAAAGAAATAGAATTGAAAGCAGCAAAGAAATTTGTTGCTTTTTTTATTTGAATTTGTAAAGAAAAATGAAAAGAAAAAGAAAGGAAATGTGTAGAAAGTGGAAAGAATTAAATGAAAGAACGGAAAATAAAATCATTGAAATTTGGAAAGTTATTTTTTTTCTTGATTTAGATTTTTTTCCTCTTGATTTAGAAGATTAACGTATCAATGTTTTAATACCCAATCTACCAATCAAGATTTTTTTTCCATATACGAAAGAAAATACAAGGAAAATAAAAATAAAACTAACACGAATTGGTAAATAAATTTTTTTTTGTTTTTTTAAGAAAAATAAGAAGAAAAAAATATAACCCGAAGGATTTACTGATAAAAATTATTCTAGTCCCCGGCAACGGCGCCAAAATTTGTTTGCGAACAAATTAAACAATTGAAAACAACTGTAAAATCCGTTCGGCTTTCCTAAACAAGGATTGTTGTAGAGGGTGTTGAACTCTAGGACCAAAAATATTTAAACTAGTAAATCCAATCAAGTTATTCCAGAATTTTGATTGGTTGAAAACACAGAAAATAACAGAAATTAAATAAAAAAGAGTTTTATATGGTTAAAGAAAGCAATTAGGGAGCAACAACATAAATTAGATTAATATTCATCAATAGCCAAACGAATTAATATAGATCTAATTCATGTTTCTGTCACAAACATGAATCAACGATAATTAGGTTTCTAGAAACAAATATGTGAATAACAACAAGTATAGCCTATGCAGGAGCTAAGCTCTTAAACAACCATAGGCTATCAGGACAGATTCACTAATTTATTTCTAAAACCCTAAATATTAGATCTAAATCTGATAAACGTTAGATCGAACTCGAATATACCCTGTGAAGGAGCATAGCTCTTAAACGACACAGAATATGAAGGTTCAGATCTAACCCTTGGTTCAGATCTAGATCTATATACGTGAAGTTCTAATCTCTTTGGCTATGTGATTCATATTGAATCTAATCTAAGCGTCATCCCCCTAATTAAAGGAGATTAGCTTGACATAGCTAGAAGAGAAGAGAAACAGAAAATAAACAACATAAATAAACTGAAATAAAAAGTAAAGAGAACAGAAGAAGAATGACTTTTTTCTAAGAGAAGGATTACATAATAAAACCTAATGTGTCTTTAAATGAATGAGATACAATGTATTTATAGTTGCATTGGCCAAGACAAAGAGGCTCATTACACAATATGGGACAAAAGATTTATCTTAAATAACACATAAGCCAGTGTGAACGCAACTGCAGAATGAGAGGCCTTGCAAATAAGCTAATGTGAACACATGCAGATAAAATAGGTTGCGGGCTTCAACTCCAATTGCTTTGAGAATGAATAAGAACTCCAAGTGATCATTATGGAAAAGCATTAAATCTTGACTTTAAAATATGCAGCAGAAGGTGACTGAACAACAACATTTCTTTAGGTCTTCAAGCATTAATTCAGCTCTAAAAATCAACACTCTTCTTGCACCAATTCTTCAAGCTTTTCAACAATTAAGTGCATTCATGTGACGGTCCGCCCCACACCAGCCGACATTTCGAATGAAAGTGCGCCATGCCAATGTCCAACTAGCACGGGACAGTCGTCAAAGAAAGGAAAGAAGGGGATTTGAATTAACAAGGAACCTATAGAATGTCTCACAGCGCATGGAATAAATATAATAATAACATACTTGACATAAAACAGACGAGACAGTGCATAAGCTGAGAACTAAACCATAATCATCATAGCAGCGGAAATTAAAAATATAGCTTATATTCCACATCATCATTATTACAACTTTTAAAACTGTCTCTAAAGCAAAATAAGAAAGGTACACTACTAATGCCCAAAGTAGTGACCAGCAGCGACACAGTGAGAATATATATATATATATATATATATATATCATACGTGGAAGCCTCCTGCTCGTCTCCGGATCAGCTACTCGTGCATAACCAGTTAACTTGTCTCTAGTATGCCCGTTTAAGAGCACCCAAAGTAATAAGAAGAGGCATAAAACTCTGGGTCAGACAAAAGTCTTGTATGAGCGATAAGCAACAAAACAGAACAATAACAGGTATATTAAACCATACTTGAACCTGGACTGCAACCAAAGAGTTAGCACAACAAGATGTACAATACTCTAAGGTGACACTAACATATGATGTAAAGATATGGGGGAGGGGTGTGCATGTCATAGTTGTATCAAACAATCAAGCATAGCAACCATCCTCGCATCTCTCACTCAGTGCGTAAAGCATACGATATCCACCGCTTTGATCACCCAAATCCTTGCTATGATCACTCTGCCCCATGGAGTCATGGCGACTCCACTGCACTGATCCATAGCCACTAGTCCTTGCTATGTCCACTCTATCCCATGAAGTTATGAAGACTCCACTGCACTGGCTCATAGCCATGCTACGATCACTGTGCCCCATGGAGTAATAACTACCCCACTGCACAGATCCGCAGCCTAACACTTGTCTTTCCGTGGTGAATCAAAGCTATGGATGTCGACAACTCCTTAGCACACATCCTGCAGCAAAGCTCAACTCATGAAGTTAACTCGTTGGTTCCCAACTGGATCTTGAGTTCTACTTCCTATCTAGACTACCATTTGCATCTCCGATTTTGGTCTTCTCCAGATCGGTTCGGTGGTCATAGCCACACCTTGGTTTGGTTTGAATATGTGTAGTGTTTTGGTCCACATTGGTTCGGTTCAGTCACCCCTGCTCGGTTCGGTTCGGCAAGCTTCAGCATCTGGCCATCAATACGGTTCGGTCAACTCCCTCCGGGTCGGGTCAGTTCGGCCGTGGTACTCCATCCGGGTTGGGTGCCCTCATCTGCAGGTTTCAATCGGGTTCCCTCCTCCGTCTCCGATCCGATCCGCAGCTTCTCGATCCGATCTCGTCTTAGTTCATTGTGGCCTTCCTTGTTGCCATGCTTTTCCTCTTGTGCTAGGTTCCGATCCGAATCGAATCCTCTTGCCCAATTCTCTTATCCGATCCGAGCCCCATATCCGACCCGATCCAATCCGAAACCCTGCACATTTCCAGCAACTTTTCCAGCGACTATTTTACGCCACATGATGGCGTTTTTGACCATTCCGACTCTTCTAATCAATCACAAAGCATACCATACAGTCATAGCAACATATAGAATTGATCACAAACACCAAAACAACAATTTGATATGTCAAAACGGATCAAACATACCCAAAATCCATGTTTACCCCTTAAGCAGGTTTAAGCAAATCTAATGATAAGATTTGCAAAACTTAACCAAATTAACCCAGACTTCCAACAGAGGTCTAAAATAGTGTTTAAGAATTTCTAAACATTTTTCCAGAATTTAATCATGTATAATTTTGTTAATTAACTCTAACCACCCCTAATTAGCCATAATTAGTGTAGAAACAATGTTAATCACTCACTTAGCCACAAATAAATTGCAGATATGAAAATATCTCTGATTTGGGTTGAATCTCTATGCAACACAGCAGCTCTATTCCCAATTTGATGCTAATTTTCCTTGATTAGATGTAGATTAGGCTAAAACTAGATTAAATGGTGATTAGAAGGTGATTTGGGTGTTGGAGCCCATTGTTAGGGTTGAAGAGAGGTAAATGGTAGCTAGAAAACTGGAATAGAATGAAAACCTAACTCATTTCAGCCTCCCCATAACCCTAATCCCGAAATGGGTTATGGGCACGTTTGCTAATTACCCTAATCAGCCCACTTAAGCAGTTTTTCACCTTCTAAACCTTGTTTCTGCCATACCTCCCAAACGGTGATTCCGTTTGGCTTATGTGACCACTCTACGGAAAGGTAAACCATCATCCGAATCTAATGGAAGTGATTTCAGGTCAAAACTCCTTACCAATCAAAAGTCATGGCCAAAACAAGATCATCTAGGGGCAAAACGGTCATTTAAAAATCGGCAAAAATCATGAACATGGTAATGACCCCTATAGTCGTCTCCCAAATTTACATGGCTATACGACTTCGCATGAGAAAGAAATAAAATTCTATGATCCCCTGATGCGTAGAATGCGGGTCATTACATTCTTCCCCACTTAAGAAATTTCGTCCTCGAAATTCCTTAACTAAGAAATAAGTAAAGGATCCCGCATACCTACCAACCATTCACAACAATCAAATAGACAAAACAACAACCAAGTCTATCCTAGCATGCGGAAAACTAAATTGCAATTAAAATCTTACCAGGCAAAGAGTTCTGGATATGTCTTCCTAATGCTCTCCTCTGTCTCCCAAGTACAGTCATTCTCATTCTCGCCTCACTGAACTTTGACTAGATTCACCGCTTTCCTTCGAAGTTGCTTCGTATCGTGTCCGATAATACAAATCCTCTTGCGGTTCCCAACAGTCTCGGATCTACTTCGGTATCATCCAACTGATCAGGTGAAATAGTCATATCAGGGTCGTGCACAAATTTCCTTAACTGGGAAATATGAAATACATTATGAACTCCTGCCATCTTCTATGGTAATTCAACTTTATATGTCAAATTCCCAACTTGCTTGAGGATTGGGAATGGACCAATAAATCTTGGTGCCAGCTTTCCTCTCCTTCCAAATTGAATAACATTCTTTAATGGAGAGATATTGACAAATACCAAGTCGCCATTGGAGAATTTCAGATCTCTTCTCCTCTTATCAGCATAACTTTTCTACCTATCTTGGGCAGCCTTCATTCGTTGTTGAATAACCTTGATCTTATCTAAGGTTTCTCTTATCACATCTGGCCCAAGCACAAACTTCATACCGGTTTCTAACAAACATGATGGTGAGTTGCACGGTCTTCCGTACAAAGCTTCAAATGGAGCCATACCAATACTGGATTGATAACTATTATTATATGCGAACTCCACTAGATGCAAATGGTCATCCCATGATCCAACAAAATCTAATATGCAAGCTCTCAAGAGATCTTCTAATACTCCATCCACCCTCTCTGTCTGACCGTCGGTTTGAGGATGGTATGCGGTACTGAGATGTAATTCTGATCCTATCGCCTCTTGTAAGCTCTTCCAAAATCCACTAGTAAACAACGGATCTCGATCACTCACAATGCCCTTGGGTATTCCATGAAATCTCACTACCCACTTCACATACAGTTCTGATAACTTAGCTGCTGTTCTATGCGACTTGATGGGTATAAACCTTGCACTCTTGGTCAATCGGTCCACAATCACCCAAATGCTATCATGGCCCGATCTAGTCCTTGGTAACCCATCAATGAAATCCATTGAGACTTGTTCCCATTTCCATTCGGGAATTTCTAATGGTTGCAACAAACCACTAGGCTTCTTCTGCTCGGCTTTAACTAACTGGCAATTCATGCACTTGGATATAAACTTTCCAACGTCTCTTTTTATCCCTTCCCAGTAGTAGGTCTGCTTCATGTCTCGATACATTTTATTACCACCGGGATGTATAGTCAGTTTTGAGTGATGACATTCTCTTAGCACTCCATCTCTCAATCCATTCACTTTGGGTACAACTAACTTTACATCCTTTCTAAGCCATCCATCTCGATCAAGCCCATACTTGTTCATCTCCTCGTCGACACCCATATTTAACTAGGAGACAATTTCCAATAGGTTAGGATCGTCCTTCTGACTGGAACCAATCCGCTCAATCAAAGTGGGTCTGATCGTCAAACTTGTTGATACTTCTGGATCCAATTCGCACTTTGGTCTGAAATCATACCCTGTGATATACTCCTGTTGTTTCCATTCAAGAAACATGGCCCCTAAACTGCCATGTCTTCTACTCAATGCATCAGCTACTGGATTGCCTTTTCCTAGTGTATATGCGATATCGAAATCATAGGAAGCTAAGAAATATAACCATCTTTGCTGTTGGAGATTTAGATCCTTTTGAGAGAAAAGATACTTTAATGATTTATGATTGGTAAACAACTCGAATCTTTCTCCCAAGAGATAATGTCTCCACATATTCAATGCGAACACGATCGCTGCCAATTCCAAATCATGGGTAGGATACCTTTTCTCATGCGGTTTCAGTTGCCGACTAGCATAAGCTACAACCCTACCTCCTTGCATCAATACAGCACCTAGTCTGGTACCACAGGCATCTGTGTATACCGTCATCTCTTCAATCCCTTTAGGAATGACTAACACTGGTGCACATGTCAACTTTCCCTTTAGACTCTTGAATGCATTCTCGCACTTTTCGTCCTGGACGAAAGCTTGATTCTTCTTGATCAACTGAGTCAACGGTGCTGCTATCTTGGAGAAGTCTTGGATAAACTTACGTTAATACCTAGCTAACCCCAAGAAACTTCTTATGTCTGTTGCATTCTTGGGCATAGACCAATCTTGTACCGTACCCACCTTCGCAGGGTCCACGGCAATACCATTCTCTAAAACAACATGGCCCAAGAATCTCACTTCCCTCCTCCAGAAGTGACACTTAGAAAACTTTGCTTTCAATTAGTGTTTTCTCAACACCTCCATCACTATCCTTAGATGTTCCTTGTGTTCTTCCTCCGTCCTCGAATAAACTAAGATATCGTCTACGAACAAAAGAACAAACTTATTCAATTGATCTCTGAATATCCTATTCATAAGATCCACAAAATATGCTGGTGCATTGGCCAACCCGAATGGCATGACCAACCACTCATAGAATCCAGACGGCGTTCGAAAGGTCATTTTAGCTATACTCTCAGCTTCCACCATAAGCTGATGAAAACCTATCGCGAGATCCAACTGGGAGAACACTCTCGCGCCACTCAACTGATCAAACAAATCATCTATCCGCGGTAGAGGATACTTATTTGTCCTCGTCACCTAATTCAACTCGCGGTAGTCCACACACAATTGAAGGGAACCATCTGCCTTGGTAGCAAACACAACTGGTCCTCCTTACTCAGAGACACTTCTTCTGATAAATCCTTTCTTCAAAAGATCGCTTACTTGCACCCCAATCTCTAGCTGCTCCCTTGGCGCCATACGACGAAGTGGCATCATTATAGGTTTGGCATCTTTCACTAAATCAATATAGAACTCAACCTCTAGGTGTGGTGGAAGTCCGGTCACTTCCTCGAAGACGTTCGGATACAGGCCAGCCACGGGCACATCTGACAACTCATCGTGTGGGATGTCGAAGGAATTTAGAAAATTAGCAATTACCCCATCACTAGGTAGACCACCAAACACTACCCTCCGCCCATCATCCGCTCTAACTGTCACCAAAAAGCCCTCACAGTCTACCACCACCCTATACCTTTGGAGCTAGTCGACTCCCAAAATAATGCCAAACCCAGTAAAGCCCAAAACAAAGCAATCACAAACAAACATGCATCCATGACTCGATAAGACCACATACTATCTCGGGTTCCAATCCCAACCTATCTACCAGGTCACTGGATATGAAGGAACGGGAAGCCCCAGTATCAAATAGTACCCGAACAAGAACATCATAAACAGAAAGCATACCTTGGATAACGGCATTCTTTCCTTTCTCTGCCGCAGTTGGGGCATTCGACGAAGAAGGAACAACATTAAGAGCATAAGATTTCAAAATATGCTTTTCTTTAGGGGGTTGCGGACACTTATCCTTGTGATGTTCCACTTGGCCACAGTTGAAGCACTTCCTGTCCGCTGGCTTTGCTCGACATTCTTTAGCATAATGGCCCTTCTTGCCACAGCTAAAGCATTCAACATCTTTCTTGTCTTTCTTTCTCTAACCATCCTTAGCTTGGTTTTGCTTCCTTTTATTTCAAGAATTATTCTTTCCTCCACCGCCTGCTTACGGTTTTGGCTCTCCTGTAGATACAACAGCGACTTCAGTCTTGGGCTTAGGATAAAGGCTCTCTGACCTCAATGAAAATGTATTTTGGGCGTGTACGTGCTAATACAGTACATAAGGATCATGTAATATGGTGTATAACACTCAAGTATGAAATGATAGCTAATCACAGATATAAGATAGTAAATGCAGTAAAAATAGAAAAATCACACCAGGGATTTATATACTGGTTCGGAGCACCGTCCTACGTCCAGTCCCAGACTTCCTTCTGGAATTTCACTAACAATCTCCTCACTTCACCCGGAGGAACAGGTATACAATACCCGAGCAACCGAACGGGATTTCACGCCTCTAATCACACGAGGACTTCAACACGTGCCTGATCATACACAGGACTTCAACTAATACAATGGTTTTGACTTCTACTTTGTGTTCTTGATTCACCACGGATAGTCAACAGTTTGAGTACAATCTTCCTATAATCTGATCCTCGAGTATATACTTTGAATGCGTAGATTTAAGGAAGTAGAATGCTTGTTGAATCAAATGATATTAAATTGATTCAAGGATTCAACAAGTATTTAAATTGGGAGAGCTTTTGTTTTGTAAAGAGTATGAAAATGCAATTCAGAAATTAGAGAGAATATAGAATGATTTCATGATTGTAAAACAAGTTTGAAGTTGTTTATATAATAAGAAAGGTAGTAATTCTTCATGAAGAGTTTTTATAAAAAGTTATGTCCATTTCCTTTGATTATTGAATAGAAATCTCTTCACAAATAGAAGCAACCTTTCAGAGAAAGCTTGATGTTTGAAAACGGTCGACAAGTCAAAAATCACCGGTCGACTGGTTGAAATCAATTAAAATTAAAATTTCCAGAAAAATAGGCATTATGTGTGAAAACACATTGACTGGTCGACTAGTGAGTTTCGACCGGTCGATTGGTTCTTTTTGGGCGGTCGACCGTTTTATTGTTATGGACCGGTGGACCTCGATCCACAGTCTAGATCACTATGCACTCTTTCCCGGTCGGAGCCTGGACCGTTTGGGCTTTTTCAATGACTTTTCAAATCCTCAAATATACAGATTTCAGCAATGAAGATATAAGCATTCGTGTTACACTTTGAGGATAGATTTTAACATATTTCTAACACGACTCAATGTATATATATATAAAACCTTATCTCTATGAAATGATCTTCATTACAACTTTATATATTGGCATCGATCATATTTCTCCCCCTTTGTCATCGATTAAAAAGAATAAATACCATAATAAACACAATAATTGAGAGTAGTAGAAAATACAAATAATTATAGCACCTTTAGGAGATATTGTGCTTTTTGATAAGCTAAGTTTTCAAAGATATTTAGAGATACCGAATAGCCTTCTTTTTGTTGTGATGTACCTTCGAAAAATATGACATATTTACTTTTGGTACCCACTTGCTTTGTTTGGATCCATGGGTAAGATGGAAGGTAACCATACCCAAGAGGGTTTAATGGAACCTTTAAAGATAAAATTTTCATTATTAACTACAGAATCAAAATAATCATCGATATATTTTTCTCTGTTTTTCCAACTTACAGGAACCCAAATACTTAAGTAATCTCTATTGATATTCCTTTTCATACTTCTAGATTTATTATAAATATCGCTAGTCATAGAAGTATTCGAATTTCTATAATAATTGGGTCTTGGATGTGTATTAGTACTAGCAGTGATATTCTTATTGTACATAAAACCATATCTAGTACTATTTCTACGATTGGTTCTATTATATCCTAAACCACTTTTGTCATGTAAATGTCGAGATCTAGATAAAAACATGTTTAAATCATTTTGACCTTTATTAAATATCGCGAACTTATTTGTACATTTATCGAATCTAATTCCGAAATCGCGAGTGACAAAAGAAATTTTGTTATTTTGAAAATTATCAATTTCCTTATTTAATTCAGAGTTCTTCCTTTTTAAAACATTCTCAGTTTTGAGACCACAAATTTGAGATCCTGAATTAATTAAAGAAGATTGTAATTTTTCAAAATTTTCTTTTATGTCAGAAATTTTATTTTGCAAAATATTATAATTCACCTTTGAAAACTCACATTCTTTAAATAATTCTAGATTCTTTTCAATTAAAGCTCCATTCTCTTTTTCAAGAGACGAAATTAAAGAACTAGAATTATTTAAAGAATCTTCTAATGATTTATTTCTATTTTGCAAAAGATCGATTTCCTTTGAAAAAATATTGTTTTTATTTTCTAGTTGCTCATTTTCTTTTTAAAGGAAATCTTTTTGAGAAATAAGCTTTTCTAAGGTATTTTCAAAACATTTGTCTTTTTTTACTAAAAAATTGTTTTCTTCTTTTAATTTGGAATTTTCTTGCTCACAGTTTTTTGATTTAGCTATAATGACTGTATTGAGTTTACTCAAAGTTTTAAAATCTTTCAATAATTTTTCATGGTCTAACAAAAGATCTTTATATAATGAATCTATACATACCGATTGCGATCTGACTTTAGCCATGAGACATTTGCTTCCTTGCTCTCCTGATTCAACTTTGTTATTCTTCCACTTTCTAATACCTTGACTAGATTTATTTACTGCCATTTGTTCTAGGATGTTGTTACGATCTCTAGAACACCAGGCTCTGATACCAAATGAAAATGTAGTGTGGGCGTGTACGTGCTAATACAGTACACAAGGATTGTGTAACATGGTGTATAACACTCAAGTATGAAATGATAGCTAAGCATAGATATACGATAGTAAATGCAGTAAAAATAGAAAAATCACACCAGGGATTTTTATACTGGTTCGGAGCACCGTCCTACGTCCAGTCCCAGACTTCCTTCTGGAATTTCACTAACAATCTCCTCACTTCACCCAGAGGAACATGTATACTACACCCGAACAGCCGAACGGGATTTCACGCCTCTAATCACATGAGGACTTCAACACGTGCCTGATCACACACAGGACTTCAACTAATACAATGGTTTTGACTTCTACTTTGTGTTCTTGATTCAACACAGATAGTCAACAGTTTGAATACAATCTTCCTATAATATGATCCTCGAGTATATACTTTGAATGCATAGATTTAAGGATGTAGAATGCTTGTTGAATCAAATGATATTAAATTGATTCAAGGATTCAACAAGTATTTAAATTTGGAGAGTTTTCTTTTGCAAAGAGTATGAAAATGCAATTCAGAAATTAGAGAGGATATAGAATGATTTTGTGATTGTAAAACAAGTTTGAAGTTGTTTATATAATAGTAGAAAGGTAGTAATTCTTCATGAAGTGTTTTTATAAAAAGTTATGTCCATTTCCTTTGATTATTGAATAGAAATCTCTTCACAAATAGAAGCAACCGTTCAGAAAAAGCTTGTTGTTTGAAAACGGTCGACAGGTCAAAAATCACTGGTCGACTGGTTGAATTTAATTAAAATTAAAATTTCTACAAAAATAGCCGTTATGTGCAAAAACACATTGACCGATCGACTGGTGAGTTTCGACCGATCGACCGGTTGAACTGAGAAATGTTTATTTCGAAACAGAAACATGAACGGTCGACTGGTGGTATTTTACCGGTCTACTGGTTCTTTTTGGGCGGTCGATCGTTTTATTGCTGTGGACCAGAGGACCTCGGTCCACAGTCTAGATCACTCTGCACTCTTTCCCGATCGGAGCCTGGACCGATTGGGCTTTTTCTGTGACTTTTCAAATCCTCAAATATACAGATTTCAGCAACGAAGATATGAGCATTCGTGTTATACTTTGAGGATAGATTTTAACATATTTCTAACATGACTCAATGTGTATATATATAACCTTATCTCTATGAAATGATCTTCATTGCAACTTTATATGTTGGCATCGATCAAAATCTTGTTCTCAACACTCAATGCTTTCCCAACAATCGATTCAAAAGTCTCATCAATATGGTTTATGAGCCTTTCTCCCAAATAGTGATCTAAACCAATTATGAACTTCTCATTCTTCTTCTCGGGAGTGTCAATAAGGGATAATCCATATTTCGATAAAGTATCGAACTCTGCAATATACTCCGAGACCGCCCTACCATTCTGTTTAAGCTCCAAAAACTTCCAGAACAATTCTGATTTTTGAGCAATTGGGATAAACTTATCACTGAATTGGGCCTTAAACTGATCCCTTGTAACCTGATCTTTTAGAGTAGTTGCCTTAATAGCATTCCACCATTTCATCGCCCGTCCTTGTAGCTGACGGGATGCTATCTTTCTCTTTGTCGCATCCTCGATACCCAAATCTTCGAAGATGCGCTCACAGCTATCAAGCCAATCCTGAACTTTTGTAGCCGACTTCGTTCCGTGGAACGGCTTCCCACCAAGACTAATGTAATCCTTGCATAGCTTGGCGAAATCGGCCTTAGGCTCCTGCACCGCTGCACCACCACCATTTGCAACATTAGGGGCTGCCCTCTGAACATCCCTAAGCATCTCCCTCATGAGGTCAGTTAACATCATCCTCATATCAGAAACATTCCCATTATTAGCTCCTCTACCAGTACCCCTCATGTACCACCTCTTCAGTGGTGTCAGTGCAGTGCAACTCCATCCTTAAATATAATAATAGTATATATATAGCTTTTGAAAACAAAAATATCACAAATATGCGCTCTCATATACATATACTATCACTCCTTAGGTTAACTACGCAACCTAGAGCTCTGATACCAAATGTGACGGCCCGCCCCGCACCAGCCGACATTTCCAATGAAAGTGCATTGTGCCAATGTCCAACCAGCACGGGATGGTCATCAAAGAAAGGAAAGAAGGGGATTTCAATTAACAAGGAAACTGTAGAATGTCTCACAGCGCATGGAATAAAATATAATAATAACATACTTGACATAAAACAGACGAGACAGTGCATAAGCTGAGAACTAAACCATAATCATCATAGCAGCGGAAATAAAAAATACAGCTTATGTTCCACATCATCATTATTACAACTTTTAAAATTGTCTCTAAAGCAAAATAAGAAAGGTACACTAGTAATGCCCAAAGTAGTGACCAGCAACGACACAGGGAGAATATATATATAAATATCATACGTGGGAGCCTCCTGCTCGTCTCCAGATCAGCAACTCGTGCATAACCAGCTAACCTGTCTCTAATCTGCCCGTTTAAGAGCACTCAGAGTAATAAGAAGAGACATAAAACTCTGGGTCAGACAAAAGTATGGAATGAGCGATAAGCAGCAAAACAGAACAATAACAGGTATACTAAATTATACCTGAACTTGGACCTGCAACCAAAGTGTTAGCACAACAAGATGTACAATACTCTAAGGTGACACTAACATATGGTGTAAAGATACGGGGGAGGGGTGTGCATGTTATAGTGGTGTCAAACAATCAAGCATAGCAACCACCCTCCCATCTCTCACTCAGTGCGTAAAGCATACGATATCCACCGCTTTGATCACCCAAATCCTTGCTATGATCACTCTTCCCCATGGAGTCATGGCGACTCAGCTGCACTGATCAATAGCCACTAGTCCTTGCTATGTACACTCTGGCCCATGAAGTTATGAAGACTCTATTGCACTGGCTCATAGCGATGCTACGATCACTCTGCCCCATGGAGTAGTAACTACCCCACTCCACTCATCCACAGCCTAACACTTGTCTTTCCGTGGTGAATCAAAGCTATGGACGTCGACAACTCCTTAGCACACGTCCCGCAGCAAAGCCCAACTCATGAAGTTAACTCGTTGGTTCCCAACTGGATCCTAAGTTCTACTTCCGATCTAGACTACCTTGTGCATCTCGGGTTTTGGTCTTCTCCGGATCGGTTCGGTGGTCATAGCCATGCCTTAGTTTGGTTTGAATATGCATAGTGTTCTGGTCCTCATTGGTTCGGTTCAGTCACCCCTGCTCGGTTCGGTTTGGCAAGCTTCAGCTCCTAGCCATCAATCTGGTTCGGTCAACTCCCTCTGGGTTGGTTCGGTCGTGGTACTCCATCCGGGTCGGGTGCCCTCATCCGCAGGTTTCGATCTAGTTCCCTCCTCCGTCTTCGATCCAATCCGATCCGCAGCTTCCCGATCCGATCCCGTCTTAGTTCATTGTGGCCTTCCTTGTTGCCATGCTTTTCCTCTTGTGTTAGGTTCCGATCCGAATCAAATCCTCTTGCCCAGTTCTCCTATCCGATCGGAGCCCCATATCCGACCCGATCTGATCCGAAACCCTGCACATTTCCTGCAACTTTTCCAGCGACTATTTTACGCCACATGACGGTGTTTTCGACCATTTAACTCTACTAATCAATCACAAAGCATACCATACAGTCATAGCAACATATAGAATTGACCACAAACAACAAAGCAACAATTTGATATGTCAAAACGGATCAAACATACCCAAAACCCATGTTTTCACTTTGAGCATGTTTAAGAAAATCTAATGATAGGATTAGCAAACTTAACCAAATTAACCCAAACTTCCAACAGAGGTCTAAAACAGTGTTTAAGAATTTCTAAACATTTTTCCATAAATTAATCATTTATAATTTTGTTAATTAACACTAACCACCCCTAATTAGCCATAATTAATGTAGAAACAATGTTAATCACTCACCTTAGCCACAAATAAATCTCAGATCTGAAAATATCTCTGATTTAGGTTGAATCTCTATGTAACAGAGCAGCTCTATTCCCAATTTGATGCTAATTTTCCTTGATTAGATGTAGATTAGGCTAAAACTTGATTAAATGGTGATTTGAAGGTGATTTGGGTGTTGGAGGCCATTGTTAGGGTTGAAGAGAGGTAGAGTTCGAGTTTGCATGAATTGGACTTCGTATGAAGAAGTTATGGCCATCGGAAGTTTCAGAAAATTCAAAATTCAGAGTCAGATGGGCTAGGCGGGAAAATTCCCGCCAGGGCCAGGTCGACCATAGGGTCGACCTGCCCCCCCCCCCCCCCCCCCCCCCCCGAGGCAGATTTAATTGATGACCTGTCTGTGACTGTATGCTGACTCATTAGGGTTTCTGATCTGCTCTGGTTGGCTGGGATTAATTCTGGGTTGATCGGATGGCCTAAACTAATCCTAAACTCTATAAAAACACCTATAGACTCAAACCCTAAAATCAAATTAAAATTAGATCAATGGCCGTCATGTTGTCACTCCAAACCCTAGAGTAGCCGCCACCAATTAGAAGCAAAGTAAAGCAACTCAATTCAAATCAAGCCTAAAACTACAACAACGAAATTGCCTACATCAAGGAAACACTAATCAATTACAGAATTCAGAACCCAGAACTCAAGACCTTCTTTTTCTGTGAGTTCTAGTCACTTTTAGGTTTAAATAAATAAAAGTGAATCGTGGTAGACTATGATTTGGGTATATGTTGTTTGTAGTTATGCAAGTTTATTATTATTGTTGATCATGAAATTATGTAAGTTATTGTGTAATGAATTCATGGATCTATGCAAGTTGTTACTATGAACCTATGCAAGTTGTTATCCTGAATCTATGTAAATTGTTATGAGATCATGCAAGTCACCTATACAAGTTATTATTCATGAACCTATGCAAGTTATTATTCATGAAACTATGCAAGTTGTTATGTTATGCAAGTTGTTAAACATGTTGTAAATCATGAATCTATGTGAGTTGTTAATTATGTTGTTAATTCATGAACCCATACAAGTTACCTATGCAAGTTGTTATGTTGTGAATCATGAACCTATGTTAGTTGTTAATTATATTGTTAATTAATGAACCTATACAAGTTGTTATGTTGCAAAATCATGAATCTATACAAGTTGTTAATTATGTGGTGAATCATAATTATATGTGAAGTTATCATGTCATTTTCCCTAGTTGTCATGCTTATGCCAAAATTGTACTGAAAACTATAACCTTGCCATTCCCTTTATTTTATTGTTATGGCGAGACAACTTTGTAGCCTCGATGACACCAAAAACGCAAACGGTTACGAAACGGGGAAAAAGGGGAATTTGTAATAGGCATAGTGATTATGTAAATTGGACACATGATTTTATTAGGGAAACATATAAATAATTACCTATTATGAAATGGGTAAAAATGGTATAATTTGAATATGACCATTTATGGATATGAAATTCAATTTGTTAATAAAATAGGTAATGACACCTATAAAAAGGAAAGGATTAATTAATTAACTTAATTAATCAAAAGAGGAATGTTTAAGCAATTAAAGTCTGAAGATTTAATATTGAGAATTTGCATAAATGCCTTAAATAGCATAAAATAAATTTGTGATGAAATTGGTATGATTTTACATACCATAAATAGATGGATATAATTGAGTCAATTATGGCCACGGTTAAATTTGGAATTGATTGATAATTTGAATAGGGAAATTAATTCAAATTGGGGAATGATTAATTAGGAGTAATTAATCGTCTAAGATGCGAGGTTAGGCTCTTTTGTGGTGTAAGACTGCCCGGACCCGCCCGGCAAATCCAGCTGCCACAAATGCCAGTCTAATGTGGGAGGTCTTAGGCATAAATTAAATGCGTAACAGTTGTAAAGACACGAGGTTAGACTCGTTTGTGGTGTAAGACTGCCCGGACCCGCCCGGCAAATCCAGCTGCCACAAATGCCAGTCTAATGTGAGAGGTCTTTATGAGGTTACGGTCTTAATGAATTAAGAAACACTTAACCAGATAAGCATGTAGTGGGACATGAGGGGTTAAGTGGGTGCCTTGGGTGGCATGTGAAATACGATTAGGTGTCCCAATAATTAATTAATGCGGATTAAAGACTACTTAACCTAACTTAATACATATGGACTGTATGATGATAGACATAAGTTAGGGTTAAGTAAAACGAGTTGGATTGTGGGTGGGTTAAGTACAACTGATAGGTAGGTGGGTAATATTAATATATATAGGCCCACCAACTTAACCATTAAATAAATAGAATTAAATCAGTGGGAGGGTTAAGTATAACTGAAGGGTAGATGGGTAATATTAATATATATAGGCCCACAAACTTAACCGGATAAAAAGGGTTATGTAATTAAAGACACCAAATGGTATACATAACCAGGGGAAAAATAATAAAGTTATGTATTAAAGACACCCTTAGGGGTACGCATAACTAATGGGAATAGATAGTGTTATGTATTAAAGACACCTATAGGTAAGCATAACCGATAGGTAGATTAAGGGTTATGTATTAAAGACACCTATAGGTACGCATAACTGATTGAGGGCTATGTAATTAAAGACACCTTAGGGTATACATAGTCAGTAGAAAACCTAGTGGGGATACAAGACATAGGGGAGAGCTTGTATCATGTTGTGTGGGACCCATTTCAGTCAGTAACCCGGAGGGGTATCAAAGTAAAGAACTCCGTACTAGGCGGGGAAGGGGCACGCTTACTGATTGATTGTAAGAGATCCAAAACGAGACGGATGGTGTGGGCGGCGCAAACCGACCGGGGACATGTGCGTGCATGGGCCGGGCAGAGGGGGACAAGACGACCGTGACACCAGTAGGTATAACTGTGCACACCTTGAGTTGCCACTTTAGGGAAGTGATACCCCCTAATTGTGGGACCAGCACAGGGTATCTACAGAATAGGGAGCCGATCAATTAGGGTAGTGGTTAGGGTATACCCGGACGTATGCCCTAAGTCTACCAATTTATAGTAGGAAGGTAGTGGGTACGACTAGTTGAGATAGGAGCATGCGGCACCTATGACAGCGCTAGGAATACACGAAACTACCACCATCGTTATCATTAGGGGAAGGGATCATTCCATCTTGATTTGACTAGTAATAGTGCAGAGTTGTTTGTAGTGAAGCATATATCTTACCTTATTTGTCCTGTCATACCTGCCATCTGTATCGTGAATCCTCTTATCCACTTTGTATGCTAGTCATGTTTACCTTTATTTATTTACTGGCTAAAAGTTACTGGACTCACCAGACGCATGTCTGACCTTGTTTGTTTCGCCTCTTTTCTTCCGTTCCCCCCTCCAGGTCCTCAGGGAGGAAACACCCAAGTTTAGTCAGGATTTGGATATCATCTTCTAGGAGCTACTTCTGAAGTATGGCTCGAGTCTCTGTCTCTTATATGGCTTGCTCTTTAAAATGGGGAATGATGTTGTTCTTTTAAATACTTATGTACTCTGATGATGTAAGACAGAAGTGTTTTAATGGTTTTATGACTCATGGTATTATGTAACAAAGTATTTTGGTGATTTAATAAAGTTGTTTAATTTCTACTGCAAATTTTTTATATCTGTCTTGTGATATTCTATGTCTGTTTACCAAAAACGCTCCACTGAAGTTAAGGCATTCCCTTTGTGAGTGACCTTAACGGAGGTGGGGTGTTACAATTTGCGAACAAATTAAACAATTTTAAACAACTGTAAAATTCGTTCGGCTTTTCTAAACAACAAGGATTGTTGTAGAGGGTGTCGAACTCTGGGACCAAAAATATTTTAATTAATAAATCCAATCAAGTTATTCCAAGATTTTGATTGATTGAAAACACAGAAAATAACAGCAATTAAATAAAAAGAGAGATTTGTATAATAAGAGAAAGCAATTAGGGGATAATGACATAGATTGGATTCATACTCATCAATAGCCAACAAATAAATACAGACCTAATTCATGTTTCTGTCACACACATGAATCAACGATAATTAGGTTCTTAGAAACAAATAAGTAAATAACAACAAGCATAGCCTATGCACGAGCTGAGCTCTTAAACAACCATAGACTATCAGGACAGATTCACTAATTAATTTCTAAAACCCTAAAATTAGATCTAAATCTGATAATTGTTAGATCAAGCATGAATATATCCTGTGAAGGAGCATAGCTCTTAAACGACACAGAATATGAAGGTTCAGATCTAACCCTTGATTCAAATCCAGATCTACATGTATAAAGTCCTCATCTATTGGCTATGTGATTCATATTGAATCATATCTATTAGCGTCATCACCCCCCAATCAAAGGGGATTAGCTAGACATAGCTAAAGAAGAAGAAAAAAAGAAAATAACAGACATAAATAAAATAAAACTAAAACTAAATAGAACAGGGGAAGAAGAATGATTTTATTCCAAGAAGAGAATTACAGAATAAAACCTAATGTTTTTACAATGAATGAGATAAAGTGTATTTATAGCTGATATGACAAAGGCTACTTGGAAAATTCCATAATGTGGGACAAATCCCCTTTTCCAAACTATAAAACATAAACTAAATAGCTTAATGTGAACGCGTGCAGCGCATGAATGAGAAGCCTTGCAAATAACTTAGCCCAATTAGCAACTAGACCAATGTGAATGCATGCAGATGTCATGGAATATAGGTTGCGGGCTTCAACTCCAATTGCCTTGAGAATGAATAACAACTCCAAGTGATCACTATGGAAAAGCATTGAATCTTGTCTTTAAAATACGCAGTAGAAGGTGATTGAATAACAACATTTCTTCAGGTCTTCAAGCTTTAATCCAGCTCTAAAATTCAACACTCTTCTTGCACAAATTCTTCAAGCCTTTCAACAATTAAATGCATTAATCCATTCATCTCTAATAATCTTTAAACACAGCTATAAATGCACAGTATCAATTATTTAAAAGATAAAATAAGATAAATATGCGGATAAAATATACACATTTACGTGTATATCAAATACCCCCACACTTATCTTTTTATTCGTCCTCGAATAAACTAAACTAAGATATGTCACACTTTCTTAGGAAACACGATTGCATTTAGCATATTCAAATAGCCGTTAAACCCCTAGGTGTCCTTAATAGGATGAGTGTTGTCTCGTGAGGGTTTTCAGCGGATACTACCCACAAAATCCAAAGCGTCTTATGTACGCAGATTAATCAAACAATATATTTAAGGTCTTTCACATTCCAAGGATTTCGCCTAACTTCAACAATAATGGTTTAGCCCCAAATTGTCCATCCCATAATTGGTGCAAAAATGAATAAAAAATTTCAAGCTGAATCGTAATTCCTTGATAACACTGTAATTGTCTTGAAGGTTAAGAGCGTGGTGTCAACCAAAGTTCTACACATTGACAATGTGCACCCAATCATTTTTTTTTGAATAATTTTGCACTAGTGTAACTATAATGTATTGGATGTGAGTTATGCATAGATGAAGGAGAATTTTGTAAGTTCTAAAAATATTATAGATAAGAGGGCAAGTGTATTAGTTGAATTTCAAGCTACAAAAGATAAAGTAATACTAAGGCACATATGGACGTTTTGTTTCCTTTCATCTCCTCAACTACAATCCTTGCTTCTAAGTACGGTATGATGGATGTGGATGAAATGGAAATGGATGCTTCATAGTCAAGAATGATAAATGACTATTTTATTATGAGAGACTCTCTCTTTATTTCTTTTTTTTTCTTTTGTTTTTTTTTCTTTCTTTCTTTTTTTTCCTTTTTGCTCGATGAATGATGAGTGGAAATGGAATGATAACGTATATTCTTTCATTTGATTCCTCCTCTACTAAGCGAATCATAACCAACACTTCATGAAAGGAAAGTTTTGTGCCCTAGTTACTTTACTTCTATAACTCTAATTCAACACACAAGTCTGGATTGATGTTATACAAAAAGCTAAAAGGAATGATAAACAAAGTTTCGTAAGATAGATAACCCATATAAAATAAGATGTGGTATATGGTTATTCTACTTAAAACAAGTACGGAGTGGGTAATGTAATATTGGTATAAAAAGTGACGTTTCTGAACCTTTGAAAATAAATCAGTACAAGGTTCTTAAGTATACCAATATAAGAAAAACTTGTCGAAACATGGATGTAATTCGACTAAACTTGGGTTTGAATAATGTAGGGTATCAAAGAAGAACGCTACAATGAGTCATTTCTCCTTAATTGGGCCAAGTGGATTTTAGAACTTACGATTTTGAAAATTTGAGTGGAAAAGAAAATATTATGCATGAAAACGAACTCAGAAAATCCAACAAATGTAGGTGCAAAATCATTTTTATTTCATGATTTTTTTTTGATTATTTTTACTTGCACATTCTAACATGTATAACAAGGGTTGACACACTTACTCCAGAACACGACTAACGTCTGCACAATCTCAAGCTGGCATCTTAAAAAGACACAATACGACTCAATGAATAAATAATGTTCATTCCCATCACCCAACAATTCAACTTATCAAGCAAGAAGCAAGGTTTTATTTATGAATTTAAGTTCGTCCTTGTTCAATGAATGACCTAGTTCATAAAATTTGATTGCTAATGTAATGTAAATTCCACCCCACAGTTGAGTGTGACTGTGTCCTCACATTCGTTAATCAGACAGATCTTAGTGAAAGGGAAATAAAATAAGAGGGTCAGCACGGCTTACCGGATGTGTGTGCAGAAAATACGCAGTCATCGAATAGATGTACCGGTCCACAATGGACCAATGGATCAGCCTCATTAAGAATATGAGACACAGCTTCAGCATAGAAAACCAAATCATAAAGGATTTTGTATTACGTGTCATATTTGGAAAAACAAAATTCGTTTTTTCAAAAATTTGAGTTGCTAATGTTAAAGTTTTGAGCTTACAATTGATCCTAAAGTCGAATTGAATTTATGTAGCAACCAAAGAGAGGTCATCGAGATGGGGTTCAGTAAAAGTTCCAAAAACAAAGTTTGATTTGCTCAGATGATGTATAAATTGAGAGATGTGTGCAGCATTCTCACCCCCACACTTGTTTTAAGAAATATTGTTCAGTTTTGCTTTGGCATTTGAAATGTTGTTGACTAAAGGTTCATTCGTAAACCTAATGTTAAATCCAAACAAATGAATTTTCAGTGAATTTCGAAATCGTGTTTTCTCAAAAATATTATTACTCCAAAAAGAGTTCATATACTACAGAAATTTATCATTGAAAAACAAGTGATCAAAGTGAGATTCAGTTGAAACGATCAAGTCATAAGGGGTTTCAACAGTTTCAGAAAAATTGTCATTGTGTCCAACCTCAAGAATTTCAAAGTTTTCAAATGTTTCAGTTTCAATTTCAGTCCCAACAACATTATCGTCAATCGATTCAAGAAGTTTTCGCTCATCAAAGTCATCCTCACCTAAACAGTTGTTACCCACATCGTCATTTCTTTCAAGTTGACAATCTAAAGTTGCTAAATTTTCAAAATTTTCATAATTTAAGAGAGGAAGACTAGATCGAAGGTTGATGTCTTTGTTTTCAAGAGAATTTAAATTCAAATCAATTACCGAGATTTCAACAACTTCATTAAGATTTTCATCAATTTCAAAAGTTGTTAGTTGACAATTTTCGATTTCAGTAAGAGTTGAATTTTCAGAAGAAGCATCAGTTTGAGTTTGAAATTCAGTTTCACAGAAATCGGTGTTTTGAGCCCGAGATTTTTCAAAATTTTCGTTTTCCTCGATAATCATATCATCAGAATCATTAATAATCGTTATATAATACTGTGACGAAGTTAATGGATGATTATTTGTTTCAAAAGAAGCATTGGTAGAAACCTGTTTATTACTAGATTGGGATTTATAGTTGTTGAACAAGCTTGCAACTTTAGTTTGAAGAAGAGAAATTTGATAAACAATCCTATAAGAAACTTGTTTGCTATCGTCCATTTTTTGAGCTAGTTCTTCGATATAAGCCAAGCCAAGTTTCATAGAATCCTCAAAGTCATCAACGTCATCAATTCCCTCAAGTAACAATTTATCTAGATTTATACAAAATTCAATAGTGTATTGAGCCAATTGTTCAATGATACGCATTTTTTCGATATCTTTATTTTAAGAAGCTTGTTGTCCATTTAAAGTTTGCGCCCATTCCCTGATTTCCTTACGACAAATCCAAATTTCCTACATTAATTGGTCAATTTCACTCAGGCTTTCTTCAATAAAATTGGTAGACACACCAGACTTCAAAATGTTGTTTATTAGATTCGTCGTTTCTATGTGTTCCTCACTGGTTGACCTTAAAAATTCATCAATCTCATCTCTCAGAAGTCGTCCATTATTTATTTTCCACCACCAACATCGCCAAAAATTAAGCTTGTTTGCAACACATTTTTGCAAACTTATACGTTGAGCCGTATTATGAAAATCATTTTGGTTTTCAGAATTTTTGTTGAAACCCATGTTGAAGTTGCTTTGATTTTCAGCATTTTCCTTAGTCATTTGCGCTAACAGTCGTCTTGCTTCAGATAAATTCTCATTAATCATAGAAAGGCAATTTTCATATTGGGGTACAATCGTTTGATGAGATTGGTGGGAATTATTCGAACAGTTTTCTGCTTGAAACTCATTCTGATTTGAATCGAAACCAAAATCATTTAAATTTTAAAAAGAATTGCAATTTTTGTTGTACATGGGGCAAACACTCATGTACAAGAAGAAGAGAGTTTTTCATTGAAAAACCAGTTGCAAAAGTTGCAGCTCTAAAGAAGCTCTTAAAAAATATGTTAAAATTAACAACTTCGGATTATATAAACACAAGTCTGGGCCAGGTTCGGACAGGGATTATCAGTGTGCCACGAATCACCATAGAAACACAACTGAAGGTTTAAGAACCTGTTTGAGTTCGAGACTCTACCGTTCCTTAGATACCTCAGAGAGTATCAGTCCTAATTGTCAATTTAACAAATATTTTGTCCTATGAACTTTTGGGAATCTTCGATTCGATTTCAAAAATAAACTTTTCAATTAATCCCACGTTCGTTTTAAAATTTTAAACCAGACATCAACAGGCAAAATATTCAATCATAGAACAAACACAGAATAATAAATTGCAGAAATAAAAAATTTACAAGCAAGCCGCGGCACCTGTAGAAATTTTTTACATGCAATTTCTATATATTTTCTTTGTAGCAGAGCACCTGTAGGGTTTAGAAAATTTTACAGTGATCAGCAGTCCGTCCAGTGCAATTGAGTCGCGCTAGTGTGTTCACACCCCACTTGGTGTGCAACCGCTCCAACCAAATATGTTTCTGCAAATCGATTTGACCGCTGAAATTCTTGGTTGATGCTTGAATTCTCTGTCCTCTTTGGCCTTTGATTTTTTTTTCGTCGAGTGAAAATTTTGTTTTTTTTAAGAGAGGGAAAATAAAAATAAAAATAAAAAGAGGGGATGATAAAGCGAAAGGAGAAAGTAAGCTAAAATAAAAGTCAAAGGAAAATCAAATTAAAGAGAATTCTTTTTTTAATATAAATAAAACAAAACCCAAGGCAATAACTAAACGCAAAATACACACTAAAAGAAAACAAATGAACTAAACAAAGTGCACAAATACCAAACTAAAATGCAAAGTGAATCAAAGCGGCCATACTTAAATCACAACAAACTCCAAAAAAAAAATTGAAACAATTAAACTAAACCCACAACCCACTAGTTAACCAAAGCCCGACCCACTCACAAACCCATCTTTTAAATGACCCAAACTTGTTTACTTGCTTCCAGATAATTCGTGCTCTCTCATCTCTGTTAAAATCAAAACCGAAATTACAAAAACAACCGATTTTTTAAACTCCAAGCTCCAATAAACCGATCCAAAGAAGGCCTCAAATCCCTTTTCTAATTCAATTAGGTTGTTCGAATTTGGGGTGGTGGATTTCGACGAGTTCTATTCAGTTTCAGAGTGATTTTTTGAATCGGAAGTTGATCCGATTTGCTGGAATCAAGTTTGGCAGTTCTGGTTTGTAGATCGGTGTTGACTTTGGTGCGTGATGCGATTCGGGGGGGGGGGTCACGGTTCGGTTTAGTGGGTTCTGGAATTGTTTGAAGCTTGAATGGGTTTTCCAATTTTGGGATTTCGAAATCGAATTCAGGTCTGCGAGTTGCGTGGGTTCGTTTTGAATTGATGGTTGGGGTTTCAGATTGTGTACTTGCGGTGGTTTGGTAGTGATATTTTGTGGCTTTGGAATTTGATAAGGGCGCTGTGAAGATGATGTCTCTTGTTGGCGGAAGTCTGATGTGGTGATTATGGCGATGCCGGTGACTGATTGGTGGATTCAAGAGAGATTGATCTGAGTATGTGGTCTGTTTGAGGTAAGCTGGGAGGGTAATGTGTTGGGTGACAGTCGATCTGTGGTGATGGTGTAAATGATTTGCGAAGTACGAATGAGTTCAGGGTTGGTGAATGGGGTGCTGTTTTGGTTAGTGGATGGTGCTTTGAAGAGGGGAACAACAGTGATTGCTTAAGGTGAATTGAATGTGTAATTTTGGAGTGATGGTTTGATTTGGTATGTGTGATGAGGTAGAGAGGGACTGCGTTGATCACAACGTGGTGATTGGTATCAGGGTCAAATGGTTTTGTAGTGTGTGGTGAAGATGAGTCAACGGTGGTGGTTTGTGGGTCTGTGTTGATAGAATGGGAATGTTTGTAAGAGCTTGACAGTGGTAGCTTGAGGTGGTGACAGGTTTCGGAGATGCACAATGTTTTGTGGTAGTGATGTTGTTCTTTGATTATGTAAGGGCGTGACAGTGGAGATTTGTGGGATGGTTGCGGATTTTCTAGTGGAGGCTGATGTACTGAAAATGGTTGAAGGGGAAGAGGAATTGGACGTGTGATGAGAAGTCTGAATAAATAGAAGAATTAAAGAAATTGTAGAAGTTTTTTTTATTTATAGAAAGAAATCAAATTGTAAAAGAAAGATAATGAGGAAAAGAAAGAAAAGAAATCTAAAAAAAATGCAAGTTTTTTTTTCTATCACTTAATCAGCGGTACCAAATCAAAAACTAACCAAGAGATATTTTTTTCTATATATGAAAACAAAACAAAAGAAATAAGATAAAAATATTTTTGTGCTTTTTTTAAAATAATGAAATAAAATAAAACTATAACCCGATGGATTTAAAAATAAAAATTATTTTGGTCCCCGGTAATGGCGCCAAAATTTGTTTGCGAACAAATTAAACAATTGTAAACAACTGTAAAATTCGTTCGGCTTTCCTAAACAACAAGGATTGTTGTAGAGGGTGTCGAACTCTGGGACCAAAAATATTTTAATTAATAAATCCAATCAAGTTATTCCAAGATTTTGATTGATTGAAAACACAGAAAATAACAACAATTAAATAAAAAGAGAGATTTGTATAATAAGAGAAAGCAATTAGGGGATAATGACATAGATTGGATTCATACTCATCAATAGCCAACAAATAAATATAGATCTAATTCATGTTTCTGTCACACACATGTATCAACGATAATTAGGTTTTTATAAACAAATAAGTAAATAACAACAAGCATAGCCTATGCACGAGCTGAGCTCTTAAACAACCGTAGACTATCAGGACAAATTCACTAATTAATTTCTAAAACCCTAAAATTAGATCTAAATCTGATAATTGTAAGATCAAAAACGAATATACCCTGTGAAGGAGCATAGCTCTTAAACGACACAGAATATGAAGGTTCAGATCTAACCCTTGATTCAATTCCAGATCTACATGTATAAAGTCCTCATCTATTGGCTATGTGATTCATATTGAAACATTTCTATTAGCGTCATCACCCCCCAATCAAAGGGGATTAGCTAGACATAGCTAAAGAAGAAGAGAAAAAGAAAATAAAAGACATAAATAAAATAAAACTAAAACTAAATAGAACAGGGGAAGAAGAATGATTTTATTCCAAGAAGAGAATTACATAATAAAACCTAATGTTTTTACAATGAATGAGATAAAATGTATTTATAGCTAATATGAAAAAGGCTACTTGGAAAATTCCATAATGTGGGACAAATCCCCTTTTCCAAACTATAACACATAAACTAAATAGCTTAATGTGAATGCGTGCAGCGCATGAATGAGAAGCCTTGCAAATAACTTAGCCCAATTAGCAACTAGACCAATGTGAATGCATGCAGATGTCATGGAATATAGGTTGCGGGCTTCAACTCCAATTGCCTTGAGAATGAATAACAACTCCAAGTGATCATTATGGAAAAGCATTGAATCTTGTCTTTAAAATACGCAGTAGAAGGTGATTGAATAACAACATTTCTTCAGGTCTGCAAGCTTTAATCTAGCTCTAAAATTCAACACTCTTCTTGCACAAATTCTTCAAGCTTTTCAACAATTAAATGCATTAATCCATTCATCTCAAATAATCTGTAAACACAGCTATAAATGCACAATATCAATTATTTAAAAGATAAAATAAGATAATATGCGGATAAAATATACACATTTACGTGTATATCACCTATAGAATGTCTCACAGCGCATGGAATAAATATAATAATAACATACTTGACGTAAAACAGACGAGACAATGCATAAGCTGAGAACTAAACCATAATCATCCTAGCAACGGAAATTAAAAATACAGCTTATATTCCACATCATCATTATTACAACTTTTAAAACTGTCTCTAAAGCAAAATAAGAAAGGTACACTACTAATGCCCAAAGTAGTGACCACCAGCGACACAGTGAGAATATATATATATATATATATATATATATATCATACGTGGGAGCCTCCTGCTCGTCTCCGGATCAGCTACTCGTGCATAACCAACTAACTTGTCTCTAGTCTGCCCGTTTAAGAGCACCCAGAGTAATAAGAAGAGGCATAAAACTCTGGGTCAGACAGAAGTCTGGTATGAGCGATAAGCAACAAAACAGAACAATAACAGGTATACTAAACCATACCTGAACCTAGACCTGCAACCAAAGAGTTAGCACAACAAGATGTACAATACTCTAAGGTGACACTAACATGTGATGTAAAGATATGGGGGAGGGGTGTGCATGTCATAGTTGTATCAAACAATCAAGCATAGCAACCATCCTCGCATCTCTCACTCAGTGCGTAAAGCATACGATATTCACCGCTTTGATCACCCAAATCCTTGCTATGATCATTCTGCCCCATGGAGTCATGGCGACTCCACTGCACTGATCCATAGCACTAGTCCTTGCTATGTCCACTCTTCCCCATGAAGTTATGAAGACTCCACTGTGCTGGCTCATAGCCA
This sequence comes from Allium sativum, assembly GCA_030737875.1. Classification (NCBI taxonomy): domain Eukaryota; kingdom Viridiplantae; phylum Streptophyta; class Magnoliopsida; order Asparagales; family Amaryllidaceae; genus Allium; species Allium sativum. Next base: position 1,020,839,214 of record CM060918.1, on the reverse strand, counting down.
TGCTACGATCACTGTGCCCCGTGGAGTAATAACTACCCCACTGCACTGATCCGCAGCCTAACACTTGTCTTTCCGTGGTGAATCAAAGCTATGGACGTCGACAACTCCTTAGCACACGTCCTGCAGAAAAGCCCAACTCATGAAGTTAACTCGTTGTTTCCCAACTGGATCTTGAGTTCTACTTCCTATCTAGACTACCATTCGCATCTCGGGTTTTGGTCTTCTCCGGATCGGTTCGGTGGTCATAGCCATGCCTTGGTTTGGTTTGAATATGTGTAGTATTCTGGTCCTCATTGGTTCAGTTCAGTCACCCCTGCTCGGTTCGGTTCGGCAAGTTTCAGCTTCTGGCCATCAATCCTGTTCAGTCAACTCCCTCCGGGTCGTGTCGGTTCGGTCGTGGTACTCCATCCGGGTTGGGTGCCCTCATCTGCAGGTTTCGATCTGGTTCCCTCCTCCATCTCCAATCCGATCCGCAGCTTCCCGATCTGATCCCATCTTAGTTCATTGTGGCCTTCCTTATTTCCATGCTTTTCCTCTTGTGCTAGGTTCCGATCCGAATCGAATCCTCTTGCCCAGTTCTCCTATCCGATCCGAGCCCCATATCCGACCCGATCCGATCCAAAACCCTGCACATTTCCTGCAACTTTTCCAGCGACTATTTTACGCCACATGACGGTGTTTTCGACCATTCTGACTCTTCTAATCAATCACAAAGCATACCATACAGTCATAGCAACATATAGAATTGACCACAAACACCAAAACAAAAATTTGATATGTCAAAACGGATCAAACATACCCAAAATCCATGCTTACCCCTTAAGCATGTTTAAGCAAATCTAATGATAGGATTAGCAAACTTAACCAAATTAACCCAAACTTCCAACAGAGGTCTGAAACAGTGTTTAAGAATTTCTAAATATTTTTCCAGAATTTAATCATGTATAATTTTGTTAATTAACACTAACCACCCCTAATTAGCCATAATTAGTGTAGAAACAATGTTAATCACTCACCTTAGCCACAAATAAATCTCAGATCTGAAAATATCTCTGATTTGGGTTGAATCTCTATGCAACACAGCAGCTCTATTCCCAGTTTGATGTTAATTTGCCTTGATTAGATGTAGATTAGGCTAAAACTTGATTAAATGGTGATTAGAAGGTGATTTGGGTGTTGGAGGCCATTGTTAGGGTTGAAAAGAGGTAAACAGTGGAGAATGAAAACCTAACTCATTTCAGCCTCCCCATAACCCTAATCCCGAAATGGGTTATGGGCCCATTTGCTAATTACCCTAATCAGCCCACTTAAGCAGTTTTTCAACTTCTAAACCTTGTTTCAGCCGTACCTCACAAATGGTGAGTACATGTGGCTAATGTGTCCACTCTACGGAAAGGTAAACCATCATCCGGATCTAATGGAAGTGGTTTCAGGTCAAAACTCCTTACCAATCAAAAGTTATAGTTGAAACATGATCAGCTAGGGGCAAAACGGTCATTTAAAAATTAGCAAAAATCATGAACATGGGAAATGACCCCAATAGTCATCTCCCAAAGTTACATGGCTATACGACTTCGCATGAGGAAGAAATAAATATTCTACAATCCCCTGATGCGTAGAATGCGGGTCGTTACAATTCATTCATTCATCATAAATAATCTGGAAACACAACTATAAATACACAGGAGCAGTTATTTTAAAGAGAAAACAAGATAAATATGCGGATAAAATATACACATTTACGTGTATATCAAAAAGCTAACATACGCCTACGTCAGGAAGAGATATACGCCAATCGAAAGAGAAAGGCCACCGATAAAGAACACATACAGAGTAACGTGGCCATCAAGCAATCTGGCGATAGTTTTGGAAAGGTGGAGGTTAATGTAGGAAATAAGAATCAGGGCAATGGCCGCCAGTCTGGGAATAACAGTCAAAAGAAGAATCGGGGGAACGGTTCTCAAAAGAGACCTCGGTTCAAGGCTTTTGAAAACTTCACACCGTTGAATGATACATTAGAAAATGTTTTCTTGGATACCTACAATGTCCTCTAGTATAAAGGCCTCCACCGAGAGATTCAATGGAGAAAGAACGTGAGACAGGAAAGTTCTGCCTTTTCCACCAGACCCATGGTCGTCCCTCCAATGAATGTCATCATTTGAGAGACGTCGTCGAGAAGCTACTTCGTGAAGGAAAGTTGGACGAATACAAAGTCGCTTCGAGGGACAGGGGGTAAGCTGGGAAGGCCCCGAATCAAAACCAACCCGCTGCTAGGCCTACTTCTCAGCAGATAGGAAAAAACATTGTCATCAACACTATAGTAGGAGGACCTCATCCTGCTGGACACAACTTTAGGGCAATGGATCAATATGTGGATGTAGCCAAACACCTCGAAGTAGGGTAATGCAGTAATCCTAAGATTGCAGCTCCGATAAACCAGCACAAAACAATGTCCGACGATGTCATCTTTCGAGATAGAGATTGTATTGGAGTTCATGCCCCCATTGAGGACCCTTTAGTGATCACGACGACTATTGGCCCTGCTATGGTCCACAAGGTGTTAGTGGACAATGGAAGTTCAGTAAACATTTAATTTAAGAAAGTATTTGATCAGATGAAGCCTGAGGCAAATGATTTGAAGCCCTGTGATGGATGGATATGTAGCTTCAATGGAGCTTCGACATCCCCGATTGGATACGTGGAACTGTCAGTAACTTTGGGAGAAGGAGATCGTCGGAGAGTTAGAATTCTTCCATTTGTGGTATTGGATATCGAGTCACCTTATAACGCCTTCTTGAGCCGACCGACCCTAGCAAAATTCAGAGCTTGTATTGTACCCTGGTGCCTATTGTTAAAGTTCCGAACAGATGCAGAAGTGGAAATAGTCAGAGGTGACCAAGTCGCAGGGCGAGCCTGCTACATAGCAGAGTTGAAGTTGTTGCTCAAAGGATTAAACATAGAACCAAAGGGCACTCCTCCACCCGCAAAGGAGGATTCAACATAACAATTAAAGATGGCCCCAAAGGAGCCGCCCAGAGAACTGCCTGAGGAAATAGATCCCAGGGAGGACGAGGAACCTAGGGGCAGAATGGCGACTCCAAACGAAACAGCTGAGGATATTCCAATCGATGATGATGACCCAGCGAAGGTCTTGAAGATTGGATCCCAGTTAGACCCACTTCATTCAAAAGAATAAACCGACTTCCTAAAGGCCAACTTGGATGTGTTTGCCTGGACCCATGCTGACATGTGTGGGATGTCCCCATCAATTATGTGCCACTCATTGAGCATCAACCCGAAGCATCCACCTGTTAAGCAGAAAAGGAAAAAGCTTGGCTTGGAGAGGTCAGCTGCCTTAAAGGAAGAACTTGAGAAGTTGAGGAGCAATGGATTCATTAGAGATTCAACTTACCCGGAATGGATTTCAAACCCAGTTTTGGTAAAGAAAGCCAACGGAAAATGGCGAACCTGTATCGATTTTTCAGATTTGAACAAGGCTTGTACAAAAGACAGTTTCCCACTTCCTAGAAATGATCAATTGGTGGATTCGACGGCGGGTCACGAACTCCTCTCCATCATGGATGCATATTCCGGATGTAACCAAATTCCCATGCATGTTACGGACCTGGAGCATACCAGCATCATTATGGATTTGGGATTATACTGCTATGTAGTGATGCCTTTTGGTTTGAAGAATGCCGGAGCTACATATCAATGATTGGTGAACAGAATGTTCTACAATCAAATCAGGAAAATAATGGAGGTATATGTTGACAACATGCTAGTAAAATCCAGACAATCGGCCGACCATACTGCTGACCTAGCAGAGATGTTTGATATCCTCCGAAGGCACAGGATCAAGCTCAACCCTATGAATTGTTCATTTGGAGTTGGCTCTGGAAAGTTCTTGGGATTCATTGTTAGCTCGCATGGAATTGAAATCAATCCGGATCAAATCGCGACAATCAAAAACATTCGAGAACCAAGGCAAATCAAAGATGTGCAGAGCCTCGCAGGGAAAGTGGCCGCATTGAGTAGATTTATCTTTAAAGCTACGGACAAGTGCATTCCATTCTTTGAGTTGATTAAGCGAGGAAAGCGCAATTTCAAATGGACTCCCGATTGTGTAGAAGCTTTTCAGAGCTTGCTGAATCACCTCAAAAGACCCCCGATACTGTCTAAGCCAATAGATCACGAGGATTTGTTCGTGTACTTGGCGGCGTCCCACACAATAAATTCAGCCTTGGTGAGGGAAGAAGACAAAGTCCAAAGGCTTGTATATTATGTGAGTAAGAAGCTAGTGGCAGCAGAGAGAAACTATCCGAGAATAGAAAAACTTGCATACAGTCTGCTGATCGCATCCAGAAAGCTTCGCCATTAATTCCAGGCTCATCCCATCACCGTGTACATTGACCATCCTCTCCGACAAGTTTTGCAAAAACCATAGGCGTTAGGAAGACTACTCAAATGGAACATTGAGTTGAGTCAATTTGATTTGAACTTTCAACCCCGAAGATCGATAAGGGGGGCAAGTGTTGGCAGATTTTATAACAGAATTTACTATCCTAGAGGATGATGTAGTGAATGAAGAAGCTAATACCTCAAAATCACTAGTTAACCCCAAAGCCTGGAAACTATATACTGATGGAGCCAAGAACGACAGACGATCTGGTGCTGGAGTAGTACTTGTAACTCCCAAAGAACGATCGATATATTATGCTTTGAGATTAGAGTTCCACGCCACGAACAATGACTCGAAGTACGAAATCCTGATCATCAGGCTTAGGCTTGCAAAGGAGTTAGGGATAGTAAAGCTGGATATCTTTTGACGCTTCCAAGATAGTTGTGAACTAGGTCAATGAAGAGTTTTAGGCCAAAGGGCCAAGGCTCGTATCATACTTGAGGGAAGTAATAAAATTGCTGAATGGCTTCTACACTACCGCATAACGCATATCCCCCAATCATAGAACCAGAGAGCAGATAAGTTGGCCAAGATGGCTAGTTCTGATAACCCTGAGGACACAGAGATGGTCCCAATAGAGGTATTGCAGTCTCCGAGTATTGATCAGATGGAAATTGATCATGTATTGGAGACTAAGCCAAAAAGGGAGTCATGGATGCACCCTTAAAAAACTTCCTGACAAATGGGACACTTCCCACCAAAAAGAGCGAGAGGCGTGTTGTCATCCGCAAAGCCTCCAGATATGTCATACAAGGCGAGGTTTTATACCGATAAGGGTTCTCAATACCGCTCCTCCGGTGTATAGCCCACGGAGACACAGAAGGAGGGTTAAGAGAAGTTCATGAAGGTGAGTGTGGCGACCACACTGGAGGACAAACACTCATGAAGAAGATATTGCGATACAACTATTTCTGGCCTACTGTGAACAAAGATGCGGCTAAGTATGCACGACGTTGCGACGCATGCCAGAAATTTTCAAAGATTCACAGGGCACCTCCTAGCCAGTTGAAGACGATGATGAGTCCGTGGCCCTTCGCTGTATGGGGAATTGACATTATTGGAAGACTTCCTATAGCGAAGGGCGGAGCAAAATTCGCCATTGTAGTCGTGGATTACTTTACTAAGTGGGTCGAAGTCGAGCCATTAACCACGATCACAACCAAGCGAGTGATAAACTTCGTCGTCAGAAATGTCATTTGTCGATTTGGAATCCCGAAAGCCATCATAACAGATAATGGGACCTAATTTGACAGTACCGTGTTCCAGGATTTTTGCCAAAGATATCATATCGAGAAGAGATCCATAGCTGTGGCACATCCGCAATCAAATAGACAGGTAGAAGCGACAAACAGAGTAATCAATTCCGTTTTGAAGAAGCGATTGAAATGGGCCAGGGCCATATGGGTCGACGAGCTACCCTTGGCATTATGGGCGTACCGAACAACTTTCAAATCAGCTACGGGGCATACGCCTTTCCCCCTTGCTTCCGGGTCTGAGGCAGTCATCCCGGTCGAATTAAAAGTACCGTTCCACGGGGTCACTTACTACGATCCCTGGATATGGTAGAAGAGAAAAGGGACAAAGCAGATCTATGTGCCTTGAGGCATAAACAGCAGGTCGCTCGATATTACAACAGGAAAGTCCGAGCTAGAACCTTTGATCCCGGAGACTTGGTTCTGAAGCGTGTCTTTCCACCCCCAGTACATTTGGGCCCGAAATGGGAAGGACCCTATGCCATCCTACGGAGGCTTGATAATGGATCTTTCAAGCTAGCGACTGTGGATGGAAAAGAAATCCCTAGAGTGTGGAATGCCCAGCATTTGCGGCACTACTTGACATGAAATTGTCATTTTTACTCTTTTGTTTTTAGGACCATGTAAAAAGGCACGACTTGCGTAGAATAGTCCAATTATATAAACGAAAGATTATAAAGTGGGAATAGGTCATGATTCGACTGAACCACTATAAAATATCTTGTGTCATTTACCTTTACCGCACCATTTTATATTTATTTACTCCGTCATTCTTTATTCGGACAAATCATTGTAATCTTTTAAATTTGTTATGAAACTTGCAACAATCTCGGAGCACGTAATTCAAAATGCCTTCTATCAAACCAGAAGGTCAGTAGTGTGCGAAACATCGAGGGTGCAATAAAGTAAACGACACAACTATTGACACTCTATGTCTCATGACCTGAGAAAGAGTACAAAGGACAAGGAAATGGATTGTCCATGAGATGAAGGTGCACCGTGATTATAACGACTGTCTTGAATACACTCTACTTTTGGCATTCGACGGGAGAGTATAAAAGCGCTAGAGACTGGGCGTTATAAAAGAACTCCTACCCCGTTGAAGGAACAAGGGGTAAATTGAAAGCTAAGTTCAAACTCTATCCTGGGCATATGACAAGATAGTATAAAGGCATTTTGGTTAAATGCCACGAAAGGGCTCCTATCCCGCTGTAGAATCGGGAACAAGAATGAAAGCAAAGCCCGACCCCCTCATTTCCGGGCATGGGGAGTAGCACTTATATGACTCTAATCATTCCTTAATAAGCCCTGGCCAGGCATTACATTAATGATTGATTGGGGGCATACTTATACACATTTATGCATGGTGTAGAGATTTTTTAATTTTTATTGCACATGATACTAACTTAGTTATGATTCAAATGTTTGTGACTGAGAATGTTAAACTTGCAGGTAAATCAATAATGCAAAAGAAATGGATTTTCATTTACTAAGTGTAGGTTTACAAGACAAGGCTAGACAAAAAACGAGGGCCATACTCGCAACTACATCATAAAGCCAGTGGAACAACTAAAAAGAGAAAAGACATAAACAAACTGGCTCTACTTAGGCTTCGAGGATGACCTTGGCCGTTTCTCCTTCTTTTGCTTCTCCAGCTCCTCCTTGTCAGCATCAGATTTATCGTACTTGTTCCTTTTATTCTTATACAAAGGACGATCCTGTGGAAGGTCAGAGGATTGGGATGCAAGCTGTGTAGTTATCGATATAGCAGACAACTTTATAATTAACCCAGATTTGGGATCAGCGGCGGAGATAGGTCGCACATTTATGGGCTCTTGCTCCTCTATTTTTAAGGCCAGCTATTCATCTTTTTTAGCCTTCATGTCGGCTAAGGTCATATTGTCATCATTCCTAGTCTCCTCTGTGAAAGCAAGCTCTTCCTCATCATCCCCTTGATCGCCATCTATGTCATCCAAGGCTCCGATAACCTCGGAATCCTTAGGAACATCCGTTCCTGATAATGCGCTGGCTTTCTCGGATGCCTTGACCTCAGCCTGCTTAGGAGCTTCATGGATGACCTCAATGCTTGGTGGTACATTGACCTTCTCAACCTCTGCTTGCTTTTCTGCATCCTTCTCTGTCGGCTTGGCACCTATATTATAAGAAGTAACTGTTATTAGTTTTGGAGAAAAAGTGGTCTTCTCGATTGTTTGCTCCACAATGCGACGACAAATTACAATATCTTTGACAAATTGTGGAGAGAATATGGAGATACCTTTAGCTGACTCCTCGCCTGAAGCCATGGTTGAAACCCCAACTGTTGGAGGAACTGGGACCCCAGAGATCAAGGGATCGTCCGAATTATACTCCTCAACCTCAGAAGTCTTAGGCTCCGGTGCTGAGCTTGAACCTTCGTCGATTTTGTTCTTACCCTTGAGTTCAAGCCTCTCTTTCTCCATGGCCTCTTGAATTTGATGCCTACTCTCTGCCAAAGCCTCAGGCTCTTCACCTCTGAGAAAAGCCTACATGAGTTGGTCCTCATCGACTTCCTCGACCTTCAAGTGTCGCTTCTCGCTCTCAACAATCTTCTCCCATACATTAACCAAGGTGGTGGGGTAGTTACTAATCCAAGACATATCTCGAGTCCGAATGATTTGAACAAAGAAGTACATTAGCAGTTCATCAAACTTCCCCATCTCCTTCTCGGCCGCAGCAAGTTTGGCAGTAGCGGTGGAGGCTGACTCGAGAGCTGCATTTGCATCGCCTTTGGCAAGAGCTGCCCGTTCCTCAACATGTGCAAGTTTGTCGTTTAAGTTCGCATTCACTTTTTCAATATGAGCAAGATTTCCCTTTAAGCTTGCCTTTTCCTTTTTCCAAGCAGCCTTCTCTGCGGCAAGACGATCCTGCGATGCCTTTAGCTCAGTGTTAGCCGTCTTGAGTTCCTTTATCTCTTTTTTCAAATCCACGCGCTCTTGGCTATTTGAATCGAGCTCAATATGGAAACGTTTCTTGGCGTTGTCTAATTCGGTTTTTTAATTTTCAGCATCTCGCCGAGCTAAAGCAAGCTGAGCTTGCGCATCCTCAAGTTCTTTCTCTGCCTTGCTCCTGGCATTAGCATCATGATCGATTTTCACCGTAGCCCTGGCAGCATCTACTTCTAGATGGCAGATAACATCTGACAAATTCTTGACGTGCTTCTTCATTGCTCTATATTGTTTAGCCACATGACCAATTTGGCCTACAATCTCTACATCCCATTCATCAGGAACTAGTTCAAGATCTGGGACGAGTGCATCCTCTCAAAATAGATATCGGGGAATTCTTTTCGCAAGCGCACCAACTTTGCCTGATTATCAGAATTAAGGTCCACCTCCTGAACAGTGGTAGTGTCCAAGTGGTGCCGACCAGAAGGAACCAGAGTCACTTTCTCTTTTTCCAAACTTTTTCTTGGGTCTTTGTCCTTGTCTTTGGATTCACGATGCATCTTGGAAGATTTGCCCTGATACGGTGTACTTTTAGGAGGAGTTGGAGTTTTGGAAAGTTGCTTGCCGCCCGCCTGTGGCACTTGACGACTATGGTACTTCCCAGGATCCTGCTTCGAAGGAGAGCGAGACCATGTAGAGTGAGGCTGATAAAAATCTTGGTGTCGTTGACTATCTCTTCCCCGACTATTACATGTTCAGATATGGGATTGAGTCTGGGAGTGCAGCCACGAAGCTCACGATGAGAATATGAGTGGCGAAGAGACATTTTTCCTGCAAAGAACAACAAACAAGTATAAGGCCCATGAATACAATTAGTACATGAGTGATGTGGCAAGTGTGCATGTGATTTGTGTATCCCGTGTAATCCCCCCTAACAGACCAGGGTCCGAAGCTAGGCTCATCTGTGCAGTATCTTTCTTTTTGGTGGGAATGGTTTCTTCCTCAAAGACAGTGAAGAATGGTTCCCCTCCAAAGACTTTAGGTGTGTAGATGTTATCTAGCAGAGGGATTTTTTCTAACTCCCCAAATATCTGCTCCTCCGTCAATGTATCATGAGTGGTAGGCTCTACTGGTGGTGGAGTCCTTGAGGGAGACTTCCCCTTCGACATTGAAACCTCCTTTTGTCTCATCATCTCGGATTTCATCTCCTTTATATACATTCAAATCCTGGTCAACCATCGGCGAAGGACTCTTATGAAATTCAGTCATCTTGGTAGCTCCTGTGGTCACTTGCCCCTCGGCTAGGGGCATGCTACTAGATTCCCCAGTCGTTTGAGTAGGAGGTACGTATTTGTAAGGCTTGCCGCCTACATAGAGCCCGAGTTGTATGTCCAAAAGATGATGTTTGTGAAGATTCACGTCAGTTATACACTCTCTGATTTTACAGAAGCTCGACTTACTCTTTAAAAGGTGAGACAATTGGTCCTCTTATACCAAACCTTCTGTCTTTTGGAAATTGTGAACTGTACAGAGATAGAAAAATGTTAGCACTTCAATCATATGATGGGAATATGTGATGAAGGATTTGGAACCTACTTGACTGTAGCCATCTTCTTGTACATCCAGCTTGATGTTTTAACCAGTCGGACTTAGCATCTCCTAAATTGCTATAACCGTCCAATAATACCTTCCTGGAGGGGATCGATTCAAAGAAAATGAAGTTCCGAGTCCCCGTGGAGCGATGCTTGAAATAATAATAGAAGTTCAAATCTTTGAATGTAAGCTCGGTCTCTAAAATCTCCGCATATGCTATGTACAAGGTATACAAAGCAGCATAAGCATTGGGGTGGAGCTGCATAGGAGCAATGCGTAGTCGTTTTAGAAGATCAACGACGATTGAAGGAGACAGAGGAATGGCACCCACCAAGCACATGACTCTACTAATAGCCATGAACCCTTCCGAAGCAGAATAGGGCCTATCTCCTCCCTCTGGAATTTTCACATCGATCCAGGGAATTCCATATGTCTTAAGCAAATTTTCTTTAACTTTATATCGTCCAGCTTGGAGGCTATAGAGTCACTCAGTTTCTCTTTCTCTTCTTCTTTAACACCCTCGATTTCCTCAGAAGCTCGATCGTCATCCTCTTCCTCAAGCGATGTGCTCTCAGAAGAAGTCGATTTTGTATCAAGATCTGTTTCATATTTGGAGTCAGAATTACTCCAATATGGATCTGGAGGGAGCACATCGGGATTATAATAATTCGACGACTCTGGATCTGCATTTTTCTCTGATATCCTCGTTGAACGTCTATCAGGCATGGATGTGTTGGCGAATAAACATAAGTAATTAGAGCATAACAACACGTGAATCCTCTGTGTGTGTGCAAGTGCTGGTGTGTACAAGTGTGCATAGTACTTAGAAGAAAAGGCATGAATTTAGCAATGGAAACACAAAACTAATTGTAGTATGCTGCTAAGTTATGTTGGCATCCAGTCCAGAAGACTCATCTTATAGGTTCTATACAAACTGTTCTTTAAATTATTCGGGTATAATGAAGTCTTAGTTGAAATATACGTTGATGTCCTTGGTTGATTGGTGTAACTTAGTTGGGCATAATCATAAAATGAGGATTGGCCCGCAGATGAACAAGTCCTTGGATTTCTATAGTTCGGCTCGTGATGAAAGTACGGCTCGTGATCTGGGTTGGGCTCTCGAGTGCACATTGGTTCGTGATATGGCTTCCTCAGGTTAGACATCAGGTCACCTAGACGACGGCTCGTGATAGGGAGTTGACCCACAAGAAAGGATTCAGTTCGCGATCGCGAACGGGCTCGTGGTTATGTGTTCAGTTGAACACCACATCGCCTCGCCCACTACGGCTCATGAGGCACTCCCATGACCCGTTCCATTTTCCATCCCCACGAACCTACGCTCTCCCATCATCACGACCCAAACCACTATCCTATTTCACCACCAATACGACTCGACGTCTCACTTCTTTCCATCCAACTCCAGAAATGCTAAGGGTTTTTACAAGCACTCGTTTCCTTTTCTTCCTCACCCGTTCATCCTTGTCTTTGAAACCGACCACATCTCTACCTGGCGCCTGAAGATGATGATTGTCAACATCGACGGCAATGACTCCAGTCCCATGACCTTCACCGCCACCATCTAACGCTGGCAATGGCGCCAGAACCGACGATGAAGGGGAATCCATGGAAACCGATTTTGAATCGGCGCATAAATTAAAAATAGTGCAAACGAGATTACTATTACCTTTTCAATCTAATTCAATAATTTCGAAATCGTTTAGGTTTGAACGAAGTAAATTAGGGTTGGAGATTAGAAAAGGAGTGGCGGCAGTAAACTTAAAAAAGAAAAAAAGAGTGATGGGGCTGGCTTATATAGCCTATTCATAGGCTTTTCATCTCCCTTATTTTGTCTCATTAGATTGATTTGGCCCAATAGGCCATGAGCGCTTAGGAGAGCCCATGGCTGCCCACGTTATGGCCCGATCTATCATCGAATCGTGACGCGCATTAGAGAGCATGGGTCGTGATATGTCTTGGTTGCTCAGACTTTGAGACAATTATCGAAGTTGAGAGTTGCTGCCTTTTACCAATATGAATCATGAACTCCTCCAAAATTACTTGCGAAAATTTGAAATACCTGAAGAACTGCTTGCGAAATCCCTGGAATTGGAAGTCAAAAATGCTTAACTAATAGTGAACTATTTGGGAAACTTACAGGTGTATTTATATTCATCAGAGAACACAACCCTATGAAACAACGCGACGATACAGACAGACACGACCTTCAGCACTCATCTATTCAGAGATAGGCACCTTGATTACCTTCGAAGCATGCTCCATCCTTGATGAAACATACTTCAAGGGGGCAAAATGTTGGCCAGTTTTGTGACCAAGCCACCAAGAGTACAAGTATTCATAATCAGACAAGAAGGTGAATTACGTATTCAAGCTCAAGATGAATGCGCCGTGACTTGTGAAGCCCAGGATCCCGCTCGTGACTAACCTCTTCATCCTTCTCATGGTCCTGATTTCTCCCTCAACTCGTGGACCAACTTCACCCCCGGCTCATGATTGAACACCACGATCCGCTCGTGCCAATCTGCTATAACCCATCCGTGGAGGACCATCACGACCCGATCATGATAGTGTATCATGAATCGACCACAAACCCAGAAGATGATGGACATGACCAAGTCTTCCACGGGCCGCAAGTTCAGGATCTGATGACACCTGTGTATAACGGCCATTCTAACCATTTCTCCATCGAGCCACGAACGGGTCTGAGATTCTCGGGATTTGTGCCACGTGTATTCACGAACCGCCTATAGAAATCACCTATAAATAGCCCAACACTTGGCATTTTTCAGGATCTTTTGGCAATTCTGAGTATTGTTTCCACCATTACTGTTTCTCCATTATTTTTAACCAATATTATTTCGAAGTTATTGAGTGAACCATCATTGTAAAAGTGAGATTGAGAGGAATCGTTGATTGTACTTGCATTCAACGTATAATCAAAGACATATAAAGTGGACGTAGGCTCGTTAACCTCGAACCACTATAAATTTGGTGTGTTTGTTTTGTTTTCATTTGTTTCTAGTTATTACTCTTTGCAATTCTAGAAAATTTGGGTGTTAGAGCCATAATTTGGTCTAACAGTAGTAATTATTCATACTCTGGAATATTCTTGTATTCTGATGTAAATTGTTGTAACAACAATGAAATGTTCTATTATTTGTGTTCTGATGAGTGTTGTTCTCAACTCATTTCGGGCTTTCCCAAAAGGGGAAGTTTGGGTCGTTTCAGCGTGGTATCAGAGCTTTGGTTTACAGAGCTCAAGAACAAGACATACTAGAACTAAATGAAAGAATTTATCAGAGATTGGATTAGTAATATCCAATGAGAATGACTCGTTAAAGATGGGATCAGTAGTATCCTAGAATGAGTCGGAAGAGTGTTATTTTAAAATAAAAATGAAAACAAATTTTGTTTTGAAAATTAAAATCTTATCATACGTATTTCAATATTTTATTTTAAATTGATTTGGACAATCAAGTATATAAATATTTTGCATATATGTCTGATCCACGTGTATACGAAGTCTCAAATATACTAGGTAGATATAGAATCACAATCTAGTCGCTCGGAGATGATTCTGATGATCATCGCAGCATCATCAGTGTTTATGTTCGAGTTTTGAAAGTTGGATATCTATATATTTCCAATTGACTGGTGTGAGTACCAAAACTTAGTTAGAGTTTATTGCTGTGATTTGCACTAAAAATATGATTTTTGACTATATGTAAAAGTTATATATATTTGAAAAGTTAATCAACTAATTGATTTCTGGTTGTGTTGTTTGATTATTAGTTTAACTAATAAAATATTAGAATGATAATTAATTTAACCAATATGTAAATGAATGAGAAATTAAGCCAAATCAAATAAAATACGGAACTGAATTGAAAATTGTTTGAAATTGCATATATGTACATGTATGTACATGTATATACATTGAATAGGTCATAGCATGGAAGCCAAGAAGAGGAGTAAAATCGTATGCCAACAAATAGGTACATGTTTACTATTTTCTTGGGTTTTGATGATTTTATGAGCCGATTGGCTAGTTGCTTGAAGAAGAGGAGTAAAATCGTATGCCCGACATATAGGTACATGTTTACTATTTCCTTGGGTTTTGATGATTTTATGAGCCGATTGGCTTTTTCATTTTTTTTTTGGATTGATGAGGGCCCTATGAGGGAAGTTGCGGTTTTAAATATCAACCCGTACAAGGGAGGTTATGGCGAAATTTTTCGAAAATTTAGGGTGTTAGCCAAATTTTTGAAAAATTGGAAAATTCTTAGAAACTAAAAAGTTAAAGAACGAAAGCCAGAATGAAAGTTAAGTTGATTTGTTAAACAACTTTCAGCTCCGTTCCTTTTCGAGAACGAAAAGATTTTAAGTGGGGGAGATTGTAACAACCCGGATTTTCAGAACCAATTTAACATTTTTATTTTAACTATTTTAATGAATTTTGAATTTTGAATATTTAAAATGATATATTTTAAATAATAATGATTAAAAAATTATTTAAAACAAAGTTAGAACGAATAAATTTATTTTAAACTATAAAAGGAGTTTGAAATGATGCGGTAGTTTGAAAATTTGATTTTAAACTTTAAATGAATGTATAGAATTCAAAATAAACCGGATTTCAGTAAAACCAAAAATATTTGGATCTGTTTAATTATATCTTCCTAACGAATGTGAGAAACTGAGATTTCGTTTTATAAATTGAAAGTTATGTCCATTTTAAAATTCAGAATAGTTACTATGGAATTTATATATATTTTAATATAATATATAAGCCCTTTAAAATAGCCATTTTGCAAACGACCTCCATTTTTTACGAAACCAATTTTGTTGGATCCGGAATGTCAAATTATTGCTAGATTCCAATTTTCATAATTTTTGGAATTAATATGTGAGTGTGGCAAAAGAAAACATGTTTTGTCAATTTCAATCAATTTGGATCAACCAGAAAATGGCTATTTTTCAATCGGTCTCCAAATTCTATGAAATTAGTTTTGTCAGGACCATATCGTTAAAACATAGCTAGATTTATTTTTTTGGAATTTTTGGATCAGTATGTGGCCCTGGTAAATTAAAATGTGCGTTTAAATTCAATATATATTGATTTATATTTTAATTTAAAGAAAAACTTGTTGAAACAGTCGAATTTGCTTACGAAAAATATCCCATTGTGTCCGGAATGAGGATATTTAGCTAGGGGCGACAGTCGTTTGGAGTTCGGACGCGAAATTTCTCAACAATGCAATTAATGGAATTAAATAATATTATAAATTACTATAAATATCCCAAAAATTGAAAACCCTATTTCATTAAAAAGGCCCGCTGCCAGTCAAATCTTAGGGTTGGCAATGTCTGAATTTAATCCCATAAATTCTCTAAATACACAACGAATTAGATCGGTGTTTGAAAGGGAAAATCGTTAAGCCGCTTCTAGTCTTTGAATTGGTAACAATATGATCGGATTTGTGATTTTCTGGTGACCAGAATCTTCATCTTAATTCATGCCGTTCGGGTACAAATTTTGAGGCAATGGCAGCCGCGAGTTGGACGCCATCACAGGCGCAAGGAGGCGGCTCCAGGCTCTTACACGTGGAGTTGTCAGATCAAGTGCTGCTGCTTCGTACTTCGTGCGCATGGATCCCTAAGCTTTGAACGATGGGTGAAGTTCTCGACAAAAATCTAGATGATGGAGAAACAAATAAAATCGGTAGCGCTTATTTTAAGTGTAATTAAAAGGTTGATTGTGATTTAATTAAATTAATTATGTAATAATATTCAAAACTCCATAAATTGTCCAATAATCAACAGAATTCAATGAACAAGTTTCTATGGGATCGTGACAACTTCTACCACATTTCAGAACTGATGAAGATTGTGAATGGCCTGAAGAGGAACTGTAACAATCGGGATTTTCAAAACCAATTTAAAATTTTTATTTTAGCAATTTTAATGAATTTTGAATATTTAAAATGATTTATTTTAAATATAACGACTAATTTTTTTATTTAAATCGAAGTTAGAAAATATAAATTTATTTTATTTATAAAACGAGCCTGAAATGGCATGGCAGTTTGAAAATTCGATTTCTACTTTTAATTGATTGTACAGAATTCATTATAAGTCAGAATTGGACGAAACAAGAAATATTTTAATCTATTTAATTACATCTTTATAACGAATGTGAAAATTTTAGATTTCACAATATAAATTGTAAGTTATGTCCAGTTTAAAATTCAGAATAGTCGCTATGGAATATATATATATATATATTAATATAATATATAGCCCTTAAAAATAGCCATTTTGCAAACGATCTCCGTTTTTGATGAAATCACTTTTGTTGGATTCGGAATGTCAAATTATTGCTAGATTCCAAATTTCATAATTTTTGGAATTAATATGTGAGCGTGACAAATTAAAACGTATTTGGTCAATTTCAGTTGAATTGGATCAACCAGAAAATGACCATTTTTCAAATAGTCTCCAAATTCGACGAAATTAGTTTTATTAGGACCGTATCATTAAAACAAAGTTAGATATAAATATTATGTAATTTTTGGAGTTAGTATGTGACCCCGGTAAATTAAAATGTATGTTTGAATTAAATATAAATTGAATTATATTTTAATTTTGGTAAAAACTGATCGAAATAGTTGAATTGGCCTACGAAACATATCCCATTGTGTCCGGAATAGGGGTAATTAGCTAGGGATGGCATTCATTGGAGTTCGTTTAGAGTTCGGAGCCATAACAAAGAAATTTATGAATTAAATATTATTTAAATAATATATATAACCCTAAAATAGAAATACCCTAGCTCATTATATATGAGCCGCCATCATCCAAGAATGAACGCATAGAATCGTCCAATTTCTTCACTCTTGATCTCTCAATTCACAACAAATTGTTTGAAATTTATGGAATGAAAATCGAAGGGCATCTCGTGAACTTTAATTTCATATGGCTGAGATCGATTTTAACATGGAGGATTTCTCGATTCGTGGGCTGAAAGGCAGCATCTTTAGGTGCGTTTTTCAAGATAGGGAGGGGGCCGAGTTCCGCCAAAGACCAGGTACCAGGAGGCGGCGCTAAGGGGGATATGATGGTGGTCCCTGATCATGTGCTGGTGGCTTCAGGAGTTGGCGCAGGGGAGATCTTCACTTCGATGAATAGGTTCGAAGTGTGCCTGGAACTGTCGAACGTGGATGAAGAAGACACATGGCCCTTGGATCAGAAAATAACAGTGGAGAGGTTTAATTATTAATTTAGTTTAAATAATTAGCCTTATTAATTCTTATTTATGTAATTAATGTTTATAAGGCCATAACTTTTTCAAACGAGGACGGAATTACGCAAAACTGAGTGTAATGGAATCGTGGTGATAAACACTACAACATGGAACAAACCAGATAAATTTAAACAGTGAGCTATTTTTTATCATTTATCTTAGTTTAACTAATTTAATATAACAAACATTGATAAAATCAGTTTTAAAAATATAAATACATAGATTAAAATCAGTTTTAAAAATATAATGTTTGAAATAAAAATATGGGTTTGTATATATATATAATGTTTGATATAAAAATGTGAATTTTTATTATATATAGCATTATATAAAAATGTGAATTTTTTTTATATATATCTTTAAAATAAAAGTACGATTTTTATTTATATTACAATGTATAAAAAGGGTAATTTTTATTATATATAACTTGGTTTTAAAAATATGATTTTTATTATATAAATAGCATTGATTTAAATTATAATACTCAGTTATAAAAATGTATTGTTATAAAAGTATGATATTTATAGAGATTGTTTTGGATTAAAAATATGATTTTTATAGATATTATTTTAGACTAAAAATATGATTTTTAAATATATAAAATCATGTTAAAAAGGTGATGTTTATAATGTAAACATCATTATAAAAATTCGATTTTTACATATATAGCACTAAAATAAAAATGTGATTTTTATTCTATATATAGCTTTAAATAAAAATGCGATTTTTAAATATATGTAGCGTTGTTAAATGTGACAACCCGGAATTTCGGAGCCAATTTAAAATTTTATTTTAGAAATTTTAATGAATTTTGAATGTTTAAAATGATGCAACATAAAAGTTTACATTTTTATGTAATAATGACTCATTAAAATGTTCATAGCTTGATAAATGTTTTAACATAAAATATTTCATTTTTTATGTAATAAAAGAAAGATTATCACAAATTAATATTATATTTTGAATTTGGTCCATTTTAAATAATATCTAGATAAACCGTGCAATTTAATTTTATCTTAAACAAAGAATTTATTTGTGTAGTGATATATCATCAAAACTATTTTATCAAATATTAAGTATAAATGGCGTAATAAACGTTAAATTAATTTCAAATATATGTTGAAGCTTTAATGATGATTAACTTTTGTAGGCCAATAAGTTTATATTTATTACTGAATTATTCATAGTACAATTAATGTAATAGGGACATTCTAACTTTGTATGTAATTTAAACCTTGAATTGAAGAGAGTAATATATTAAGGAAGGAAGATTTTATCGTTGGCAATTTCAAATTGAAATTTAATATATATAGTAATTTAGTTCGTTTGAAAAAGAAAGAAAAAAGAACAACGAATGTAACTTTGTAAATACAAGCTGTAAAAGCTAGTCCATATTTATATAATAAATGCGCAATATAAGGAATAAAATAAATTGTGCACTAAATTCGTTACCATTTGAACTTAATTAACGATGCATACCGACTGAATTTATAACATTTTGAAATATGAATAGTTACAACAGTTTTCAATGCCTTCCCTCTTCGTTGTGTTTTTAATGCAGCATTTATTCCTTTCCTTTATTTTATCAATTTCTTTCCCCTTTCTCTCTTGTTTCTCTCCAAATACTAATGAACCCACATATACATTCCTCTTTTTTATATTCTCGCGTGCTCATGAAAAAGATTCCTTCAATTATGGAATTTTAATATTATACGTTTTGAAATTTGAAAAGTCACACAATTTTCTTAATTTCCTTCCTCATTATTTTTCTTCTTCTTTGCAATTGTCTTCTATAAACTTTAGATCTTCTTCCTCCTCTCTACATAAAATGTCTTTCTACCTTTATCAGCCTCCTCTTCCCTAAATTTCATGGTATCCTCTTCTTCTTAAAGTTTTGTCCAGCCCCCTTCCCAGAAATAAAGAATTTTCAATTTTAAAATCGCTGCTTAAGATTGGTCGCTTATTTCTTGTCTTCATCATATCCACGCAAGGTGAGATTCTCTGAACGATGGATTAGGGGTGAATAATCCTTTATAAATTAACTTAATAATTTAATTAATTGGTTAATGTTTAAAAGCTCATAACTTCTCCAAACAAACGCAGAATTCAGCAAACTAAATATCGTTGGAACCGTGAAGAAAAATGCTACGTCATGAAACCGACCAGAACTAGATTGGAGGCAGTTGGAAATTTTGATTGAATTAAACGACGTGTTTAATTTAATTAAAATAATCTTTATTCAATAATTGCAAAATCGATCAAGATGAGAATTTCTGTTTACAGAATTAATTTTTAAAATTAATTATTTTCTCGCTGATTAATTCTGTGTATGTATGTAATGATCTAGTTCTGTGATGAAAATCTATTATTTATTTCAGATCTGTTATTCTAGATCTGATTCTGCGATGAAATACTATTCTTTGTTTCGGATCTATTATGTTAGAATTGCCGATGCGATAAAAATCTCAACTTTATTGAGATTTCCATTTAAAAAAATACTAAACGTTTGACTAATTATGGTTAATCGAAATTCAGGAATTTATGATTATAATCATATTTGCGACGTCTTGTGCTTTGATTTTATTATTGTATGAATTGCGATGTTTTGGAATATCCATGATGGTTTAGATCTATGTCATACAATAAAAGTTCCTATTTATTTAGATTTGTAAACACCGATTAGATTAGATCTAGTTTTAAATAAATGAATAAAAAGAATCAATTTTTAATATTGTTAGTTTACAAAAGATTGTTTCCATTAAAAAGATTAAATTTTTAAATGAAATATTATGTATTGATGTGAATCATGTTATGAATGTTGACACCAAAAATATAACTTTTGTTACACGTATTGATTTGAATCATGTTATGAATGTTGACATCAAAATTTAGAATATTGTTACGTGTTGTATTATGGAAATTTACACCATATATTAACACCGAAGTTTAATGTGATTGCATGTATTGATATGAGTAATTGACCTCATTATTGACACCAAAATATTAGTTGTAATATTGAAGCGATATGAAATCGTCATTAAAAATGAACATTATTTTTAGCATTATGTTAATACATTGAAAATGAACATTATTTTTAGTGTCATGTTAATACATTAGAAATGAAACATTATTTTTAGTGTCATGCCTATATACATGAAAATAAACACATTTTTAGCGTCTTTGTTGAAACATGAAAATAAGAATATTTTTAATGTCTTTATGAAATATTAAAAGTGAACATATTTTTAGTGTTACGTTGAATCATTAAAAATGAACACATAACTAGCGTCATGTTGTTTTCAACTAAGAATAATATATTTTTAGTATTGTTTTGTCGCATTCAAGAAGAATATAGGATATTCATGTATCATATTAAACATGTTTACATTAGGAATCTCATTCTAATGCAATGAAAGGAAATCTAAAAATGTTCATGTTGTAAGAGTAAAAACATGTTTACATTAAAAATCTTATTTTTAATGTAAAGGATGAAAGTAGAAAAATGTCCTTGTTTAAATCTATAAAACATGTATATATTTAAAATTTCATTTTTAATGTAATGAATGGAATACTAGAAAATGGTTCATGTTTTAAATTAAACATGTTTAACATTAAAAAACTTCATTTTTAATGTAAATATAGACATAGAGAGAGAAGCATATTTTATATGCAAATATACACATAGAAAAAGAAGAACTATTTTTATTGTCATTTTAGAAGCAATAAAAAGAGTAGATTTTAATGTCATGCATGTTTAAATTGGTAAATCATAAATGTCATGCATACTTAAATTGATAAATATAAATGTCATGCATGCTTAAACTGATAAATATAAATGTCATGCATGCTTAAATTGATAAATATAAATATCATGCATGTTTAAATTGATAAATCATAAATGTCATGCATGTTTAATTAAAACTGAAATGTAAGTTAGGATATTTGGAAGCAAAATATTTTTAACAATTTAATAAAAAGATCATATTTTTATTATGTAAAATATTTTAATAAAGTTAAATTCTAAAATAGGAGATATTTTAAAATTAAGATATTTTGAAATAAAGGATGTTATAAAATAATGTTTCCCAATGAAATAATTATAATTATAAATTGCAATTGTACTTGGACACGAGGTTAGGTTACATTTGTGGTGGAAGTCTGCCCGGACCCAACCGGCATATCCAGCAGCCAAAATGTTGTGAGGGGTCCAAGTGCGCAAATACGAAACGGGCCTTGACATGAGGTTAAGCCCAACTTGTGGGATAAATCTGCCCGGAACCAACTGACATATCCAGCATCCACAAGTCGCAGGCTTAATGTGGGAGGTCTGACCTAGTATAAGATAATGAATTGGGCTATTTAATCTATTTTAAATAGCAATGCCATTTTAACCCGAACGAGTTTATCGATTTATTTTATCCATTTTATAATGAATATTAAAAGAGCTAATTTCAAAATTAATATTTTGGAAATAATATTATTTTAATATGATAATAGATAGAATATTCAATTTGGATTTAAAATTGAAAGTTACATTTTTATTTACATTTTAGATGTAAATAAAAACATAGATATCAAAGTGATTCTTGTATTTACATTTTAGTTGTAAATAAACACATATATTTAAAAAGTACATTTTTATTTGCATTTCATAATATAGATAAAAACATGAATTAGAAAAGTATATTTTCATTTACATGTTAGATGTAGATAAAAATATAGATTTAAAAGGGTACATTTTTATTTACATGTTAGATACAGATAAACACATAGAATTGATGTTATATTTTATTTGACATTTAAGATGCAAATAAAAGTATAAAATTGAAAGTCACATTTTTATTTATAGTTTAGATGTAAATAAAAACATAGTAATAAAGATTGTATTTTTATCGTCACTTTAGATGCGATAAAAAGAGTAGAAATAAAAGTTGCACTTTTATTGACATTTCATATAAAATAATAGGAATAAAATACGTTTACATTAAAAAGCTACACTTTTAAAGCTAGGTAAAGAATTATTGAAAGGTTCATGTTTTAGGATTTAAACATGATTTTATTAAAAAGGATTCACCAAAAATAAACTAGAACTGTCAACAAAGGTGAAAGAATCATTTTTGTGGTATATACATACATTAGAATTTTTATGCGAAGTTAAATATTATTTTGTATGTAATGTTAAACGCGTTAGCAGAATCGCCAAACGATTTATATTTATATTTATATATAAATATAAATTGAAATTAAACGAATCGCGCTAGTGCAGTTCGCGATTTGAAATCGTAACTTTAAACGATTATACCGTAAGATCCGACCGTCAGATTTTCCCATACTGGAACCTTTAGGACCGCTTTGGGAAGATCTTTCCAACGATATAAATTTCGTCAAAATCCAACGGTTAGATTTCGAGATAAGTGTAAATCAAATTTGGATAAAAGTAGCGCCAGGGCCGCCGATCGACCCGAAGCGTCGTTAAATGAATATAGTTATTTTTTTATATATAAAAATAACAATAAATCGTTATTAAAGATCGATAACGATATGAAATGATTTTAAAATATATATATACATGCGAGGATCATTTGAAAAGTCTGAGTTCAATCTCATTTCAAATGATTATACGACGATCTAAGTCGAAAAGTTGAAGACGGTGATTGAAGACCGACGATCTTCACATCGAATGGATGTGTTGCTACTGAGGCCCATGATTGGAGTAGCTACCTTGAAGGGGTGTCAGGAGTAGCCGTCCGGACGTACTTGTTGATTGTTCGGGTATGCAAGGAATAAGGTGCCTCCAGTTTCGTTCAGACCCAGAACGGACTTGTAAATGGATGGTATTTCTGACGTTGTATTCCTTTATACTGTATTCGTTGATCTCTGCTAAATATATATTTGTTTGGTGTTTAACACCCTTCTCTGAGACGTACGAGCTTAGAGGTTATATATTGGTAGGAATCAATGGTATGGTATGGATTGACAATGTGGCATGCTAAGATGCATGGATCAAGGCTTTTGTTGAAAAGCAGAGCCTTGTGGGATGATCAAAGCATAGCCTGTTTAGGCATAGCTTTGTATATAGCGTGACTTCGCGAGCCTCACACCCCGGTATGAGTCAAAAACGGGATATGGACCATAGGGAGTGCACATGTTTCTTTCTAGCTAGAGTGGTGTCAGTGACCTACCATCCCTGGCATTTTACTTATGTCGATGATGGATTATGAGGTACCTCGGATTTATAGGTTGTTAGTGGCTATATGGAGGTTCAAAGGAACCGGGAAACGTGTGTTCAGGCATAATTAATCCACAACCGTTAGGTGGGGACCGGCCCTACCGCATCCAAGGGTTGCCCATAGGTATGATCCTGAGGCATTTGCTAGAGTGTCTCGAATCAAAGAGGATGATCCCTAGCCTCGATTTCATGATGGAAACCCATCTTCCAATACGACACCATGCAGTTTTGATGTAGAACTAGTATGGCGACATGATATATGGTACCCATGCCGTCTATGATTGATACATTATGATTGAAATTGTTTTTGAAATATATATACACTAATAATAATATCAAATCCGTTTTTATCGTATTAAGCATTTTTGACCATTATAAGGTAAAACTCTATCCTCTGGTTTGCGTTGCATTGTGTGATGGGACTTGAGTCTTATAATGGTTTCATTTTTCTAAAAAGCATTGCGTTGTTTAACGATTTACTTTATTTTATGCACTGGCAATCCAATGGAGTAAACCCGTTATGCGTTAGCGGCATGGTCCTGTGATTAGCCTTATTATTAGATTAGTTAAGTTAGATTTCTCATACCAGTCCCATGACTGACCTGTAGTTTGTTTCACTTGCAAACTCGGGTGCCCTCTTTTCCACACGGGCAGTCGAGTAGCTTTTTGCAGATATTTATCTCTTAAGCAGAATTCTGGATCGAAGCCTAAAGGTATGTCCAGAGTATAGAAAGTCTTCCGCTGTGTATTGTATTAATTTATTGTAATAAGTCTTCCACTGTATTTTATTTATCGATGTACTCTGATATTCTGTACTCTGATGTAGCATTATTATGATGTTTATAAAAGTCTACTGTTATTGTTCTAATGTATTGTATTCCCAAAGTTAATGTATGCGGGTTTTGAACGATTTTATTCGACCTAGTGATCGATTAAGGTCAGGCAAAATCCGTGTCGTTACAGTTGGTATCAGAGCTCAGGTTAGCTCAAATCTTTGGGGTACAACTCGTTAGAACTGAACAAAAGACTCATCAGAGATTGGATTAGTAATATCCAAAAAGAATACTCATTAGAGATAGGATCAGCAGTATCCTAAAATGAGAAAACTCATTAGAGATGGGGTTAGTAATGCCCTAGAATGAGTTGAGAGTGCCAAGATTATAATTAACGTATTTTTGATTATATATAATCTAATATTAGGAAATATGATTTCAGAACATATAAAAGTTATATATATTTGATAAGTTATTATATATATTTGATAAGTTAATCACCTAATAAAATTATTGAAGAAAAAAAATTTGAAAATTGAATTAGTTAATTAAACAATTTTCAGCTTCGTTCCTTTTCGAGGACGAAAAGATTTTAAGTGGGGGAGATTGTAACAACCCGGAATTTTGGAGCTAATTTAAAATTTTATTTTTGAAATTTTAATGAATTTTGAATGTTTAAAATGATGTAACATAAAAGTTTACATTTTTAGGTAATAATGATTCATTAAAATGTTCATAGCTTGATAAATGTTTTAACATAAAAGATTTCATTTTTTATGTAATAAAAGAAAGATTATCACAAATTAATATTATATTTCGAATTTTTTCCATTTTAAATAATATCTAGATAAACCGTGCAATTTAATTTTATCTTAAACAAAGAATTTATTTGTGTAGTGACATATCATCGAAACTAATTTATCAAATTATAAGTATAAATGGCAGAATAAATGTTAAATTAATTTCAAATATATGTTGAAGCTTTAATGATGATTAACTTTTGTAGGCCAATAAGTTTATATTTATTACTGAATTATTCATAGTACAATTAATGTAATAGGAACATTCTAACTTTGTGTGTAATTTAAACCATGAATTGAAGAGAGTAATATATTAAGGAAGGAAGATTTTATCGTTGGCAATTTCAAATTGAAATTTAATATATATAGTAATTTTGTTCGTTTGAAAAAGAAAGAAAAAAGAACAACGAATGTAACTTTGTAAATACAAGCTGTAAAAGCTAGTCCATATTTATATAATAAATGTGCAATATAAGGAAGAAAATAAATTGTGCACTAAATTCGTTACCGTTTGAACTTAATTAACGATGCATAACGATTGAATTTATAACGTTCTGAAATATGAATAGTTACAACAGTTTTCAATGCCTTCCCTCTTCTTTGTGTTTTTAATGCAACATTTATTCCTTTCCTTTATTTTATCAATTTCTTTCCCCTTTCTCTCTTGTTTCTCTCCAAATACTAATGAACCCACATATACATTTCTCTTCTTTATATACTCACGTGCTCATGAAAAAGATTCCTTCAATTATGGAATTTTAATATTATACATTTTGAAATTTGAAAAGTCACACAATTTTCTATCAGGCAATCAACAATGCATTTAGTCCTTCCCATTTGTTCTATTTTCTTCTTTAATTTACTTTTGAATTTGAAAGAGAAATTAGTGCTGACATGTCATGTCTAGTCAACAAATTTGTCTCATTTGTAACGTACAACATATGAAGGGATACAAGTGAGAAATAAATAACGCATCTTTCTTAATTTCCTTCCTCATTATTTTTCTTCTTCTTTGCAATTGTCTTCTATAAACTTTAGATCTTCTTCCTCCTCTCTACATAAAATGTCTTTCTACCTTTATCATCAGCCTCCTCTTCCCTAAATTTCATGGTATCCTCTTCTTCTTAAAGTTATGTCCAGCCTCCTTCCCAGAAATAAAGAATTTTCAATTTCAAATTCGTTGCTTAAGATTGGTCGCTTATTTCTTGTCTTCATCATATCCACGCAAGGTGAGATCCTCTGAACGATGGATTAGGGGTGAATAATCCTTTATAAATTAACTTAATAATTTAATTAATTGGTTAATGTTTAAAAGCTTATAACTTGTCCAAACGAACGCAGAATTCAACAAACTAAATATCGTTGGAACCGTGAAGAAAAATGCTACGTCATGAAACCAACCAGAACTAGATTGGAGGCAGTTGGCAATTTTGATTAAATTAAACGACGTGTTCAATTTAATTAAAACAATCATTATTCAACAATTTCAAAACCGATCAAGGTGAGAATTCCTGTTTACAGAATTAATTTTTAAAATTAATTATTTTCCTGCTAATTAATTCTGTGTATGTATGTAATGATCTAGTTCTGCGATGAAAATCTATTATTTATTTTAGATCTGTTATTCTAGATCTGATTCTGCAATGAAATTCTATTCTTTGTTTCGGATCTATTATGTTAGAATTGCCGACGCGATAAAAATCTCAACTTTATTGAGAATTCCATTTTAATAAAATTACTAAATGTTTGATTAATTATGGTTAATCGAAATTCATGATTATAATCATATTTGCGATGTCTTGTGCTTGGATTTTATTGTTGTATGAATTGCGATGTTTTGGAATATCCATGATGGTTTAGATCTATGTCATACAATAAAAGTTCCTATTTATTTAGATCTGTGAACACCGATTAGATTAGATCTAGTTTTAAATAAATGAATAAAAAGATTTAATTTTTAATATTTTTAGTTTACACAAGATTGTTTCCATTAAAAAGATTCAATTTTTAAATGAAATATTATGTATTGAGGTGAATCATGTTATGATGTTGACACTAAAAATATAACTTTTGTTACACGTATTGATTTGAATCATGTTATGAATGTTGACATCAAAACTTAGAATATTGTTACATGTAGTATTATGGAAATTTACGCCATATGTTAACACCGAAGTTTAATGTGATTGCATGTATTGATATGAGTAATTGACCTCATTATTGACACCAAAATATTAGTTGTAATATGGAAGCGATATAAAATCGACATTAAAAATGAACATTATTTTTAGCGTTATGTTAATACATTGAAAATGAACATTATTTTTAGTGTCATGTTAATACATTAGAAATGAAACATTATTTTTAGTGTCATGTCTATATACATGAAAATAAACACATTTTTAGCGCCTTTGTTGAAACATGAAAATAAGAATATTTTTAACGTCTTTATGAAATACTAAAAGTGAACATATTTTTAGTGTTACGTTGAATCATTAAAAATGAACACATAATTAGCATCATGTTGTTTTCAACTAAGAATAATATATATACAGCGTGAAACAGATTGCGATGGAACTGACTGAAGTGAATAGAATCCAAACCGTCCCATAAAGATTGACGGAGTGGAAACCAAAGATGAGAACTCCTCACTATAAAATTTTGCATGGTTATTTATTTTCATAACTGAAAAATATATTAAATTTCCAGTGTAGATATATGTAACACCCCACCTCTGCTAGGGTCACTCACAAAGGGAATGCACTAGTTTTGGTGGAGTATTATCTAGGTAAACATACACAGAGATATCACAAGGCAGAACGTAAATAAAGCAGCGGTAGAAATTAAAAACCAAATTTCATTACTTTCAAGAAAAGAGTCAAAAACCTCATATATCCAAAGTACAAATTATTCTATTACATCAAGTTCTAAATAAAGAAGCATAAACTGAAGATAACAAAAGTAAATTATTCCCCAAAAATAGCGAAAGTGCAGCCATAGCATAGCTCAAGACCAAACCGTACATGAGCTGAAAGAAAGCAAGCTAAATCCAAGCTAAGAGCTAGCGTTTCCTCCCTGAGAACCTAGGGGGAGGGGAAACGAAAGAAAAGGAGGCGAAAGAAAAAGGGTCAGTCATAAAGACTGGTAAGCCCTAGTGACTTTCAGTATAAAAATTAGTAAAGTTAACAAGACATGAGTAAACGGAAAGTAAACATAGGGATGATAATAAGTCTGGCAAGATAACCAAGACAACAAGATAAATCAAGTCTAGCATCGCATATTCAAGATTTGCTGCACAACCTGTACTAATATTCTAACCCATGTCAAGTATTAACCATGAAATGATCCCTTGGCCCAATATCATGAAATGACCCATTACGGGGTCCTACGTTATGATCTACTAATCGATCGGCTCCCTACAAGTTCTAGCTCGTCATGTGTCTGTGTCATATGGCCCAATCACGAAATGTAGTCACCTGTGCTAGGTCCACCATAGGGTGTATCAAACCCTAGGGTGCCAACCACCGACATGAATCAAGCACGCACAGTGTAAACCTACTGGTGCCCAATGCCTGCTTTTTCAACTCCGGAATACGTGCACGACCATAGTCCGCCTGAACCTACAATGGCGCACCTACTCAGCCGTCGTTCTGGTCGCTTACAATCATCCCAGTAATCGTGCCCCACCCTGCCTATTTTCGGGGTATCGTGATACATCTAAGTGGGTTACTGCTGAAAAGGACCGCGTAACTAGGGTTTCTAATGGGTTAAGTGTTGTCATTCAAATTCATGACTTAACCCTACCCAAATCATGTATCAAGTTGGTTAAGTGTGTTCAAGCGGCTCATGACTTAACCCTACCAAATCATCATGTCAAATTGGTTAAGTATATTCAAGTGGATCATGACTTAACCCTATCCTATAAATTCATTAATGCACCCCAACCTCTCACATTAGACTAGTTGTTGTGGTCACTGGATTTGCTGGGCGGTTCCAGGCAGATTTACACCACAACATAGTCTAACCTTGGGTTTTAGGTGCGATATGACCAACTACCCACATTGGATCCTATTGTTTGCAGTCACTGCATTCGCCAGGCGGTTCCGGGCAGATTTACACTGCAAACTCAACCCAACCTCGAGTTGGCCATTTTCAAGTTTATTCTGAGTGTCATGTCCAGGTTCAAGTTTCGAGTCTAAATTCATGTCAAGTTTTCATGTCATGTTTCATGTCAAATCGTGTCAAGTTCATGTCCATATCCAGGTTCAAGTTATAACAATGTTCATGTTTCAAGTTTATAGTAAATTCAGGTTTTCCTAAACTACCCAAATCGTATTCCCATCGCACGTGAATTCGAATCGATACAAACAAATCTAATTAGGGAATAACAGAGAAAGGACGGGCATAAGGTGGCAAAAGTGATTATAAGTCAAGCATGGTATAACTTGAGATAAATGAGTACAACAATACTGGCATATGGAATAGTGGTCTCAAATATCTAACCTAGCAAAATAGGGTGATAGCCATGGTAACAGTTGACATAAGATAATAACCCCAAACTTGTGAATAACAATTAATTCAACATCACAGGCATGTTAACATCATGGACATGAGGGGTTTAGGTTTACAACATGTTTAGGCCCCAAATCAATTTCATATAAATATTCCCACAAGTCAAGATTCAAGATGAATAGATCCAAGGTGAATAATAGTAGATTCAAAATAATAGATCTAAAAGGAACAATAATAGATCCAAGATATACAATGATAGATCCAAGATAATTATCATACTTAGGTTCAATTTCAGTTTACAACATGTCCATATTAAGTTTAAAGTTTTGATCTAAAAGTAGCAGCATAATACCAGAGAGAATTTGTGTAGAGAGACTAGAGTTAGGGGCTGTTTATATAGGGTCGGGCCAACGAATTTAGACAGAAATCGGACTAGAAACATCAGAGTGAATTCTGACTCAAAAATGGGCTCGGCAACCAGGTCGACACCCAGGTCGACTCTATGGTCGACCTGGTCCTGGGCAGGTCGACACTATGGTCGACCCCCAGGTCGACCTGGTCCTGGGCGGGAAATTTCCCGCCCAGTCCGTTCTGGGGTTTGAATTTCGAAATTTGAATTCGAATTCTGAGCTGTTTTTGAACTTGAAAATTCCTGAAACTTCGAAGGGTCATAACTTGGTCATACAGACTCCGATTTTCGAAAACTCGAACTCGTTTCCAAGCAGAATTTCGAGACGAACGTAATGGCATAACCCATTGCCCTTGATTCTTATTTTAAAAATTAATTCTGCCTTGATTTATAGTTATAACACGTTATCAAAATACGGGTTGTTACATTCTCCCCTCCTTAAAGGATTTCGTCCCCGAAATCCCTAAGTTAGGGAGGATGTGTCCTACCATCCATTATCCATCTACTCAAAACATCATCCACAAGCAACCATTGTCCTTAAAAGAATTCTAGTGCTGTATGAACATATGCAGAAAGTGTGTGTATTTGTACTTATCTAATGCAAAAGATCAGGCGGTTACTGATTCAGTATACCTCCTTAATGCAAAATATGTTAGTGTAATGAATCCAACATGTATGCAAAATTCCTAACATACTTTATAATATCTACATGAGTGCACAAACATTCATTCATATGCAACATCCAAGTGATAACATAACAAGTTCCATCCATGTACAAGTATAAGCACTCATGCATATGCAACATGAAAATGTGACTGAGCCGATCTAGTGCCTAATGTGTGTCATGCATCCACTAGCAAACACTTGCAACCATTTGCAAACATCAACCATAACATGTTTCAATCACATGTTTACATCCATATAGTTCTACCTAAGGTCCTTAAGATAAGATCGAGAAGATAACAAGACAAACATAGGTAGTAAAAGCATGATACGAAAGGTTTTCAAGCTTATAGGAAAAAGAGATCGAGAATGTACCCTCAAAAATAAATGGGTAAAGCGCACGTATCTTCTTTTCGGTTTCCGAAGTTGCGTCTTCTTGGGCTTCACTCCACTGTACTTTAACTAGCTTGACTTCTCGATTCCTTAGCTTCTTGATCTCCATTCCTAAGATACGAATCGGAACATGCCTCTATGTTGCTTCTTTTTCCACTTCTACGCCTTCAAGGATGCTTGGCTCAACCACTTCGGCCGACTCATGTAAGCATTTTCGGAGATGCGAGACATGAAAGACATTGTGTACTCCGGTCAGCTTCTCGGGTAAGTCTACCTTATAGGCCATCTTCCCAATCCTCTCAGCGATAGGGAACGGTCCTACGAACCTTGGTGCTAGCTTTCCAACCGCTCCAAAACGAACCACATTGCGTAAAGGAGAAACTTTTATAAAGACCATATCTCCGACTTCGAACTCTAGGTCTGTCCTTCTCTTGTCTGCATAAGATTTCTGTCTATCTTGGGCCGTTTTCATCTGTCTTCGTATCAACTCAACCTTCTCAGAAGTGTCTCTTATCATGTCGGGCCCAAGTATAAGCTTGTCTGTCGACTCCCACCAACAAGTTGGTGACTTGCATGGTCTTCCATACAAGGCTTCGAACGGTGCCATTCCTATGCTAGCTTGGTAGCTATTATTGTATGCAAACTCCACGAGAGGAAGATGGTCTTCCCAAGTACCACCAAAGTCAAGAATGCATAGCCTCAAAAGATCCTCTAGTACCCTATTTACCCTTTCGGTTTGTCCATCCGTCTGTGGGTGATAGGTCGTGCTTAAACTTAGTCGTGTACCCATTGCTTCTTGTAGACTATTCCAAAACTGGCTTGTGAAAATCGGGTCACGATCACTAACTATACTAGAAGGAACCCCGTGCAACTGTACTATCTCTCGAAGGTAAATCGACGCTAGCCATGATGCGGTCCTCTTTCTTTTCACCGGAATGAAGTGAGCACTTTTCGTGAGTCTATCAACTATGACCCATATGCTAGTATTTCCCTTCCTTGACCTAGGCAGTCCATCCACGAAATCCATAGAGATACTTTCCCACTTCCATTGCGGAACCTCCAAAGGATGTAATAGCCCACCGGGCTTCTTCGACTCGTCCTTTACTTGTTGGCACACCATGCACTTTGAAACGAACTCTACCACGTCCTTTTTCATTCCAGCCCAAAAGAAAATGCGTTTTATATCTTTGTACATCTTATCCCCTCCGGGATGTATAGTCATCTTCGAGTGATGCGCCTCTTCAAGAACTTTATTTACTAATTCTTCCACTTGTGGGACACATAGCCTTCCATCGCGCCTTAGCCATCCCTTGTCATCTATGGCATACCTACCGAGGTGACTTGACGTCTTTCCACTAATCAACTTGTTCATAATCTCGACTATCTGTGGGTCTTCCTTCTGTGAAGTCCCTACTTGATCTAGAAGTGTAGGTTTCAACTCAAGAGATGCTAACATAACATTCAATGACTCAACAACAGGTGTGAAATCAAAGGTTGCTATAAACTCTAGACTTTTCCTTTCAACAAACAAGGGGCTCAAGGTCAACTTTTTCCTACTTAGCGCATCTGCCACCACGTTACCCTTGCCAGGGGTATAAGCTATATCGAAGTCGTATGATGCCAAGAATTCCATCCACCGTTGTTGTCTCAGATTCAAATCTTTCTGTGAGAAGAGGTACTTAAGCGATTTGTGGTCGGTATACAGCTCGAACCTCTCCCCTAGGAGATAATGGCGCCAAGATTTAAGTGCAAAAACGATCGCCGCCAACTCCAAGTCATGTGTGGGATAGTTCTTCTCATGAACTTTAAGTTGTCTACCCCCATAGCATATCACTTTCCCTTCATGCATTAGGACAGCACCTAATCATGTGCCACACGCATCGGTGTACACCGTAAACATCTTACTTCCGTCGGTAATGCCAAAACTGGAGCTGTGGTGAGGGCTCTCTTGAGTCTCTGAAAAGCAATCTCACATTCTATGTCCCATGTAAACGCTAGGTTTTTCTTCGTTAACCTAGTAAGAGGGGATGAAATCTTAGAGAAGTCCTTAATGAACTTCCTATAGTAGCCTGCCAAACCGAGAAAGCTTCTCACCTCAGTTGCGTTCTTAGGAATTTTCCAGTCTTGCACCGCAACTACCTTTGCGGGGTCCACGGCTATGCCTTGCTTAGAAACTACATGTCCAAGAAACCGAACTTCCTTCCTCCAAAAATGGCATTTGGAGAACTTAGCCTTTAACTGGTGTGCTCTAAGCGTATCCATGACTTCCTTGAGATGTCTAGCATGCTCTTCTTTATCCTTTGAGAAGATCAAAATATCGTCCACGAAAACCACTACAAACTTGTTAAGGAACTCCCGAAACACCCTGCTCATCAAATCTACAAAGTACGCGGGTGCATTCGTTAACCCAAACGGCATGACAAGCCATTCGAAGAACCCATCTGGAGTCCTAAACGTAGTTTTGTCAATGCTATCCTCAGCCACTCTAAGCTGATGGAATCCTGTGGCTAGATCGAGTTGAGAGAAAACAGATGCTCCCACAAGCTGGTCAAACAAATCGTCGATTCTTGGTAGTGGGTGTCTGTTTTTCTTAGTTAGCTTGTTTAACTCACGATAATCTACGCATAGACGAAGCGAACCATCCGCCATAGTAGCGAATACCACCGGAGCACCCCATTCAGAAATGCTTCGTCTTATGAAATTTTTCTCAAGCAACTCCTTAACTTGTTTACTGAGCTCTCTTCTTTCTCGCGGGGCCATGTGCCTAACGGGCAATGAAACTGGCTTGGCATTATCAACAAGATAAATTCGGAAGTCTATCTAGCATTTAGGAGGTAACCCCTTCACCTCATCAAAGACATCTGGATATTCTCGGACCACTCTTACAGATTGAAAATTGTCGATGGACGAGTCAAGAGATTCAAGATAACACAACATGACCGGACCCTTAGGGTTACAAGAAATTTCAAGAGTATTACCAGGGCGAGTCATGAGCCTCACTACCCTTCGTTCACAATCAAGGATGGCTCCATAATTGGACAGCCAATCCATACCTAGGATCAAATCGTATCCCATAAATCCGAGAACATAAGCATTACACGTGAATTCTACGCTTAAGATAGAAATCCTCAAATCCACACACATCATAGATAAATGGGCGGAGCCCCTAATTGGATTTGAAACACTAACGTGATCCTCAACTAGACTAGTACTTAGGTGCAGATTTTCAACAATATCAGAAGAAATAAAAGTATGCGATGCGCCAGAGTCAAATAAGGTTCGAAAAGGAAATTCAGAAATGTAAACAAGGCTTTCTACAGAAATATTACTACCTCGTTCAAGAGCTGGAGTGGTGTTGAGAGCATGCAACTGCCCTCCAGAAGGTCCTGCTCGCTGGGCCTGCCCTTGCCCCTGCCCTTGCTTCTTAGGGCAATCTTTGCTGATGTGTCCAATATCTCCACAATGAAAGCATTCACCCAACTTTCTCTTCTTCTTTCTATAGTCCTTGGCTATATGCCCCGTAATCCCACAAAAGCTACACTTCCTTGTCTCAGGTGCATTGTTATTATTGTTGTTGTTGCCTTTGTTATTCTTGTTGCCTCCCTTCTTGAAGTCAACTTTCTTATTCTGAGTCTCATTAGGCTTAACCTCCTTCTTGCTATTCTTGTCTTCCTCATGAAGTAGATCCATATCCACCAAGCTTTCAAAGGTCGCCCCCATGGGTATATGAGTTATGGCCAAACTGTGTAGTGGCTCGTTCAATCCTCGAGCAAAGCGTACAGCCTTCTTCTGAGCTGTGTTAACCAAGTCCAATCCGAACCTAGCAAGCCGATTAAACTTATTCACGTACTCCCTAACGGTCATGTCCCCTTGCTTAAGTGCTAGTAACCTTTCCATCTGAAGGTTCTCTTCTGCTGACGATAAGAATTTAATCCCAAACCTCTCTCTAAAGTCTGCCCAAGTCTCAACTGGCCTGGTAGCGCTGGTGACTTCCCACCAAAATGCAGCTTCCTCTTTCAACAACCATGCTACCAACTGAACTTTTCTATGATCCTCCACATCAAAGATAATAAACAAGTCTCAGTCTCCTTTAGCCAGTTTCGTGCCTCAACGAAGGTTTCAGTTCCAACGAAGTTCTTGCCACCCATTGCTTTAAAGTCTTTGCATATTTTGGCAAAGGCGGTACCAGGAGGTGGAGGAGGAACCGCGACCACTAGGGGAGGAGGAGGAGGAGGAACCGCGGCCACTGGGGGAGGAGGAGGAGGGATGTCTGCCGAGCCCGCGCCGTTGGCCCTAGCTTCTAAGGTACCTTCGGAACCATCCAGGTACGGGTACTCCCTCAGGAAGGTTAAGACCAGACATGCTGAAAAACGAAAAGAAAAAGATTCAAACGAGGAAACAAAGGAAAGTGCTAATGGCTTTTGGGGAATAGCCTTTTTAAACATAAAACTTTTATGGAAAAAATGCTTCTTTATAAACGGTTTTGGAAAATTGTTTTAGAAGGTTTTTAAAACTTTTGCCCCGTTTGGTAACCTTTTGCTCTGATACCAAATGTAACACCCCACCTCTGCTAGGGTCACTCACAAAGGGAATGCACTAGTTTTGGTGGAGTATAATCTAGGTAAACATACACAGAGATATCACAAGGTAGAACGTAAATAAAGCAGCAGTAGAAATTAAAAACCAAATTTCATTACTTTCAAGAAAAGAGTCAAAAACCTCATATATCCAAAGTACAAATTATTCTATTACATCAAGTTCTAAATAAAGAAGCATAAACTGAAGATAACAAAAGTAAATTATTCCCCAAAAATAGCAGAAGTGCAGCCATAACATAGCTCAAGACCAAACCGTACATGAGTTGACAGAAAGCAAGCTAAATCCAAGCTAAGAGCTAGCGTTTCCTCCCTGAGAACCTGGGGAGGAAAACGAAAGAAAAAGAGGCGAAAGAAAAAGGGTCAGTCATAAAGACTGGTAAGCCCTAGTGACTTTCAGTATAAAAACTATTAAAGTTAACAAGACATGAGTAAACGGAAAGTAAACATAGGGATGATAATAAGTCTGGCAAGATAACCAAGACAACAAGATAAATCAAGTCTAGCATCGCATATTCAAGATTCGCTGCACCAACTGTACTAGTATTCTAACCCATGTCAAGTATTAACCATGAAATGATCCCTTGGCCCAATATCATGAAATGACCCATTACGGGGTCCTACGGTACGATCTACTAATCGATCGGCTCCCTACAAGTTCTAGCCCATCATGTGTCTGTGTCATACGGCCCAATCGCGAAATGTAGTCACCTGTGCTAGGTCCACCATAGGGTGTATCAAGCCCTAGGGTGCCAACCACCGACACGAATCAAGCACGCACAGTGTAAACCTACTTGTGCCCAATGCCTGCTTTTTCAACTCCGGACTACGTGCACGACCATAGTCCGCCTGAACCTACAATGGCGCACCTACTCAGCCGTCGTTCTGGTCTCTTACAATCAGCTCAGT
Organism: Allium sativum; assembly: GCA_030737875.1. Taxonomy (NCBI): domain Eukaryota; kingdom Viridiplantae; phylum Streptophyta; class Magnoliopsida; order Asparagales; family Amaryllidaceae; genus Allium; species Allium sativum. The sequence goes on along the minus strand of CM060918.1, from coordinate 1,020,802,378 downwards.
AATCGTTCCCCACCATGCCTAGTCCCAGGGTATCGTGATACATCTAAGTGGGTCACTGCTGAAAAGGACCACGTAACTAGGGTTTCTAATGGGTTAAGTGTTGTCATTCAAATTCGTGACTTAACCCTACCCAAATCATGTATCAAGTTGGTTAAGTGTGTTAAAGCGGCTCATGACTTAACCCTACCAAATCATCGTGTCAAATTGGTTAAGCATATTCAAGTGGTTCATGACTTAACCCTATCCTATAAATTCATTAATGCACCCCAATCTCTCACATTAGACTAGTTGTTGTGGTCACTGGATTTTCCGGGCGGTTCCGGGCAGATTTACACCACAACATAGTCTAACCTCGGGTTTTAGGTGCGATATGACCAACTACCCACATTGGATCCTATTGTTTGCAGTCACTGGATTCGTCGGGCGGTTACGGGCAGATTTACACTGCAAACTCAACCCAACCTCGAGTTGGCCATTTTCAAGTTTATTCTAAGTGTCATGTCCAGGTTCAAGTTTTGAGTCTAAATTCATGTCAAGTTTTCATGTCATGTTTTATGTCAAATCATGTCAAGTTCATGTCCATATCCAGGTTCAAGTTATAACAATGTTCATGTTTCTAGTTTATAGTAAATTCAGGTTTGCCTAAACTACCCAAATCGTATTCCCATCGCACGTGAATTCGAATCGATACAAACAAATCTAATTAGGGAATAACATAGAAAGGACGGGCATAAGGTGGCAAAAGTGATTATAAGTCAAGCATGGTATAACTTGAGATAAATGACTACAACAATACTGGCATATGGAATAGTGGTCTCAAAATATCTAACCTAGCAAAATAGGGTGATAGTCATGGTAACAGTTGACATAAGATAATAACCCCAAACTTGTGAATAACAATTAATTCAACATCACAGGCATGTTAACATCATGGACATGAGGGGTTTAGGTTTACAACATGTTTAGGCCCCAAATCAATTTCATATAAATATTCCCACAAGTCAAGATTCAAGATGAATAGATCCAAGGTGAATAATAGTAGATTCAAAATAATAGATCCAAAAGGAACAATAATGGATCCAAGATATACAATGATAGATCCAAGATAATTATCATACTTAGGTTCAATTTCAATTTACAACATGTCCATATTAAGTTTAAAGTTTTGATCTAAAAGTAACTGGGCTTACAGATCGTGGTTTGAGAATTAGAAAACAAAGGGGCGATGTTGAATCTCGAGTCTAACAGAAATCCCCCAAACAGCAAAACTCTACACGTAGTCTTGTTGGAGAAGAAGCAATCCCTTTTTTCTAACTTTTCAACTAGAGTTTTAGCAGCATAATAACAGAGAGAATTTGTGTAGAGAGACTAGAGTTAGGGGCTGTTTATATAGGGTCAGGCCAACGAATTTAGACAGAAATCGGACTAGAAACATCAGAGTGAATACTGACTAAAAAATGGGCTCGGCAACCAGGTCGACACCCAGGCCGACTCTATGGTCGACCTGGTCCTGGGCAGGTCGACACTATGGTCGACCCATAGGTCGACCTGGTCCTGGGCGGGAAATTTCCCACCCAGTCCGTTCTGGGGTTTGAATTTCGAAATTTGAATTTGAATTCTGAGCTGTTTTTGAACTTGAAAATTCCTGAAACTTCGAAGGGTCGTAACTTGGTCATACGGACTCCGATTTTCGAAAACTCAGACTCATTTCCAAGCAGAATTTCGAGACGAACGTAATGGCATAACCCATTGCCCTTGATTCTTATTTTAAAAATTAATTCTGCCTTTATTTATAGTTATAACACGTTATCAAAATACGGGTTGTTACAATATCTATCAGCTTAATCACTATGATTTATACACGGTACCTATTAGATCTCCTTCCTCGTCCATAAACCATGGACGATTTAAATTGACTGTATTGTATGTTGTTTGTGATGTTGAAATGTTTAACATATTAAAATATTGTTAACATTAATGTGACTGGGAAGTTAAATTATAAATATTCATTTATAATTTAAGCAGTGAAAATTAGTTAAATAGAAAATAATTTAAACCGAGTTAGAATTGATTAAATTTATTAACCAATGTTTTATTTAAATTAACTGTTGTTGTTTGAAAACCCTACTCAGGTATTGGGATGATATTTGACATACACTAGTCCCAATATTTAATTGTATGTCAATTGATAGATTGACAATCTGTGATGAGCGTTATTTATTTATTTTAATGCTCACACAGTTGTAAATATCACTCTGGATGTGAATGGACTGTTTGATGATTATTTATCATTATTGTTGAATACATGCAATGTATGAAATCCATATAACTAAATTTATATGGTAATTGATTGAGTTGCATTTCGATTCAGAAATAAAGAATATTTTAAAATAAAATGTTTTGACAATAAAAAAAAATCACATTTTTATTGTATGTATAAACCAATAAAAGAAGCATATGTTAAAATACATTTTTGTTAGATAAAAAAATGTCCTGTTTAACATGTTAATAAAGAATAAATTAATCATATGTTAAAATATTTTTGTTAGATAAAAATATTATTTTTAACATGTTAATGAAGTGAATAAAGTATTAATGTGTTGAATAAAATGTTTGAAAAATAAAAATATCATTTTTATTGAATATATAAACTATATAAAATATTCATGTGATCAATAAAATGTTTGAACAATAAAAATATCATTTTTATTGAATGTATAAACTATATAAAATATTCATGTGTTGAATAAAATGTTTGAACAATAAAAATATCATTTTATTGAATGTATAAACTATATAAAATATTCATGTGTTGAATAAAATGTTTGAACAATAAAAATAGTTAGGTAATTAAACGCCCTTTTAACCCGATCAGGTTCATCGATTGATTTTGTTCATTTAATAATGAATATCGAAAAGAAGTGATTTCAAAATTTAATATTTTGAAAATATTATCACTTTAATATGATAAAGATATAGATTATTCAATTCTGATTTAAAATTGGAAAAGAAGTTGGAATCGTTTTAAAACGAATTTATAAACGAATTTTAAAATATGTTTTAATTGGAAATCAACGAAATATATATAATATATATTATATATATTTAATGGCCTGAATAAAACGCGCCGCGCAACGACCATTCACGAATTTTGACCATTAACTACAAATTGATGTAACGGGAGATCCGACCGTTGGATTCTTCTAAAACTGGAACCGTTGGGCTCGTATCAAAAAGAGATTTCCAATGAATATAAGAAATTTGAAATCTAATGGTTAGATTTGGAATTATGTCCAAATCAAATTTGAAAAAGGTCGCTAGGGACGTAGTTCGGTGGCCGTTATTGGAAACCGACTGTACAAGCCTTGATAAAATTAATAAAAATATGGAAAAATTATGTATAATCACAATAAATGATTTGGAAAGATTTTAGATGAAAAATTCCAAGTTTGAAAAGATTAAAATATATTTTTATCAAAATGAACTAGTTATTAACTAGAATAAATCTTTAAATTAAGATTTAATGAAGTTTTCCAATTAATTAATATTTAATTGGAATTGAATAACGTAAATTGGATTTTGGGTTTGTCGTGAATAGTGTCTTAAATAACACTGTTCTTAAACCCCGATGAGAAAAGAATAAATCTTTTAATTAATATTTAGAGAAGTTTACTAATTAATTAATATTTAATTAGAATTGAAATGAAAGTTGATTGTAGGTTTAAAGTGAACTGTGTTATAAACGACATTTGTTCTTTAACCCAATTAATAGTGAAAATATAATTTGGAATTCATAAATCTTTTACTAAGATTTAAATGGAAAATTTCTAAAGTAAAATTTTCCAATTTAATATCCTAAATTGGGATTGAATGGAATTCAATTCGGTAATAATCGAGATGAGCTTCTGTGAATGAAGACCGTTACTATATATGGAATATAAAAGGCTTTGCCGCTATTCCATTTATATTATTAGTCTGACACGGGAATTTATATCGAATATGCACTGTTATGATTTCCGTGTACATTCCATTTTGATGGAAGACGATTTTGGGTTTATCATGAACTGTGTTTTAATTGACATTAGTTCTTTAACCCAGTTAAGGATAAAGATTAATTTCCTAAATTTGAATAATCATACAGTAATGTTTTTTGATATTAAAACCAAATTTGGGTTTTAATAAATTAGATTGAAATGGGAATGCGATAATTAAATTTATCGAATTCTTGAAATAATCGAGAATGGATACCACCAGTTTTACTCAAGGCGATAGTTAAATCTTTAATTATATTTGATCATGAAATGGTAATTAAATTTACCAATAATACCGTGGGTGTTAGATATGGAGTGCTACTAGTTTTGCTCCATGGGATGAATAGGTAGGGATTGGGATAATAAATAATAAATGATTACTTCGGTAAGGTTCGCTAATCCCGACTAGTGAACCTTAATTTGGTTTAGAATTGTGAAAAGATAAAATAAAATCTTTTGAAATGGATAACCAAAGGAAGATTAAAGAATAAATTTAAAAGAATTTATCTTTGATAAAATTAATAGGAACCTTTCCCTAATAATGTGAATATTTTATTAAAAGAATATTCTGAATTGGAATGAGGCGTATGATGTGTTTTTATTAAGGCTATTATGGTTGGACCGTTCAACCACCAAACCGCACTAACTGTATACACGGTTACCGTCTACTACGGTGACGGTAACGATTGTGGATTTTGATAACCGTGGTAAACCATACCAACCGCACATGATTTTTTTTGTAGTATTTCATACAAAAATATATGTTTTCCAATAACTTAAACTAGAGAAATAACATATCTATAAATTATTTGCGCTTTAATTTATAGAAAACATGCACATGGATGGTTTATTTCATAGATAAACAAACTAATTCTTTAGAAAAAAGTTAGAACTTGAATTGTTTATGGATAACAATGTAAATTTATGGTAATGGTTGCAGTAACGGTTAGACGGTTACGGTTATAAAATTTGCTAACCATCAACAATGGTTGTGGTTATGGTTGGAGGTAAAATTGATGGTTGTCGTAATCTTAACACCCCTAGTTTTTATAGCACTTGATTATAAAATACGCGAATTATTAGGAAAGGCTGGGTTTAACCCATTTTGATAATTAATACGACGACCAAGAGTTGAAGATGAAGACGGTGGTTGAAGGCCAGAGATCTTCACATCGTTTTGATGACCACTAATGTCTTGATTGGGCCGTACACCCAAGACAAGGTAATAAGTGGTGATCGTCCAAACGTACTTGGAGATCGACGGATATTCGAGGACCTCTCTCCTGTATTGGACATATGGGACGAGGAATAAGGTGCCTCCGGTTTCGTTCAGACCTAGAATGGACTTGTAAATGGATGGTATGTCTGACGTTGTATTCCTTTATGTTGTATTCGTTGATCTCTGCTAAATATATATCTGTTTGGTGGCGGAGAATTTATTCTCTTGCTTAACACCCTTCTCTGTGATGTACGAGCTTAGAGGTTATATATTGGCAGGAATCAATGGTATGGTATTGATTGTCAATGTGGCATGCTAAGATGCAAATGATCAAGGCTTTTGATGAAAAGCAGAGCCTTGTGGTTGATGATCAAAGCACAGCTTATTTAGGCGTAACTTTGTGTATAGTGTTACTTCGCGAGCTTCACACCCCGGTATGAACCAGAAACGGGATGAGGACTTCAGGGAAATGGACATATGTTAGTTTCTAGCTAGGAGTAACATCATGGTATGGAGCCCAGACTGTTTACTCATGTGGATGTTGCTTATTACTTGATGGATAGAGAGGCGCCTCGGATATATCGGTCACTACGTGATCGATGGATGTTCTGGTTGATATACTGACCAAATTATTTTATGCCCCAAAGGGAAGGCTAACATATAGTTTATGGTATTGCTAATCATTGACGAATGACCGGTCCTATTACTAACCGCAGGTGCAGTTGTGGCTGTATCCTAAGGCTCGGGCTAGAGAGTCTCGAATCAGTAAGGACGATCGCTTGCCTTGGTTCATAGATTGAAACCTAATTTCCAATACGTGATATTCGGTTTTAGTTGTAAATATATATATACGGCGACGTAATATAATGGTACCTACGCCGCCTATGATTGATACATTTATATTTGAAGTTGATTTCTTCACTTACAGTAATAACAAAAGATAAAATTTCGTGTATCAAGCATATTTGGCTATTATAAGGGAAAACTCTATCCTCGACTGCGTTCATTGTGTGATGGGACCCGAGTCTTATAATAGCTTCATTTTTCCAAAAACATTGCGTTGTTTTATTTTAAACTAAGATTCATGTGGAGTAAACCCGTTCCTTATTATACGGCGTGGTCCCGTGATTTACCTAACTTTAAAATCAAGCTAATAATTGTTTTAGTTCTCACACCAGTCCCATGACTGACCTGGAGTTTATTGTTCCTTCCTAAACTCTGGGTGCCCATATTTTCCACATGGGCAGTCAATAGTTTTGGTTTTGCAGATTTCTATTTAACATGATCCTAGATTACAGCTGGAGCTATATTCAGAAAGCTTTGTATCTATATATCTCTTTCAGTTGTGCCAGTTGTTATTTTCAGCTACGCATTATACTTACGTATTATTTTCCGCTGCTATGTAATTTTTAAAATCTCTGATACTTTATTTCCAATGTGTAATAGTTATTCATACTCTGGAATATTCTTGTAATATGATGTAATTGTTGTAATGAAATGTTCTATTGTTTATGTTCTGATGCATCGTGTTCTCAACTCAATCTGGGCTTTCCCGTAAGAGTGAGTTTGGGTCGTTTCATTTTGGTATCGGGGCTTTGGTTTACAGAGCTCGAGAACAAGACACGTTAGAACCAAACAAAATTCTTCATCGAAGATAGGATCAGTAGCATCCTATAAGAATAACTTGTTAGAGATAGGGTTAGTAATGCCCTAGAATGAGTTTGAAGAGTATTATTTATATAAAAAAAATTGGTTTTGAAAATTATATCTTATTATACGTATTTGAGTATTATAATTTATATTGAATTTGGACAATCGAGTATATGAAGATTTTGCATATACTCCTAGCTAGCGTGTATACGAAGTCTCAAATATACTGGATGGATATAGAATCACACTCTAGTCGCCCTGAGATGACTCTGATGATACTGGTGATTGACATGTCAGCATCAGTAGTCTATGTTCGAGTTTCGAAAGTGGGATGTCTATATATTTCCAATTGACTGGTGTAAGAACCAAAACTTAGTTAGAGTTTATTGTTGTGATTTGCACTAGAAATATGATTTTTATGTGTATATAAAAGTTATATGTTTGAAAGTTAATAAACTAATTGATTTCTGGTTGTGATGTTTGATTATTAGTTTAACTAATAAAATTATTGGAATGATAATTAATAAAACCAATATATGAATGAAAGGTAAATTTAACCAAATCGAATCAAATATTGAACTGAATTGAAATTTGTTTGAAATTGCATGCATATAAACCCATTTTAGTGGAGGGGCGCACTATTTGTTTACACCCATTAGTTTTTAGGGGCTTCAATGCAGACTTTGATGGGGACCAAATGGCTATTCATGTACCTTTATCTTTGGAAGCTTAAGCGGACGCCCGCTTACTTATGTTTTCTCATATGAATCTTTTTGTCTCCATCTATTAGGGATCCCATTTCTGTACCAAGTCAAGATATGCTTACGGACTTTATGTATTAACGATGTATATACATTGAACATGTCATAGCAAGGAAGCTAAGAAGAGGAATAAAATTGCATGCCCAACAAATAGGTACATATTTACTATATTTATTGGGGTTTGATGATTTTATGAGCCGATTGGCTAGCTGCTTGGCTTTTTCTTTTTCTTTTAGATTGATGAGGGCCCTGTGAGGCTAGTTGTGGTTTTAAAGGTCTTTCTGTACGAAGGAGGTTATGGCGAAATTTTTCAGAAATTTAGGGTGTTAGCCAAATTTTTGAGAATTTAGAAAATTCTTAGAAACTGAAAAGTTAAAGAGTGAAAGCCAGAATGAAAGCTGAGTTGGTTAGTTAAAAAACTTTTGGCTCCGTTCCTTTTCGAGGAAGAAAAGATTTTAAGTGGGGGAGATTGTAACAACCCGGATTTTCTAAAACCAATTTATAATTTTTATTTTAGCAATTTTAATGAATTTTGAATATTTAAAATGATTTATTTTAAATATAACGACTAAAAATTTTATTTAAATCGAAGTTAGAAAATATAAATTTATTTTATTTATAAAACGAGCCTGAAATGGCATGGCAGTTTGAAAATTTGATTTCTACTTTTAATCGATTGTACAGAATTCATTATAAGTCAGAATTGGGCGAAATAAGAAATATTTGAATATGTTTAATTACATCTTTATAACGAATGTGAAAAATTTAGATTTCATAATATAAATTGTAAGTTATGTCCAGTTTAAAATTCAGAATTGTCGCTATGGAATATATTTATTTATTTTAAATATAATATATAGCGCTTAAAAATAACCATTTTGCAAACGATCTCCGTTTTCGATGTAACCACTTTTGTTGGATCCGAAATGTCAAATTATTGCTAGATTCCAAATTTCATAATTTTTGGAATTAATATGTGAGCATGGCAAATTAAAACGTGTTTGGTCAATTTCAGTTGAATTGGATCGACCAGAAAATGGCCATTTTTCAAACGGTCTCCAAATTTGACGAAATTAGTTTTGTTTGGACTGTATCATCAAAACAAAGTTAGATATAATTTTTCTGTAATTTTTGGAGTCGGTATGTGTAATAACCCGGAAAATCTGAGCCAATTTAAAATTTTTATTTTGGCAATTTTAACGAATTTTAAATATTTAAAATGAATTATTTTAAATAATAACGACGAGAAATTTATTTTGAACAAAATTAGAACGTGTATATTTATATAGATCGTCATTAGAATATAAATATTTATTTTAAATTATAAAAGGAATTGAAAATGGCGCGGTAGTTCGATAATTCGATTTCAAAATTCAAATGAATGTACATGATTCAAAATAAACCGGATTTTAGCAAAACTAAAAATATTAGCATCTATTTGAGAATATCTTTCCAACGAATCCGAAAAATCAAAATTTCATAGCGGGAATCAAAAGTTATGCTCAGTTCGAAATTTAGAATAGTCGCTATGGAAATTATACATGGCCCAAAAAGTCATATTTTGCATACGGATGAATTTGGACTCGAAACCACTTCCATTGAGTTCAAAATGCCATTTAGAACTCCGAAAAGTATAAGCTTCGATATATTCCAATATCCGGAATAGTGGCAATTGGCAGGACCTTTTCGGTTAGCAAAACATAGCCCTTAAAAAGTGAAATTTTGCATATGAGCTCAGAATTCGACGGGATAAATTTTTCTGGATTCATAATGACAAATCATTGTTGATTTCCAAAGGGCGCGTCGAACGGAGTTAGTATGTGGCCGTGCGAGCTAAAACAGTTCAGGGTAAAACGGGGCAGTCATTTTACAAAGGAACATTATTGATACGACCTCAGAATTCGATTCTACTTTTTTTTCTGGATGCGTATTGTCTAATAATGGTTAAATCCAAGAGGGCTTGATTTTTGGAGTTAGCGTGTGAGCGTGCAAGAAGAAATGGTGCGCCAAAACGCATTTTTAGAGCTTATCTGAGCATTTTTGAGAATTTTAACGAACGGTCAAACGAACTCGGAATTCGACGAAACTTGTTTCATTGGACTCGTCTTCACGTCTACTATCTCGTGTCCGAAATCCACAGAAATTGGAGATCGTCGGCATTCAGATGATTGGCGAGAAACTCGCATATAATCGTTTATTCCCCCTTTCTCTCTTCATAAATTCATTCCTCCTTCAAAAGGAAAAAAGAACAAAAATGGCCTCCAACCCCAAACCCGCTGTTGCCCCTCCCTCCTCCACCAGCTCAGCCACCGGCCGCTACCCTCCACCACCTCCTCCTCCCTCTCCTTCTCCACTTCCTCATCCTCTCTATCTTTGATTTCATGAACCCTAGCCCCAAAACCACCACCACCCGCCTCCATGGACCCCACCCCGCCACCAGCGGTCTCCCCCACGTCCATCAGGTCCGGCGCCCCCCTTATGGCCATAACTCGTAAACCGTGCATTTCTAGCCAAAACTACTCTAGACCAAAGTCGAAGAGCACGATTTTCTCTTTGATTTGGTATATTATAGTCCCATTTTGCATTGCAGAGTTGTCGGGAAAACGCGTCCAAAGTCTGTTGTCCAAACACTGTCAAAATGCTGTCTTTTCGCGATTTCCGGCAAAATGACACATTTTCGGGAGGAAGACCACTAGGCGAAAGTTGTCCGGAATGGCGCGTTTAGACTAGAAAAAAAATGGTGCGAAGGTTGAAGCTCGTTTGCAAATTCTGGAACCAGAACAGCGAATCCGGGCGTTAGAAAATATGTGAGTTTTCTCCGCTTTAAAGCTTCTATGGTTTTTGACGAATGAAGTATATAAAAATATGATTTTTATATTATAGGAATAATAAAAATATGATTTTTATATTTTAGAAAGAATAAAAATTTGATTTTTAATTTATAGAAGAGATAAAGACATGATTTTTATAATGAAATAGCGAAAAGATTATATCTTTGAAGTAAGAAATATATGATTTTTATATTATAAAAAGAATAAAAATATAATTTTTATATAATAGAGAATATAAAAATATCATCTTTATATATGTAGCGAGATAAAAATATGATTTTTATCATATGTGAAATATAAAAATATAATTTTTATAAAGTAGAAGTATTAAAAATATAATTTTTATATAGAGAATAGCGTGATAAAAATATGATCTTTATTATATAAACATCGTTATAAAAATAGAATTTTTATCTATGTAGTAGCGGTATAAAAATATGATTTTTATATACATAGCAACAATATAAAAATGTGATTTTTATCCATGTAGTGGCTACGGACAATGAAATTGACAAAAGGCGAGTGCGACGAAGATTTCTGCAAATGGAGAGTCGTGGCGCTGGTTTAGCTAATCGGTGAGAACTTCTCACTTTTATTTTAATTTTCTAGTTAAAATATATACTAGGATGCAGACGGTGCTTAGTAGCACCCGACACCCGTCGTCCACAGACCATGGACGACTTGTTTGTTTAGTTGATTGTTTGGTGGTTGATTTATTTGTTTGGGAAATGAAATGAGATTGATTAGATTGGTATGTGTATGGCATAGGCCATTATTAGACCGGGGATAAGGCGAGGCCTTGTCCCGTTTCTAGTATCGTGCCGTTATGCCGTCGAAATTTTCTAAAATATGTTAGAAAAATAAAAATATCATTTTATTGAATAAGTGAACTAAATAGAATATTCATAGGTTGAATAAAACATTTTGGTCGTTAAAAATATAATTTTTAACGAGTATGTAAATAAAATAAATATTCAATTACAAATCGAACGATTTGTTTATGTACACTGATTTGACTGATATTGATTGGGATGATAAATTTTACACATCGCCCAACTACACAAATAAAAATTTGTGTTTGATTGTTTGAAACCCCTCACGGGTATTGGGATGATATATGACATACACTAATCCCAATAATTAGTTGTATGTCGATCGATTGATTGACAGACTGTTATAAGCGTTAGATATCTATATTTGATGCTCATACAGTGTAGTGCACTTTGGATGATGGTTGATTATTTATCATTGCTATTATATACATGTGTTGTATAGAATCCATATAATTAACATTATATGGTAATTGATTGGGCCTCATTCCAATTGGGAAAATAAAGAATATTATGAAATATATATTCATGTGTTGAAAGAAATATTTTAACAATAAAATTTACATCTTTATCATATATAAAATTAGAAATTAACTAGAAAATAGATAAGATGCGTGGTCTCCTGGGTATTGATCTGATGTTGGTTCCGGCCTTCGAGATTAATGCTTAGGGAATCGTTCTCTTACTAATTTACGGTTGGAGTCTGATTAAGAATTAAATGATAGAAATCATAATTTTAAAAAATATATTAAATAACAAAAATAGTCATGTGTTGGCAGTACTCATGTGTTGAGATTTGTCATGTGTTGAAAGAAATATAGATTCATGTGTTGAATAGAATAACGAAGTTATTAAAATATATAAAGCCGTGATGATTAGAGATGCGCTATTTCGACACGAACGATATTTATATCGATTATATTCGTTTTTATATTGATTATAGAAAAGGAAGTGATTTCAAATTATAACGTTTTGAAAATATTGTCATTTGTATATCGATGAGGTGGAATATTCAATTTTGATTCAAAATTGAATATGAAGTTGAAATCGTTGCGAAAATGAATTTAAAACGATTTATAAAATACGTTTTAAAAGGAAATCGACGAAGTATATAATATATATATATATATTATATATAATGGCCTGAATAGAACGCGTCGCGCCGCGGTAGTTCGCGAATTTCGACCATTGACTTCGAAGTGACGTTACGGGAGATCCGACCGTCGGATTCTCCTGAAACCGGAACCGTTGGGTTCGTATCGAAAAGAGCTTTCCAATGAGTATTAGAAATTTGAAATCTAACGGTTGGATTTGGAATTATGTCCAAATCAAATTTGGAAAAGGTCGCTGTAAGTGCAGTTCGATGGCCGTTGATGAAAATCGACTGTACGGGCCTTGATTAAATTATTAAAAATAGTAATAATTTGTGTAAAATCATAAGAAATTATTTGGGAAAACTTGGGATGAAAAATTCCACATTTGTAAGGATAAGAATAGATGTTTATCGAAATGAACTAGTTTTGAACTAGAATTAAGATCCAATTATTTTTAAATAAATAAAGTGGATTTAAAGTGGTTTTGAAAATAATCAGAATTTCCAATATATGAATTGGAATGGATTTGAATCGAAATTATCTTTGGAATATTTCGATGTTGAATTTCGTGATTATATAGATATTGTTATGGAAATTTGAAAGATATATTGATATCGTTATTCCCAATACGATATTTGTTGGTCGTAGAATTTGATATGGAATATAAGCCGATATATTTTCTATTCAGAGCCTTGTATTTAATATCAAACGTGATTTGGGTTTGTCGTGAATGGTGTCTTCATTAACACTGTTCTTGAACCCAGTTGAGAAAAAGATTGAATCTTTCTATTTAGATTTAATGAAGTGTACCAATTAAATAATATTAATTGGAATTGAATTTAAATGGGTTTTTGGGTTTATCGTGAGCGGTGTTTTGAATAACACTTGTTCTTTAACCCTATTAACAATAGAAAGTGATTTTGGGCTTATCGTGAATCGTGTTTTAGGTGACATTGGTTCTTTAACCCAGTTAAAGATTAAAACTAAGTGGAGTTTTAATGAATCTTTAATTAGATTGAAATGATCGAGAATGGAGTATAGCCAGTTTTGCTCCATGCGATAGTTAAATCTTTAATTAGATTTAAACGTGAAATGGTAATTAATTTTACCGATAACACCGTGGTATTAGATTTGGAGTATTACCAGTTTTGCTCCATGGGATGAATAGGTTGGGATTGGGAAATAAAATAAATAATTACTTCGGTGTGGTTCTCTAATCCCGACTAGTTTTGGGAAACCATAATTTGGTTTGAAATGACGTCCAAAGGAAGATTAAAGAATAAATTTTAAAGAATTTATCTCTGATAAAATTAATGGGAACCTTTCCCTAAGAATATGAAATTTAGAAACTAACTGGGGATCAGTTAAGTAGAATGGTTTCCTGGGTATTGATCTGATGTTGGTTTCGGCCTTCGGGGTTAATATTTGGGGAATTGCTCTCTTACTAATTTACGGTTAGTGACTGATGGATTGGAATGAGGCGTATGTTGCGTTTGTGTAACACTTGTTTATTATATACGCGGGTTATTTAGAAAGGTCGGGTTATACCCATTCTGAATAACCGATTCGACGATAAGTCGAAGATGAAGATGGGGGTCGAAGACCGGAAGTCTTCACATCGTTTGGGTGATTACTGATGATCTTGATTGGGCTGTACACCCAAGATGAGGGAATCGGTTGGTGATCATCTAGACGTACTTGGAGATCGATAGATATGCGAGGAAAGTGCCTCCGGTTTCGTTCAGACCCAGAACGAACTTGTAAGTGGACTGTTTGTCTGACGTTGGATTTTATTCTGTGTTGATTGATCTCTATTAAATATACATCTGTTTGGCGGCGGAGAATTTATTCTCCTGCTTAACGCCCATCTCTGATACGTACGAGCTCAGAGGTTGTATATCGATGGACATCAGTCGCATGGAGTGAATTGGCTGTATGGCATGCCTTAGTGGCAAATGATCAAGGCTTCTGTTGAAAAGCAAAGTCTTGTGGTTGATGATCAAAGCACGACCTGTGTGGCGCAGCTTCGTGTATAGCGTTGATTCGCGAGCCTCACACCTCGATATGAGTCAAAAACGGGATGAGGACCCAAGGAGTGCACGACGTTTCTTTCTAGCTATGGGTAGTGTCAATGCTTAAACTGGCTGACATTTATATACTTTTTACCTATGTGGTTGTTGGATGCGAGGCGCCTCGATTATAGGTCCTATAGGACCGGTAAACGTGTGTTCAGGAATTGCCAATCCTCAAACGTAAGAGAGGACCGGCCTTGGAGGTTCCCAGGGGTTACCCAGAGTGTGTAGTCCTGAGGCATTTGCTAGAGTGTCTCGAAGCGGAGAGGAGCTTGACCCTTACCTCGACTCATGACGGAAATCCAATTTCCAATACGAGATATTTCGGTTTTAACTGTAGAACCTAGTATGGTGACATAGTGGTATGGGACATTCATGCCGCCTAGGATTGATATTTATGATTGAAATTGTTTTGACACTATACACTTATAATAGTATCAAACGATTTGTTTTAAACGTACCAAGCATGTTTGGCTATTATAAGGGAAAACCCTATCCTCCGGGTTGCGTTGCATTGTGTGATGGGACCTGGGTCTTATAATAGCTTCATTTTTCGAAAAAGCATTGCGTTGTTTATTCTATGCACTGGTATTCTTGGGAGGAAACCCGTTCCGTGTTATAGGCGTGGTCCCTGGAATTACCCTCTTTTAAAGTAAAGTTTTAACTAACTGTTTTAGTTCTCACACCAGTCACATGACTGACCTGGAGTTTATTGTTTTAACCTAAACTCTAGGTGCCCCTATATTCTACACAATCAGCTAGTAGTTTTGGTTTTGCAGATTTATATTCACAGGATCCTGATTTACAGGTGGAACGATGCTCGGAAAGCTCTGTATTCGTGTATTACTTTCAGTTGTGTTTTGTATTGTTTTCCGCTGCTATGTAATTTATTTTAATCTCTGATACTTATCGAATGTATTTTATTCATTCATACTATGTATATTCTTGTATTCTGATGAAATTGTTGTAATAAGCAATGAAATGTACTTTTGTTTGTGTTCTGATTCGTCTTGTCCTTAATTCAATCCATGCTTTCCTTTACGGGGAAGTTCGGGTCGTTTCAGTATGTGACTCCGGTAAATTAAAAATATGTTTGAATTAAGTATATATTGAATTATATTTTAATTTTGGTAAAAACTTATCGAAACAGTCGAATTAGCCTACGAAACATATCCCATTGTGTTCGGAATGGGGGTAATTAGCTAGGGATGACATTCGTTAGAGTTCGTTTAGAGTTCAGAGCCATAACGAAGAAATTTGTGAATTAAATATTATTTAAAGAATATATACAACCTTAAAATAGAAAAACCCTAGCTCATTCTCTGTGAGCCGCCATCATTCAACAATGGACGCACAAAATCATCCAAATTTATTCACTCTCGATCTCTTAATTCACAACAAATTGTTCGAAATTTATGGAATGAAAATCAAAGGGCATCTCGTGAACTTTAATTTCATATGGCTGAGATCAATTTTAACATGGAGGATTTCTCGATTCGTGGGCTGAAAAGCAGCATGTTTGGGTGCGTTTTTTGAGATGGGGAGGGGGCCGAGTTCCGCCAAAGACCAGGCGCCAGGAGGCGGCGCTGAGGGGGATACAACGGTGGTCCCTGATCATGTGCTGATGGCTTCAAAAGTTGGCGCAGGGGAGATCTTCACTTCGATGAATAGGTTCGAAGTGTACCTGGAACTGTCGAAAGTGGATGAAGAAGATACATGGCCCTTTGATCAAAAATTAACGGTGGAGAGGTTTAATTATTAATTTAGTTTATTTGATTAGCCTTATTAATTCTAATTTATGTAATTAATGATTATAAGGCCATAACTTTTTCAAACGAGGACGGAATTACGCAAAACTGTATGCAATGGAATCGTGGTGAAAAACAATACAACATGGAACAGACCAGATAAATTTATATAGTGAGTTATTTTTATTTTTATCATTTATCTTAGTTTAACTAATTTAATATAAATAACATTGATAAAATTAGTTTTAAAAATATAAATACATAGATCAAAATCAGTTTTAAAAATATAATGTTTGTAATAAAAATTTGGGTTTATATATATATATAATATTTGATATAAAAATGTGAATTTTTATTATATATAGCATTACATAAAAATGTGAATTTTTATTATATATAGCTTTAAAATAAAAGTATGATTTTTATTTATATTACAATGTATAAAAAGGGTAATTTTTATTATATATAACTTGGTTCAATAAATATGAATTTTATTATATAAATAGCATTGATTTAAATTATATTGCTCAGTTATAAAAAAATAAATTTTTATATATAATTTGTTACAAAATTATGATTTTTATAGAGATTGTTTTAGATTAAAAATATGATTTTTAATTATATAACATTGTGCTAAAAATGTGATGTTTATAATGTAAACATCATTATAAAAATTTGATATATATATATATATATATATATATATATATATATATTGTAACGACCCGAAATCCCCCTTACGGGAAATCACGGATTGAGTTGAGAACAAGAAGAATCAGAACGCAAACAGAAGAACATTTCATTGTTAATTACAACAACTCCATCAGAATACCAGAATATACAGAGTATAAATTAATATTACACATTCACTAAATATCAGAGATTACAATACATTACATAGCAGCGGAAAATAATACAAAACACAACTAGAAGTAATACACGGATACTGAGAGAACCCGTAACTTCCCCGTGAAGGAAAGCACGAATACTTTGAGAACAACACACAAAAGGACGTAGACGGAAGAACATTTCATTGTTATTACAACAATTCCATCAGATACAAAAATATACAGAGTATAAATGAATAAATTACATTCGATAAATATCAGAGATTACAATAAATTACTTAGCAGCGGAAAAATATACAAAACACAACTGAAAGTGATACACGGATACAGAGCTTTCCGAGCATCGTTCCAGCTGTAAATCAGGACCCTGTGGATATAAATCTGCAAAACCAAAACTACTAACTGCCCGTGCGGAAAATAGGGGCACCCAGAGTTTAGGTTAAAACAATAAACTCCAGGTCAGTCATGTGACTGGTGTGAGAACTAAAACAGTTATTTAAAACTTTACTTAAAGATAGTAATTCAAGGGACCACGCCGTATAACACGGAACGGGTTTCCTCCCAAGAATACTAGTGCATATAACAAAACAGCGCAATGCTCTTTCGAAAAATGAAGCTATTATAAGACCCAGGTCCCATCACACAATGCAACGCAAGCCGGAGGATAGGGTTTTCCCTTATAATAGCCAAACATGCTTGGTACGTTTAAAACAAATCATTTGATACTATAATAAGTGTATAGTGTCAAAACAATTTCAATCATAAATATCAATCATAGACGGCATGGGTACCATATATCATGTCGCCATACTAGTTATACAATTAAAACCGCAATATCACGTATTGGAAATTGGATTTCCGTCATGAGCCGAGGCAAGGGGCAAGCACCTCTCCGCGTTCGAGACACTCTAGCAAATGTCCCAGGACCCCACTATGATCCTTGGATCTTCAGGGCCGGTCCTCTCTTACTTTTGAGGATTAATTATTCCTGAACACACGTTTCCCGATCCTTACAGACCTATATCCGAGGCGCCTCGCATTCCAACAACCACATAGGTGAAAAGTATATAAATGTCAGGGCTGGTAGGTCACTGACACCACCCTAGCTAGAAAGAAACGTCGTGCTCTCCCTGCAGTCACTATCCCGTTTTTGACTCATACCGAGGTGTGAGGCTCGCGAATTCACGCTATACACAAAGCTACGTCACACAGACCATGCTTTGATCATCAACCACAAGACTTTGCTTTTCAACAGAAGCCTTGATCAATTGCCACTTACGCGTGCCACACTGGCAATTCACTCCATGCGACTGATGTCCATTGATATACAACCTCTGAGCTCGTACGTCTCAGAGATGGGCGTTAAGCAAGAGAATAAATTCTCCGCCGCCAAACAGATGTATATTTAATAGAGATCAATCAACACAGAATAAAATCCAATGTCAGACACACAATCCATTTACAAGTTCGTTCTGGGTCTGAACGAAACCGGAGGCACTTTCCTCGCATATCCATCCATCTCCAAGTACGTCTGGACGATCACCAACTGATTCCCTCATCCTGGGTGTACAGCCCAATCAAGATCATCAGTAATCACCCAAACGATGTGAAGACTTCCGGTCTTCAACCACCGTCTTCATCTTCGACATCTCGTCGAATCGATTATTCAGAATGGGTATAAACCCGGCCTTTCTGAATAACCCACGTATATAATAAACGAATGTTACACAAACATGTAACAACCCGTAAAATGCGAGTCAGTTTGAAATTTTTATTTTGGCAACTTTAGCGAATTTTGATTATTTAAAATGAATTATTTTAAATAATATCGACGAGAAATTTATTTTGAATATAATTCGAACGAATATATTTATACGCGTCGTCGTTAAAATATAAATAATTATATATAATTATAAATAGAATTGAAAATGGCGCGGTAGTTCGATAATTCGATTTCAAACTTCAATTGAATGTACCGGGTGCAAAACAATCCGGATTTTAGTGAAACCAAAAATAATGGAATCTAATAGTGAATATCTTTCCAACGAATCCGAAAAATCAAGATTTCATATCGGGAAGCAAAAGATATGTCCAGTTGAAAATTCTGAATAGTCGCTATGGAATTCAGGCCCTTAAAAATGGACATTTTGCAAACGACCTCGGATTTCGACGAAACCAGTTTTGTTGGGTCCGCAGTGTCAAGTTATTGCTAGGTTTCAAATTTCATAATTTTTCGAATCAATATGTGAGCGTGGCAAAGGAAAACGCGTTTGACCAGTTTCAGTTGATGTTAATCGACTGGAAATTGGCCATTTTTCTAACGGTCTCAGAATTCGACGAAACTAGTTTTGTTAGGACCGTATCGTCAATACGAAGCTAGAAAATATTTTTCTGGAATTTTTCTAGTTCGCATGTGACCCCGGTAATTTGAAATGTACGTTTAAAATTCAATATAGTGATTTAAATGTAAATTCAAAGGAAACTAATCGAAACGATCAAATCAGCTTGCGATACATATCCCATTGTGTTCGGAATGGGGGTTAAACGCTATGGACGACAGGCGGTGGGCCTCGTTTAGAGGTCGTATGTAAAAGTCAACTTTTTGCGATTAAATTAATTAAATTAAATAAAAAATTAAAACATATAGGCCCCCCCTCTTTCGTTCTCATTCAACAGATCGAAGCAAAGAAAAAAGAAAAAAAAAACCCTGCTGCCAATCCAAATCAGCCACCGCCGATTCAAGGACCGCCGCTCCTCCCCACAGCATCGCCTCCACCTCCGGCGGCCCTTCCCCCTCTCTCCTGGAAACCCGAACACCCTCCCAATCCCTAACCCGAAGTTGAGACCACTTCATCGCAAACCCTCCAGACATCGCGACGCCTCCCGAAACCCCAATCCGCCAGCGAGCTTCGCCCTCCTCCGCTATCATCGTGGTTTCCCACCGCTCGCGCCTGACAGCCCCCCTGTGAGTTTTAATGATTTATTTAACTGTTTTTTATTTATTTATTTATTTTAGTTTAAAACTAATTTTTAATTTTAGTGTAAAACTGATTTTTAATTTTAGTTTATAACTGTTTTTTTAATTTAAGTTTAAAACTGTTTTTTTTATTTGATTTTTAAAACTGAATTTTTAATGATAATAAAAACTGATTTTGGTTTTAGGAGTTAAAACTGATTTTTGTTTTAAAAAGGAAAATAAAACTGATTTTTATTTAAGTTCTTAAAACTGATTTTTATTTAAGTTTTTAAAACTGATTTCTAAAGGTTTTAACTTTAAATTGAAAAAGGTTTTAACTTTAAATTGAAAAAGGTTTTAACTTTAAATTGAAAAAGGTTTTAACTTTAAAAAGAAAATGGTTTGAACTTTAAAAAGAAAATGGTTTGAACTTTAAAAAGAAAATGGTTTGAACTTTAAGATAGAAAAATAAAATTTTTATATATTGAACATCGAAGTAAAAATTCGATTTTTATATATTGAATAGCGAACTAAAAATTCGATTTTTATATATTGAATAGCGAACTAAAAATTCGATTTTTATATATTGAATAGCGAACTAAAAATTCGATTTTTATATATTGAATAGCGAACTAAAAATTCGATTTTTATATATTGAATAGCGAACTAAAAATTCGATTTTTATATATAGAATAGCGAAGTAAAAACTCGATTTTTACATATGTAGTGGCTACGGGCAACGAAGGTGACAAAAAGGCGAAACGACGAAGACTTCTGCAAATGAAGAGCCGTGGAGCTAGGATAGCTATATGTGAGAATTTCTCACCTTTCAATTTTATTTCTAGTTATATATATATATACTAGGATGCAGACGGTGCTTATTAGAAGCACCCGACACCCGTCCACAGACCATGGACTTGTTTGATTGGTTGTGTAGTTGGTTAGATTATTTGATTGAAATTAAATTGTTTGGTGAGATGAATGGATTTGATTGATATGTGAATGGCGTGGGCCTTCACTAGACCGGGGATAAGGCTAGGCCTCGTCCCGTTTCTAGTATCGTGCCGTTATGCCGCCGAAATTTTCTAAAACATGTTAGAAAAATAAAAATATCATTTTATTGAATAAATGAATTGAATAGAAATTCATAGGTTGAAATAAAATGTTTTATCGTTAAAAATATAATTTTTAACGTGAATATGAAAATAGTGAAGTGAATAAATAAATATTCATTTACAAACCAGATGGTTTGTTTATGTACACTTATTTGAATGATATTGATTGGGTCGATAAATTTCACACATCGCCCAACTGCACAAATAAAATCTGTGTTTGATTGTTTGAAACCCCACAGGGGTGTTAGGATGAAATATGCAGTTCACTCATCCTGATTGATTAAATATGTCGATCGATTGATTGACAGGCTGTTATAAGCGTTGAATATCTGTATTTGATGCTTATGCAGTGTAGTGCACTTTGGTTGATGGTTGATTATTTTTCAATGCTATGATATACATGTGTTGTATGAAAATCCATATAATTAACTTTATATGGTAATTGATTGGGCCTCATTCCAATTTGAAAAATAAAGAATATTATAAAATAAAAGTTCATGTGTTGACAGTACTCATTCATTGAGATTGGTCATGTGTTGAACGAAATATTTTGATAATAACAACTATTTTGAAAAAGAAATATTTGAAATAGAATATTTGAAAATAGAAATTTATGAAGCCGTGTATGGACGCCATTTTGACGTGAACGATATTTATATCGATTTGAAAACGATTTCGAAATGAATTGAATTGAAAACGATTTCGAAATGAATTGAATTGAAAACGAATTCAAAACGAATTGAAAACGAATTCAAAATGAATTGAAAACGATTTCGAAATGAAATGAATTGAAAACGATTTCGAAATGAATTGAATTGAAAACGAATTCAAAATGAATTGAAAACGATTTCGAAATGAATTGAATTGAAAACGATTTCGAAATGAATTGAATTGAAAACGAATTCAAAATGAATTGAAAACGATTTCGAAATGAAATGAATTGAAAACGATTTCGAAATGAATTGAATTGAAAACGAATTCAAAATGAATTGAAAACGATTTCGAAATGAATTGAAAACGATTTCGAAATGAATTGAATTGAAAACGAATTCAAAATGAATTGAAAACGAATTCAAAATGAATTGAAAACGATTTCGAAATGAAATGAATTGAAAACGATTTCGAAATGAATTGAATTGAAAACGAATTCAAAATGAATTGAAAACGATTTCGAAATGAATTGAATTGAAAACGATTTCGAAATGAATTGAATTGAAAACGAATTCAAAATGAATTGAAAACGATTTCGAAATGAATTGAATTGAAAACGATTTCGAAATGAATTGAATTGAAAACGAATTCAAATTGAATTGAAAACGAATTCAAAATGAATTGAAAACGATTTCGAAATGAATTGAATTGAAAACGAATTCAAATTGAATTGAAAACGAATTCAAATTGAATTGAAAACGAATTCAAAATGAATTGAAAACGATTTCGAGATGAATTGAATTGAAAACGATTTCGAAATGAATTGAATTGAAAACGATTTCGAAATGAATTGAATTGAAAACGATTTCGAAATGAATTGAAAACGATTTCGAAATGAATTGAATTGAAAACGATTTCGAAATGAATTGAATTGAAAACGAATTCAAATGGAATTGAAAGCGAATTGAAATGAATTCAAATTGAATTGAAATTCGAATTGAATAGAAATGAATTTTGAAACGAATTTATAAAGAAGAATTCAATTTTGCTTTGAATTGAAATGGAAGTTGAAATAGGTTTTGAAACGATTTTAAAACTATTTATATAATTCGTTTTGAATAGTAATCGACGAAATATATTATATATATATTATATATAATATAATGGCCTGAATAGGACGCGCCGCGCCGCGGCAGTTCGTGAATTTCGACCATTTATTTCAAACGGACATTACGGGAGATCCAACCGTCGGATTCTCCTAAAACCGGAACCGTTGGGTTCGTATCGAAAAGAGCTTTCTAGCGAATGTTAGAAATTTGAAATCTAACGGTTGGATTTGGAATTATGTCCAAATCAAATTCGAAAAAGGTCGCTGTAAGTGCAGTTCGATGACCGTTGTTGGAAATCGGCTGTACGGGCCTTGATAAAATTATTAAAAATAGTAATAATTTGTGTAAAATCATAAGAAATGATTTGTGAAGATTTGGGATGAAAAACTCCATATTTGAAAAGATAAAAATAGATTTTTATCGAAATGAACTAGTTTGAACTAGAATTATAATTCTATTTATTTTTAAATAAATAAATTGAATTTGAAATGGTTTTGAAAATAACCAAAATTTCCAATGATTGCATTGGAGTGGATTTGAATCGAAATTGTCTTCGGAATATTTCGATGTTGGAATTCGTGATATTACAGGTGTTGTTATGGAAATTTGAAAGATATATATTTGTATCGTTATTTCCAATACGACATTTGTTAGTCGTAGAATTCGATATTGAATATAAGCCGATATATTTTCTATTCAGAGCCTTGTATTGAATATCGAATGTGATTTGGGTTTGTCGTGAATGGTGTCTTCACTAACACTGTTCTTAAACCCAGTTGAGAAAAGATTAAATCTTTTTATTTAGATTTAATGAAGTGTACCAATTAAATGATATTTAATTGGAATTGAATTGATATTGATTTTTGGGTTTATCGTGAACAGTGTTTTAAATAACACTTGTTCTTTAACCCGATAATTAATGAATGTGATTTGGGTTTGTCGTGAATGGTGTCTTCACTAACACTGTTCTTGAACCCAGCTGAGAAAAGATTAAATCTTTTGATTTAGATTTAATGAAGTGTACCAATTAAATAATATTTAATTGGAATTGAATGGATATTGATTTTTGAGTTTATCGTGAACAGTGTTTTAAATAACACTTGTTCTTTAACCCGATAATTAATGGGATGTGACTTTGGGTTTATCGTGAACCGTGTTTTAAATGACACTGATTCTTTAACCCAGTCACAGATTAAAACTAAGTGGAGTTTTAATGAATCTTTAATTAGATTGAAAAGATCGAGAATGGAGTATCACCAGTTTTGCTCCAGGCGATAGTTAAATCTTTAATTAGATTTGAATGTGAAATTTAGAAACTAACTGGCGGTTAGCCAAGCAGAATGGTTTTCTGGATATTGATCTGATGTTGGTTTCGGCCTTCGGGGTTAATATTTGGGAAATTATTCTCTTGATTAATTTACGGTTAGTGACTGATGAATTGGAATGAGGCGTATGTTGTGTTTGTGTAACACTTATTTAAAATATACGCGAGTTATTCGGAAAGACCGGGTTTATCCCATTCTGAATAACTGATACGACGATAAGTCGAAGATGAAGACGATGGTCGAAGACCGGAGGTCTTCACGTCGTTTGGGTAATTACTGATGATCTTGATTGGGCTGTACACCCAAGAAGAAGGAAACAGTTAGTGATCGTCCAGACGTACTTGGAGATCGATGGATATGCGGGGTACTAGGTGCCTCCGGTTTCGTTCAGACCCAGGACGGACTTGTAAATGGACTGTGTGTCTGACATCGGATTTCATTCTGTGTGACTGATATCGGTTGCATAGGATGGTTTGCCTGTGTGGCATGCTAAGATGCAAATGATCAAGGCTTCTGTTGAAAAGCAAAGTCTTGTGGTGATGATCAAAGCACGGCCTTGTGGCGAAGCTTTGTGTAACGTTTACCTCGCGTGTTTCACACCCGGTATGAACCAAAAACGGGAGAGGACATCAGGGAGGACTTGCGTTTCTTTCTAGTTAGAAGTGGCGTCAGTGGTTTTACACGCCCTGACGAGTTTGACTTATGTGGTTGTTGCTGTTGCGAGGCGCCTCGGATTGATCGGTCGTTCTCGAACCGATGGAGTCATTTAGTTGGCTCGTTTACGCCCCAAAGGGCGGAGAGACGTATTGTTCAGGCATAATAATCCACTCCGTGTGGACCGGCCCTGACGATCCAAGGCCCACCTGAGTCTGGGACCTGAGACATGGGCTAGATTGTCTCGAATCGGTTGAGGACTATCTTTTGCCTCGGTTCATAGATGGAAATCCAATTTCCAAATACGTGACATTTGCGGTTTTAATTGTAATCCTATATATGGCGACATAGTGGGATGGGGCGCTTATGCCGCCTATGATTGATACTTATGATTTGAAGTTGTTTTATACACTATGCACTTATAATAGTATCAAATGATTTGTTTTAAACGTATCAAGCATTCTTTGGCTGTTATAAGGGAAAACCCTATCCCCCGGCTTGCGTTGCATTGTGTGATAGGACCTGGGTCTTATAACAGCTTCATTTTTCTTTATTTAGCATTGCGCTGTTTGTTTTATGCACGGGTATTCTTGGGAGGAAACCCGTTCCGTGTTATACGGTGTGGTCCCTTGATTTACCTAACTTTGAAATAAAGATTAACTGTTTTAGTTCTCACACCAGTCACATGACTGACCTGGAGTTTATTGTTTTAACCTAAACTCTGGGTGCCCTTATTTTGACACGGGCAGCTAGTAGTTTTGGTTTTGCAGATTTATATTCACAGGATCCTGGTTTACAGCTGGAACGATATCCGGAAAGCTTTGTATCCGTATATCTCCTTCTAGTTGTGTATTGTGTTATTTTCCGCTGCTATGTATTTAAATGTAATTTAAATCTCTGATATTTCTGTGTAATATTTATTTGTTTATACTCTGTATATTCTTGTAATCTGATGCATTGTTGTAATATACGATGAAATGTTCTTCTGTATGCGTTATATTGTGGCTTGTTCTCGAACTATCCGACGCTTTCCTTTACGGGGAAGTTACGGGTTTTCACAGTTGGTATCAGAGCTTTGGTTTACAAAGCTCAGAGAACAAGGCACATTAGAACCGTACGAAAGAATTCATCAGATACTGGATTAGTAATATCCAACGGGAATGACTCGTTAGAGATGGGATCAGTAGTATCCTAGAACGAGTGTGAAGAGTATATTTTTAAAAATGAAAACAAATTTTGTTTTGAAAATTTAAATCAATTGTTCGTATATGATTATTTATATTGATGTGGACAATCCAGTATATATAGATTTTGCGTATACGTCTGATCCGCGTGTATTCAAAGTTTTAATATATTGGATAGATATAGAATCACACTCTAGTCGCCCGGAGATGGTACTGATGATAGCACGTGCATCATCAGTATTTATGTTCGTGTTTCGAAGGTGTGTTTTCTATATATTTCCATTAGACTGGTGTGAGAACCAAAACTAATATAGTTAGAATACATTGTTGTGAATTGGCATCAAAAACATAATTTTTGTATATGTATCAAATTTATGAATTTGAAACTCTAATTCACTAATGGATTGATGTTTGTGTTGTTTGCCTATTTGTTTGCTAATTTTGAAACATTTAGCCTAATTGAACCAAATATTGAATTGTATTGAGAATTAGTTGCATTTGCTTGCATATGCATATATATCATTGAGCAGGTCATAGCAAGGAGGCTAGAGCCAGAGAATAAAATTTGTTTGCCCGACAAATAGGTACATGTTTACTACATAATTTCCTGTTTTGTTTGGGTGATGATGATTTTGTGAGCCTATTGGCTAGCCGCTTGGCTTTTTCTTTTTCTTTTTGAGATCTGAAGGACCGGGGAAGCTATTTGAAATTCCCCGATGCTCCCGGTGCAGGGGAGGTTATGGCGAAATTTTTCAAAAATTTAGGGTGTTAGCCAAATTTTTGAAGTTTTGAAAATTCTCAGAAACTAAAGAGTTGGAGAATGGAAGCCTGATCGAAAGTAGAGTTAATTAATCAAACCACTTTCGACTTTGTTCCTTTTCGGGGACGAAAAGTTTTAAGTGGGGGAGATTGTAACAACCCGTAAAATGCGAGTCAGTTTGAAATTTTTATTTTGGCAACTTTAGCGAATTTTGATTATTTAAAATGAATTATTTTAAATAATATCGACGAGAAATTTATTTTGAATATAATTCGAACGAATATATTTATACGCGTCGTCGTTAAAATATAAATAATTATATATAATTATAAATAGAATTGAAAATGGCGCGGTAGTTCGATAATTCGATTTCAAACTTCAATTGAATGTACCGGGTGCAAAACAATCCGGATTTTAGTGAAACCAAAAATAATGGAATCTAATAGTGAATATCTTTCCAACGAATCCGAAAAATCAAGATTTCATATCGGGAAGCAAAAGATATGTCCAGTTGAAAATTCTGAATAGTCGCTATGGAATTCAGGCCCTTAAAAATGGACATTTTGCAAACGACCTCGGATTTCGACGAAACCAGTTTTGTTGGGTCCGCAGTGTCAAGTTATTGCTAGGTTTCAAATTTCATAATTTTTCGAATCAATATGTGAGCGTGGCAAAGGAAAACGCGTTTGACCAGTTTCAGTTGATTTTAATCGACTGGAAATTGGCCATTTTTCTAATGGTCTCAGAATTCGACGAAACTAGTTTTGTTAGGACCGTATCGTCAATACGAAGCTAGAAAATATTTTTCTGGAATTTTTCTAGTTCGCATGTGACCCCGGTAATTTGAAATGTACGTTTAAAATTCAATATAGTGATTTAAATGTAAATTCAAAGGAAACTAATCGAAACGATCAAATCAGCTTGCGATACATATCCCATTGTGTTCGGAATGGGGGTTAAACGCTATGGACGACAGGCGGTGGGCCTCGTTTAGAGGTCGTATGTAAAAGTCAACTTTTTGCGATTAAATTAATTAAATTAAATAAAAAATTAAAACATATAGGCCCCCCCCCCCCCTCTTTCGTTCTCATTCAACAGATCGAAGCAAAGAAAAAAGAAAAAAAAAACCTGCTGCCAATCCAAATCAGCCACCGCCGATTCAAGGACCGCCGCTCCTCCCCACAGCATCGCCTCCACCTCCGGCGGCCCTTCCCCCTCTCTCCTGGAAACCCGAACACCCTCCCAATCCCTAACCCGAAGTTGAGACCACTTCATCGCAAACCCTCCAGACATCGCGACGCCTCCCGAAACCCCAATCCGCCAGCGAGCTTCGCCCTCCTCCGCTATCATCGTGGTTTCCCACCGCTCGCGCCTGACAGCCCCCCTGTGAGTTTTAATGATTTATTTAACTGTTTTTTTTTATTTATTTATTTTAGTTTAAAACTAATTTTTAATTTTAGTGTAAAACTGATTTTTAATTTTAGTTTATAACTGTTTTTTTAATTTAAGTTTAAAACTGTTTTTTTTATTTGATTTTTAAAACTGAATTTTTAATGATAATAAAAACTGATTTTGGTTTTAGGAGTTAAAACTGATTTTTGTTTTAAAAAGGAAAATAAAACTGATTTTTATTTAAGTTCTTAAAACTGATTTTTATTTAAGTTTTTAAAACTGATTTCTAAAGGTTTTAACTTTAAATTGAAAAAGGTTTTAACTTTAAATTGAAAAAGGTTTTAACTTTAAATTGAAAAAGGTTTTAACTTTAAAAAGAAAATGGTTTGAACTTTAAAAAGAAAATGGTTTGAACTTTAAAAAGAAAATGGTTTGAACTTTAAGATAGAAAAATAAAATTTTTATATATTGAACATCGAAGTAAAAATTCGATTTTTATATATTGAATAGCGAACTAAAAATTCGATTTTTATATATTGAATAGCGAACTAAAAATTCGATTTTTATATATTGAATAGCGAACTAAAAATTCGATTTTTATATATTGAATAGCGAACTAAAAATTCGATTTTTATATATTGAATAGCGAACTAAAAATTCGATTTTTATATATAGAATAGCGAAGTAAAAACTCGATTTTTACATATGTAGTGGCTACGGGCAACGAAGGTGACAAAAAGGCGAAACGACGAAGACTTCTGCAAATGAAGAGCCGTGGAGCTAGGATAGCTATATGTGAGAATTTCTCACCTTTCAATTTTATTTCTAGTTATATATATATATACTAGGATGCAGACGGTGCTTATTAGAAGCACCCGACACCCGTCCACAGACCATGGACTTGTTTGATTGGTTGTGTAGTTGGTTAGATTATTTGATTGAAATTAAATTGTTTGGTGAGATGAATGGATTTGATTGATATGTGAATGGCGTGGGCCTTCACTAGACCGGGGATAAGGCTAGGCCTCGTCCCGTTTCTAGTATCGTGCCGTTATGCCGCCGAAATTTTCTAAAACATGTTAGAAAAATAAAAATATCATTTTATTGAATAAATGAATTGAATAGAAATTCATAGGTTGAAATAAAATGTTTTATCGTTAAAAATATAATTTTTAACGTGAATATGAAAATAGTGAAGTGAATAAATAAATATTCATTTACAAACCAGATGGTTTGTTTATGTACACTTATTTGAATGATATTGATTGGGTCGATAAATTTCACACATCGCCCAACTGCACAAATAAAATCTGTGTTTGATTGTTTGAAACCCCACAGGGGTGTTAGGATGAAATATGCAGTTCACTCATCCTGATTGATTAAATATGTCGATCGATTGATTGACAGGCTGTTATAAGCGTTGAATATCTGTATTTGATGCTTATGCAGTGTAGTGCACTTTGGTTGATGGTTGATTATTTTTCAATGCTATGATATACATGTGTTGTATGAAAATCCATATAATTAACTTTATATGGTAATTGATTGGGCCTCATTCCAATTTGAAAAATAAAGAATATTATAAAATAAAAGTTCATGTGTTGACAGTACTCATTCATTGAGATTGGTCATGTGTTGAACGAAATATTTTGATAATAACAACTATTTTGAAAAAGAAATATTTGAAATAGAATATTTGAAAATAGAAATTTATGAAGCCGTGTATGGACGCCATTTTGACGTGAACGATATTTATATCGATTTGAAAACGATTTCGAAATGAATTGAATTGAAAACGATTTCGAAATGAATTGAATTGAAAACGAATTCAAAATGAATTGAAAACGAATTCAAAATGAATTGAAAACGATTTCGAAATGAAATGAATTGAAAACGATTTCGAAATGAATTGAATTGAAAACGAATTCAAAATGAATTGAAAACGATTTCGAAATGAATTGAATTGAAAACGATTTCGAAATGAATTGAATTGAAAACGAATTCAAAATGAATTGAAAACGATTTCGAAATGAAATGAATTGAAAACGATTTCGAAATGAATTGAATTGAAAACGAATTCAAAATGAATTGAAAACGATTTCGAAATGAATTGAAAACGATTTCGAAATGAATTGAATTGAAAACGAATTCAAAATGAATTGAAAACGAATTCAAAATGAATTGAAAACGATTTCGAAATGAAATGAATTGAAAACGATTTCGAAATGAATTGAATTGAAAACGAATTCAAAATGAATTGAAAACGATTTCGAAATGAATTGAATTGAAAACGATTTCGAAATGAATTGAATTGAAAACGAATTCAAAATGAATTGAAAACGATTTCGAAATGAATTGAATTGAAAACGATTTCGAAATGAATTGAATTGAAAACGAATTCAAATTGAATTGAAAACGAATTCAAAATGAATTGAAAACGATTTCGAAATGAATTGAATTGAAAACGAATTCAAATTGAATTGAAAACGAATTCAAATTGAATTGAAAACGAATTCAAAATGAATTGAAAACGATTTCGAGATGAATTGAATTGAAAACGATTTCGAAATGAATTGAATTGAAAACGATTTCGAAATGAATTGAATTGAAAACGATTTCGAAATGAATTGAAAACGATTTCGAAATGAATTGAATTGAAAACGATTTCGAAATGAATTGAATTGAAAACGAATTCAAATGGAATTGAAAGCGAATTGAAATGAATTCAAATTGAATTGAAATTCGAATTGAATAGAAATGAATTTTGAAACGAATTTATAAAGAAGAATTCAATTTTGCTTTGAATTGAAATGGAAGTTGAAATAGGTTTTGAAACGATTTTAAAACTATTTATATAATTCGTTTTGAATAGTAATCGACGAAATATATTATATATATATTATATATAATATAATGGCCTGAATAGGACGCGCCGCGCCGCGGCAGTTCGTGAATTTCGACCATTTATTTCAAACGGACATTACGGGAGATCCAACCGTCGGATTCTCCTAAAACCGGAACCGTTGGGTTCGTATCGAAAAGAGCTTTCTAGCGAATGTTAGAAATTTGAAATCTAACGGTTGGATTTGGAATTATGTCCAAATCAAATTCGAAAAAGGTCGCTGTAAGTGCAGTTCGATGACCGTTGTTGGAAATCGGCTGTACGGGCCTTGATAAAATTATTAAAAATAGTAATAATTTGTGTAAAATCATAAGAAATGATTTGTGAAGATTTGGGATGAAAAACTCCATATTTGAAAAGATAAAAATAGATTTTTATCGAAATGAACTAGTTTGAACTAGAATTATAATTCTATTTATTTTTAAATAAATAAATTGAATTTGAAATGGTTTTGAAAATAACCAAAATTTCCAATGATTGCATTGGAGTGGATTTGAATCGAAATTGTCTTCGGAATATTTCGATGTTGGAATTCGTGATATTACAGGTGTTGTTATGGAAATTTGAAAGATATATATTTGTATCGTTATTTCCAATACGACATTTGTTAGTCGTAGAATTCGATATTGAATATAAGCCGATATATTTTCTATTCAGAGCCTTGTATTGAATATCGAATGTGATTTGGGTTTGTCGTGAATGGTGTCTTCACTAACACTGTTCTTAAACCCAGTTGAGAAAAGATTAAATCTTTTTATTTAGATTTAATGAAGTGTACCAATTAAATGATATTTAATTGGAATTGAATTGATATTGATTTTTGGGTTTATCGTGAACAGTGTTTTAAATAACACTTGTTCTTTAACCCGATAATTAATGAATGTGATTTGGGTTTGTCGTGAATGGTGTCTTCACTAACACTGTTCTTGAACCCAGCTGAGAAAAGATTAAATCTTTTGATTTAGATTTAATGAAGTGTACCAATTAAATAATATTTAATTGGAATTGAATGGATATTGATTTTTGAGTTTATCGTGAACAGTGTTTTAAATAACACTTGTTCTTTAACCCGATAATTAATGGGATGTGACTTTGGGTTTATCGTGAACCGTGTTTTAAATGACACTGATTCTTTAACCCAGTCACAGATTAAAACTAAGTGGAGTTTTAATGAATCTTTAATTAGATTGAAAAGATCGAGAATGGAGTATCACCAGTTTTGCTCCAGGCGATAGTTAAATCTTTAATTAGATTTGAATGTGAAATTTAGAAACTAACTGGCGGTTAGCCAAGCAGAATGGTTTTCTGGATATTGATCTGATGTTGGTTTCGGCCTTCGGGGTTAATATTTGGGAAATTATTCTCTTGATTAATTTACGGTTAGTGACTGATGAATTGGAATGAGGCGTATGTTGTGTTTGTGTAACACTTATTTAAAATATACGCGAGTTATTCGGAAAGACCGGGTTTATCCCATTCTGAATAACTGATACGACGATAAGTCGAAGATGAAGACGATGGTCGAAGACCGGAGGTCTTCACGTCGTTTGGGTAATTACTGATGATCTTGATTGGGCTGTACACCCAAGAAGAAGGAAACAGTTAGTGATCGTCCAGACGTACTTGGAGATCGATGGATATGCGGGGTACTAGGTGCCTCCGGTTTCGTTCAGACCCAGGACGGACTTGTAAATGGACTGTGTGTCTGACATCGGATTTCATTCTGTGTGACTGATATCGGTTGCATAGGATGGTTTGCCTGTGTGGCATGCTAAGATGCAAATGATCAAGGCTTCTGTTGAAAAGCAAAGTCTTGTGGTGATGATCAAAGCACGGCCTTGTGGCGAAGCTTTGTGTAACGTTTACCTCGCGTGTTTCACACCCGGTATGAACCAAAAACGGGAGAGGACATCAGGGAGGACTTGCGTTTCTTTCTAGTTAGAAGTGGCGTCAGTGGTTTTACACGCCCTGACGAGTTTGACTTATGTGGTTGTTGCTGTTGCGAGGCGCCTCGGATTGATCGGTCGTTCTCGAACCGATGGAGTCATTTAGTTGGCTCGTTTACGCCCCAAAGGGCGGAGAGACGTATTGTTCAGGCATAATAATCCACTCCGTGTGGACCGGCCCTGACGATCCAAGGCCCACCTGAGTCTGGGACCTGAGACATGGGCTAGATTGTCTCGAATCGGTTGAGGACTATCTTTTGCCTCGGTTCATAGATGGAAATCCAATTTCCAAATACGTGACATTTGCGGTTTTAATTGTAATCCTATATATGGCGACATAGTGGGATGGGGCGCTTATGCCGCCTATGATTGATACTTATGATTTGAAGTTGTTTTATACACTATGCACTTATAATAGTATCAAATGATTTGTTTTAAACGTATCAAGCATTCTTTGGCTGTTATAAGGGAAAACCCTATCCCCCGGCTTGCGTTGCATTGTGTGATAGGACCTGGGTCTTATAACAGCTTCATTTTTCTTTATTTAGCATTGCGCTGTTTGTTTTATGCACGGGTATTCTTGGGAGGAAACCCGTTCCGTGTTATACGGCGTGGTCCCTTGATTTACCTAACTTTGAAATAAAGATTAACTGTTTTAGTTCTCACACCAGTCACATGACTGACCTGGAGTTTATTGTTTTAACCTAAACTCTGGGTGCCCTTATTTTGACACGGGCAGCTAGTAGTTTTGGTTTTGCAGATTTATATTCACAGGATCCTGGTTTACAGCTGGAACGATATCCGGAAAGCTTTGTATCCGTATATCTCCTTCTAGTTGTGTATTGTGTTATTTTCCGCTGCTATGTATTTAAATGTAATTTAAATCTCTGATATTTCTGTGTAATATTTATTTGTTTATACTCTGTATATTCTTGTAATCTGATGCATTGTTGTAATATACGATGAAATGTTCTTCTGTATGCGTTATATTGTGGCTTGTTCTCGAACTATCCGACGCTTTCCTTTACGGGGAAGTTACGGGTTTTCACAAAACACAACAAACGCCTCATTCCAATTCAGAATATTCTTTTATTCACAAAAACACATTCTTAGGGAAATGTTCTCATTAATTTTATCCAAGATAAATTCTTCTAAATTTATCCTATAATCTTCCTTTGGATATCGTTTCAAACTAGTCGGGATTAGCGAACCACACCGAAGTAATTATTTATTTTATTTCTCAATCCCAACCTATATATCCCATGGAGCAAAACTGGTAATACTCCATACCTAACACCACGGTGTTATCGGTAAAATTAATTACCATTTCACGTTCAAATCTAATTACAGATTTAACTACCGCTTTGGAGAAAAACTGGTGGTACTCCATTCTCGATCACCTTTCAAATTTGATAATTTAAATTATCAATTCACCTTTTTAATCTAATTAAAGATTCATTAAAACTCCACTTAGTTTTAATCTTTTCAAAAATCAACATCATGCCTTTAACTGGGTTAAAGAACCAATGTCATCTAAAACACGATTCACGATAAACCCAAATCACATTTGATATTAAACACAAGGCTCTGAATAGGAAATATACCGGCTTATATTCAATATCAAATTCTGAAACCAACAAATATCGTATTGGAAATAACGATATATAATATATCTTTCAAATTCCCATAACAATATCTGTATAGTCACGAAATCCAACATCGAAATATTCCGAAGATAATTTCGATTCAACTCCCGTCCCATCCACGTATTGGGAATATTGATTATTTTCAAAATCACCTTCAAATTCAATTTATTTATTTCAAAAATAAATTGATTTTAATTCTAGTTCAAAACTAGTTCATTTCGATAAAAATCTATTTTTATCTTTTCAAATGTGGAATTTCTCATCCCAGTTCTTTCCAATTCATATATTATGATTTTACACAAATTATAGATATTTTTAATAATTTTATCAAGGCCCGTACAGTCGATTTCCATCAACGGCTATCGAACTGCACTTACAGCGACCTTTTTCAAATTTGATTTGGACATAATTCCAAATCCAACCGTTAGATTTCAAATTTCTAATATTCATTGGAAAGCTCTTTTCGATACGAACCCAACGGTTCTGGTTTTAGGAGAATCCGACGGTCGGATCTCCCGCAACGTCAATTCTTTATATCATTACTATATAAATGATAATATTTTCAAAACGTTATATTTTGAAATCACTTCTTTTCTATATTCATTATAAAAACGAATATAATCGATATAAATATCGTTCACGTCAAAATAGCGCAACTCTAATCAACACGGCTTTATATATTTCAATAAATCCGTTATTCTATTCAACAAATGAATATTTATTCCATTCAACACATGAATCTATATTTCTTCCAACACCTGACTAATCTCAACACATGAGTACTGTCAACACATCACTATTTTTGTTATGTAAAATATTTTATAAAACTATGGTATCTATCGTTTGATTTTTAATTAGACTTCTACTGGGAAGTAGTTCTAATTTTAAATATGATAAAGATGTAATTTTATCGTATAAAATATTTCACTCAACACACGAATATTTTCAACACATGAACATCGTCAACACATGACTATTTTTATATTCAACACATGAATTTTCTTTTATAACATTCATTATTTTCCCGATTGGAATGAGGCCCAATCAATCACCATATAATGTTAATTATATGGATTCCATATAACACATGTATATAATAGCATTGAAAAATAATCAACCATCATCCAAAGTGCACCACACAACTGCATAAGCATCAAATATAAATAATCGACGCTTACACAGTCTGTCGACCAATCGATCGACAATAATTAAATAATTGGGATTAGTGTACGCCAAATATCATCCCAACACCCGTGTGGGGTTTCAAATCAACAAACACATATTTTTGTTTGTGCAGTTGGGCGATGTGTAAAATTTATCGACCCAATCAATATCAGTCAAATCAGTGTATATAAACAAATCGGTCGATTTGTTTGTAAATATTTATTTATTCACATTCACGTTAAAATTTATATTTTTAACGATAAAATATTTTATTTCAACACATGAATCTATATTCAGTTCATTTACACAATAAAAAATGATATTTTCATTTTTCTAACATATTTTAGAAAATTTCGGCGGCATAACGGCACGATACTAGAAACGGGACGAGGCCTAGCCTTATCCCCGGTCTAGTGAAGGCCCACGCCATTCACACATCAATCAAATCCATTTCATTTCACCAAACAATTCAATTCAAATCAAATAATCTAACCAACTACACAACCAAACAATTTTTCAAACAAGCCATTCATGGTCTGTGGATGACGGGTGTCGGGTGCTACTAAACACCGTCTACATCCTAGTATATATATATAACTAGAGAAAGAAATTGAAGAGTGAGAAGTTCTCACCAATAGCTATCCAACTTCACGACACTTCTTTTATAGAAATCTTCATCGTTATCGCATCTTTGTCATCTTCGTTGCCCGTAGCCACTACATGTATAAAAATCACATTTTTATTATCTACTTTATATAAAAATCTTATCTTTATACCTTCTATAAGTTAAAAATCGGATTTTTATCCTCTCTATAATATAAAGATCATATTTTTATTTATTTCATATGTCAAAAACTGTAGAAGCTTTAAAATGGAGAAAACTCACTTTTTTTTCTAACGCCCGGATTCACTGTTCGGGTTCCAGAGTTTGCAAACGAGCTTCAATCTTCACACCATCTTTTTTTCTAGCACAAGCACGCCATTCTGAACAACTTTTGCCTAGTGGTCTTCCTGCCGAAAATGTGCCATTTCGCCGGAAATCACGAAAAGACAGCATTTTGACAGTGTTTGAACAGCATACTTCGGACGCATTTTCCCGACAACTCCGCAATGCAAAATAGGACTTATCATATACCAAATCGAAGAGAAAATCGTGCTCTTCGACTTTGGTTTTGAGGAACTTTAGCTAGAAACGCACGGTTTGGGAGTTATGGGGCAAAACAGATCTGGCTGTTTTTCTACATACGGGAATTTTTGTGAAAAAGAGGGATTTTGGATTTGTGGGGCCCACGGCCAAGGGGAGGGCGGCCAGAGGCGGAGGCGGACCTGATGGGGCGTGGGGAGGCTGCAGCAAGGTGGTGGAGGCGCTGGAGGGGCCCACGGTGGCGGGTGGTGGTGGATTTGGGGCTAGGGTTCATGAAATTGGAAGAGGGAAAGGGGAGGAAGAAGAGGAGGAGGAGAAGGAGGAGACCGGCGGCGCGCGAGGGGAGGGGGGTGGTGGCAGCGACGTGAGGGGGGGGGGCTGCGGTTTCTTCCTTTTTTTTTTTTATACGGTGAATGAATGAGAGGAGAGAAAGGTAAGGGTTGACTTTATATAATAATATATATTTAATTTAATTTATTCCAAAAAGTTATTTTTTCATTCGAACTCCAAATCGAACCCAACGAATGTCGCTCCTAGCTAATTACCCCCATTCCGAACACAATGGGATATATATCGTAGGCTGATTCGATCATTTCGATCAGTTTTCGTCAAAATCAAAATTTAACTCTATATATTGAATTTGAACGCGCATTTCAATCTACCGAGGTCACATACTAACTCGAAAAATTCCAAAAAAATATTTCCTAGCTTCGTATTGACGATACGGTCCTAACAAAACTAATTTCGTTGAATTCTGAGACCGTTAGAAAAATGGCCATTTTCCAGTCGATTAAAATCAACTTAAACTGGTCAAACGCGTTTTCCTTTGCCTCGCTCACATATTGATTCGAAAAATTATGAAATTTGGAATCTAGCAATAATTTGACATCACGGACCCAACAAAAGTGGTTTCGTCGAAATCCGAGGTCATTTGCAAAATTCTTATTTTTAAGGGCCTGAATTCTATAGCGACTATTCAGAATTTTCAACTGGACATATCTTTTGATTTCCGCTATGAAATTTCGATTTGTCGGATTCGTTGGAAAGATATTATCAATTAGATCCTAATGTTTTTGGTTTCACTAAAATCCGTATTGTTTTGCACCCGGTACATTCAATTGAAGTTTGAAATCGAATTATCGAACTACCGCGCCATTTCCAATTCTATTTATAATTATATATATAATTATTTATATTCTAACGACGACGTATATATTATATACGTTCGATTTCTATTCAAAATAAATTTCTCGTTGATATTATTTAAAATAATCTATTTTAAATATTCAAAATTCGCTAAAATTGCCAAAATAAAAATTTTAAACTGGCTCTGAATTTCCGGGTTATTACAATCTCCCCCACTTAAAACTTTTCGTCCCCGAAAAGGAACAAAGTCGAAAGTGGTTTGATCAATCAACTCTACGTTCGATCTGGCTTCCTTTCTCCAACTTTTCAGTTTCTGAGAATTTTCAAATTTTCAAAAATTTGGCTAACACCCTAAATTTTCGAAAAATTTCGCCATAACCTCCCCTGCACCGGGAGTCACGGGAAAATCCTGAAATTGCCATATAGGCCTTCTGATCTCAAAAAGAAAAAGAAAAAGCCAAGCGGCTAGCCAATAGGCTCATAAAATCATCATCACCCAAACAAAACAGTAAATTATATAGTAAACATGTACCTATTTGTCGGGCAAACAAATTTTATTCTCTGCTCTTGCCTCCTTGCTATGACCTGTTCAATGTAAGTACATGTATATGCAAGCAAATGCGACCAATTTTCAATACAATTCAATATTTGATTCAATTAGGCGTAAATGGTTAAAAATTATCAAACAACTAAACAAACAACACAAACATCAATCAATTAGTGAATTAGAGTTTTCAAGTTCATAATTTTGATATATATACAGAAAATCATGTTTTTGATGCCAATCACAACAAATAAAGTTAGCTATATTAGTTTTGGTTCTCACACCAGTCTAATGGAAATATATAGATATCACACCTTCGTCACTCGAATATGAATACTGATGATGATGCACCATCATCAGAATCATCCCCGGATATCTAGAATGTGACTCTATATCTACCCAATATATTAAAACTACGACTATACGTTCATGACGCGTATACGCGAAATCTTTATATATTGGATTGTCCATATTCAAAATAAATAAATAATCAAATACGTATAAAGCGATTTAAATTTTCAAAACAAAATTGTTTTCATTTGAAAATATACTCTTCACACTCGTTCTAGGATACTACTGATCCCATCTCTAACGAGTCATTCTAATTGGATTTCACTAATCCAATATCTGATGAATTCTTTCGTATGGTTCTAATGTGTCTTGTTCTCGTGCTCTGTAAACCAAAGCTCTGATACCAACTGACACGACCCGAACTTCCCCGATAAGGAAAGCACGGATAGCGTTGAGAACAGGACAAAATAGAACGCAGACGGAAGAACATTTCAATGTTATTACAACAATTCCATCAGATACAAAAATATACAGAGTATAAATGAATAAATTACATTCGATAAATATCAGAGATTACAATAAATTACTTAGCAGCGGAAAAATATACAAAACACAACTGAAAGTGATACACGGATACAGAGCTTTCCGAGCATCGTTCCAGCTGTAAATCAGGACCCTGTGGATATAAATCTGCAAAACCAAAACTACTAGCTGCCCGTGCGGAAAATAGGGGCACCCAGAGTTTAGATTAAAACAATAAACTCCAGGTCAGTCATGTGACTGGTGTGAGAACTAAAACAGTTATTTAAAACTTTACTTAAAGATAGTAATTCAAGGGACCACGCCGTATAACACGGAACGGGTTTCCTCCCAAGAATACTAGTGCATATAACAAAACAGCGCAATGCTCTTTCGAAAAATGAAGCTATTATAAGACCCAGGTCCCATCACACAATGCAACGCAAGCCGGAGGATAGGGTTTTCCCTTATAATAGCCAAACATGCTTGGTACGTTTAAAACAAATCATTTGATACTATAATAAGTGTATAGTGTCAAAACAATTTCAATCATAAATATCAATCATAGACGGCATGGGTACCATATATCATGTCGCCATACTAGTTCTACAATTAAAACCGCAATATCACGTATTGGAAATTGGATTTCCGTCATGAGCCGAGGCAAGGGGCAAGCTCCTCTCCGCGTTCGAGACACTCTAGCAAATGTCCCAGGACCCCACTATGATCCTTGGATCTTCAGGGCCGGTCCTCTCTTACTTTTGAGGATTAATTATTCCTGAACACACGTTTCCCGGTCCTTACAGACCTATATCCGAGGCGCCTCGCATTCCAACAACCACACAGGTGAAAAGTATATAAATGTCAGGGCTGGTAGGTCACTGACACCACCCTAGCTAGAAAGAAACGTCGTGCTCTCCCTGCAGTCACTATCCCGTTTTTGACTCATACCGAGGTGTGAGGCTCGCGAATTCACGCTATACACAAAGCTACGTCACACAGACCATGCTTTGATCATCAACCACAAGACTTTGCTTTTCAACAGAAGCCTTGATCAATTGCCACTTACGCGTGCCACACTGGCAATTCACTCCATGCGACTGATGTCCATTGATATACAACCTCTGAGCTCGTACGTCTCAGAGATGGGCGTTAAGCAAGAGAATAAATTCTCCGCCGCCAAACAGATGTATATTTAATAGAGATCAATCAACACAGAATAAAATCCAATGTCAGACACACAATCCATTTACAAGTTCGTTCTGGGTCTGAACGAAACCGGAGGCACTTTCCTCGCATATCCATCCATCTCCAAGTACGTCTGGACGATCACCAACTGATTCCCTCATCCTGGGTGTACAGCCCAATCAAGATCATCAGTAATCACCCAAACGATGTGAAGACTTCCGGTCTTCAACCACCGTCTTCATCTTCGACATCTCGTCGAATCGATTATTCAAAATGGGTATAAACCCGGCCTTTCTGAATAACCCACGTATATAATAAACGAATGTTACACAAACACAACAAACGCCTCATTCCAATTCAGAATATTCTTTTATTCACAAAAACACATTCTTAGGGAAATGTTCCCATTAATTTTATCCAAGATAAATTCTTCTAAATTTATCCTATAATCTTCCTTTGGATATCGTTTCAAACTAGTCGGGATTAGCGAACCACACCGAAGTAATTATTTATTTTATTTCTCAATCCCAACCTATATATCCCATGGAGCAAAACTGGTAATACTCCATACCTAACACCACGGTGTTATCGGTAAAATTAATTACCATTTCACGTTAAAATCTAATTACAGATTTAACTACCGCTTTGGAGCAAAACTGGTGGTACTCCATTCTCGATCACCTTTCAAATTTGATAATTTAAATTATCAATTCACCTTTTTAATCTAATTAAAGATTCATTAAAACTCCACTTAGTTTTAATCTTTTCAAAAATCAACATCATGCCTTTAACTGGGTTAAAGAACCAATGTCATCTAAAACACGATTCACGATAAACCCAAATCACATTTGATATTAAACACAAGGCTCTGAATAGGAAATATACCGGCTTATATTCAATATCAAATTCTGAAACCAACAAATATCGTATTGGAAATAACGATATATAATATATCTTTCAAATTCCCATAACAATATCTGTATAGTCACGAAATCCAACATCGAAATATTCCGAAGATAATTTCGATTCAACTCCCGTCCCATCCACGTATTGGGAATATTGATTATTTTCAAAATCACCTTCAAATTCAATTTATTTATTTCAAAAATAAATTGATTTTAATTCTAGTTCAAAACTAGTTCATTTCGATAAAAATCTATTTTTATCTTTTCAAATGTGGAATTTCTCATCCCAGTTCTTTCCAATTCATATATTATGATTTTACACAAATTATAGATATTTTTAATAATTTTATCAAGGCCCGTACAGTCGATTTCCATCAACGGCTATCGAACTGCACTTACAGCGACCTTTTTCAAATTTGATTTGGACATAATTCCAAATCCAACCGTTAGATTTCAAATTTCTAATATTCATTGGAAAGCTCTTTTCGATACGAACCCAACGGTTCTGGTTTTAGGAGAATCCGACGGTCGGATCTCCCGCAATGTCAATTCTTTATATCATTACTATATAAATGATAATATTTTCAAAACGTTATATTTTGAAATCACTTCTTTTCTATATTCATTATAAAAACGAATATAATCGATATAAATATCGTTCACGTCAAAATAGCGCAACTCTAATCAACACGGCTTTATATATTTCAATAAATCCGTTATTCTATTCAACAAATGAATATTTATTCCATTCAACACATGAATCTATATTTCTTCCAACACCTGACTAATCTCAACACATGAGTACTGTCAACACATCACTATTTTTGTTATGTAAAATATTTTATAAAACTATGGTATCTATCGTTTGATTTTTAATTAGACTTCTACTGGAAAGTAGTTCTAATTTTAAAGATGATAAAGATGTAATTTTATCGTATAAAATATTTCACTCAACACACGAA
Organism: Allium sativum; assembly: GCA_030737875.1. Taxonomy (NCBI): domain Eukaryota; kingdom Viridiplantae; phylum Streptophyta; class Magnoliopsida; order Asparagales; family Amaryllidaceae; genus Allium; species Allium sativum. Next base: position 1,020,759,791 of record CM060918.1, on the reverse strand, counting down.
TATTTTCAACACATGAACATCGTCAACACATGACTATTTTTATATTCAACACATGAATTTTCTTTTATAACATTCATTATTTTCCCGATTGGAATGAGGCTCAATCAATCACCATATAATGTTAATTATATGGATTCCATATAACACATGTATATAATAGCATTGAAAAATAATCAACCATCATCCAAAGTGCACCACACAACTGCATAAGCATCAAATATAAATAATCGACGCTTACACAGTCTGTCGACCAATCGATCGACAATAATTAAATAATTGGGATTAGTGTACGCCAAATATCATCCCAACACCCGTGTGGGGTTTCAAATCAACAAACACATATTTTTGTTTGTGCAGTTGGGCGATGTGTAAAATTTATCGACCCAATCAATATCAGTCAAATCAGTGTATATAAACAAATCGGTCGATTTGTTTGTAAATATTTATTTATTCACATTCACGTTAAAATTTATATTTTTAACGATAAAATATTTTATTTCAACACATGAATCTATATTCAGTTCATTTACACAATAAAAAATGATATTTTCATTTTTCTAACATATTTTAGAAAATTTCGGCGGCATAACGGCACGATACTAGAAACGGGACGAGGCCTAGCCTTATCCCCGGTCTAGTGAAGGCCCACGCCATTCACACATCAATCAAATCCATTTCATTTCACCAAACAATTCAATTCAAATCAAATAATCTAACCAACTACACAACCAAACAATTTTTCAAACAAGTCATCCATGGTCTGTGGATGACGGGTGTCGGGTGCTACTAAACACCGTCTACATCCTAGTATATATATATAACTAGAGAAAGAAATTGAAGAGTGAGAAGTTCTCATCAATAGCTATCCAACTTCACGACACTTCTTTTATAGAAATCTTCATCGTTATCGCATCTTTGTCATCTTCGTTGCCCGTAGCCACTACATGTATAAAAATCACATTTTTATTATCTACTTTATATAAAAATCTTATCTTTATACCTTCTATAAGTTAAAAATCGGATTTTTATCCTCTCTATAATATAAAGATCATATTTTTATTTATTTCATATGTCAAAAACTGTAGAAGCTTTAAAATGGAGAAAACTCACTTTTTTTTCTAACGCCTGGATTCACTGTTCGGGTTCCAGAGTTTGCAAACGAGCTTCAATCTTCACACCATCTTTTTTTCTAGTACAAGCACGCCATTCTGAACAACTTTTGCCTAGTGGTATTCCTGCCGAAAATGTGTCATTTCGCCGGAAATCACGAAAAGACAGCATTTTGACAGTGTTTGAACAGCATACTTCGGACCCATTTTCCCGACAACTCCGCAATGCAAAATAGGACTTATCATATACCAAATCGAAGAGAAAATCGTGCTCTTCGACTTTGGTCTTGAGGAACTTTAGCTAGAAACGCACGGTTTGGGAGTTATGGGGCAAAACAGATCTGGCTGTTTTTCTACATACGGGAATTTTTGTGAAAAAGAGGGATTTTGGATTTGCGGGGCCCACGGCCAAGGGGAGGGCGGGCAGAGGCGGAGGCGGACCTGATGAGGCGTGGGGAGGCTGCAGCAAGGTGGTGGAGGCGCTGGAGGGGCCCACGGTGGCGGGTGGTGGTGGATTTGGGGCTAGGGTTCATGAAATTGGAAGAGGGAAAGGGGAGGAAGAAGAGGAGGAGGAGAAGGAGGAGACCGGCGGCGCGCGAGGGGAGGGGGGTGGTGGCAGCGACGTGAGGGGGGGGGCTGCGGTTTCTTCCTTTTTTTTTTTATACGGTGAATGAATGAGAGGAGAGAAATGTAAGGGTTGACTTTATATAATAATATATATTTAATTTAATTTATTCCAAAAAGTTATTTTTTCATTCGAACTCCAAATCGAACCCAACGACTGTCGCTCCTAGCTAATTACCCCCATTCCGAACACAATGGGATATATATCGTAGGCTGATTCGATCGTTTCTATCAGTTTTCGTCAAAATCAAAATATAACTCTATATATTGAATTTGAACGCGCATTTCAATCTACCGAGGTCACATACTAACTCGAAAAATTCCAGAAAAATATTTCCTAGCTTCGTATTGACGATACGGTCCAAACAAAACTAATTTCGTTGAATTCTGAGACCGTTAGAAAAATGGCCATTTTCCAGTCGATTAAAATCAACTTAAACTGGTCAAACGCGTTTTCCTTTGCCTCGCTCACATATTGATTCGAAAAATTATGAAATTTGGAATCTAGCAATAATTTGACATCACGGACCGACAAAAGTGGTTTCGTCGAAATCCGAGGTCATTTGCAAAATTCCTATTTTTAAGGGCCTGAATTCTATAGCGACTATTCAGAATTTTCAACTGGACATATCTTTTGATTTCCGCTATGAAATTTCGATTTGTCGGATTCGTTGGAAAGATATTATCAATTAGATCCTAATGTTTATGGTTTCACTAAAATCCGTATTGTTTTGCACCCGGTACATTCAATTGAAGTTTGAAATCGAATTATCGAACTACCGCGCCATTTCCAATTCTATTTATAATTATATATATAATTATTTATATTCTAACGACGACGTATATATTATATACGTTCGATTTCTATTCAAAATAAATTTCTCGTTGATATTATTTAAAATAATCTATTTTAAATATTCAAAATTCGCTAAAATTGCCAAAATAAAAATTTTAAACTGGCTCTGAATTTCCGGGTTATTACAGATACAGAGCTTTCCGAGTATCGTTCCAGCTGTAAATCAGGACCCTATGAATATAAATCTGCAAAACCAAAACTATTAGCTGCCCGTGCGGAAAATAAGGGCACCTAGAGTTTAGGTTAAAACAATAAACTCCAGGTCAGTCATGTGACTGGTGTGAGAACTAAAACAATAATTAATCTTTATTTTAAAGTTAGGTAAATCAAGGGACCACGCCTTTATAACACGGAACGGGTTTCCTCCCAAGAACACCAGTGCATAAAACAACAGCGCAATGCTAAATAAAGAACAATGAAGCTATTATAAGACCCAGGTCCCATCATACAATGCAACACAAGCTGGAGGATAAGGTTTTACCTTATAATAGTCAAAGAATGCCTGATACGCTAAATTTCATGTTTTATTATTACTACAAGTGTATAGTGTAAAAATAATTTCAATCATAAATATCAATCATAGACAGCATGGGCACCATATATCATGTTTCCAATACTAGGCTTTACAATCAAAACCGCAAATTCACGTATTTGGAAGTTGGATTTCCATCTGTGAACCAAGGTAAGGGATCGTCCTTACCGAATTCGAGACGCTCTAGCCCGCCCCTCAGGTCAGAGCTCGAGTGACCTTTGGATCGTCAGGGACGGTCCACCGATGTGGATTAAAATGCCTGAACACTGCGTTTCCCCACCCTATGTGGTGTCAATGAGTCCAATGATTCCATCGGCTCCACATAGTCACCGATATATCCGAGGCGCCTCACAACAACAACAACCACATAAGTCAGGGCGTGTAAAACCACTGACGCCACTTCTAGCTAGAAGGAAACGCATGCTCTCCCTGATGTCCTCTCCCGATTCTGGTTCACAACCGGGGTGTGAGGCTCGTGAATCAACGTTACAAAAAGCTATGCCACACAGGCGGTGCTTTGATCATCAACCACAAGACTTTTCTTTTCAACAAAAGCCTTGATCATTTGCCACTTAGGCATGCCACATAGGCAATTCACTCCATGCGATTGATATCCATCAATATATAACCCCTGAGCTCGTACATCTCAGAGAAGGGCGTTAAGCAAGAGAATAAATTCTCTGCCGCCAAACAGATATATAGTTAATAGAAATCAATCACACAGAATAAAATCCAATGTCAGACACACAGTCCATTTACAAGTTCGTTCTGGGTCTGAACGAAACCGGAGGCACCTTGTACCTCGCATATCCATCGATCTCCAAGTACGTCTGGACGATCACTAACTGATTCCCTCCTCTTGGGTGTACGGCCCAATCAAGATCATCAGTAATTATCCAAACGATGTGAAGATCTCTGGTCTTCAACCACCGTCTTCATCTTCGACACCACGTTGAATCAATTATTCAAAATGGGATAAACCCGGTCTTTCAGAATAACTCGCGTATATAATAAACAAGTGTTACACAAACACAACATACACCTCATTCCAATTCAGAATATTCTTTTATTCAAATATTCTTATACTTTGGGAAATTTTCCCATTAATTTTATCAAAGATAAATTCTTTAAATTTATTCTTTAATCTTCTTTTGAATATCAATTCAAACTGGTCGGGATTAGCGAACCACACCGAAGTAATCATTTATTTTATTTTCCAACCCCAACCTATTCATCCCTTGAAGTAAAACTGGTAATACTTCATATTTAACACCACGGTGTTATCGGTAAATTCAATTACCATTTCACGTTCCAATCTAATTAAAGATTTAACTATCGGCTGGAGCAAAACTGGTGATACTCCATTCTCAATTATTTCAATCTAATTAAAGATTCATTAAAACTCCACTTGGTTTTAATCTTCCCAATAATCACTATCAACGATTATTTAACTTGGGAAATCACATCCTGTCTTTAACTGGGTTAAAGAACTAATGTCATTTAAAACACGGTTCACTATAAACCCAAAATCACATTCCATTAATTGTCGGGTTAAAGAACAAGTGTTATTTAAAACAATGTTCACGATAAACCCAAAAATCAATTCAAATCCAATTCCAATTAAATACTATTTAATTGGTATACTTCATTAAATCTAAATAAAAAGATTTAATCTTTTTCTCAACTGGGTTTAAGAACAGTGTTAATGAAGACACCATTCACAACAAACCCAAATCACATTTGATATTATATACAAGGCTCTGAATAGAAAATATATCGGCTTATATTCAATATCAAATTCTACGACCAACAAATATCGTATCGGAAATAACGATATAAATATATCTTTCAAATTTCCGTAACAATATCTGTATAATCACGAAATCCAACATCGAAATATTCCAAAGATACTTTCGATTCAAATCCATTCTAATTCAATTATTGGAAATTCTGGTTACTTTTAAAACCATTTCAAATTCAATTTATTTATTTAAAAATAAATAAATTATTATTCTAGTTCAAAACTAGTTCATTTCGATAAAAATCTATTTTTATCTTTTCAAATGTGGAATTTTTCATCCCAGTTCTTCACAAATCATTTCTTATGATTTTACACAAATTATTAATATTTTTAATAATTTTATCAGGGCCCGTAAAGTCGATTTCCATCAACGGCTATCGAACTGCACTTACATCGACCTTTTCCAAATTTGATTTAGACATAATTCCAAATCCAACCGTTAGATTTCAAATCTCTAATATTCGTTAGAAAGCTCATTTCGATACGAACCCAACGGTTCCTGTTTTAGGAGAATCCGACGGTCGGATCTCCCGTAATATCCATTCGAAGCCAATGGTCGAAATTCGCGAACTACCGCGGTGCGGCGCGTTCTATTCAGGCCATTATATATATATAATATATATATATATATATATATATTTCATTGATTTCCTTTCAAAACATATTTTATAAATCGTTTTAAATTCGTTTTCAAAACGATTTCAACTTCATATTCAATTTCTAATCAAAATTGAATATTCCATATCATCGAAATATAAGTGATAATATTTTCAAAACGTTATATTTTGAAATCACTTCCCTTTCTATATTCATTATAAAAATGAATAAAATCGATATAAATATCGTTCACTTCAAAATGGCGCATATCTAACCAACACGGCTTTACATATTTCAATAACTTCGTGATTCTATTCAACAAATGAATTTTCTTCAACACATGAATATATATTTTTGTTCAACACACGAATATATATTTTTATTCAACACATGAATATTTATTTTTCTATTCAACACATGAATTTTTATTTCTATTCAACAAATGAATTTTCATTTTTATTCAACACATGAATTTATATTTCTATTCAACACATGAATTTTTATTTTAATTCAACACATGAATTTATATTTCTATTCAACACATGAATATATATTTCTATTCATCACATGAATATTTATTTTTATTCAACACATGAATGTTTATTTTATAATATTCCTTATTTTCTCAATTGGAATGAGGCCCAATCAATTACCATATAATGTTAATTATATGGATTTTCTAAAACACATGTAGGTAACAACAACGATAAATCATCAACCATCATCCAGAGTGCACCACACAACCGCATAAGCATTAAATGTAATTAACGCTTACACGGTCTGTCAACCCATCGATTGACATACAACTAAATAATCGGGATTATTGTACGTCAAATATCATCCCAATACCTATGTGGGGTTTCAAATCAACAAACATAGATTTTATTTGTGCAGTTGTGCGATGTGTAAAATTTATCATCCCAATCAATATCAGTCAAATCAGTGTATATAAACAAATCACCCGATTTGTTTATAAATATTTATTTTATATACACGTTAAAAATTATATTTTTAACTATAAAATATTTTCCACTATAAAATATTTTATTCCATTCCACATCACACAATAAAATTTCACAACACAACAATCAAACAAATAAGTCATCCATGGTCTGTGGACAACGGGTGTCGGGCGCTGCTAAGCACCGTCTGCATCCTAGTATATATTTCAAACTAGAAATTAAAATAATAGTGAGGAGTTCTCACTGAGAAGCTAAACCAAACGCCACGACTCTTCATATGTAGAAAATTTCTACGTGCTCGCCCTTCGTCACTTTCGTCGCCCGTATTTGCTACATATATAAAAATCGCATTTTTATATTCTCAAGTATATATAAAAATTCTATTTTCAATCCGCTACTCAAATAATAAAAAATCGAATTTTTATTTCACTACAACATATATAAAAATCGTATTTTTAATACTCTACCAATATAAAAATTATATTTTTATTCTTTATATAATATGAAAATCATATTTTTAATACTCTACCAATATAAAAATATAATTTTTATTCTCTACATCATATAAAAATTATATTTTTATATCTCTACTAATATAAAAATTATATTTTTATTCTCTACATCATATAAAAATTATATTTTTATATCTCTACTAATATAAAAATTATATTTTTATTCTCTACATCATATAAAAATTATATTTTTATATCTCTACTAATATAAAAATCGAATTTTTACAACGCCTCTCATATAATAAAAATCCCATTTTTATCATGATGTATTTCTTATAAATATTACCTCTTGATTTCAAATTAAAAATCAAGTCTTTTTGTTAAGGAAAATCAAATCTTTTTTGTATTCAAAAATTTGATCTTTTCAAATTTATAAAAATCCAACTTTTCACTTATAAAAATTCTCAGCCTTTCCTATAATAAAAAAAATAGTTTTCTATATTAAAAATTAAAGAGGCTTACTATTTTTTGAAGGAGGAGGGGGGAAGGGCTGAGGTGGCGACGGAGCTCGGTGCTAGCGGTGGTTGGTCGGAGCAGGCAAGGCAGGAGGGTGCGGTGGCGGATCTCGACGGGGATGGGGGGTTTGACTGGCCAAGGGGAGAGAGAAGGAGGGGCTGGGGTGTGAGGGAGGGGAGCGGCTGCGAGGAGGGGGGGCTGGAGGCCTGGTCGACGACGGCAGGCGGCGCCGTTCGGGGGGGCGCGATGGCGGGTCTGGGCTGCGTCGCGTTTCCCCCTTTTTAATTTCTTTTTTTTTTTTTCAGATTTATAATGAAGAGAGAGAGGAGGGTAGGAAGTATAATAATATATTTAAGTTAATTATTTATTTCTCTTTTAGAGTTGACTTTTTATTTCGTCCTCCAAACGAGGCCCAACGACTGTCGTCCATAGCTAATTACCCCCATTCCGAACACAATGGAATATGTATCTTAAGCCAGTTCGGCTGTTTTGAACAGCTTCCGTCAAAATCAAAATATAAATCTATATATTGAATTTGAACGCATATTTCAATTTACCGGGGCCACTTATGAACTCTAAAAATTCCCGAAAAATATTTTCTAGCTCCGTATTGACGATACGGTCCTAACAAAACTAATTTCGTCAAATTCCGAGACCGTTTGAAAAATGGTCATTTTCCAGTCGATTAAAATCAACTAAACTGTCAAAACACGTTTTCCTTTGCCACGCTCACATATTGATTCAGAAAATTATGAATTTTGAAATCTAGCAATAACTAGACATCCTAGATCCAACAAATGTGGTTTCGTCGAAAACCGAGGTCGTTTGCAAAATTTCCATTTCTAAGGGCCGGAATTCCATTGCGACTATTCTGAATTTTCAACTGGGCATATCTTTTGATTTCCGCTATGAAATTTCAATTTTTCGGATTCGTTGGAAAGATATTCTCAGTTAGATTCTATTATTTTTGGTTTCGCTTAAATCCGGTTTATTTTGAATCCTGTACATTCATTTGAACTTTGAAATCGAATTTTCGAACTACCGCGCCATTTTCAATTCCTTTTATAATTATAAAATAAATATTTATATTCTAACGACAATCTATATAAATATATACGTTCGAATTCTATTCAAAATAAATTTCTCGTCGTTATTATTTAAAATAATTCATTTTAAATATTCCAAATTCACTAAAATCGCCAAAATATTTTTTTTTAAATTGGCTCAGATTTCCGGGTTATTACAATCTCCCCCACTTAAAACTTTTCGTCCCCGAAAAGGAACGAAGCTGAAAGTTGTTTAATAAATCAACTCAACTTCCAGTATTTTCATTACGGCTTAAGTTCTTCAACTTTTCAGTTTCTAAGAACTTTTCAATTTTTTCAAAAATTTGGCTAACACCCTAAATTTTCGAAAAATTTCGCCATAACCTCCCCTGCATCGGGGACTTCAGGATATTTTAAATAGCCTCCCATGGCCCTCATCAATCCAAAAAGAAACAGCCAAGCGGCTAGCCAATTGGCTCATAAAATCATCCAAACCCAAAGAAATACGATAAACATGTACCTGTTTGTTGGGCAAACAATTTTATTCCTCTTCTCTAGCCTCCTTGTTGTGACCTGTTCAATGTAAGTACATGTATATGCATGCAATTTCAAACAATTTTCAATCCAGTCCAACATTTGATATAACTTGGCTAAATGGCTCAACATTTAATTAATCAAACAATAATCAAACAACACAACCAGTAATCAATTAGTTGATTAGCTTTTCAAATTCATAACTTTGATACATATCCAAAAAATCAGTTTTTTGATGCCAAATCACAACAATAAGCCCTATCTAGCTTTGGTTCTCACACCAGTCAATTGGAATCATATAGAAATCCCACCTTCGAAACACGAAAATAAATTCTGATGATGACGCGTCAATCATCAGAATCATGTCCGAGCGACTAGAGTGTGATTCTATATCTATCCAGTATATTAAAACTTCGAATACACGTGGATCAGACGTATACGCAAAGTCTTTATATACTGGACTGTCCAAATTCAATACAAAATAAATAATCAAATACGAATAATTGATTTAAATTTTCAAAACTAAAATTGTTTTCATTTTTATTTTGAAAACACTACTCTTCAAACTCGTTCTAGGATACTACTGATCCTATCTCTAATGAGTCATTCTTTTTGGATATTACTAATCCAATCTCTGATGAATTCTTTCGTTTGGTTCTAACGTGTCTTATTCTAGAGCTTTGTAAACTAAAGCTCTGATACCACGATATAACGACCCGAAATCCCCCCTTACGGGAAATCACGGATTGAGTTGAGAACAAGACGAATCAGAACGCAAACAGAAGAACATTTCATTGTTAATTACAATAACTCCATCAGAATACCAGAATATACAGAGTATAAATCAATATTACACATTCACTAAATATCAGAGATTACAATACATTACATAGCAGCGGAAAATAATACAAAACACAACTAGAAGTAATACACAGATACTGAGCTTTCCGAGTATCGTTCCAGCTGTAAATCAGGACGCTGTGAATATAAATCTGCAAAACCAAAACTACAAGCTGCCCGTGCGGAAAATAAGGGCGCCCAGAGTTTAGGTTAAAACAATAAACTCCAGGTCAGTCATGTGACTGGTGTGAGAACTAAAACAGTTATCAATCTTTATTTTAAAGTTAGGTAAATCAAGGGACCACGCCGTATAACACGGAACGGGTTTCCTCCCAAGAACACCAGTGCATAAAACAACAGCACAATGCTAAATAAAGAACAATAAGCTATTATAAGACCCAGGTCCCATCACACAATGCAACACATGCCGGAGGATAGGGTTTTACCTTATAATAGCCAAAGAATGCTTGATACGCTAAATTTCATGTTTTATTATTACTATAAGTGTATAGTGTCAAAACAATTTCAATCATAAATATCAATCATAGACCGCATGGGTACCATATATCAGGTCGCCAATACTAGGCTTTACAATCAAAACCGCAAAGTCACGTATTTGGAAGTTCGATTTCCATCTGTGAACCAAGGCAAGGGATCATCCTTACCGCATTCGAGACGCTCTAGCCCGCCCCTCAGGTCAGAGCTCGAGTGACCTTTGGATCATCAGGGCCGGTCCACCGATGTGGATTAAAATGCCTGAACACTGCGTTTCCCCACTCTATGGGGTGTCAATGAGTCCAATGACTCCATTGGCTCCACATAGTCACCGATATATCTGAGGCGCCTCGCAACAGCAACAACCACATAAGTCAAACTCGTCAGGGCGTGTAAAACCACTGCCGCCACTTCTAGCTAGAAGGAAACGCATGCCCTCCCTGATGTCCTCTCCCGATTCTGGTTCACAACCGGGTGTGAGGCTCGCGAATCAATGTTACACAAAGCTATGCTACACAGGCGGTGCTTTGATCATCAACCACAAGACTTTTCTTTTCAACAAAAGCCTTGATCATTTTCCACTTAGGCATGCCACACAGGCAATTCACTCCATGTGATTGATATCCATCAATATATAACCCCTGAGCTCGTACATCTCAGAGAAGGGCGTTAAGCAAGAGAATAAATTCTCCGCCGCCAAACAGATATATATTTAATAGAAATCAATCACACAGAATAAAATCCAATGTCAGACACACAGTCCATTTACAAGTTCGTTCTGGGTCTGAACGAAACCGAAGGCACCTTGTACCTCACATATCCATCGATCTCCAAGTACATCTGGACGATCACTAACTGATTGCCTCCTCTTAAGTGTACGGCCCAATCAAGATCATCAGTAATTATCCAAACGATGTGAAGACCTCCGATCTTCAACCACTGTCTTCATCTTCGACACCACGTCGAATCAATTATTCAGAATGGGATAAACCCGGTCTTTCAGAATAACTCGCGTATATAATAAACAAGTGTTACACAAACACAACATACGCCTCATTCCAATTCAGAATATTCTTTTATTCAAATATTCTTATACTTTGGGAAATGTTCCCATTAATTTTATCATAGATAAATTATTTAAATTTATTCTTTAATCTTCTTTTGAATATCAATTCAAACTAGTCGGGATTAGCGAACCACACCAAAGTAATCGTTTATTTTATTTCCCAATCCCAACCTATTCATCCCATGAAGTAAAACTGGTAATACTTCATATCTAACACCATTGTGTTATCGGTAAATTCAATTACCATTTCACGTTCAAATCTAATTAAAAATTTAACTATCGCCTGGAGCAAAACTGGTGATACTCCATTCTCGATTATTTCAATCTAATTAAAGATTCATTAAAACTCCACTTGGTTTTAATCTACCCAATAATCACTATCAACGATTATTTAACTTGGGAAATCACATCCTGTCTTTAACTGGGTTAAAGAACCAATGTCATTTAAAACACGGTTCACTATAAACCCAAAATCACATTCCATTAATTGTCGGGTTAAAGAACAAGTGTTATTTAAAACAACGTTCACGATAAACCCAAAAATCAATTCAAATTCAATTCCAATTAAATACCATTTAATTGGTATACTTCATTAAATCTAAATAAAAAGATTTAATCTTTTTCTCAATTGGGTTTAAGAACAGTGTTAATGAAGACACCATTCACGACAAACCCAAATCACATTTGATATGATATACAAGGCTCTGAATAGAAAATATATCGGCTTATATTCAATATCAAATTCTACCACCAACAAATATCGTATTGGAAATAACGATATAAATATATCTTTCAAATTTCCATAACAATATCTGTATAATCACGAAATCCAACATCGAAATATTCCAAAGATAATTTCGATTCAAATCCATTCCAATTCAATTATTGGAAATTCTGGTTACTTTTAAAACCATTTCAAATTCAATTTATTTATTTAAAAATAAATAAATTATTATTCTAGTTCAAAACTAGTTCATTTCGATAAAAATCTATTTTTATCTTTTCAAATGTGGAATTTTTCATCCCAGTTCTTCACAAATCATTTCTTATGATTTTACACAAATTATTAATAATTTTAATAATTTTATCAAGGCCCGTACAGTCGATTTCCATCAACGGCCATCGAACTGCACTTACAGCGACCTTTTCCAAATTTGATTTGGACATAATTCCAAATCCAACCATTAGATTTCAAATCTCTAATATTCGTTAGAAAGCTCTTTTCGATACAAACCCAACGGTTCCGGTTTTAGGAGAATCCGACGGTCGGATCTCCCGTAATATCCATTCGAAGTCAATGGTCGAAATTCGCGAACTGCCGCGGCGCGACGCGTTCTATTCAGGCCATTATATATATATATATATATATATATATATCATCGATTTCCTTTCAAAACGTATTTTATAAATCGTTTTAAATTCGTTTTCAAAATGATTTCAACTTCATATTCAATTTCTAATCAAAATTGAATATTCCATATCATCGATATATAAATGTTGATATTTTCAAAACGTTATATTTTGAAATCACTTCCCTTTCTATATTCATTATAAAAAAGAATAAAATCGATATAAATATCGTTCACGTCCAAATGGCACATACCTAACCAACACGGCTTTATATATTTCAATAACTTCGTGATTCTATTCAACAAATGAATTTTCTTCAACACAGGAATATATATTTTTATTCAACACATGAATATATATTTTCATTCAACACATGAATATTTATTTTTCTATTCAACACATGAATTTTTATTTCTATTCAACACATGAATTTTTATTTTTATTCAACACATGAATTTTTATTTCTATTCAACACATGAATTTTTATTTTTATTCAACACATGAATTTATATTTCTATTCAACACATGAATATATATTTCTATTCAACACATGAATATTTATTTTTATTCAACACGTGAATGTTTATTTTATAGTATTCCTTATTTTCTCAATTGGAATGAGGCCCAATCAATTACCATATAATGTTAATTATATGGATTTTCTACAACACTTGTAGGCAACAACAACGATAAATCATCAACCATCATCCAGAGTGCACCACACAACTGCATAAGCATTAAATGTAAATAATTAACGCTTACACAGTCTGTCAACCCATCGATTCACATAAAACTAAACAATCGGGATTAGTGTAAGTCAAATATCATCCCAATACCCGTGTGGGGTTTCAAATCAACAAACACATATTTTATTTGTACAGTTGGACGATGTGTAAAATTTATCGTCCCAATCAATATCAGTCAAATCAGTGTATATAAACAAATCATCCGATTTGTTTATAAATATTTATTTTATATACATGTTAAAATTTATATTTTTAACTATAAAATATTTTCCACTATAAAATATTTTATTCCATTCCACATCACACAATAAAATTTCACAACACAGCAATCAAACAAACATGTCATCCATGGTCTGTGGACAACGGGTGTCGGGTGCTGCTAAGCACCGTCTGCATCCTAGTATATATTTCAAACTAGAAATTAAAACAATAGTGAGGAGTTCTCACCGAGAAGCTAAACCAAACGCCACGACTCTTCATATGTAGAAAATTTCGCCGTGCTCGCCCTTCGTCACTTTCGTCGCCCGTATTTGCTACATATATAAAAATCACAATTTTATATTCTCTAGTATATATAAAAATTCTATTTTCAATCCGCTACTCAAATAAAAAAAATCGAATTTTTATCTCACTACAACATATATAAAAATCGTATTTTTAATACTCTACCAATATAAAAATTATATTTTTATTCTTTATATAATATAAAAATCTTATTTTTAATACTCTACCAATATAAAAATTATATTTTTATTCTCTACATCATATAAAAATTATATTTTTATATCTCTACTAATATAAAAATTACATTTTTATTCTCTACATTATATAAAAATTATATTTTTATATCTCTACTAATATAAAAATTATATTTTTATTCTGTACATCATATAAAAATTATATTTTTATATCTCTATTAATATAAAAATTGAATTTTTACAATGCCTCTCATATAATAAAAATCCCATTTTGTCATGATGTATTTCATATAAAAATTACCTCTTGATTTCAAATTAAAAATCAAGTCTTTTTGTTAAGGAAAATCAAATCTTTTTTGTATTCAAAAATTTGATCTTTTCAAATTTATAAAAATCCAACTTTTCACTTATAAAAACTCTCAGCCTTTCTTATAATAAAAAAAACAGTTTTCTATAATTAAAAATTAAAGAGGCTTACTGTTTTTCGAAGGAGGAGGGCGGGAAGGGTTGAGGTGGCGCCGGAGCTCGGTGCTAGCGGTGGTTGGTCGGAGCAGGCAAGGCAGGAGGTTGCGGATCTCGATGGGATGGGGGGTTTGACTGGCCAAGGGGAGAGAGAAGGAAGGGCTGGGGTGTGAGGGAGGGGAGCGGCTGCGAGGAGGGGGGCTAGAGGCCTGGTCGACGACGGTAGGCGGCGCCGTTCGGGGGGGGGGGAGGCGATGGCGGGTCTGGGCTGCGTCGCATTTCCCCCTTTTTAACTTCTTTTTTTTCTTTTCTGATTTATAATCAAGAGAGAGAGAGGTGGGTAGGAAGTATCATAATATATATAAATTATTTATTTATTTCTCTTTTAGAGTTGACTTTTTATTTCAACCTCCAAACGAGGCCCAACGACTGTCATCCATAGCTAATTACCCCCATTCTGAACACAATGGAATATGTATCTTAAGCCAGTTCGGCTGTTTCGACTAGTTTCCATCAAAATCAAAATATAAATCTATATATTGAATTTGAACGCACATTTCAATTTACCGGGGCCACGTATGAACTCTAAAAATTCCCGAAAAATATTTTCTAGCTTCGTATTGACGATACGGTCCTAACAAAACTAATTTCGTCAAATTCCGACTGTTTGAAAAATGGCCATTTTCCAGTCGATTAAAATCAACTTAAACTGTCAAAACACGTTTTCCTCTGCCATGCTCACATATTAATTCAGAAAATTATGAATTTTGAAATCTAACAATAACTTGACATCTCGGATCCAACAAAAGTGGTTTCGTCGAAAACCGAGGTCGTTTGCAAAATTTCCATTTTGTAAATGCCCGCAAATCCGTACTATTTGAGTTGACTAATAACACCACACGTCCAACCCAAATTGCACAGAAATACGAATCATTATTAGAGAGAAGTTAGAGGGTGAGAAATAGAAAGAAAGAAATATTAGAATAGAAGTAAACAAGAAGACAAATCTCACAGCGGAACGAATAAAATATATTATATAACATAACTTTTGAAATAAAAAAATTTCACTGTATAACATACAGTTATTGTACAACACTTACAACACAGCGGAAATAAAATTACTATATATCTAACACTGAAGCATCCTGCTCCAAGCTCCTCCAAGTGAATCTGAAAAATCCCGACTACTTGACTGCCCGTACAAATTTGGGCACCCAAGAGTTTAGGGAAAAACAAACAAAATAAACTCTGGGTCAGTCATGGGACAGGTGTGAGTAAACTCCAACCATTTGTTTAACTTTCAAAATCCTTTCGAAAGAAAAGATAATAGTAAGACCAGCCCACACATAAACATGGATGGTTTTTACCTTACTATAACCCAAAACACTTTGATATGAAAATCCAGTGATATTATAATAGTGACTAAATCAAATAAATAACCAAATAGCAGAACGCTTGCATCTCACACTCCATATATAATATAAAATCAAAAACCGCAGACGCTTATTGGAGATTGGATTTCCAACATGACAAGGTATGGAACCACCTTCCGATAGTGTATCTCTAGAGAGGAATACACTGAGTTCAACAAGAACATCTTGCAACCCGGCCCACACATGACCGACCACTCATTTCGCTTGAGTGTATCGAATGTATATCACCGACGGTTGGGATCAGCAACCGTTTCCCGAATGGGACAACATCGAATGGAATAAGGAATTAAATGAATCTCTAGATAGGTGATTATACACCCTAATGGGAGCGACCCACATAGCCATGCTTCCTACCCGATTTTTGTCATTTCCCGGTTGTTGAGGCTTGAGGCTACGATTACTTTCTATTCATTGATAGCACAATCACTTTGAATTCCACATTGTCAGATCCGTTAATCACTAATTGATTTGCACAAATATTCTGGATGTTATGCTAAGGGAATAAATCCGTTGCAACCATATATATTTATACAAACCAACATATTCGATCATTGGAAATACTCTGTCAGACATTCGTCCATTTACGTTCGTTCTGGGATTGAACGAAACAGAAGGCATGATTTCTATTAATAGAAAAAGCCATTACACTTTACTCCGTCTTCGATTATCTTCATATAATCTGATTCGCAACGCTACTGCCAATATAGAGTGGTTCACGGATAATAATCCAACCGGTCTCTCCATATTGACAATGATATTGGCAAATACTTCGATAGTCGGTTATTTAACTATCGAAGAAAAACAAACATCCATTCAAAACAATCAAACAATCACTGGGCCCCTTGGTTACCATTTATTAATTGAATCACCCTTTCCATTTCCTTATCAATATTTGTTAAACAAATATTTTCAATTATCATCTCGGTCTCTTACATTCTTTGGAAAGCGTTTCTATATCTTGCCTTCTTTTATTTTCTACACTTAGAAAATATATTCTATTTGAAATTGAAACAATTTCAATCACTTATCTCTTTCCCCACTGCTTTAATTATACTTTGGAAATATCTACTTTTATATTTCCAAATTTTCATCACTTGGGTTAAAACGAATGCTGTATAAAACATCGTTACAACAACCCAAAATATTTTATTCAACTAACTCTTTTTCAAACACTTCTCTTCGAGACTGGATCCTGCTATTTATCAATTAAAAATAAAATCAATCAGGTTGGGGTAAAATTACCTCTCAGAAGTTGACTGAAAACATCCTTAACTTTAAAACTGCAAAACCACTTACCTCGAATAAACACACTATAAAACCCAATTATTCATTCTTAAAACATGTATATGGTTCGCTTTCTATTTCTAATTTATAGATTTCCCTTTTTGTTTACAATATTCTATTTTTGATTCCGTTTCCTTATCAAATTCTATATATGTTGATACATTGATTTCTAACTATCAAATTATCTTAAAAATATTCTAACTCCTTAAATTTCCAGAAAATTTCACCATAACCTCCTTTGTACCAGGAGCATCGGGATACTTCAAATAGCCTCCTATGGCCCGCAACATTCCAAAAGAAAAAGAAAAAGCCAAGCGGCTTGCCGATACGGCGCATAAAATCTCATATATGAATTTAAACATGTACCTTTTTGTCGGGCACATATATTAAAATCTTCATATACTTCATCCCATAATTGTCTAACACATGTTCACCTGTTTTCAATTCAACTCAATCCAATTGTTTGAATTCAGTTTCGCTCATTTATTCTTTAGTTAGCTATTTTGCCTATTCCACTTCTTTGTTTGAACATAACATATTCAAATAAAATATTTAACTTGTTCATAACCAAATTGAAATTCAATTTCAATTCTAGTTTCCTTTTCGATTTCGAATATAAATTTTCAAATCGACTCCACTTATTCAAAGCCCAATATCAATTCAAAATCTCATTAACTAATTACTATTCAAATTAGTTAATTATATTCAATAAAAATGATTTCTGTTTCAAAAATCGTTTCACTTACTTCACTGAAGTTCACATATAATTTACAACTCAAAATCTGAAATTTTCTAAATAGAAATTCGGATTTTATTCGCTTAAAATCCTTTTATAAAATTAAATAAACCGTTATGGTTTTAAATGGTTATGGCGCTGTTTTTCTGAAAATTTGATTTTGACATAACTCAAAATCTATACGACGAAATCCAGATTTTTCTCTTTCATTAGAAAACTATTATTCAACCGGTCCTGACGATTCTTGTTTCAAAGAATTCCGACTTCAATTGAGTTCTGTATACTCAATTGAAGTTCGAAACGACAATTTACGAACTATAGCGCTGCGGCGAGTTCGTTTAATTATATTTATAAATATAAACGTTTGAACTTCGTCTATATATAGATTCAACTCCATTCTGATATATTTTTAATATATATCAAATCAATTTCCTAATTCAACATCATATTTTCGATTTTCTAAAATTTGTCGATTTTCCCTAGCCCAGAAATAAATTTATTTATACTTCGATCTTCTATATTCAAATTCTATTTCAAATTGAATTTCCTATCTTTAAATTCCATTTTAAATCTCCATTTGAATTTCAATTTATCTTCAAACTTCATTTGGATTTCTATATTCAAATCTATTTCAATTCTATTTGAATTTTATATTCAAATTCCATTTTAACTCTATTTGAATCCTATATTCAAATTCTATTTCAAATTCTATTTTGAAATTCTATGTTGAAAGTCTATTTTGAAATTCTATTTTTGAAATTCTATTCAATTCTATTCAAAATACTCAAATTCTATTCAAATTCTACATTTAAAATTTCTTTGTTCAAATTCCATATATTCAAATTCTATATTTGAATTTCCTTTATTCAATTTCCATTTGAATTCCTTTGAATTCAAATTCTATAATTTAAATTCCATTTCAATTTCTTTTATATTCAAATTCGATTTGAATTTCTCATATTCAAATTCTATATTCAAACTCCATTTCACTTCTATTAAATTCTTAATATTTAAACTCCATTTCAACTTTCTTTATTCAAATCCATTTGAATTCCTTTGAATTCAAATTCTATTTTAATTTTCTTTATTCATTCTTAACCAAGTCTCGTTTTTCAATTTCTTTTGAAATCGATATTTCTACTTTTGGAAATAGATTTCCCTTTTCAATTTTACACTTGTATTTTTATTTCTGAATTATCCAATGATAATTCTTTTCACTTCATTTATAAACTTCGTTTATAAAAGAACTACTTGTTTTATTTCTTTTAAAACAAGTTAATATTTTTATTCCATTCTAAAATTCCAAATTCTATTTTAAAAATAGAATTTTCCTTTTTAATCTCAAATATTCCTTTCAGGATATTTTTATAAATTAACACTTAGGCCCAGTGATATATAACCACCAACCAACCAATTATTTATTTCAGGTTTTCCAACACATCATATATGACAGTATATATGCAAACAAATAAATAAACAGATAATATATTTTTGAGGAATCCAGTTGGATTTCTCCAACCTGTTTTTCCTGCATCCGCAGACGTTAGTTAACAGAAATAATACCCATCCTGCTTCGTGGCAGGATATCGCGGTATAAAGGGGATCCACTTATATATGTGGGCGTAGGGTCATCCGCTAATGATACTGCGGGCATCCGCTAATAGTATTGCGGGAAATATCCAATAACCACAAAAATTCAACAATTCATTCATGCACCCAAGCAACCAACAATTTTTTTTTTCGATAAAAATAAATTTACATAGAAAACTGTGAGTGAGATTTACTCACCTTATTTCAATTTTCCGATTATCCATTTTATTCCATGTCGTCGCATCTATGGATCGACTCGAATTATCTATCTACGACCTACGAGTATTTAATTTTAACGATTAAATGATATTAATTTAAATCAACTACTAAAATAAATAAACAATTATTCTATGTATTTTAAATTTCATTAAAAATGTATACCTTATGGTTATCGCAATCCACTCGACCAGTCGATCAAACAAATTCCCGAATAGCTTATGAATACTTCAGTCAGCCCCAAAATGACCAACACATATCCAAGCTTCCTATCTTCCCACTGCCTAGCGTCCTAGTTCATCGCACTACTTGAAATCCCCCAAAATCAAGGTCGAACTCCCAAAACAATAAATCGCACCCCTTACATCATCACTTCCAGGTTGTGAAATCGAGACCGAGGGCGTCGACCTGAACGGAAACCCTCAGACTCTGTCGTGCTTGCCTACATCCCAGTAATTCAGTGCTTGAATCGCGAGCGTCCCCCCATTCTGCTGTCGAACTCGCGTTCGATTTATCAAATCCCGATTTCCTTCCTACATGCGAGCGACTTTGCCGCCATGCCTCGGATGTACTCACGATTTCCGATTAGATTGGGAAAAGAAGGAACGGAAGATGAAAGCTTGAACTGATTTATTCTACTGAAGCATCTTCAATTTCTAAAGAGAATGATTAGGGAAAAAGAATAGAAAGGAGATAGGGTAGTCGCGTATTTATAGAAGAGTGAGGGAACCAGACGTACTAAAGTGATTTAAGGGATGTTGGCAAAAGTACAAGCAAATCCCTTTTTATTTTATTTTAAAAGATTTTCCCATTAATTTGATTTCGTATTTAATACGATTTGAAATAAAGAGATTTTTTCTTCTTTCTAAACAGATGTCGATTTGATTTCGATCCTATCCAAAATCAAATATCTCGGGGTTCATAATTAAAAATCGTGAACCGCTATTTTAGCGTACCGACCGTCGTTCCAATGTAATTACACTATTCTGAATTCAACAGAATAGACTATATAATTTAATTCGAACATATATAAAAATAACATATTAAATTGATATAATGTGATTTAAATTCAAAACAAATAAATTCCTTAAAAATAAATTACTATTATTATCGTTTAAATTCAAATAAAAATTCATATAAATCATTTTGACTCCATTTCAAATTGAATTACTTAAGATCCTTGTATTACGATAATTATATCGATAATTCAATATAAAAATCGATTTATATTATCATCTCAATATTTAAAATAATATTAAATATTCAAAATAAATCGACCAGAAAATCTGGGTTGCTACATTCTTCACCCCTTAAAATAATTTCGTCCTTGAAATTGCTAAGGTAGGAAAAATACTATAAACCTATTAACTTTTCAAAACTCCTTTATGTTGGAACTCACCTCTTTATATTTCAACAAATTAGCTCCAACCCAAACTTTTGGTTTTCACACATTTAATCTAAATGATTTACACCCAATTCAAATTCCATTCAATCTTATTCAAATTGAATTTCATCAATTTATTTACCTCGATCCATTTAACTTGCTTCGGTTAAATTTAAACTTCAGAATTCAAATTCCTGGGTTTTCCTTTCGAATCCTTCTGAAATCACATAAATATACACATATATATTTATTACCATTTCAAATTCAAAACATTTGAATTTTTCCAAACTATTTGTTTCCTTCCAAACAAATTTCCATCAATTTTTTTCTAAGGTAGCCATTCGTCACTTAGAACTCGAAAATGAACACTGATGATGCTGTAGTCATCATCAGAATTATTTCCCAGCCACTGAAGTGAGTTCAGTGCTTTATCACTTTTAAAATCCATTCAAAATGATTTTTATTCAAAAATCCTTCTAACACAAAGCTATATTATTTAAATATACTTTGAAAGATATTTTTCAACTTCCCAGGATTTAAATTCCAAATTCTGGTTTGAATTCAATTTTAATTCATCTCAATTGTATATCTTATTCATATACAAGTTCTATTTTGGTTATATATAACCATTTCAATTTTTATAATCTTATTTGATTATAATAATAACAATCAACACATCCATGTTTTACAATAATTTTATAAAATTATTCTTTATACATCAAAATAGGAATTTGGGTAAAATTGTTTCATTCACCCACTTTAAAACAATATCGTGTTCAATCTTATGTTCAAGTGTTTAGAAATTCCTATCGACTTTGTGGCGTCCTATTATTCGATCAGAATTCATAAACCACTCAACAGCCTAACCAACACAATATAAAACAACTTTTATATAAATTAACAAATACGCGCTCTCGTATATATACACTCAACTCATTCTAGGATACTTCTGACCCTATCTCTAATGAGAACAACCCCACCAAAGCCTAGGTATTCGCTCAACCTAAGCTCTGATACCAACTGTAAAGGCCCGCAAATCCGTATTATCTGAGTTGACTAATAACACCACACGTCCAATCCAAATTGCACAGAAATACGAATCATTATTAGAAAGAAGTTAGAGGATGAGAAATAGAAAGAAAGAAATATTAGAATAGAAGAAAACAAGAAGACCAATGTCACAGCGGAACGAATAAAATATATTATATAACATAACTTTTGAAATACAAAATTTTCACTGTATAACATACAGTTATCAGAGTACAACACTTACAACACAGCGGAAATAAAAATACTATATATCTAACACTGAAGCCTCCTGCTCCAAGCTCCTCCAAGTGAATCTGAAAAAATCCGACTACTTGACTACCCGTACAAATTTGGGCACCCAAGAGTTTAGGGAAAAACAAATAAAATAATCTCTAGGTTAGTCATGGGACTGGTGTGAGTAAATTCCAACCATTTGTTTAACTTTCAAAATCCTTTCGAAAGAAAAGATAATAGTAAGACCAGCCCACACATAAACATGGATGGTTTTTACCTTACTATAACCCAAAACACTTTGATATGAAAATCCAGTGATATTATAATAGTGTCTAAATCAAATAAATAACCAAATAGCAGAACGCTTGCATCTCACGCTCCATATATAATATAAAATCAAAAACCGTAGGCGCTTATTGGAGATTGGATTTCCAACATGACAAGGTATGGAACCACCTTCCGATAGTGTATCTCTAGAGAGGAATACACTGGGTTCAACAAGAACATCTTGCAACCCGGCCCACACATGACCGACCACTCATTTCGCTTGAGTGTATCGAATGTATATCACCAACGGCTAGGATCAGTAACCGTTTCCCGAATGGGACAACATCGAATGGAATAAGGAACTAAATGAATCTCTAGATAGGTGATTATACACCCTAATGGGAGCGACCCACATAGCCATGCTTCCTGCCCGATTTTTGTCATTTCCCGGTTGTTGAGGCCTAAGGCTACGATTGCTTTCTATTCATTGATAGCACAATCACTTTGAATGCCACATTGTCAGATCCGTTAATCACTAATTGATTTGCACAAATATTCAGGATGTTATGCTAGGGGAACAAATCCGGTGCAATCACATATATTTATAAAGACCAACATATTCGATCAATGGAAATACTCTGTCAGACGTATGTCCATTTACGTTCGTTCTGGGATTGAACGAAACCGAAGGCACAATTTCTATTAATAGAAAAAGCCCTTGCACTTTACTCCTTCTTCGATTATCTTCATATAATCTGATTCGCAACGCTGCTGCCAATACAGATTGGTTCACGGATAATAATCCAACCGGTCTCTCCATATTGACAACGATATTGGCAAATACTTCGATAGTCGGTTATTTAACTATCGAAGAAAAACAAACATCCATTCAAAACAATCAAACAATCACTGGGCCCCTTGGTTACCATTCATTAATTGAATCACCCTTTCCATTTCCTTATCAATATTTGTTAAACAAATATTTTCAATTATCATCTCGGTCTCTTACATTCTTTGGAAAGCATTTCTATATCTTGCCTTCTTTTATTTTCTACACTTAGAAAATATATTCTATTTGAAACTGAAACAATTTCAATCACTTATCTCTTTCCCCACTAATTTAATTATACTCAGGAAATATTTACTTTTATATTTCCAAAATTTCATCACTTAGGTTAAAACGAATGCTGTATAAAACATCGTTACAACAACCCAAAATATTTTATTCAACTAACTCTTTTTCAAACACTTCTCTTCGATACTGGATCCTGCTATTTATCAATTAAAAATGAAATCAATCAAGTTGGGGTAAAATTACCTCTCAGACCTTGACTGAAAACATCCTTAACTTCAAAACGGCAAAACCACTTACCTCGAATAAACACACTATAAAACCCAATTATTCATTTTTAAAACATGTATATGGTTCGCTTTCTATTTCTAATTTATAGATTTCCCTTTTTGTTTACAATATTCTATTTTTGATTCCGTTTCCTTATCGAATTCTATATATATCGATACATTGATTTCTAACTATCAAATTATCTTAAAAATATTCTAACTCCTTAAATTTCCGGAAAATTTCGCCATAACCTCCTTTTTACCGGGAGCATCAGGATATTTCAAATAGCCTCCCATGGCCCTCACCAATCCAAAAGAAAAAGAAAAAGCTAAGCGGCTTGCCGATACGGCGCATAAAATCTCATATATGAATTTAAACATGTACCTTTTTGTCGGGCACATAGATTAAAATCTTCATATACTTCATCCCATAACTGTCTAACACATGTTCACCTGTTTTCAATTCAATTCAACTCAATCCAATCGCTTGAATTCAGTTTCGCTCATTTATTCTTTAGTTAGCTATTTTGCCTATTCCACTTCTTTGTTTGAACATAACATATTCAAATAAAATATTTAACTTGTTCATAACCAAATTGAATTTCAATTTCAATTCTAGTTTCCTTTTCGATTTCGAATATAAATTTTCAAATCGACTCCACTTATTCAAAGCCCAATATCAATTCAAAATCTCATTAACTAATTACTATTCAAATTAGTTAATTCTATTCAATAAAAATATGATTTCTGTTTCAAAAATCGTTTCACTTACTTTACTGAAGTTCACATATAATTTACAACTCAAAATCTGAAATTTTCTAAATAGAAATTCGGATTTTATTCGCTTAAAATCCTTTTATAAAATTAAATAAACCGTTATGGTTTTAAATGGTTATGGCGCTGTTTTTCTGAAAATTTGATTTTGACATAACTTAAAATATATACGACGAAATCCAGATTTTTCTCTTTCGTTAGAAAACTATTATTCAACCGGTCCCGACGATTCTTATTTCAAAGAATTCTGACTTCAATTGACTTATGTATACTCAATTGAAGTTAGAAATGACAATTTACGAACTGCAGCGCAGCGGCGAGTTCGTTTAATTATATTTATAAATATAAACGTTTGAACTTCGTCTACATATAGATTCAACTCCATTCTGATATATTTTTAATATATATCAAATCAATTTCCTAATTCAACATCATATTTTCAATTTTCTAAAATTTGTCGATTTTCCCTAGCCTAGAAATAAATTTATTTATACTTCGATCTTCTGTATTCAAATTCTATTTCAAATTGAATTTCTTATCTTTAAATTCCATTTTAAATCTCCATTTGAATTTCAATTTATCTTCAAACTTCATTTGGATTTCTATATTCAAATCTATTTCAATTCTATTTGAATTTTATATTCAACTTCCATTTTAACTCTATTTGAATCCTATATTCAAATTCTATTTCAAATTCTATTTTGAAATTCTATGTTGAAAGTCTATTTTGAAATTCTATTTTTGAAATTCTATTCAATTCTATTCAAATTTCTGTGTACTCAAATTCTATTCAAATTCTACATTTAAAATTTCTTTGTTCAAATTCCATATATTCAAATTCTATATTTGAATTTCATTTATTCAATTTCCATTTGAATTCCTTTGAATTTAAATTCTATAATTTAAATTCCATTTCAATTTCTCTTATATTCAAATTCTATTTGAATTTCTCATATTCAAACTCCATTTCACTTCTATTAAATTCTTAATATTTAAACTCCATTTGAATTCCTTTGAATTCAAATTATATTTTAAATTTTCTTTATTCATTCTTAACCAAGTCTCGTTTTTCAATTTCTTTTGAAATCGATATTTCTACTTTTGGAAATAGATTTCCCTTTTTAATTTTACACTTGTATTTTTATTTCTGAATTATCCAATGATAATTCTTTTCACTTCATTTATAAACTTCGTTTATAAAAGAACTACTTGTTTTATTTCTTTTTAAACAAGTTAATATTTTTATTCCATTCTAAAATTTCAAATTCTATTTTAAAAATAGAATTTTCCTTTTTAATCTCAAATATCCCTTTCAGGATATTTTTATAAATTAACACTTAGGCCCAGTGATATTTAACCACCAACCAACCAATTATTTATTTCAGATTTTCCAACACATCATATATGACAGTATATATGCAAACAAATAAATAAACAGATAATATATTTTTGAGGAATCCAGTTGGATTTCTCCAACCTGTTTTTCCTGCATCCACATAAGTTATTTAACAGAAATAATACCCATCCTGCTTCGTGGCAGGATATCGCGGTATAAAGGGGATCCACTTATATACGTGGTCGTAGGGTCATCCTCTAATGATACTGCGGGCATCCGCTAATAGTATTGCGGGAAATATCCAATAACCATAAAAATTCAACAATTCATTCATGCACCCAAGCAACCAACAATTTTTTTTCTTTTTTCGATAAAAATAAATTTACATAGAAAACTGTGAGTGAGATTTACTCACCTTATTTCAATTTGCCGATTATCCATTTTATTCCATGTCGTCGCATCTACGGATCGACTCGAATTATCTATCTACGACCTACGAGTATTTAATTTTAAGGATTAAACGATATTAATTTAAATCGACTACTAAAATAAATAAACAATTATTCTATGTATTTTAAATTTCATTAAAAATGTATACCTTATGGTTATCGCAATCCACTCGACCAGTCGATCAAACAAATTCCCGAATAGCTCCTGAATACTTCAGTCGGCCCCAAAATGACCAACACATATCCAAGCTTCCTATCTTCCCACTGCCCAGCGTCTTAGTTCATCGCACTACTCGAAATCCCACAAAATCAAGGTCGAACTCCCAAAACAATAAATCGCACCCCTTACATCATCACTTCCAAGTTGCGAAATCGAGACCGAGGGCGTCGACCTGAACGGAAACCCTCAGACTCTGTCGTGCTTGCCTCCATCCCAGTAATTCAGTGCTTGATTCACGAGCATCACCCCATTCTGCTGTCGAACTCGTGTTCGATTTATCAAATCCCGATTTCCTTCCTACACGCGAGCAACTTTGCCGCCATGCCTCGGATGAACTCGCGATTTCCGATTGGATTGGGAAAAGAAGGAACGGAAGATGAAAGCTTGAACTGATTTATTTCTACTGAAGCAGCTTCAATTTCTAAAGAGAATGATCAGGGAAAAAGAATAGAAAGGAGATAGGCTAGTCGCGCATTTATAGAAGAGTGAGGGAACCAGACGCACTAAAGTCATTTAAGGGATGTTGGCAAAAGTACAAGCAAATCCCTTTTTATTTTATTTAAAAAGATTTTCCCATTAATTTGATTTGATTTTGTATTTAATACGATTTGAAATAAAGAGATTTTTTGTTCTTTTTAAATAGATGTCGATTTGATTTCGATCCTATCCAAAATCAAATATCTCGGGGTTCATAATTAAAAATCGTGAACCGCTATTTTAGCGTACCGACCGTCGTTCCAATGTAATTACACTATTCTGAATTCAACAGAATAGACTATATAATTTAATTCGAACATATATAAAAATAACATATTAAATTGA
The DNA here is from genome assembly GCA_030737875.1 of Allium sativum. Taxonomy (NCBI): domain Eukaryota; kingdom Viridiplantae; phylum Streptophyta; class Magnoliopsida; order Asparagales; family Amaryllidaceae; genus Allium; species Allium sativum. Next base: position 1,020,731,990 of record CM060918.1, on the reverse strand, counting down.
TATAATTTGATTTAAATTCAAAACAAATAAATTCCTTAAAAATAAATTACTATTATTATCGTTTAAATTCAAATAAAAATTCATATAAATCATTTTGACTCCATTTCAAATTGAATTACTTAATATCCTTGTATTACGATAATTATATCGATAATTCAATATAAAAATCAATTTATATTATCAGCTCAATATTTAAAATAATATTAAATATTCAAAATAAATCGACCAGAAAATCTGGGTCGCTACACATTTCTAAGGACCAGAATTCCATAGCGACTATTCTGAATTTTCAACTGGGCATATCTTTTGATTTCCGCTATGAAATTTCAATTTTTTGGATTCGTTGGAAATATATTCTCAATTAGATTCTATTATTTTTGGTTTCGCTAAAATCCGGTTTATTTTGAATCCTGTACATTCATTTGAACTTTGAAATCGAATTTTCGAACTACCGTGCCATTTTCAATTCCTTTTATAATTATAAAATAAATATTTATATTCTAACGATGATCTATATAAATATATACGTTCGAATTCTATTCAAAATAAATTTCTCGTTGTTATTATTTAAAATAATTCATTTTAAATATTCAAAATTCACTAAAATTGCCAAAATAAAAATTTTAAATTGGCTCAGATTTCCGGGTTATTACATATATATAGCATTAAAATAAAAATGTGATTTTTATTTTATATACATCTTTAAATAAAAATGGGATTTTTAAATATGTATAGCGTTGTTAAAAATATGATTTTTAATATATATACCACGTGAAACAGATTGCGATGGAACTGACTGAAGCGAATAGAATCCAAACTGTCCCATAAAGATTGACGGAGTGGAAACCAAAGGTAAGAACTCCTCACTAGAAAATTTTGCACAGTTATTTATTTATTTTCATAACTGAAAAATATGTTAAATTGCCAGTGTAGATATTTATCAGTTTAATCACTATGAATTGTACACGGTACCTATTAGATCACCTTCATCGTCCAGCAAACCATGGACGATTTAAATTGACTGTACTGTATGTTGTTTGTGATGTTGAAATGTTTAACATATTAAAATATTGTTAATATTAATGTGATTGTGAAGTTAAATTATAAATATTCATTCATAATTTAAGCAGTGAAAATTGGTTAAATAGAAAATAATTCAAACCGAATTAGAATTGGTTAAATTTGTTAACCAGTGTTTTATTTAAATTAACTGTTGTTGTTTGAAAACCCCACACGGGTATTGGGATGATATTTGACATACACTAGTCCCAATATTTAATTGTATGTCAATCGATAAATTGACAGTCTGTGATGAGCGTTATTTATTTATTTTAATCCTCACACAGTTGTAAATATCACTTTGGATGTGAATGGACTGTTTGATGATTATTTATCATTATTGTTGAATATATGCAATGTATGAAATCCATATAACTGAAATTATATGGTAATTGATTGAGTCGCATTCCAATTCAGAAATAAATAATATTTTTTAAAATAAAGAATCTTTTAAAATAAAGAATATTTTAAAATAAAATGTTTTGACAATAAAAAAATCACATTTTAATTGTATGTATAAACCAATAAAAGAAGCATATGTTAAAATACATTTATTTTAGATAAAAAATGTCATCTTTAACATGTTAATATAAAAAAAAGAATCATATGTTAAAATATTTTTGTTAGATAAAAATATTATTTCAACATTTTAATGAAGTGAATAAAATATTCATGTGTTGAATAAAATTTTTGAACGATAAAAATATCATTTTTATTGAATGTATAAACTATATAAAATATTCATGTGTTGAATAAAATGTTTGAAAATTAAAAATATCATTTTTATTGAATGTATAAACTATATAAAATATTCATGTGTTGAACAAAATGTTTGAACAATAAAAATATCATTTTATTGATGTATAAGCTATATAAAATATTCATGTGTTGAATAAAATATTTGAACAATAAAAATAGTTAGGTAATTAAACACCCTTTTAACCCAATGGGTTCATCAATCGATTTTATTCATTTAATAATGAATATCGAAAAGAAGTGATTTCAAAGTTTAATATTTTGAAAATATTATCATTTTAATATAATAAAGATATAGAATATTCAATTCTGATTTAAAATTTGAAAAGAAGTTGGAATCGTTTTAAAACCAATTTATAAACGATTTTTAAAATACGTTTTAATTGGAAATCGATGAAATATACATAATATTTATATTATATATATTTAATGGTCTGAATAGAACGCGCCACGCAGCGACCATTCACGAATTTCGACCATTAACTTCAAATTGATGTAATGGAAGATTCGACCGTCGGATTCTCCTAAAACCGAAACCGTTGGGCATGTATCGAAAAGAGCTTTCTAATGAATATAAGAAGTTTGAAATCTAACGGTTGGATTTTGAATTATGTCCAAATCAAATTTGATAAAGGTCGCTATGGATGCAGTTCTGTGGCCGTATTGGAAACCGACTGTACAGGCCTTGATAAAATTATTAAAAATATGGAAAAATTATGTAAAATCACAATAAATGATTTGGAAAGATTTTGGATGAAAAATTCCAAGTTTGAAAAGATTAAAATATATTTTTATCGAAATGAACTAGTTATTAACTAGAATAAATCTTTAAATTAAGATTTAATGAAGTTTTCCAATTAATTAATATTTAATTGGAATTGAATAAAATAAATTGGATTTTGGGTTTTTCGTGAATAGTGTCTCAATTAACACTGTTCTTAAACCCCGATGAGAAAATAATAAATCTTTTAACTAATATTTAGAGAAGTTTACTAATTAATTAATATTTAATTAGAATTGAAATGAAAGTTGATTATGTATTTATTGTGAACTGTGTTTTAAACGACATTTGTTCTTTAACCCAATTAACAGTGAAAATATAATTTGGAATTCATAAATCTTTTATTACGATTTAAATGGAAATTTTCTAAAGTAAAGTTTTCCAATTTAATATCCTAAATTGGGATTGAATGGAATTCGATTCGGTAATAATCGAGATGAGCTTCTATGAATGAAGACCGTTACTATATATGTAATTTAAAAGGCTTTGCTGTTATTCCATTTATATTATTAGTCTGACACGGGAATATATATCGATTATACACTGTTATGATTTCCGTGTAGATTCCTTTTTGATGGAAGATGATTTTGGGTTTATTGTGAACTGTGTTTTAATTGACATTAGTTCTTTAACCTAGTTAAGGAGACACGGGAATATATATCGATTATGCACTGTTATGATTTCCGTGTAGAGTTCGTTTTGATGGAAGATGATTTTGGGTTTATCGTGAACTGTGTTTTAATTGACATTAGTTCTTTAACCCAGTTAAGGATAAAGATTAATTTCCTAAATTTGAATAATCATACAGTAATGATTTTTGATATTAAAACCAAATTGGAGTTTTTAATAAATTAGGTTGAAATGGGAATGAAATAACTAAATTAATTGAATTCTTGAAATGATCGAGAATGGAGTACAACCAATTTTACTCTAGGCGATAGTTAAATATTTAATTAGATTTGAACGTGGAATGGTAATTAAAATTACCGATAACACCGTGGGTGTTAGATATGGAGTGCTACTAGTTTTGCTCCATGGGATGAATAGGTTAGGATTGGGATAATAAATAATAAATGATTACTTCGGTAAGGTTCACTAATCCCGACTAGTGAATAAACCTTAATTTGGTTTAGAATTGTGAAAAGATAAAATAAAATCTTTTGAAATGGATAACCAAAGGAAGATTAAAGAATAAATTTAAAAGAATTTATCTTTGATAAAATTAATAAGAACCTTTCCCTAATAATGTGAATATTTTATTAAAAGAATATTCTGAATTGGAATGAGGCGTATGATGTGTTTTTATTGCACTTGATTATAAAATACACGAATTATTCGGAAAGACCGAGTTTAACCTATTCTGAATAATTAATATGACGACCAAGAGTTGAAGATGAAGACAGTGGTTGAAGACCGGAGATCTTCACATCGTTTGGATGACTACTGATGTCTTGATTGGGTCGTACACCCAAGACAAGGTAATATGTGGTGATCGTCCAAACGTACTTCGAGATCGACGGATATGCGAAGATCTCTCTCCTGTATTGGACATATAGGATGAGGAATAAGGTGCCTCCGGTTTCGTTCAGACCTAGAATGGACTTGTAAATGGATGGCATGTTTGACGTTGTATTCCTTTTTGCTGTATTCGTTGATCTCTGCTAAATATATATCTGTTTGGTGGTAGAGAATTTATTCTCTTGCTTAACACCCTTCTCTGAAACGTACGAGCTTAGAGGTTATATATTGGCAGAAATCAATGGTATGGTATGGACTGCCAATGTGGCACGCTAAGATGCAAATGATCAAGGCTTTTGTTGAAAAGCAGAGCCTTGTGGTTGATGATTAAAGCACAGCTTATTTAGGCATAGCTTTGTGTATAGCGTTACTTCGCGAGCTTCAAACCCGGTATGAACCAGAAACGGGATGAGGACTTCAGGGAAATGGACATATGTTAGTTTCTAACTAGGAGTAACGTCATGGTATAGAGCCGAGACTATTTACTCATGTGGATGTTGCTTATTATTTGATGGATAGAGAGCGCCTCGGTTATATCGGTCACTACGGGATCGATGGATGTTCTAGTCAATATACTGACCAGATTATTTTATGCCCCATAGGCAGGCTAACATATAGTTTATTGTATTGCCAATCATCGACGGATGACCGGCCCTGTCACTAACCGCAGGTGCAATTGTGGTTGTATCCTAAGGCTCGGGCTAGAGAGTCTCGAATTGGTAAGGACGATCGCTTGCCTTGGTTCATAGATGGAAACCCGATTTCCAATACGCGATATTCAGTTTTATTTGTATATATATATATATATATATATATATGTGTGTGTGTGTGTGTGTGTGTGTGTGTGTGGCGACGTAATATAATGGTACCTACGCCGTCTATGATTGATACATTTATATTTGAAGCTGATTTCTTAACTTATAGTAATAATAAAAGATGAAATTTCGCATATCAAGCATATTTGGATATTAAATGGGAAAACTCTATCCTCGACTGCGTTCATTGTGTGATAGGACCCGAGTCTTATAATAGCTTCATTTTTCCAAAAAGCATTGCGTTGTTTTATTTTAAACTAAGATTCATGTGGAGTAAACCCGTTCCGTGTTATACGGCATAGCCCCGTGATTTCCCTAACTTTAAAATCAAGCTAATAAATTTTTTAGTTCTCACACCAGTCCCATGACTGACCTGGAGTTTATTGTTCCTTCCTAAACTCTGGGTGCCTATATTTTTCGCACGGGCAGTCAGTAACTTTGGTTTTGCAGATTTCTATTCAAAAGGATCCTGGATTACAGCTAAAGCTATATTCTGAAAGCTTTGTATCCGTATATCTCTTTCAGTTGTGTCAGTTGTTATTTTCGGCTACGCATTATACTTATGTATTATTTTCCGCTGCTATGTAATTTTTAAAATTTCTGATACTGTATTTCCCATGTGTAAAAGTTATTCATACTCTGGAATATTCTTGTACTCTGATGTAATTGTTGTAATAGCAATGAAATGTTCTATTGTTTGTGTTTGATGCATCGTGTTCTCAACTCAATCCGGGCTTTCCCGTAATGGTGAGTTTGGGTCGTTTCAGGAACGTGAAGAAAGGTTTAACACAGTGAATTATTTTCAGTTTTCATTTAGATTAACATTGAAATTGTTTTCAGTTTTAATTTAAATTAAAACTGAAATTATAAAATAAGTTTTAAAATATATAATAGCAATTATAAAATCAGTTTTTTAAAAATAAAATAGCATTTATAAATCAGTTTTTAAAATATATAATGTCATTTATAAAATTAGCTTTTAAAATATATAATAGCATTTATGAAATCAGTGTTTAAAATAAATAACATCAAATAAAAGTATGATTTTTAACTATAAGGACATCGAATAAAAATGTGATTTTTATCTATACAACATTGTTATAAAAATGTGATTTTTATTTTATAAATATCATTGTTTTAAAAATAGATTTTTTTTACATACATATCATTGTTTTAAAAATAGAATTTTTATGTATATCATTGTTTTAAAAATAGAATTTTGACATAAATAACATTGTGATAAAAATGTGATTTTTTTAATAAAGTAATTTTAAATTAAATATATGATATTTAATTTTTATATAGCATTGATTTTAAAAAATTAATATAAATAACATAATTTTTAAAAGAAATGATGCAGTATAAATATGTGATTTTTAACACAAACTGCGTGAAACAGATTGCGTTGGAAACACGGTAAAGAACACTACGCGGGGGTGCAAACTGAAATAGAACATTACCAAAATCATCAGTTAAAGACTGACGGAGTGGAACCAAAGGTGAGAAATCTTTCTCACTCTTATTATTTTACAGTTAAATATATAATAGGATGCAGACGGTGCTTAGCAGCACCGACACTATTTATTGTAGAAACCATGGTTGCTTGTTTGGATTGTATTGTGTGTTGTTTGTGATGTTGTGATGATTAACATATTAAAAATAATGTTAACACAGATCTAGTAGTTGAAATTAAATTATAAATATTTATTTATAATTTAAATAGTGAAAATTGGCGAATTAGAAAATAAATTCAAAACGGATTAGAATTGGTTAAATTTGTTAACCAATAATTTATTTAAATTCACTGTTGTTGTTTGAAAACCCCACACGGGTATTGGGATGATATTTGACACACACTAATCCCAATATTTACTTGTATGTCAATCGATGGATTGACAGTCTGTGATGAGCGTTATTTATTTATTTTAAGGCTCACACAGTTGTAAAATTCACTCTGGTTGTGAATGGACTGTTTGATGATTATTTATCCTTATTGTTGCATACATACGATGTATAAAATCCATATAACTGAAATTATATTGTAACTGATTGAGTCGCATTCCGTTTCAGAAATAAAGAGCATTGTAAAATATAGGACATTTTAATATAAAGAATCTTTTAAAATAAAGAATACTCTAAAATAACGAATATTTTAAAATAACATTCAGTAAAGAATAAAATCATGATTTTGATGTCTGACTTTGGGAGGACATAAAAATATTGAAATGTGAAGCCCTGTTAAGTAGTAAACCCTATTTAAACCCTAACGGGTTTATCAACCAATTTTATTTATTTTATAATGAATATAGAAAAGAAGTGATTTCAAAATTTAATATTTTGAAAATATTATCATTTTAATATGATAAAGATATAGAATATTCAATTTTGATTTAAAATTGAAAATGAAGTTGGAGTCGTTTTAAAACAAATATATAAACGATTTATAAAATATATTTTAAATGGAAATCGGCGAAATATATAATATATATAGCCTGAATAGAACACAGCGCGTAGCGACCGTTCGCGAATTTCGACCATTAACTTCAAATTGATGTAACAGGAGATCTGACCGTCGGATTCTCCTAAAATTGGAACCATTGGGTTCGTATCGAAAAGAGCTTTCCAATAAATAAAAGGGATTTGAAATCTAATGGTTAGATTTTAAAATATGCCAAATAAATTCTGGAAAAGGTCGTTGTAAATGCAGTTCGGTGGCCAATATTGGAAACCGACTGTAAAGACCTTGAAAAAATATGGAAAAATATGTAAAATCATAATAAATGATTTGAAAAGAATTTGGATGAAAAATTCCAATTTTGTAAAGACAAAATAATATTTTTACCAAAATATCTAGTTACTAACTAGAATAATAATCCAATGTTTTTAAATAAATAAATAAATTGGATTTGTAAATGGTTTTAACATAACCAAAATTTTCCAAAGTATGAATTGGAATGGAAATTATCTTCGGAATATTTCGATATTGGATTCCGGGATTATACGATTATTGATGAGGAATTTGGAAGATATAAATATCGTTATTCCCAATACGATATTTGATGATTTCGGAATTTGATATTGATTATAAGCCGATATAATTTCTATTCAGAGCCTTTTATTTAATGTCAAATTGCATTTTGGGTTTTTCGTGAATGGTGTCTAAAATAACACTGTTCTTAAACCCCATGTGAAAAGAATAAATCTTTAATTAAGATTATTAGAGTTCCCAATTATATTTAGTAATTGGAATAAAATGAAATGTGAATTGGGTTTATTGTGAACTGTGTTTTTAACGACATTCGTTCTTTAACCCGATTAACAGTGAAAATATAATTTTGGAATTTATAAATCTTTTAATTAAGATTATTAGAGTTTCCAATTATATTTAGTAATTGGAATAAAATGAAATGTGAATTGGGTTTATTGTGAACAGTGTTTTTAACGACATTCGTTCTTTAACCCGATTAATAGTGAAAATATAATTTTGGAATTTGTAAATCTTTTAATTAAGATTATTAGAGTTTCCAATTATATTAATAATTGGAATAAAATGAAATGTGAATTGGGTTTATTGTGAACTGTGCTTTTAACGACATTCGTTCTTTAACCCGATTAACAGTGAAAATATAATTTTGGAATTAATAAATCTTTTAATTAAGATTATTAGAGTTTCCAATTATATTTATTAATTGGAATAAAATAAAATATGAATTGGGTTTGTTGTGAACTATGTTTTTAACGACATTCGTTCTTTAACCCGATTAAAAGTGAAAATATAATTTTGGAATTTATAAATCTTTTAATTAAGATTATTAGAGTTTCCAAATATATTTAGTAATTGGAATAAAATGAAATGTGAATTGGGTTTATTATGAACTGTGTTTTTAACGACATTTGTTCTTTAACCCGATTAACAGTGAAAATATAATTTGGAATTTATAAAACTTTTTATTAAGAATTAATGGAAAATTTTCCAAAGTAAAGTTTTATAATTTAATAAAAGAAATTGGAATTGAATGGAATTCGATTTAATAATAATCGAGATGAGCTTCTGTGAATGAAGGTCGTTACTATATATGGAATTTAAAAGGCTTTGTCGCTATTCCATTTGTATTATTAGTCTGATATGAGAATTTATATCGATTATACACTATTATGATTTCTGTGTAGATTCCATTTTGAGGGAAGATGATTTTGGGTTTATCGTGAAATGTGTTTTAAATGACACTGGTTCTTCAACCCCGTCAAAGACAAGATTAATCTCTTAATGTTGAATAATCATAAAGTAATGATTTTTGGTATTAAAACCAAATTGGAGTTTTAATAAATTTTTAATTAGATTGAAATGGGAACGAGATAATTGAATTTATCGAATTCTTGAAATGGTCGAAAATGTAGTAACACCAGTTTTACTACAGACAATAGTTAAATCTTTAATTAGATTTGAACATGAAAGGGTAATTAGTTTTATTCAGAACACAGTGGGTGTTAGATATGGAGTGCTACCAGTTTTGCTCCATGGGATGAATAGGTTGGGATTGGAAAATAATAAATGATTATTGCGGTAAGATTTGATAATCACGACCAGTTAATAAAATCTTTTGAAATTGATATTCAAAGGAAGATTAAAGAATAATTTTAAAAGAATTTATCTTTGATAAAATTAATGGGAACTTTTCCCTAATAATGTGAATATTTTATTAAAAGAACATTCTGAATTGGAATGAGGCGTATGATGTGTTTTTATAGCACTTGATTATAAAATACGCGAGTTATTCAGAAAGACCGGGTTTAACCCATTCTAAATAATTACTACGACGATAAAAAGTCGAAGATGAAGATGGTGGTTGAAGACTGGAGTTCTTCACATCCTTTGGATGATTACTGATGTCTTGATTAGGCTGTACTCCCAAGACAAGGTAATAAGTGGTGATCGTTCAGACGTACTTGGAGATCGATGGATATGCGCGGACCTCTCTCCTGTATTGGACATATGGGGCGAGGAATAAGGTGCCTCCGGTTTCGTTTAGACCCAGAACAGACTTGTAAATGGATATGTGTCCGACATTGGATCTCATTCTGTGATATTCTATTAAATATATATCTGTTTGGTGGCGGAGAATTTATTCTCTTACTTAACACCTTCTCTGAGACGTACGAGCTTAGAGGTTATATATTGATAGTCCTCTACCGATTCGAGACGCTCATGCCCACCCCTCAGGAACAACTGAAACTGCCCCTTGGATCATCAGGGCTGGTCCACCGATGTGGATTATTATGCCAGAACACTACGTTTCCCTGCCCTTTAGGGCGTAAATGAGCCATATGACTCCATCGGCTCCACACAGCCACTGATATATCCAAGGTGCCTCGCAACAACAACAACCACATAATTCGAACTCATCAGGGCGTGTAAAACCACTGACGCCACTTTTAGCTAGAAGGAAACGCATGCCCTCCCTGATGTCCTCTCCCGTTTCTGGTTCACAACCGGGGTGTGAGGCCCACGAATCAACGCTACACAAAGCTATGCCACACAGGCCGAGCATTGATCATCAACCACAAGACTCTACTTTTCAAAAGAAGCCTTGATCATTTGCCACTTAGGCATGCCACACAAGCAATTCACTCCATGCGTTTGATATCCATCAATATATAACCTCTGAGCTCGTACGTCTTAGAGAAGGGCGTTAAGCAAGAGAATAAATTCTCCGCCGCCAAACAGATATATATTTAATAGAAATCAATCACACCGAATAAAATCCAATGTCAGACACACAGTCCATTTACAAGTTCGTTCTGGGTCTGAACGAAACCGGAGGCACCTAGTACCCCGCATATCCATCGATCTCCAAGTACGTCTGGACGATAACTAACTAATTCCCTCCTCTTGGGTGTACGGCCCAATCAAGATCATCAGTAATCACCCAAACGACGTGAAGACCTCCGGTCTTCGACCACCGTCTTCATCCTCGACGCCACGTCGAATCAGCTATTCAGAATGGGATAAACCCGGTCTTCCTAAAAAACTCGCGTATATAATAAACAAGTGTTACACAAACACAACATACGCCTCATTCCAATTCAGAATATTCTTTTATTCAAATATTCTTATACTTTGGGAAAGGTTCCCATTAATTTTATCAAAGATAAATTCTTTAAATTTATTCTTTAATCTTCTTTTGAATATCAATTCAAACTAGTCGGGATTAGCGAACCACACTGAAGTAATCATTTATTTTATTTCCCAATCCCAACCTATTCATCCCATGAAGTAAAACTGGTCATACTTCATATCTAACATATATATATATATATATGTTATCGGTAAATTCAATTACCATTTCACGTTCAAATCTAATTAAAGATTTAACTATCGCCTGGAGCAAAGCTGGTGATACTCCTTTCTCGACCATTTCAATCTAATTAAAGATTCATTAAAACCACACTTAGTTTTAATCTTCACAGAAATCAATATCCTGTCTTTAACTTGGTTAAAGAACCAATGTCATCTAAGACACGGTTCACGAAAAACCCAAAATCACATTCATTAATTATCGGGTTAAAGAACAAGTGTTATTCAAAACAATGTTCACGATAAACCCAAAAATCAATTCAAATTCAATTCCAATTAAATACCATTTAACTGGTATACTTCATTAAATCTAAATAAGAAGATTTAATCTTTTTCTCAACTGGGTTTAAGAACAGTGTTAATGAAGACACCATTCACGACAAACCCAAATCACATTTGATATTATATACAAGGTTCTGAATAAAAAATATATCGGCTTATATTCAATATCAAATTCTACGACCAACAAATATCGTATTGGAAATAACGATATAAATATATCTTTCAAATTTCCATAACAATATTTGTATAATCACGAAATCCAACATCGAAATATTCCAAAGATAATTTCGATTCAGATCCATTCCAATTCAATTATTGGAAATTCTGGTTACTTTTAAAACCATTTCAAATCCGATTTATTTATTTTAAAAATAAATAGAATTATAATTCTAGTTCAAAACTAGTTCATTTCGATAAAAATCTATTTTTATCTTTTCAAATATGGAATTTTTCATCCTAATTCTTCACAAATCATTTCTTATGATTATACACAAATTATTACTAATTTTATCAAGGCCCGTACAGTCGATTTCCATCAACGGCCATCGAAGTGCACTTACAACGACCTTTTCCAAATTTAATTTGGACATAATTCCAAATCCAACCGTTAGATTTCAAATCTCTAATATTTGTTATAAAGCTCTTTTCAATGCGAACCCAACGGTTCCGATTTTAGGAGAATCCGACGGTCGGATCTCCCCTAATATCCATTCGAAGTCAATGGTCGAAATTCGCGAACTGCTGTGGCGCGGCGCGTTTTATTCAGGCCATTATATTACATATATAATATATATAATATATACTTCGTCGATTTCCTTTTAAAACGTATTTTATAAATCGTTTTAAATTCGTTTTCGAAACGATTTCAACTTCGTATTCAATTTCTAATCAAAATTGAATATTCCACATCATTGATACACAAATGATAATATTTTCAAAACGTTATATTTTGAAATCACTTCCTTTTCTATATTCATTATAAAAACGAATAAAATCGATATAAATATCGTTCACGTCAAAATGGCGCATCTCTAATCAACACGGCTTTATATATTTCAATAACTTCGTTATTCTATTCGACAAATGAATAATTTCTTCAACACATAAATATTTATTCTTCCATTCAACACATGAATTTATACTTCTATTCAACACATGAATATTTATTCTATTCAACACATGAATATTTATTTTTCTATTCAACACATGAATATTTATTCTATTCAACACATGAATATTTATTTTTCTATTCAACACTTGAATTTATACTTCTATTCAACACATGAATATTTATTTTCTAAATTGGAATGAGGCCCAATCAATTACCATATAATGTTAATTATATGGATTTTCTACAACATATGTATATAATAGCAACTACAAATAATCAACCATCATCCAGAGTGCACCACACAACTGCATAAGCATTAAATATAAATAATTAACGCTTACACAGTCTGTCAACCCATCGATTGACATACAACTAAACAATTGGGATTAGTGTACGTCAAATATCATCCCAATACCCGTATGGGGTTTCAAATCAACAAACACGGATTTTATTTGTGCAGTTGGGTGATGTGTAAAATTTATCGTCCCAATCAATATCAGTCAAATCAGTGTATATAAACAAATCGTCCGATTTGTTTATTACTATTTATTTTATATACACGTTAAAAATCATATTTTTAACTATAAAATATTTTCCACTATAAAATTTTTTATTTCATTCCACATCACACAATCAAATTTCACAACACAGCAACCAAACAAACTAGTCATCCATGGTCTGTGGACGACGGGTGTCGGGTGCTACTAAGCACCGTCTGCATCCTAGCATATATTTCAAACTAGAAATAAATTAAAGGTGAGGAGTTCTCACCGACTAGCTAAACCAATACACCGCGACTCTTCATATGTAGGAATCTTCGTCGTTCTCGCCTTTTGTCACTTTCATTGTCCGTAGCCACTACATATATAAAAATCACAATTTTATATTCTCTATTATATAGAAATCATATTTTTATCACTACGCTATATGGATAAAATTTCTATTTTTATACCGCTACTATATAGATAAAAATTCTATTTTTATACCGGTGTTCATATGATAAAGATTATATTTTTATATCGCCACTCATATAAAAATCACATCTTTGCTCCTTCTACATAATAAAGATCGAATTTTTAATATTTCTATAATATAAAAATCATATTTTTATTCTTTCTATACTATAAAAATCAAAATTTTATTATCTCTACTATATACAAATCATATTTTTACTTTGCTACATACATGGAAAAATTATATTTTTCTTCGCTACTTCATACGATTAAAAATCCCTCCTTTTCTATAATAAAAATCTAACCTTTTTATTTCTAAAAATCGAATCTTTATATTTTATACTTCATAATAAAAATCGAAACTTTATATTTTACACTTCATAATAAAAATCGAAACTTTATATTTTATACTTCATAATAAAAATCGAAACTTTATATTTTATACTTCATAATAAAAATCGAAACTTTATATTTTATACTTCATAATAAAAATCGAAACTTTATATTTTATACTTCATAATAAAAAATCTAATCTTTCTAGTTTGCAAATCGAATATTGTCCTAGATAAAAATCACTATTTTCCTAAATAAAAATCACTATTTTATTTAATAAAAACCACTATTTTATTTCAGCAAAAACACATTTTATTTCAGCAAAATCAAAATCAAAAGAAGAGAAATACAAAAATAATAATAATAACTCACTATTCTTGGTGTAGGGGGGGTCTCGGGGTTGGACTGGCGGCGCATTGGAGGGGGCTGGCCATAAGGTGGCGGCGGCGGGCCCAGCATGGCCTGAGGAGGGTTTTTTTTGGCGATCTAGGGTTTGGGGACTCGGATCTCTGACGGTGGAAGGTGGGGGTTCGCGCAGTGCGATGGAGAAGGGGAGCGGGGAGAGAAGGGGGAGGAGGAGGGGCGGTGGGTGGTCTCAGGCGGAGGTGGGCTCGTCGTGGGGGGGGGGGAGGTGCATCGCGGTTTTCCACGATTGGGGTTTTCTTTTTTTTCTTTTTCTTAATCATGCGTTGACTGGGAGAAGGGGGAAGGGAGGAGCTTTTATAATTTATTTATTAAATTTTATAATTCAAAAAGTTAACTTTTCGTTCGGACTCTAAATCGAACCCAACGACTGACGCCCCTAGCCAAATACCCCCATTCCGAACACAATGGGATATGCCCCGCAAGCCAATTTGACTGTTACGGTCAGTTTTCGCTTAAATTAAAATATAAATCATTATATATTCAATTCATTCGTACTTTTCAATTTACTGGGGTCACATACGAACTCTAAAAATTCCTGAAAAATATTTTCTAGCTTCGTATTCACGATACGGTCCTAAAAAAAACTAGTTTCATCGAATTCTGAGACTGTTTGAAAAATGTTCATTCTCCAGTCGATTAAAATCAACTAAAACTGGTCAAACGCGTTTTCCTTTGCCACGCTCACATATTGATTCAAAAAATTATGAATTTTGAAACCTAGCAATAATTTGATATCGCGGATCCAACAAAAGTGGTTTCGTTGAAAACCGAGGTCGTTTGCAAAATGGCCATTTTTATGGGCCAGAATTTCATAGCGACTATTATGAAATTTCAACTCGGCATAACTTTTTATCCCCGCTATGAAATTTCAATTTTTTGGATTCGTTGGAAAGATATTCTCAAATAGATACAAATATTTTTGGTTTCACTAAAATCCGCTGTAACACCCCGTGAATTCTATAACCGTGAAATTCACAAATTAAAGTATAATTAATTTCAAATCAAAGAATTAAGGGAAACGGGATACGCCGTTGTGTTCGTCTCGGAAAAATACGCGAAATAGAGTCCGAGTTTTCGAAAAACGGAGTCCGTATGAAGAAGATATGGCCTACGGAAGTTTCAGAATTTAGGTTAAAATTCAAACAGACGAAAACAGCTCAGAAAACAAGTTTAAAATTCAAAATCGGGTCCAATTGGCCAGGGCGGGAAAATTCCCGCCTAAGGCACCCAGGCCGACTTGGCAGTCGACCTGGGCTAGCCAGGTCGACAGGGCTGTCGACAGGGCTGTCGACTGGGCTGCCGACCTGGCCCCAGAGCCAGGTCGAACCCAGTCCACCCTGGCTGGCCTGGTCTGTGTTTGGTCGATTTTCTGAGCCTTGCTTTGTCACGAGGGCTAGGTGTCAGCTCCTGATTGGTCTCTCTTTCGAATGAATGGCTACGATTAACCCAAGCTACATCGATGGTCCTAATCAGTTCATAAACTCTATAAAAATGACCCTAGACTCTACCTAATCTATTCATTCAAAAATAAGAATGAGGCCATCATGCTGCTGAGGAACGACTAGGAGTAGCCACCAATTTGAGAGACGATTAGGAGACAAACTCTAAAGCACAAAGCAACTACAAGTTAAACGTAAACAAATCAAATCAACGCCTACATCAAAGGAATAGCATCTCCAAATCCAGAATTCAGATTCCTGAATTGAAGAATTCGTCACACGATTGTAAGTAGAGTACTATTCCGATGTGAATAAATAACTGTGTTTGATTTGTGTAAAATGAGAATTACACTTGATTTGTGATAGTAATTCATATTTGTGCGTTGCTATGATTCTAATCGATTTGGAATGTTGTATAACGATTGGATATTCGCAAGTATGTAATTCATGATAAAAACTACATGTTTGCGGTAGTTTATTTGAGATTTATGCAAGTATACGATTGGATATTCGCAAGTATGTAATTCATGTTGAAGCTACATGTTTGTGGTTGTTTAATTGAGATTCATGCAAGTATGTGGTTTTGCTACTATGCCAACATAATGTATATTTTTGTAAAAAAAAAATCACTTTTTGTGTAATTGGATCAAATTTGGGGTATTATGATTCATATGAAATTATGTTAGAATTGGCATCATGATTCTATGTATAAAACCATACTTTTGTATTAGAAACAAAAGTAAGCCTCTTTGTGAACTTATGTTGATTTTATAAATATGACTAGGCTATGTTTGGTATTATCCCTAATTGAAAAACATGTTAGGCCTATATTGTTAACAAGAATTATATGATAATATATGTGACACATAGCTAAGTTAGATTTACATTCCAATTGCAAGTTTGCATGAATAAAGTAAAAACCATGATTTCATGTTTAGGAATATTTATGCCATGATTACATGAATAGATCAAAAACCATGATTTCATGTTTGGGTATATTTGTGCCATGATTATGTGAATAGATTAAAAATCATGATTAAGTTGGAATAATTCTAGTTGAACTATACTTTTGTATTAGTAACAAAAGTAAGCACCTTTGTAAACATATAGTAATTTTATAAACATGATTTGCTTATGTTTGACATTATGCCTAAGTAAAAAATTTAGGTTTATGTTGTAGTTAAGACTATGTATCAATAATGATATCTAATTTAGTTAGATTCTTAACTTAACCACAAGTTTACATGGTTTGATTCATGTCACTTATGCTTTATGACCAAAGTATATGTTACTACAATGCAAGTACACCAGTTTCTATTTTGTAGTTTCAACGTTATGCTGCAAGTTCATGCGTTCACATTCCCCTTTTTGTGTATATAATCACGTTTTAAGCCTCCCCTTTTTCACGTGGCTAAGTTGGGCTTAAAAAAGGCTAATCCCAACATATATTATAATAAACGAACGTATTAAACGGGGGAAATAGCGTTGGGCCAAATTAATTAATAAATGAAAATATAAAAGTAGATGGGCCCAAATTCAAGAATGGGTTGGGCCCATGATTGGTGTAAACCTTTACACCATTAGCTTAAAGTGATTTTTGAATAATGGGCCGCAAATATTTACATATAAAAAGAAGAAAGACAAAATATGTAAATGTAGAAAATACGATGTGTTTAACCCGAGGTTGGATTGAGTTGTGATGTAAACCTGCCCGGAACCGCCCGGCTGTCCAGTAGTCACAACAATACCTATCCAATGTGGGTGGTTAAACATGGAGCCCAATAAGGACCCGAGGTTAGACTGAGTTGTGGCGTAAGACTGCCCGGACCCAACCGGCAACAGGCAGCCACAACAATACCTGTCTAATGTGAGAGGTCAAGGCTTTAATAAGACAATTAAGGCTGAGTCAGGATTGATAGGATTAAGTAAATTATATTAATACTTAATAAAAATGGAACATGCTAAACTAAACAGACTGATTGGGGGTTAGGTTTACAAAACACTTAACCAAATTAGCATGTTGGCTAGAAATAGAAAACCTAGTAGCGGGGGACCCTTTTCAGCAGTAACCCTATAAGGTGTATCATGATACCCTGAAAACTAGGCAGGGTGGGGCACGATTACTGGGCTGATTGTAAGAGGTCAAATCGACGGCGGTGGTGCAGCAGTGTAGGTTCTAACGGGGTGCGGGCGTGCACACACTCCGGCGCTGAAAAATAAGGCACTGGGCACCAGTAGCATACCTGTGCATTCTAGGATTGTGTCGGGCCGCCACCATGGGACTTGATACACCCCATGGTGGGACCAGCATAGGTAACTACAACATCGGGGGCCGTAAGACACATGTAACTATGCGAGTAGGAGCCGATCATCATAAAATGGATCACTTCACCCTGATTATGGGGTGCCTGTTGGGAACTAGTTTATATGGGGTACAGAGATTAATATGGGGTACGATAGTATATTCGACCCTAGACAACTTAACCAAGTATATGGTGCTTTCCCATTTCTAGTTTATACTTATCATACCCAGTTCTTTATTCATAGACTGAATAGTCCTAGACTTACTCAGGCTTTATGTCTGACTCTACTTTTCTTTCGTCTTCTTTTCTTCCGTTCCCCCCCAGGTCCACAGGGAGGGAATACCGCAGCTTGACCAGCCTTCTTATCCAGCTTGAAGAGAAAGAATGTATTGCTTGGATCTTTTCGTTTTGGACTATGGCTTTGGACAACAACTATGGGACTTTTGCAGTTTATTTATGTTTTCTTTATGCTTCTTTAAATAATGTAATCAAGACAGTTATGAAGATGTTATGTTTTTTTGGGAAGTATTGTAAGACAATTATGGTATGTTGTTGTAACACATATCTTTTATGAAATAAAAGTTGTTGTTTTTCTGCTGTTCAAAAATATGTGTTCTTATATTCTGTCTTGTATATCTGTGACTTATACTTATAAACCTCCACCAAAATTAGGGCATTCCCTTTGAGAGTCACCCTAACGGAGGTGGGGTGTTTCACTTGGTATCAGAGCATAGGTTTACCAGATAAGATAAAAAGTTTTGAAAATTTATTTTCAAAAAGGAAATTTAAAGAAGCATTTTTTTTAAAAGGAAAATATTATTTTATTTTAAAAAGGCGAAGTCCCCCCCTAAAGCCATAGGTACTATCTCTTATCCTTTGTTTTGAATCTATCCTTTTTGTTTCAGCATGTCCGAAGAACTTAACTTGCCAGAGGGTGTACCAATACCTGGTTGGTTTAGACGGTTCTTAGAAGCAAGGGCCACTCAGCCAGGTCCTACCGTTCCTCCTCCCCCAGCTGCAGGAAATCAGCCAGCTGCAGCAGCACCTCTTCCTCCACCTCCTCCACGGGGAAACACGTTTGCTAAGATATGTAAAGATTTTAAAGCTATAGGAGGAAAGGATTTTCATGGAACTGAGTCCTTCGTGGCAGCTAGAAATTGGCTGAAAGAAACCGAGGACTTATTCATCATCTTTGAGGTAGAAGATAGACAGAAAGTACAACTGGCAGTATGGCTACTAAAGGGCGAGGCTTCCTACTGGTGGGAAGTCACTAATGCAGAAAGACCAGTGGAGACATGGGAGGACTTTAGGGCAAGGTTTGAGGCTAAATTTCTCTCAGATGCGGAAAGGAGTTTGCAGTTGGAAAAATTCTTATTTCTTAAGCAAGGGAACAAGACAGTCAAAGAGTATGTTAATCAATTCGATGAGCTGGCTAGGTTTGGGCTGGACCTAGTCAACACCCCGCACAAGAAGGCTCTCCGTTTCGTCAAAGGGTTGAATGAGCCATTACACAGTTTGGCCATGACCCATATACCCATGGGAGCCACGTATGAAAGATTGGTACAAATGGCATTGCTGAACGAAGAGGATAAGGGCAAGAAGGAGACAAAGGCAGAGAGCTCTCAAGGGAAGAAAGAGGGTTTGCAGCCTAAGAAGACAGACTTTAAGAAGGGCGGGAAAGGCAACAAAGAGAAGAGGAAGTGTAATTTCTGTGGCAAAGTGGGGCACTTAGTGAAAGATTGCTGGAAAAAGAAGGCCAAGGAGAATGGTGGGTGCTTTTCTTGCGGTGAGACAGGCCACAGGGCTAAGGACTGCCCAAAGAAATGAGGACAGGGGCAGAGGGCTGGATCCACCTCAGGGGCACAAGTTCATGTGCTAGAAGCGCCACCTCTGCAACGGCGAGGTATAAATACTTCTGTAGAAAGTGTAATTTATCTTTATGATCACCCCGTTCGCACTTTATTTGATTCTGGCGCGTCACACTCCTTTATCTCGTCTGCTTTAGTAGAATCTCTGCACCTAAAAACTAGTATGGTAGAGGACCCCTTAATTGTTTCAAATCCAATTGGGGGCCCAGCTCATTTGTCTATGATCTGTTTGGGATTGAAAATTTCTATTCTAAGCGTAGAATTTCAATGTAGTGCCTTTGTTTTGGGCTTTTCGGGATATGGTTTGATTTTGGGCATGGATTGGCTATCCAGTAATGGGGCCATCCTTGATTGTGAGAAAAGGGTTGTTAGGCTCCTAACCCAGCTCGGTAATACTTTGGAAATTTCTTGTAATCCCTCGTATGCGGTTATGCTTAGTTACCTTGAATCGCTAGATGCCTCTGTTGAAAATTTGCAATCAGTTAGAGTGGTCCGGGAATATCCGGATGTCTTCGAAGAGGTGAAGGGCTTGCCTCCGAAGCGGGAGATAGACTTCCGCATATACCTTGTAGATAATGCAAAGCCCGTTGCGTTGCCTGTTAGACACATGGCTCCACGGGAAAGGAAAGAGCTCAGTAAACAGATTAAAGAGCTTCTAGAAAAGGGGTTCATTAGGAGGAGCATTTCAGAATGGGGCGCTCCAGTGGTGTTCGCTACAAAGGCGGATGGTTCACTCCGTCTATGTGTTGACTATAGGGAGCTTAACAAGCTAACGAAAAAGAATAGGCACCCTCTCCCCAGAATTGACGATCTGTTTGATCAGCTTGTAGGAGCGTCTGTTTTCTCCCAACTCGATTTAGCGACCGGTTTTCATCAGCTAAGGGTGGCTGAAGATAGTATCAATAAAACGGCATTCAGAACCCCAGACGGCTTCTATGAATGGCTTGTCATGCCTTTCGGCTTGACAAAT
This sequence comes from Allium sativum, assembly GCA_030737875.1. NCBI lineage: Eukaryota > Viridiplantae > Streptophyta > Magnoliopsida > Asparagales > Amaryllidaceae > Allium > Allium sativum. The sequence goes on along the minus strand of CM060918.1, from coordinate 1,020,711,021 downwards.
GCACCTGCTTACTTCGTGGACCTGATGAGTAGGGTATTCAGAGATTTCCTCAAGAAATTCGTAGTGGTCTTCGTAGACGATATCCTTATCGTCTCAAAGAGTGAAGAGGAACATGCTCAGCACTTAAGGGCAATCATGGAAACTCTGCGGGTCCATCAGCTAAAAGCCAAATTCTCCAAATGCCACTTTTGGAGAGAAGAGGTGAGGTTCCTTGGGCACATAGTATCCAAACAAGGGTTAGCAGTGGACCCTGCTAAGGTAGTGGCGGTACAGGATTGGAAGACACCAAGGAATGCAACTGAGGTCCGAAGTTTTCTAGGACTAGCAGGTTTCTATCGAAAGTTCATAAAGGATTTTTCGAGAATCTCAGCTCCGGTCACGAAATTGACTAAGAAGAATCTAGCGTTCAATTGGGACTTGGATTGCGAGTTTGCTTTCCAGCGACTAAAAAGGGCTCTTACAACAGCCCCAGTTTTGACGTTGCCAGATGGAAGCAAGATGTTCACTGTTTATACAGATGCATGTGGGACAGGGCTGGGCGCCGTCTTAATGCAAGAAGGAAGGGTAGTAGCTTATGGCGGGAGGCAGTTGAAAGTGCACGAAAAGAACTACCCGACCCACGATCTTGAGTTAGCTGCCATCGTCTTTGCACTCAAGTCTTGGCGACACTATCTCCTAGGTGAGAAGTTCGAACTTTACACTGACCATAAATCATTGAAATATCTTTTCTCGCAGAAAGATCTTAACTTGAGGCAACAAAGATGGATGGAGTTTCTTGCCTCGTACGATTTCGAGATCTCCTACACTCCGGGCAAAGGCAACGTAGTGGCAGACGCGTTGAGCCGAAAGAAATTGACCCTAAGCCCGCTGTTTGTTGAAAGACAAAGCCTAGAGTTTATAGCCAGCTTCGACTTTAGGCCTTCCTCCGACTTTGTACCAGGCTTGCTAGCATCTCTCGAAGTGCGCCCGACTTTAGTGGACTCAATAGGGACAGCACAACGCGAAGACCCTCAGCTTGTGGAAACGATTGATAGGCTAATTAGGGGTGAGACTTCAAGTCACCTCAACAGATACTCCATCGACAATAAGGGTTGGCTAAGGCGAGACGGAAGACTATGCGTCCCACAGACAAGGGATTTAGTAAAGAGGGTTCTCGAGGAAGCACATCACTCCAAGATGACGATACACCCAGGCGGAGATAAAATGTACAAGGACATAAAAAGAACTTTCTTCTGGAACGGCATGAAAAAGGACGTGGCAGAATTCGTTTCTAAGTGTATGGTGTGCCAACAGGTTAAGGCGGAACAGAAAAAGCCTGGCGGTCTGCTACATCCTCTAGAGGTCCCGCAGTGGAAGTGGGATAGCATCTCAATGGACTTCATCGATGGGCTGCCTAGGTCTAGGAGAGGCAACACTAGCATTTGGGTAATAGTGGATAGGCTTACTAAAAGCGCCCACTTTTTACCTGTCAAAAGTAAAAGAACTGCCTCATCCCTAGCATCTCTTTACCTCAAGGAAATCGTTCGACTCCATGGAATACCATCCAGCATTGTTAGTGACCGAGACCCTATCTTCACCAGTGAGTTTTGGCGGAGTCTGCAAGAAGCAGTAGGAACGCAGTTATGCTTGAGCACAGCCTATCATCCCCAAACCGACGGCCAAACAGAAAGAGTGAACAGAGTTTTGGAGGACCTTTTAAGACTGTGCGTCCTTGACTTCGGAGGGACATGGGAAGACCATCTTCCTTTGGTGGAATTTGCCTACAATAACAGCTATCAGGCAACCATCGGGATGGCGCCCTTCGAAGCTTTATATGGAAGACCGTGCCGATCGCCCACTTGTTGGTGGGAGTCTACTGATAAGCTCATACTTGGACCAGATATGATCCAAGAGACTTCAGAGAAAGTAGACTTAATACAAAGAAGGATGAAGACGGCCCAAGACAGACAAAAGTCCTACGCCGACAAGAGGAGGACCGACCTTGAATTTGAGGTTGGAGACAGAGTTTTTCTTAAGGTATCTCCGCTAAGGAACGTTGTCCGTTTTGGAACCACAGGAAAACTAGAACCAAGGTTCGTAGGGCCATTCCCTATCATCGAGAAAATTGGGGAAATGGCCTATAGATTAGAGCTACCCGAAAAGCTGGCCGGAGTTCACAACGTTTTTCATGTTTCACATCTCCGAAAATGTCTACATGAGTCTGCTGAAGTGGTAGAGCCAAATATCCTAGAAGAAGCTGAAGTGGAGCGCGAAGCAACCATGAGGAAAGTTCCAACTCGCATATTAGAAACGGAAGTGAGGAAGCTACGCAACCGCGAAGTCAAGCTCGTCAAAGTTCAGTGGAGCGACGCCGAGGGAGACGCGACTTGGGAAACTGAAGCTAGCATACGCACTGCCTACCCTTTTCTTTTCGAGGGTACATCCTTGATCTTTCTTTTTCCTTAAGTTGCGCTTTTATCTATCTTTTTAGGTATATTTCCTCGGCCTTATCTTTTAGGTAGAAACCCTTTGGATGAAAACATGTAATTGAAACATGTTATGGATGATGGTTGCAAGTGGTTGCAAGTGATTGCTAGTGGTTGCTCGTGGTTGCATATACACACACAATCTAGGTTTTAGATCGGCTCAGTCACTTCATATTGCATATGCATATATGTTTGCATTCGTATATGGTTGAACTTTAATGTGTTGTCATATGGATGTTGCATTTGTATGAATGATTGTGCACTCATGTAGAATCATGAATAGGAAAATTTGCATACATAATGGATTCATGGCACTTACATAATTCGCATTAAGGAGGTCAACTGAATCAGTAGACCGCCTGATTTTTCATTAGATAAGTACACGTACACACACACACTTCGCATATGATCATGAAGCATTAGAAGTCTTTTAAGGACAATGGATGCTCGTGTTTGATGGATGAGTAGATGGATGATTGGATGTTAGGATATACATTCCTCCTAACTTGAAGATTTCGGGGACGAAATCCTTTTAAGTGGGGGAGAATGTAACACCCCGTGAATTATATAACCGTGAAATTCACAAATTAAAGTATAATTAATTTCAAATCAAAGAATTAAGGGAAACGGGATACGCCGTTGTGTTCGTCTCGGAAAAATACGCGAAATAGAGTCCGATTTTTCGAAAAACGGAGTCCGTATGAAGAAGATATGGCCTCCGGAAGTTTCAGAATTTAGGTTAAAATTCAAACAGACGAAAACAGCTCAGAAAACAAGTTTAAAATTCAAAATCGGGCCCAATTGGCCAGGGCGGGAAAATTCCCGCCTAAGGCACCCAGGCCGACTTGGCAGTCGACCTGGGCTAGCCAGGTCGACAGGGCTGTCGACAGGGCTGTCGACTGGGCTGCCGACCTGGCCCCAGAGCCAGGTCGAACCCAGCCCACCTTGGCTGGCCTGGTCTGTGTTTGGTCGATTTTCTGAGCCTTGCTTTGTCACGAGGGCTAGGTGTCAGCTCCTGATTGGTCTATCTTTCGAATGAATGGCTACGATTAACCCAAGCTACATCGATGGTCCTAATCAGTTCATAAACTCTATAAAAATGACCCTAGACTCTACCTAATCTATTCATTCAAAAATAAGAATGAGGCCATCATGCTGCTGAGGAACGACTAGGAGTAGCCACCAATTTGAGAGACGATTAGGAGACAAACTCTAAAGCACAAAGCAACTACAAGTTAAACGTAAACAAATCAAATCAACGCCTACATCAAAGGAATAGCATCTCCAAATCCAGAATTCAGATTCCTGAATTGAAGAATTCGTCACACGATTGTAAGTAGATTACTATTCCGATGTGAATAAATAACTGTGTTTGATTTGTGTAAAATGAGAATTACACTTGATTTGTGATAGTAATTCATATTTGTGCGTTGCTGTGATTCTAATCGATTTGGAATGTTGTATAACGATTGGATATTCGCAAGTATGTAATTCATGATAAAAACTACATGTTTGCGGTAGTTTATTTGAGATTTATGCAAGTATACGATTGGATATTCGCAAGTATGTAATTCATGTTGAAGCTACATGTTTGTGGTTGTTTAATTGAGATTCATGCAAGTATGTGGTTTTGCTACTATGCCAACATAATGTATATTTTTGTAAAAAAAAAATCACTTTTTGTGTAATTGGATCAAATTTGGGGTATTATGATTCATATGAAATTATGTTAGAATTGGCATCATGATTCTATGTATAAAACCATACTTTTGTATTAGAAACAAAAGTAAGCCTCTTTGTGAACTTATGTTGATTTTATAAATATGACTAGGCTATGTTTGGTATTATGCCTAATTGAAAAACATGTTAGGCCTATATTGTTAACAAGAATTATATGATAATATATGTGACACATAGCTAAGTTAGATTTACATTCCAATTGCAAGTTTGCATGAATAAAGTAAAAACCATGATTTCATGTTTAGGAATATTTATGCCATGATTACATGAATAGATCAAAAACCATGATTTCATGTTTGGGTATATTTGTGCCATGATTATGTGAATAGATTAAAAATCATGATTAAGTTGGAATAATTCTAGTTGAACTATACTTTTGTATTAGTAACAAAAGTAAGCACCTTTGTAAACATATAGTAATTTTATAAACATGATTTGCTTATGTTTGACATTATGCCTAAGTAAAAAATTTAGGTTTATGTTGTAGTTAAGACTATGTATCAATAATGATATCTAATTTAGTTAGATTCTTAACTTAACCACAAGTTTACATGGTTTGATTCATGTCACTTATGCTTTATGACCAAAGTATATGTTACTACAATGCAAGTACACCAGTTTCTATTTTGTAGTTTCAACGTTATGCTGCAAGTTCATGCGTTCACATTCCCCTTTTTGTGTATATAATCACGTTTTAAGCCTCCCCTTTTTCACGTGGCTAAGTTGGGCTTAAAAAAGGCTAATCCCAACATATATTATAATAAACGAACGTATTAAACGGGGGAAATAGCGTTGGGCCAAATTAATTAATAAATGAAAATATAAAAGTAGATGGGCCCAAATTCAAGAATGGGTTGGGCCCATGATTGGTGTAAACCTTTACACCATTAGCTTAAAGTGATTTTTGAATAATGGGCCGCAAATATTTACATATAAAAAGAAGAAAGACAAAATATGTAAATGTAGAAAATACGATGTGTTTAACCCGAGGTTGGATTGAGTTGTGATGTAAACCTGCCCGGAACCGCCCGGCTGTCCAGTAGTCACAACAATACCTATCCAATGTGGGTGGTTAAACATGGAGCCCAATAAGGACCCGAGGTTAGACTGAGTTGTGGCGTAAGACTGCCCGGACCCAACCGGCAACAGGCAGCCACAACAATACCTGTCTAATGTGAGAGGTCAAGGCTTTAATAAGACAATTAAGGCTGAGTCAGGATTGATAGGATTAAGTAAATTATATTAATACTTAATAAAAATGGAACATGCTAAACTAAACAGACTGATTGGGGGTTAGGTTTACAAAACACTTAACCAAATTAGCATGTTGGCTAGAAATAGAAAACCTAGTAGCGGGGGACCCTTTTCAGCAGTAACCCTATAAGGTGTATCATGATACCCTGAAAACTAGGCAGGGTGGGGCACGATTACTGGGCTGATTGTAAGAGGTCAAATCGACGGCGGTGGTGCAGCAGTGTAGGTTCTAACGGGGTGCGGGCGTGCACACACTCCGGCGCAGAAAAATAAGGCACTGGGCACCAGTAGCATACCTGTGCATTCTAGGATTGTGTCGGGCCGCCACCATGGGACTTGATACACCCCATGGTGGGACCAGCATAGGTAACTACAACATCGGGGGCCGTAAGACACATGTAACTATGCGAGTAGGAGCCGATCATCATAAAATGGATCACTTCACCCTGATTATGGGGTGGCTGTTGGGAACTAGTTTATATGGGGTACAGAGATTAATATGGGGTACGATAGTATATTCGACCCTAGACAACTTAACCAAGTATATGGTGCTTTCCCATTTCTAGTTTATACTTATCATACCCAGTTCTTTATTCATAGACTGAATAGTCCTAGACTTACTCAGGCTTTATGTCTGACTCTACTTTTCTTTCGTCTTCTTTTCTTCCGTTTCCCCCCCAGGTCCACAGGGAGGGAATACCGCAGCTTGACCAGCCTTCTTATCCAGCTTGAAGAGAAAGAATGTATTGCTTGGATCTTTTCGTTTTGGACTATGGCTTTGGACAACAACTATGGGACTTTTGCAGTTTATTTATGTTTTCTTTATGCTTCTTTAAATAATGTAATCAAGACAGTTATGAAGATGTTATGTTTTTTTGGGAAGTATTGTAAGACAATTATGGTATGTTGTTGTAACACATATCTTTTATGAAATAAAAGTTGTTGTTTTTCCGCTGTTCAAAAATATGTGTTCTTATATTCTGTCTTGTATATCTGTGACTTATACTTATAAACCTCCACCAAAATTAGGGCATTCCCTTTGAGAGTGACCCTAACGGAGGTGGGGTGTTTCATCCTCTTTGTTTTGAATCCTGTACATTCATTTGAAATTTGAAATCGAAGTTTCGAACTACCGCGCCATTTTCAATTCCTTTTATAATTAAAATAAAATATTTATATTCTAACGACGATTCAAATAAATATATACGTTCTATTCTATTCAAAATAAATTTCTCGTCATTATTATTTAAAATAATTCATTTTAAATATTCAAAATTCACTAAAATTGCCAAAATAAAAATTTTAAATTGGCTCAGATTTCCGGGTTAATACAATCTCCCCCACTTAAAACTTTTCGTTGCCGAAAAGGAACGAAGCTGAAAGTTGTTTAACTAATCAACTCAACTTCCATTATTTTCATTACGGCTTAAGTTCTTCAACTTTTCAGTTTCTAATAACTTTTCAAAATTTTCAAAATTTTGGCTAACACCCTAAATTTTCGAAAAATTTCGCCATAACCTCCCCTGCACCGGGGACTTCGGGATATTTCAAATAGCCTCCCATGGCCCTTATCAATCCAAAAGGAAAAAAGAAACAGCCAAGCGGCTAGCCAATCGACTCATAAAATCATCCAAAACCCAATAAATTAGTAAACATGTACCTATTTGTCGGGCAAACAATTTTATTCTTCTGCTCTAACCTTTTTGCCATGACCTGTTCAATGTAAGTACATGTATATGTATGCAAATGCGACAAATTTTCAATACAATTCACTATTTGGTTCAATTTGGCTAAAGGTTCAACCTTTAATTAATCAAACAATACAACCAGCAATCAATTAGTTGATTATCTTTTCAAATTCTTAACTTTGATACATAGTCCAAAAATCATATTTTTGATGCCAAATCACAACAATAGGCCCTATCTAGCTTTAGTTCTCACACCAGTCTAATGGAAATATATAGATATCTCACTTTCGAAGCTCGAACATTAATGCTGATGATGTTTCGAACCACCATCAGAACATCTGCGGGCTACTAGAGTGCGATTCTATATCTATCCAGTATATTTGGGACTTCGTATACACGCTAGCTAGGCGCATATGCAAAATTTTCATATACTCGATTGTCCAAATCAATTTAAAATAAATATTCAAATACATATAATACGATTTAAATTTTTCAAAACAAAAATTGTTTTCAATTTTATTTTCAAAATATCACTCTTCACACTCATTCTAGGATACAACTGATCCTATCTCTAACGAGTCATTCTTATTGGATATTACTAATCCAATCTCTGATGAATTCTTTCGTTTGGTTCTAATGTGTCTTGTTCTCCGAGCTCTGCAAACCAAAGCTCTGATACCAACTGTAAGAACCCGTAACTTCCCCGTTAAGGAAAGAGCGGATACTTTGAGGACAAGACAGATCAGAATGCAGAAAGAAGAACATTTCATTGTTAATTACAACAATTCATCAGATTACAAGAATATACAGAGTATGAATCAATATTACACATTTGACAAATATCAGAGATTTAAATTGCATTTAAATACATAGCAGCGGAAAAATAATACAAAGCACAATTGAAAGAAATACACGGATATAGAGCTTTCCGAGTATCGTTCCAGCTGTAAACCAGGATCCTGTGAATATAAATCTGCAAAACCAAAACTACTAGCTGCCCGTGTCCAAAATAAGGGCACCCAGAGTTTAGGTTAAAACAATAAACTCCAGGTCAGTCGTGTGACTGGTGTGAGAACTAAAACAGTTATTAATCTTTATTTTAAAGTTAGGTAAATCGAGGGACCACGCCGTATAACACGGAATGGGTTTCCATCCAAGAATACCAGTGTATAAAACAACAACGCAATGCTAAGTAAAGACAAATGAAGCTATTATAAGACCCATGTCCCATCACACAATGCAACGCAAGCCGGAGGATAGGATTTTTACCTTATAATAGCCAAAGGATGCTTGATACGCTAAAAACAAATCATTTGATACTATTATAAGTGCATAGTGTATAAAACAATTTCAATCATAAGTGTCAATCATAGACGGCATAAGTGCCCCATCCCACTATGTCGCCATACTAGGCTCTACAAATAAAACCGCAAAGTCACGTATTGGAAGTTGGATTTCCATCTGTGAACCGAGACAAAAGATAGTCCTCTACAGATTCGAGACGCTCTAGCCCACCCCTCAGGAACAGCCGCAACTGCCCCTTGGATCGTCAGGGCCGGTCCACCGATGTGGATTATTATGCCTGAACACTACGTTTCCCCTCCCTTTGGGGGCGTAAATGAGCCATATGACTCCATCAGCTCCACAAAGTCACCGATATATCCGAGGCGCCTCGCAACAGCAACAACCACATAAGTCAAACTGGTCAGGGCATGTAAAACCACTGACGCCATTTTTAGCTAGAAGGAAACGCATGCCCTCCCTGATGTCCTCTCCCGTTTCTGGTTCACAACCAGGGTGTGAGGCGCGCGAATCAACGCTACAGAAAGCTATGCCACACAGGCCGTGCTTTGATCATCAACCACAAGACTCTACTTTTCAATAGAAGCCTTGATCATTTTCCACTTAGGCATGCCACACAGGCAATTCACTCCATGCGTTTGATATCCATCAATATATAACCTCTGAGCTCGTACGTCTTAGAGAAGGGCATTAAGCAAGAGAATAAATTCTCCGCCGCCAAACAGATATATATTTAATAGAAATCAATCACACAGAATAAAATCCAATGTCAGACACACAGTCCATTTACAAGTTCGTTCTGGGTCTGAACGAAACCGGACGAACCTAGTACCCCGCATATCCATCGATCTCCAAGTACGTTTGGTTGATCACTAACTGATTCCCTCCTCTTGGGTGTACGACCCAATAAAGATCATTAGTAATCACCCAAACGACGTGAAGACCTCCGGTCTTCGACCACCGTCTTCATCCTCGACACCACGTCGAATCAGCTATTCAGAATGGGATAAACCCGGTCTTCCTGAATAACTCGCGTATATAATAAACAAGTGTTACACAAACACAACATACGCCTCATTCCAATTTAGAATATTCTTTTATTCAAATATTCTTATACTTTGGGAAAGGTTCCCATTAATTTTATCAAAGATAAATTCTTTAAATTTATTCTTTAATCATCTTTTGAATATCAATTCAAACTAGTCGGGATTAGCGAACCACACCGAAGTAATCATTTATTTTATTTCCCAATCCCAACCTATTCATCCCATGAAGTAAAACTGGTCATACTTCATATCTAACACCACGGTGTTATCGGTAAATTCAATTACCGTTTCACGTTCTAATCTAATTAAAGATTTAACTGTCGCCTGGAGCAAAACTGGTGATACTCCATTCTCGACCATTTCAATCTAATTAAAGATTCATTAAAACCCCACTTAGTTTTAATCTTCACAGAAATCAATATCTTATCTTTAACTGGGTTAAAGAACCATTGTCATCAAAGACACGGTTCACGAAAAACCCAAAATCACATTCATTAATTATCGGGTTAAAGAACAAGTGTTATTCAAAGCAATGTTCACGATAAACCCAAAAATCAATTCAAATTCAATTCTAATTAAATACCATTTAATTGGTATACTTCATTAAATCTAAATAAAAAGATTTAATCTTTTTCTCAACTGGGTTTAAGAACAGTGTTAATGAAGACACCATTCACGACAAACCCAAATCACATTTGATATTATATACATGGTTCTGAATAGAAAATATATCGGCTTATAGTCAATATCAAATTCTACGACCAACAAATATCGTATTGGAAATAACGATATAAATATATCTTTCAAATTTCCATAACAATATCTGTATAATCACGAAATCCAACATCGAAATATTCCAAAGATAATTTCGATTCAGATCCATTCCAATTCAATTATTGGAAATTCTGGTTACTTTTAAAACCATTTCAAATCCGATTTATTTATTTTAAAAATAAATAGAATTATAATTATAGTTCAAAACTAGTTCATTTTGATAAAAATCTGTTTTTTTCTTTTCAAATATGGAATTTTTCATCCCAATTCTTCACAAATCATTTCTTATGATTTTACAGAAATTATTACTATTTTTAATAATTTTATCAAGGCCCGTACAGTCGATTTCCATCAACGGCCATCGAACTGCACTTACAACGACCTTTTCCAAATTTGATTTGGATGTAATTCCAAATCCAACCGTTAGATTTCAAATCTCTAATATTCGTTATAAAGCTCTTTTCGATGTGAACCCAACGGTTCCGGTTTTAGGAGAATCCAACGGTCGGATCTCCCGTAATATCCATTCGAATTCAATGGTCGAAATACGCGAACAGCCACGGCGCGGCGCGTTCTATTCAGGCCATTATATTATATATATATAATTTATATAATATATACTTTGTCGATTTCCTTTTAAAACGTATTTTATAAATCGTTTTAAATTCGTTTTCGAAACGATTTCAACTTCGTATTCAATTTCTAATCAAAATTGAATATTCCACATCATCGATACACAAATGATAATATTTTCAAAACGTTATATTTTGAAATCACTTCCTTTTCTATATTACTTATAAAAACGAATAAAATCGATATAAATATCGTTCACGTCAAAATGGCGCATCTCTAATCAACACGGCTTTATATATTTCAATAACTCTGTTATTCTATTCAACAAATGAATAATTTCTTCAACACATAAATATTTATTCTTCCATTCAACACATGAATTTATACTTCTATTCAACACATGAATATTTATTTTTCTATTCAACACATGAATATTTATTTTTCTATTCAACACATGAATATTTATTTTTCTATTCAACACATGAATTCATACTTCTATTCAACACATGAATATTTATTTTCTAAATTGGAATGAGGCCCAATCAATTACCGTATAATGTTAATTATATGAATTTTCTACAACACATGTATATAATAGCAACTACAAATAATCAACCATCATCCAGAGTGCACCACACAACTGCATAAGCATTAAATATAAATAATTAACGCTTACACAGTCTGTCAACCCATCGATTGACATACAACTAAACAATCGGGATTAGTGTACGTCAAATATCATTCCAATACCCGTATGGGGTTTCAAATCAACAAACACAGATTTTATTTGTGTAGTTGGGTGATGTGTAAAATTTATCGTCCCAATCAATATCAGTCAAATCAGTGTATATAAACAAATCGTCCAATTTGTTTATTACTATTTATTTTATATACACGTTAAAAATCATATTTTTAACTATAAAATATTTTCCACTATAAAATATTTTATTTCATTCCACATCACACAATCAAATTTCACAACACAGCAACCAAACAAGCAAGTCATCCATGGTCTGTGGACGACGGGTGTCGGGTGCTACTAAGCACCGTCTGCATCCTAGCATATATTTCAAACTAGAAATAAATTAAAGGTGAGGAGTTCTCACCGACTAGCTAAACCAATACACCGCGACTCTTCATATGTAGGAATCTTCGCCATTCTCGCCTTTTGTCACTTTCATTGTCCGTAGCCACTACATATATAAAAATCACATTTTTATATTCTCTATTATATAGAAATCATATTTTTATAACTACGCTATATGGATAAAATTTCTATTTTTATACCGCTACTATATAGATAAAAATTCTATTTTTATACCAGTGTTCATTTGATAAAGATTATATTTTTATATCGTCACTCATATAGAAATCACATCTTTGCTCCTTCTACATAATAAAGATCGAATTTTTAATATTTCTATAATATAAAAATCATATTTTTATTCTTTCTATACTATAAAAATAAATTTTTTATTATCTCTACTATATAAAAATCATATTTTTACTTTGCTACATACATGGAAAAATTATATTTTTTCTTCGCTACTTCATACGATTAAAAATCCCACCTTTTCTATAATAAAAATTAACCTTTTTATTTCTAAAAATCGAATCTTTATATTTTATACTTCATAATAAAAATCGAAACTTTATATTTTATACTTCATAATAAAAATCGAAACTTTATATTTTATACTTCATAATAAAAATCGAAACTTTATATTTTATACTTCATAATAAAAATCAAAACTTTATATTTTTATACTTCATAATAAAAATCAAAACTTTATATTTTACACTTCATAATAAAAATCGAAACTTTATATTTTATACTTCATAATAAAAATCAAAACTTTCTAGTTTGCAAATCGAATATTGTCCTAGATAAAAATCACTATTTTGCTAAATAAAAATCACTATTTTATTTAATAAAAATCACTATTTTATTTAATAAAAATCACTATTTTATTTCAGCAAAAACACATTTTATTTCAGCAAAATCAAAATCAAAAGAAGAGAAATAAAAATAATAATAATAACTCACTGTTCTTGGTGTAGGGGGTTCTCGGGGTTGGACCGGCGGCGCATTGGAGGGGGCTGGCCATAAGATGGCGGCGGCGGGCCCAGTGTGGCCTGAGGAGGGTTTTTTTGGCGATCTAGGGTTTGGGAGACTCGGATCTCTGACGGTGGAAGGTGGGAGTTCGCGCAGTGCGATGGAGAAGGGGAGCGGGGAGAGAAGGGGGAGGAGGAGGGGCGGTGGGCGGTCTTAGGCGGAGGTGGGCTCGTCGTGGGGGGGGGGGCAGAGGTGAATCGCGGTTTTCCGCGATTGGGGTTTTTTTATCGTGCGTTGATTGGGAGAAGGGGGAAGGGAGGGGCTTTTATAATTTATTTATTAAATTTTATAATTCAAAAAGTTAACTTTTCGTTCGGACTCTAAATCGAACCCAACAACTGACGCCCCTAGCTAAATACCCTCATTCCGAACACAATGAGATATGCCCCGCAAGCCAATTTGACTGTTACGGTCAGTTTTTGCTTAAATTAAAATATAAATCATTATATATTCAATTCAAACGTACTTTTCAATTTACTGGGGTCACATACGAACTCTAAAAATTCCCGGAAAATATTTTCTTGCTTCGTATTCATGATACGGTCCTAACAAAACTAGTTTCATCGAATTCTGAGACCGTTTGAAATATGGCCATTTTCCAGTCGATTAAAATCAACTAAAACTGGTCAAACGCGTTTTCCTTTGCCACGCTCACATATTGATTCGAAAAATTATGAAATTTGAAACCTAGCAATAATTTTACATCGCGGATCCGACAAAAGTGGTGTCGTCGAAAACCGAGGTCGTTTGCAAAATGGCCATTTTTAAGGGCCAGAATTCCATAGCGACTATTCTGAAATTTCAACTGGGCATAACTTTTTATCCCCGCTATGAAATTTCAATTTTTCGGATTCGTTGGAAAGATATTCTCATATAGATTCAAATATTTTTGGTTTCACTAAAATCTGGATTATTTTGAATCTTGTACATTCATTTGAAATTTGAAATCGAATTTTCGAACTACCGCGCCATTTTCAATTCCTTTTATAATTAAAATAAAATATTTATATTCTAACGACGATTCAAATAAATATATACGTTCTATTCTATTCAAAATAAATTTCTCATTGTTATTATTTAAAATAATTCATTTTAAATATTCAAAATTTACAAAAATTGCTAAAATAAATTTTTTTAAATTGGCTTAGATTTCCGGGTTATTACAACACAGTTCACGATAAACCAAATCACATTCCATTAATTATGGAATATTCATGGAAAACAGATCAATATATAATCGATATCAATTTCCGTATCTGACTAATAATATAAATGGAATAACGACAAAGCCTTTTAAATTCCATATATATTAACAGTCTTCCTCCACAGAAGCTCACTTCGACTATTATCAAATCGAATTCCATTCAATTCCAATTTAATTTATTAAATTAGAAAACTTTACTTTGGAAAATTCCCGTTAAATCTTAATAAAAAGATTTATAAATTCCAAATCACATTTCACTGTTAATCAGGTTAAAGAACAAGTGTTATTTAAAACACCGTTTACGATAAACCCAAAAATCCAATTCTTTCATTCAATTCCAATTAAATATTAATTAATTGGAAAACTTCAATAAATCTTAATTAAAAGATTTATTCTTTTCTCAACTGGGTTCAAGAATAGTGTTACTGAAAAAACATTCGCGACAAACCCAAAATCCAATTCTTTTATTCAATTCCAATTAAATAGTAATTAACCCGTAAACTTCACTAAGTCTTAAATTAAATATTTATTCTTTTCTCAACTGGGTTTAGGAGCATTGTTATTAAAAACACCGTTCATGACAAACCCAAAATCTAATTCTTTTAATGAATACAAGGCTCTGAATAGAAATTATATCGGCTTATATTCAATATCAAATTCTGGAACCAACAAATATCATATTGGAAATAATGATATATATATATATATATATAAATCTTCCAAATTTCCATAGCAATATCTGTATAATAACAAAATCCAATATCGAAATATTCCGAAGATTATTTCTATTCCAAATCTATTCCAATTTGTTTGTTGGAATTTTTTTTTGGTTATATTAAAACCATTCACAAGTCCAATTTATTTTATTTAAAAATTATTGGATTTCAAATCTAGTTAATAACTAGTTCATTTTGATAAAAATATATTTTTATCTTTACAAACGTGGAATTTTTCATACCAATTCTTTCCAAATCATTTATTATGATTTTACACAAATTATTAATATTTTTATTAATTTTATCAAGGCCCGTACAGTCGATTTCCATAAACGATCATCGAACTGCACTTACACCGACCTTTTCCAAATTTGATTTGGACATAATTCCAAATCAATTTTAAATCTCTTATATTCTTTGGAAATCTCTTTCTAATATGAACCCAACGGTTCCGGTTTTAGGAGAATCCGACGGTCGGATCTCCCGTAAAGTCAACTCGAAGTTAATGGTCGAAATTCGCAAACGGTCGCGGCGCGGCGCGTTCTATTCAGGCCATTAAATATATAATATATATATATATTATATATATTTCATCGATTTCCATTTAAAAGATATTTTATAATTTGTTTATAAATTCGTTTTAAAACAATTCCGACTTCATTTTCAATTTTAAATCAAAATCGAATTTTCCTTATCAATATAATATGTAGATGATAATATTTTCAAAATATCAAATTTTGAAATCATTTCCTTTTCGATATTCATTATAAAAATGAATAAAATCGATATAAATATCATTCGCCTCAAAATGGAGCAAATCTAATCAACAAGGCTTCATATATTTCCATATTTTCGTGTCCATCCAAAATCGGACATCAAAATCATATTTTGATCCATTACTGAATATTATTTTAAAATATTAATTATTTTAAAATATTCATTATTCGTCATTTTAAAATATTCCTTAATTTAAAATATTCGTTCTTTTTGAATTGGAATCAGACACAGTAAATTATCATATAATTTTATTTATATGGATTTCGTACACACATGTACACAACAATAATCAAACACAGTCAACCATCATCCAGAGTGCATTACACAACTGCATAAGCATTAAATATAAATAATTAATGCTTACAATAGTCTGTCAACCGATCGATTGACATACAACTAAACAATTGGGATTAGTGTACGTCAAATATCATCCCAATACCCGTGTGGGGTTTCAATCAACACACATAGATTTTATTTGTGTCATTGGACGATGTATAAAATATATAATCCCAATCAATATTAATCAAATCAGTGTATATAAACAAATCGTCAGATTTGTAAATGAATATTTATTTTCATTCATATACTCATTAAAAATTATATTTTTAACAATAAAATATTAATGAATTTTTAATAGTTCATACATTCAATAAAAATGATATTTTTATTGTTCAAATATTTTGTTCAACACATGAATATTTTATACAGTTCATATACACATTAAAAATGTTATATTTTTTAAGTAACACATTTTATTTTAGAAACTTTCAACAGCATAACGGCACGATACTAGAACCGGAATAAGGTCTAGCCTTATCCCTCGCCTAATACTGGCTCGCGTCATACACATACCAAATTCAATCAATTCCATTCACATCCCAAATCAAATTCAACCAAATTAATCAATCAAAACAAACAACTAGACATCTGTGGTTTCAATCAAAGTTGTCGGGTGCTACTAAGCACTGTCTACATCCTAGTATATATTTAACTATAAACAAAATTAAAGTGAGAAGTTCTCACCCAGAAGCTAAACTAATTCGTCGTGATTCTTCTTATGTAGAAAATTCCTGTCGTCGCGCTCGCTTTTGTCGTTCCCCGCACCTGAATTCGCCTTTTTGGCTCTAAAATTTGCATACGGCCTTCAATCTTCACCAAAACTTGTCACTAGCCTAAACTCGCCATTCCGGACAACTTTTGCCTACTGGACTTTCTTCCAAAACGGCACCAATTCGCTGGAAATCGCGAAAAACAGCAGCAGATTCGCGATCTTCAAATGCGTTTTCCAGACAGCTCCGCAATCCAAAATAGGACTTCCATATACTCAAATTGAAGAGAAATTCGTGGTCTATGACTTTATCCTTGAGGAACTTCGGCCAAAAATGGACTGAACGGAAGTTGCTAACGAAAGAATGACAGAGTGTTTTGTGCAAAACAGGAAATTTGTGAAAAGAGGGGTTTTGGAGGAGGAGGGTGCCCACGGCCGGAGCTGGGTGGTGGCGGCGGCTGACCTGACTGGGCGTGGGGGTGGTGCTGGAGGGCGGCGGCGGGTGGCGGTGGTGGAGGAGGAGGCCGAGGGAGCTAGGGTTTTCCAAATTAGAAGAGGGAAAGAAGAGGAGTAAGAGAGGAGGAGGATGGAGGAGGGAGGCTGACGACGGTGGTAGGGGAGGAGGAAGGGGCGGTGGATGGAGGAGCAGCTCCCCATTAAAGAGGAAAATGAAGAAAGGAGGAAGATGAAGAAAGTGAACGAAGAGAAGGAGGAAAAGTGAATTTATGCTTGTTTCTCGCGAAACGTCTGAATACAAACGGTCTCCGTTTGCTACGGATTTCGGATACGAGATAGTAGACGTCAAGACGAGTCCAACGAATCATGTTTTGTCGAATTCCGAGTTCGTTTGACCATCCGTTAAAATTGTCAAAGATGCTCAGATATTGCTCAAAAATGCGATTTTTGCGCACCTTTTCATCTTGCACGCCCGCACACTAACTCCAAAAATTATGGCCTTTTGGATTTAACCATTATTAGACGATACAAATCCATAGAAAAGACGGAATCGAATTCTGAGGTCGTATCAATAATGTTCCATTGTAAAATGACTGCGTGTTTTTGAATGGTTTTGCTTCGCACCGCCACAACCGATGCAAATCAGGCGAAGCAATAAGACTGTTTTGTACTAGTGAAATGGTTTTGCTTCGCACCGCCACATACTGACTCCGTTCGACGCGTCTTTTTGAATTCAATAATGATTTGTCATTATGAATCCAGAAAAATTTATCTCGTTGAATTCTGAGCTCCTACGCAAAATTTCACTTTTGAAGGGTTATGTATTGCTAACCGAAAACTCCATCCAATTGCCACCATTCCGGATCTCGGAATATATCGAAGTTTATACTTTTCAAAGTCGCAAATGGCATTTTGAACTCAATGGAAGTGGTTTCGAGTCCAAATTCTTCCATATGCAAAATGTGACTTTTTGGGCTATATATAATATTAGAATATATATATATATATATTTCATAGCGGCTATTTTGAATTTTAAACTGGACATAACTTTCAGTTCCCATTATGAAATCTGAATTTTCCACATTCATTACAAAGACATAATTAAACAGATTCAAATATTTCTTGTTTCGTCCAATTCTGGTTTAAAATGAATTCTATACATTCAATTGAAATTAGAAATCGAATTTTCAAACTACCGCGCCATTTCAGGCTTGTTTTATAATTAAAATAAATTTATTCATTCTAACTTTGATTAAAATAAATTTTTAGTCGTTATTATTTAAAATAAATCATTTTAAAAAATCAAAATTCATTAAAATTGCCAAAATAATTTTTTTTAATTGGTTCTGAAAATCCGGGTTGTTACAATCTCCCCTACTTAAAAACTTTTCGTCCACGAAAAGGAACGGAGCTGGAAGTTGTTCAACTAACCAACTCAACTTTCATCCTGGCTTTCATTCTTCAACTTTTCAGTTTCTAAGAATTTTCAAATTTTTAAAAATTTGACTAACACCCTAAATTTTCGAAAAATTTCGCCATAACCTCCTTTGTAACCTTTAAAACCGCAACTTGCCTTATAGGGCCCTCATCAATCCAAAAGAAAAAAGAAAAAGCCAAGCGGCTCATAAAATCATCAATACCTAATAAATTAGTAAACATGTACCTATTTGTCGGGCATACAATTTTATTCCTCTTCTTAGCTTCCATACTATGACCTGTTCAATATATATACATATATATGCATGCAATTTCAACCAAATTTCAATTCAGTTCAATATTTGATTCAATTTGGCTAAATTTACCTTTCATTTACATATCGGTTTCAATAATTTTATTAGTTAAACTAATAATCAAACAACACAACCAGCAGTCAATTAGTTGATTAGGATTTCAAACATATATCTTTAATATATTAAAAATCATATTTTTGATACCAATTCACAACAAATAACCCTATCTAGTTTTGGTTCTCACACCAGTCAATTGAAAATATATAGATATCCCACTTTTGAAACTCGAACATAAACTCTGATGATGATATATCAATCATCAGAATCATCTCCGGATGACTAGAGTGTTATTCTGTATCTATCTAGTATATATGAGACTTCGAATATACGTTTATGACATGTATATGCAAAATTTTCATATACTCGATTGTCCAAATTCAATATAAAATAGAATATTCAAATACGAGTAATTGATCTGAAGTTTTAAAACTAAATTTGAATTTAAAATTTTCACTCTTCACACTCGTTTTAGGATACTACTAATCCTATCTCTAACGAGTCATTCTTATTGGATATTACTAATCCAGTCTCTGATGAATTCTTTCGTTTGGTTCTAATGTGTCTTGTTCTCGAGCTCTGTAAAGCAAAGCTCTGATACCAACTGAAACAACCCAAACTCGACCGTACGGGAAAGCCCGGATTGAGTTGAGAACACGACAAATTAGAATACAAACAGAAGAACATTTGATTGCTTATTACAACAATTACATATGAGTACAAGAATATAATAGAGTATGAATAAATAATATACATTTGATAAATATCAGAGATTCAAATTACGAAGTAGCGGAAAATTAATACATAACACAACTGAAAGAAATACTCGGATACAAAGCTTTCCGAATACAGCTCCAGCTGTAAATCAGGATCCTGTAAAGATAAATCTGCAAAACCAAAACTACTAGCTTCCCGTGTGGAAAATAGGGGCACCCAGAGTTAGGTTAAAAAAATAAACTCCAAGTCAGTCATGTGACTGGTGTGAGAACTAAAACAATTATTTAAAACTTTTACTTTAAAAGTAAATCAAGGGACCACGGCGTATAACACGGAACGGGTTTCCTCCCAAGAATACCAGTGCATAAAACAAACAATGCAATGCTTTTTGGAAAATGAAGCTATTATAAGATCCAGGTCCCATCACACAATGCACCGCAAGCCGGAGGATAGGGTTTTCCCTTATAATAACCAAACATGCTTGGTACGTTTAAAACAAATCATTTGATATTACTATAAGTGTATAGTGTCAAAAACAATTTCAAATATAAATGTATCAATCATAGGCGACATGGGTACCATCTATCATGTCGCCATACTAGGCTCTACAATTAAAACCAAAATGTCACGTACTGGAAATTGGATTCCATCTATGAGTTGAGGCCAGGGATGGCTCCTCACGGTTTCGAGACACACTAGCAAATGTCTTAGGACTACACACTCTAGGTAACCCTTGGATGCTTCAGGGCCGGTCCTCTCTTACGTTTGAGGATTAATTATTCCTGAACAGACGTTTCCCGGTCCTATCGGACCTATCCATCGGCTCCGTAGTAACCAATATATCTGAGGCGCCTCGATATCCAACACCCGCATAGGTAAAAATATAATATATGTCTGGGCTCCATACCATGACACCACCATAGCTAGAAAGAAACGTCGTGCACTCACTGCAGTCCGATCTCATTTTTGGCTCATACTGAGGTGTGAGGCTCGCAAATTAACGCTATACACAAAGCTATGCTGTATTAAAGCCATTCTTTGATCATCAACCACAAAACTCTGCTTTTCAACAGAAGCCTTGATCACTGCATCTCCGCATGCCACACTAACAATTCACGCCATGCGACTGATGTTTATCGATATATAACCTCTGAGCTCGTACGTCTCAGAGAAGAGCATTAAGCAAGATAATAAATTCTCCACTGCCAAACAGATATATATTTAATAGAGATCAATCAACACAGAATAAAATCCAATGTCAAACACACATCCATTTATAAGTTCGTTTCGGGTCTGAACGAAACCGGAGGCACCTTATTTCCTCGTCCAATATGTCCAATACAGGAGAGAGGTACTCGCATATCCAGTCGATCTCCAAGTATGTCTGGAAGATCACCACTTATTACCTTGTCTTGGGTGTACCGCCTAATCAAGACATTAGTAATCATCCAAACGATGTGAAGACCTCCGGTCTTCAACCACCGTCCTCATCGTCGACTTATCATTGAATGAGTTATTCAGAATGGGTATAAACCCAGCATTCCGAATAACTCGCGTATATAATAAACAAGTGCTATAAAAACACAACATACGCCTCATTCCAATCCAAAATATTCTTTTATTCAAACATTCTTATACTTTGGGAAAGGTTTCCATTAATTTTATCAAAGATAAATTCTTTTAAATTTATTCTTTAATCTTCCTTTGGATATCAATACAAACCAAATTAAGGTTTATCCAAACTAGTCGGGATTAGCGCACCTTACCGAAGTAATCATTTATTTTATTTCTCAATCCCAACCTATTCATCCCGTGGAGCAAAACTGGTAATACTCCATTCTAACACCACAATGTTATCGGTAAAATTAATTACCATTTCTCGTTCAAATCTAATTAAAGATTTAACTATCGCTTGGAGCAAAACTGGTGATACTCCACTCTCGATCATTTCCCAAATTTGGTAATTTAAATTATCACATTCGCATTTTAATCTAATTAAAGATTCATTAAAACTCCACTTGGTTTTAATCATCCCAAAAAAATCAATACTAATTATTATTTAACTTTGGGAAATCAAACATGTCGCATCGACAATCTACACCATACTATTGATTTCTTTCGATATATAACCTCTAAGCTTGTACGTATTAGATAAGGGTGTTAAGAAAGAGAATAAATTCTCCGCCACCAAACAGATGTATATTTAGCAGAGATCAACCATATAGTTAGAAATACAATGTTTGACATGTAATCCTGTCTTTAACTGGGTTAAAGAACTAATGTCATTTAAAACACAGTTCACGATAAACCAAATCACATTCTATTAATTATGGAATCTTCACGAAAAACAGATCAATATTTAATCGATATCAATTTCCGTATCCGATTAATAATATAAATGGAATAACGACAAAGCCTTCTAAATTCCATATATATTAACAGTCTTTCTCCACAGAAGCTCACTTCGACTATTATCAAATCGAATTCCATTCAATTGCAATTTAATTTATTAAATTGGAAAACTTTACTTTGGAAAATTCCCGTTAAATCTTAATAAAAAGATTTATAAATTCCAAATCACATTTCACTATTAATCGGGTTAAAGAACAAGTGTTATTTAAAACACCGTTCACGATAAACCCAAAAATCCAATTCTTTCATTCAATTCCAATTAAATATTAATTAATTGGAAAACTTCACTAAACCCTAATTAAAAGATTTATTCTTTCCCCAACTGGGTTCAAGAACAGTGTTACCGAAAACACCATTCACGACAAACCCAAAATCCAATTCTTTTATTCAATTCCAATTAAATATTAATTTATTGGAAAACTTCACTAAGTCTTAAATAAAAGATTTATTCTTTTCTCAACTGTGTTTAATAACAGTGTTATTAAAGATACCGTTCACGACAAACCCAAAATCCAATTCTTTTATTGAATACAAGGCTCTGAATAGAAATTATATCGGCTTCAATATCAAATTCTGGAACCAACAAATATCGTATTGGAAATAACGATATATATATATATATATCTTCCAAATTTCCATAACAATATCTGTATAATCACAGAATCCAATATCGAAATATTCTGAAGATTATTTCCATTCCAATTTGTTCGTTGGGAATTTTTTTTTGGTTATATTAAAACCATTCACAAGTCCAATTTATTTTATTTAAAAATTATCGGATTTCAAATCTAGTTAATAACTAGTTCATTTTTGATAAAAATATATTTTTATCTTTACAAACATGGAATTTTTCATTCCAATACTTTCCAAATCATTTATTATGATTTTACATAAATTATTAATATTTTTAATAATTTTATCAAGGCCCGTACAGTCGATTTCCATAAACGGTCATTGAACTGCACTTACAGCGACCTTTTCCAAATTTGATTTGGACATAATTCCAAATCCAACCATTAGATTTCACATCTCTTATATTTGTTGGAAAGCTCTTTCCGATATGAACCCAACGGTTCTGGTTTTAGGAGAATTCGATGGTCAGATCTCCCGTAATGTCAACTCGAAGTCAATGGTCGAAATTCGTGAACGGTCGCGGGGCGGCGCATTCTATTCAGGCCATTAAATATAATATATATATATATATATATATCTTCGATTTCCATTTAAAACGTATTTTATAAATCGTTTATAAATTCGTTTTAAAACAATTCCGACTACATTTTCAATTTTAAATCAAAATCGAATTTTCCTTGTCATTATAATATATGGATGATAATATTTTCAAAATATCAGGTTTTTTAAATCATTTCCTTTTCGATATTCATTATAAAAATAAATAAAATCGATATAAATATCGTTCCGTCAAAATGGCGCAAATCTAATCAACACGGCTTCATATATTTCCATATTTTTGTGCCCATCCAAAATCGGTCATCAAAATCATATTTTGATTCATTACTGAATTTTATTTTAAAATATTAGTTATTTTAAAATATTCATTATTCGTCATTTTAAAATATTCCTTAATTTAAAATATTTGTTCTTTCCGAATTGGAATCAGACACAGTCAATTACCATATATTTTATTTATATGGACTTCATACACACATATACACGACAATAATCAAACACAGTCAACCATCATCCAGAGTGCATTACACAACTGCATAAGCATTAAATATAAAAAATTAACGCTTGCAACAGTCTGTCAACCCATCGATTGACATACAACTAAACAATTGGGATTAGTGTATGTCAAATATCTTCCCAAAACCCGTGTGGGGTTTCAATCAACACACATAGATTTTATTTGTGTCGTTCGGCGATGTGTAAAATATAACGTCTCAATCAACATCAGTCAAATGAGTGTATATAAACAAATCGTCCGATTTGTAAATAAATATTATTTTCATTCATATACTCATTAAAAATTATATTTTTAATGATAAAATATTTATTTCAACATATGAATATTTTTAATAGTTCATACATTCAATAAAAATGATATTTTTATTGTTCAAATATTTTATTCAATACATGAATATTTTATACAGTTCATATGCACATTAAAAATGTTATTTTTTTAACTAACACATTTTATTTTAGAAACTTTCGGCAGCATAACAGACCGAAACTACAACCGGAATAAGGTCCAGCCTTATCCCTCGCCTAATACTGGCTCGCGCCATATACATACCAAATTCAATCAATTCCATTCACATTCCAAATCAAATTCAACCAAATGAATCAATCAAAACAAACAACTAAACATCCATCCCAATCAAAAGTGTCGGGTGCTACTAAGCACTGTCTTCATCCTAGTATATATTTAACTGTAAGCAAAATTAGATTGAGAAGTTCTCACCCAGAAGCTAAACCAATTCGTCGCGATTCTTCTAATGTAGAAAATTCTTGTCGCCGTGCTCGCTTGTCATTCCCCGCACCTTAATTCGCCTCTTTGGCTCTAAAATTTGCATACGGCCTTCAATCTTCACCAAACCTTGTCACTAGCCTAAACACGCCATTCCAGACAACTTCTGCCTAGTGGATTTTCTTCCAAAACTGCACCAATTCGCCGAAAATCGTGAAAAACAGCAGCAGATCCATGATCTTCTGACGCGTTTTCCGGGCAGCTCCACAATCCAAAATAGGACTTCCATATACTCAAATCGAAGAGAAAATCGTGCTCTATGACTTTGTACTTGAGGAACTTCGGCCAGAAATGGACTGAACGGATGTTATTAAGGAAAGAATGACAGGGTGTTTTGTGCAAAACGGGAAATTTGTGAAAAGAGAGGTTTTGGAGGAGGAGGGGGCCCAGGGCCGGAGCTGGGTAGTGGGTGGTGGCGGCGGACCTGACTAGGCGTGGGGGTGGTGCTGGAGGGCGGCGGCGGGTGGTGGTGGTGGTGGAGTAGGCCGGGGTAGCTAGGGTTTTCCAAATTAGAAGAAGGAAAGTGGAGGAGAGAGAGAGTGGAGGAGGAAGAGGAGGAGGGAGGCCGACGGCGGTGGTAGGGGAGGAGGAAAGGGCGACAGCGGTGGCGGGAGGAGGAGCTCCCCATTAAAGAGGAAAATGAAGAAAGGAGGAAGAGGAAGAAAGTGAATGAAGAGGAGGAGGAAAAGTGAATTTATGCTCGTTTCTCACGTATTGTCTAAATACAAGCAATCTCCATTTGCTACGAATTTCGGATACGAGATAGTAGACGTCATGACGAGTCCAACAAATCAAGTTTCATCGAATTCCGAGTTCGTTTGACCATCCGTTAAAATTGTCAAAAATACTCAGATATTGCTCAAAAATGCGATTTTGGCACACCTTTTCTTCTTGCACGCCCACACACTAACTCCAAAAATTATGGCCTTTTGGATTTAACCATAATTAGGCGATACGAATCCAGAAAAAAGACAGAATCGAATTCTGAGGTCTTATCAATAATGTTCCTTTGTAAAATGACTGTCTGTTTTTAAACAAATGGTTTTGCTTCGCACGACCACATACTGACTTCGTTCGATGCGCCTTTTGGAATTCAATAATGATTTGTCATTATGAATCCAGAAAAATTTATCTCGTCGAATTCCGAGCTTATACGCAAAATTTCACTTTTTAAGGACTATGTATTACTAACCGAAAACTCTATCCAATTGCCACCATTCCGGATCTCAGAATATATTGAAGTTCATACTTTTCGAAGTCAAAAACGACATTCTGAACTCAATGGAAGTGGTTTCGAGTCCAAATTCATCCGTATATAAAATGTGACTTTTTGGGCTATATATAATACTAGAATATGTATATATATTTCATAGCGACTATTCTGAATTTTAAACTGGACATAACTTTCAATTCCCATTATGAAATCTGAATTTTTCACATTCATTAGAAAGATATATTAAACAGATTCAAATATTTCTTGTTTTGTCCAATTCTGATTTAAAATGAATTGTACACATTCAATTGAAATTAGAAATCGAATTTTCAAAGTACCTCACCATTTCAGGCTCGTTTTATAATTAGAATAAATTTTTTCGTTCTAACTTTGATTAAAATAAATTTTTAGTCGTTATTATTTAAAATAAATCATTTTAAATATTCAAAATTCATTAAAATTACCACAAAAAACTTTTAAATTGGTTCTGAAAGTACGGCTTGTTACAGTGAGATTTGGTTAAGTTTAGATTCGATTTATAATAGCGAATCTATTCAATAAATGATGGTTGAACATAATAATTATATTATAATTATAATCGAGCTCGAAATGGCACGGAAGTTCGTAATTTGGCGATTCGAACTTTAAGCGAATATACAGAATCCATTTTAAGTCGGATTTCTGTGAAACAAGAAACGTTAGGGGCTGGTGAAGTATATTTTTCTAATGGAAGAGAATAATCGAGATTTCGTCGTGTAGATTGTGAGTTATGTCCAAATCAAATTTTCGAAAAGTCGCTATGGAATTCCTTTATGATCTAAAACGATTTATTTATATTATAAATGGATTTTTCAATATAAATTTGTTAGACCAAAAAATGGTCCTAACACCCAAACCGTCGTATTTTGAGCATAGGATATGAAGAAATAACTGAAAAATATAGAAAAAGCGAGACAACAAGATTTTTATAGTGGTTCGGTGTGAACGAGCCTACGTCCACTTCATATTTTCTCATTTCATTCATGGATTACAATTACAACGAGTATTGTCTCTCTCTCACTCGAATTCAATGAATAATTCCCTCTGAATTCATTGATTTTATTGAGGAAGATTGTGGTTGTTCATGGATTAGTGTCGGCCATGGCTGCCATGGATGTTGAGATGCCAAAAAGTCCCCTGAAAATGCCCTCTGAAGGTGTATTTATAGCTGTAGGAAAGCCCATTTGGTGACCAGGTCGTGGTAGGACACATGGCACCCGATCCGGGAAAGTAGGAGCGGTCATAGCCTTGAGAATAGGTCAAAATTTACATTTGTAGTAGCAGGTCCTGGTCGCGGTTCGTGGTCACGGTTCGTGAGCCGGAGTGGTGAGCTGGTGATGGTCGTGATGGTGATGGTCAGGCCGGGTCATGGTCACGATCCGACCCCAGGGGGTGGTCACGATCCGACCCCAGGAGGTGGTCACGATCCGACCCCAGAGGGTGGTCGCGATCCGATCTTCAAAAATGCCAAAATGCAGGTTTTTCCGTATTTCTGCATGCGTTCACGGAAACAGACGTATCTTTCAAACCGTAAGGCCGATTTGACCAAACGAAAGCTCTACTTGAATCTAATTCAGAGGGCTACAAGTATTTAATGTGTTTAGATCCAAATGAGGTAGTTTGATAGGGGTTTTGGGCCAGCTTATACTGATGTTGCGATTTTGACCAAACTGCCTAGTGTCTTCTGATGATGCTTTCAATGCCGGAGAGTAATGTTATCCCGCCATTTCAACCAAGCGATTGCTGATCAATTCATGTTCATATTCAAGCCCTTTGCTTTGGGTAGCCTGGTCACAAAGCAGGCTAACATTTTGCCCCCAAAGTACATCTTATCGTAGGTGAGATGTGCTTTGAATATGTTGAGCTAAATCTTTCTGGTACGTCATTTATCCTTGAGAAGGCTCTGTCCAATTGCTGCATTGCTTCCATGGGAGGTAGTCAGGCCAAGTTCTGTGGAAGGAGTGTTTGAGATGATCAAGTAATTGTTTAAACCTTGTCGAGCCAAGGGGTCAAATTCTTTCATCAAAAGTCATGCTGGATTGTTGGCTCCCGGGCATGATTCTACACGTCTGGGTCTTTGCCAAACAACATCATTATTCTACGCAGGTCGGGTGCATTGTACGGTCAAACTTTCTTTTACACTTGAGTCAACGTATGAAGTAGCCATTCAAATTATAGGGCGATGTAAGAATCTTCGAATCTTTGAGTTAGTATCTGGATATTGACCCAGGATATTAAAATCGCATTGAATCATAACAGTAAGGAATCCAAAAGCCACGATCACTCTAGATCTTGGTCAAAGGAATCCACGATCTCTCTGGATCGCTTCGTAATTCCATAATCACAGGAAAATCGGTAAGAGACATAGTTGAAATCATGTGAACCGATGCTCGTATGATCGTCACTATCGTATGGCAGTGGGGGAATTTGTTACACCTTCCATTCGGTGTGGTTTGAGTCTTTAAATTCACATTTAACCCGCAAGCTAGCTCACTCGGTCGGGGAAAACGAATCAGGTCATACTCCAGAAGCATATTGTACATGTTTTAAATCTTATTCCATGCCAGGATTGTCTTTGGAGTTAGTCTACGAATCGACACTTGTGCTCTCAGTGCCACCGGAGGACAATCGAAGTCAGGGCTTGTGCCCCCAGCATTGATGGGGGTTAAATTAAGTTAATGGGACATACGGTCTTTAAACTTTTATACTCTTTGTTGTTGATTCAGGCCGCAACTGAGTTGTAAATTCAGCATTTCTGGTTAACCCACGCTGTTCTGCGCTTTCTTGAGTTAGCAAGAGTTTGAGTTTTACACGCAAATGGTAGAATCACATTTGATTTGATATTGTCCCTTCACTTTAGTAAGACGGTGAGACTTTACTCGTCCAGTGCTAGCAGTCTTTAGTTCTCTTATCGGATTAGTCACGGAGATGAGTATTCTGATCAAAAATGTAAGCGGACTAGTCAAGCCCCTCCGTTCATATTTCAACATAATCCAAAATGGTCATCATAGTCTTGTTGAGTCTCTTTCTCGTAATCGGTTCAATTGAGATTGACAAACAAGATCGTGGGCTCGGTAAGCAACATAGATTCTCTTCGGAACTACGCATTCTTATCATTCTTTTCTAGGGCTTTTCCTTTGCCCTTATCGTTTCAGGAGTTGGAAGGCATTCCATTCTTTTTCACAAAAGCATCTTGGTCATTCGTCTCGACGTTAACACCTTTTTGTCATGAAAGTCTATCCATCTTAGGGTTTAATTCATTAAAACCTCTGATCAAGTCTCATTGTAGTGAAATATTGAAATCTGTGGAAGTAACAGGATATCCTAATGTCCCGTGTGAAAGGACTGTGATTGTCGTTACCCACATCATCTTGAGAAGTACCGCTTCTCGAGAGGTGCCGAATCAAACTGGCGAGCAGGTTGCCATCAATTAATTGATGCACATTGTCAAGATCATGGTTGGTGTCCCCGGCATCGAATCTAAGATTACAAATGGGGGTCTTTGTTTATTTCTTGTTTCCGTGTCGACATTGCCCCCGAGTCGTGGTTTGAGTTATTCGACCCAGTCGGGTTCCTGTTCTTCGAATTGCTGCGTTCTTGCTTGGAGCTGAGTGTGAAATGTCGCTCGAGTATCCATTCGAGTTGGGGTTAAAGCTGGTCATATATGACCTGAGTTTGTCATAATTCTTGCTTTCTCATCTAAGATGTTGCAAGTAGTTGTTCCATTGCCCACGTTTCCATCCACGACGTTCTGAATGGAAGCCGCATATTGCATGCCTGCTTGTTGGCTCGTGTTCAACTCGAGCTGATGGTTGCTATCTAACTGTGCCAAGTTCGTCACCTCCTCAACTTCGATTTTATCATTTCCAGTGAATTGATGATTGTTACTCGGCCCTCTGATTTAGTGTTGGTGCCTCTAGCGTGGAATCATGAAATAGGTGAAGGTCGGCCTCGAGCTTCTTTGTTCCACATGATAAGTAGCCGTCAATAAGGCTTCTGTCATTCAATTCTGAATATAAGCATCGGGTAGTAAAACTATGCTATGTCCCCTTCCTCGGGGGTTTGTTCTAAGCAGTAGACTTCGAATCCATATCTTTCGTACTCCCTCTTCGCATCGTGAGTCAAAGTTGGGTGAACATCGATTTATTAGTACTCAGCTCCATGATAAGCCCTAGTCTCCCATCCAAGCTCCGAGGATTGAAATCAAGCGGTGAAGAGTTAGATCATTGATGCCTCAAGTGCTCCCGTTTTCCCCCAGCATCAGGGGAAAGGTCAGAGATTGTTGCATGGGATATGTCTAGCCTCATCTGGACTTTCCAGTTTGGAAGTAGGTCGAGACCACCAAATGGTCATTCTCTTTGCATTTGTTTCCTGGTCCTCAAGGGGCCCCCAGTTCTGGGGTAATGGCATAAGACAGATGGTCGGATCACTTCCCTTTCGAATTCAGACACGTGTGCATGAAAAGGAGTCGTTGCTTTCAGAACTTAGGTGATACTATTTTCCAAGTATGAGGGAAAACATTTTTCGTATAGTTCAAGAAATCCTTTTGTCAGTGCCAGGCTTTTGGTAGTGCCCCTTTGCTTCTTTTCCACGGGCCAGCCGTCGTTATAGCGAGTTCGGTCCTCGCGTTCATGACCAGTTGCCCTTTGCAATTCTGCATATAGTAAATGGAATTTCGTTTCCTTTGCATTGTTGTGTACCTGTGGACATTTCACAGTTAGTCATACATTTTAACATTCGAGTCGTGAATAAAATATGAATGAAATTGCATCATGAGTTATCAATGTAAGTACGTAAGTGCACTAAAGTAGTATATATGTGTAGGTATGCCCCCAATCAATCATTAACATGGTGCCTGGCCAGGGCTTAATGAGGATTGATTGGGACCATAACTGTGTTGCCCCCATGTTCGGACATGGAGGTTTCAGGCTCAGCTTTCAATCTAATCCCCGATCCTTCAGCGGGGTAGGAGCCTTTTTGGGGGCGCTACGTCTCTAGCGCCTTTATACTCTCCTGTCGTTGTTCAGGTTAGAGTTCGAGCTCAGCTGTTCAGTCGCCCCCCGATCCTTCAGCGGGGTAAGAGCTCTTTCTCAGCGCTTAATCATAGACGCTTTTATACTCTCCTAGCAGTCGCCAAGGTTAGAGTTCGAGCTCGGCTGTTCAGTCACCCCCCGATCCTTCAGCGGGGTAAGAGCTCTTTCTCGGCGCTTAATCATAGACGCTTTTATACTCTCCTGGCGGTCGCCAAGGTTAGAGTTCGAGCTCAGCTATTCAGTCGCCCCCCGATCCTTCAGCGGGGTAAGAGCTCTTTTGCGGCGCAAAGTCTCTGACGCCTTTATACTCTCCTGATCCTTTAGTGGGTTAGAGTGTTGTCAAGGCGGTTTTTATCATGGTGCACCTTCACGCCTTGCGGACGTCATGTTCGCGTCCTTTATACTCTCTCTCGCATCTGGAGAGTTAGAGTGGTTCAGGCGAACGGTCATACTGCTTGCCCCGACATTCCTTTTGCACTCTAATTCAAAGAGTGGGATTCTGCCGTTTCGGGTGTCGTTCTCGAGATCGGTTCTAGTCCATACTCCGTGCTTCACTCTGGCGAATGGATCTTTTCGGGCAAGTGGTCGGGGCACACTCATCCTAGGTTTATATTTCTATCCAAGCTCTAAGGATAGCATCAGTCAGTCAAACAGTTGGAAAACAATTGCCAAGGCTTTGCGTTCCTCCGATCGATCTATTGGAGGAGTTGTTGGCACCGATCTTTGGGTACCTGCATCATTCATATCGCATGAGTTAGTCATGTCAATAACTTATAAAGTATGCAAATATAAGAGTCATAGTTAAAGAATAATCCTGTTGAAGGAATTAACATCATTCAGAGTGGAAATGGCATTGCAGATCCTTTGCAGGTTCATTTCACTTTTCCCTATCTCTGCCAGTGCAGGGTTGTCAAAGTCTTTTAGCTGATGAAGGATATCTTTTTAAACTATCATGGGGGCGGCAGTCCCAAAAATGAATAGACATTGATCAGGGTCGTGAGATGGCAAAGGCGGCTAGGTAGGTAATATAAGCGAGTGATGAGGTCACATCTCTTTTAAATCGCCTCTTTGCCCCCTATGCTGAGGATAAGGATATAGTGTCAGGAAGTCATGACTGTATTGTTAATGGTAGCACATTGTCGCATTGGTGCTAGGACGGTAATTAGCAGGAGAACAACGGATCCATGCTTATAGAATCTTTTGTACTTTTCATGCTAGGAAATAGGACGGCTGAAGAGATAGTCACATCTTGTAAATTTGTTGATATGCCTTCGATCCCATGTCAAGGACAAGGGGTGGTGCGTAGACAATCACTCAGTATCCAGACTTGAGTGTTTCAGACCTTTAACTCGCCATTCTTCGGAGAACACTGAGGCAGTCAGTCATGCCAACTTATGAGGCATCTGCTTCGAATTAGATGATGTAATCACGGGCAATCCATGCTCAAATCTCCAGTTGCCCTCAGCGTTTGAGGCATGAGTTCTTGGCATATAATTGATAAAAGGAGTGGAGGTGTGAATCTTTACTTTCTAACATCAAAATGTCATTTATCAGAAGTTTCATCCATGTACATCTCCCATCTAGAGGGAAGCCGGTTAGTTATTTACACGAATCATTCAGGGCAGTGAATTTAGCAATGGGATTCATTGATTTCTATCTCGGGACACCTTTCCAACGGAAATAACCCATGTTTCCTTGCCCATCATTTTTGAGGCATAACGAACGATGGTACAACGTTCATTCTCGTTGCCAAAAGTACTCTGTGCTGCAGGAAGTTTCTTACGGGGGTTGTCGATAATTCTCATTCGGGTGTAGTATCCAACATTGGATCAACTTCCATCTAATCAATGGTCGGAGTCTGTAGTGTCTTGATTGGGATCATATCTATCGTTTCTGGATTTTCAAACTCTCTCACTTAGCCAGCTTATTCTCCTTTTGACTTTCTGTTCGTAGGACATGAGATATGTTGTAACATTCCAATCCATCCAACAACTCTTCTTCTTATTCTAGGTGAGCTGCGAATTGTGGTTCCTGCACCAGGAATTCCTTTTGAGGCTGGCAAACTACAATCTGAGAGTCATAAAAATGTGTCTGACGCCACTACTTCCAATTCCTTAACGAGTTTCAACCCTGCGATCAGGGCCTCGTGATCGGAATCGTTGTTAGCAGTGGAAAATTCTTTTCATAAGGCACATCAAATTGACCGTCCTTCAGGCTTTATTTCCAAAACTCCAACGTTGGACCGTTGATCATTTCTTGCATCTCATGTATACAGTTTCCAGGCGCTTGTTTTCATCTTTTATTCCGAGGGGCCTTCTTCTCCGTCTAACACATCCTCTTCGGGAGTGGTGAATTTAGTGATGAAGTTGACTAATGCTTTCCCCCGTAGGTACTTCTTTAGGAGGAAATTGAGATCAAACTGGTTAAGCTCGATGTTCCGTTTGAGCAATCTCCTAGGTGCCTAAGGTCGCTAGAGAGCAAGTCGTAGTAGCTAATCAGTGTGTATCACAATCAAACGAACTCGGAAATAGTGGCGGAGTTTCTCGAAGTAATCGACAAGCTGTAAGAGAGCTTTTCCATCTTTGTGTAGTTGATTCGCTAGATGTCGCCTTCTTGCCTCCCGAATTTTCATCCTCTCTGGGACATGTATCTTCGGGTAAATCAATGGGAAATTCTTCCTACGACATCTTCCTTGCTTGTTAAGATCAAGCTTCCTTCATAATTCATCTCATCGGGAGGGGTAGCGTCGTTGGATTCCACGCCATTTCTGCTGCGTAACATATTTCACTCGACCAAATAGTAAGTTCCTTCAGTAACTTGGTTGTCCAACCCATGTTATTCAAGCGAGGTATAGCTTCGTAATACTTGGATCTTCAGTTGCTTTCCGATATCCCATCATTGAAAGTCATGATTACTATGATTACATGAATTGTCTTCGGAGTAGTGCCTGGACCGTCCCATATAGTCGTCATTCGATACTCCGCTAATTGGACATGTTTATGTCATATAAGTCAGGTGATCATTACGTACTCATTCAGGGACATCATCAGTCGTACTGATGCAATGTATACACCGTCGTAGCTCCAAAGGAGAAGGTGGCTAGGAAACAATCATTATCTCGTATACTGTCATAGCCGGCATACCAAATCTTTTCAATAGCTCCTCATATTGAACAACATCAGTAAATAAGTGTCATGGCTCTAGGAAGAATCCCAGTCGTCGCCAATTTGCTGTCGATGTCCTCAGACTATCTACTGAATCTCGGTTGATAAGCGTTGGTGATAATTCTACGCCAAAACGTATTCCGAGCCGAAGGTGAGCCGTACTCCGAGCCGAAGGCGAGGCCGTCAGCGGGTCCGGGCGCAGCGCCGGTGGGTGTCCGGGCCTCCACAGTCCCGCACGATTTTTTCGATTTTGGAAGATGGAGGCTTTTCAGAAATGATCCGAAAATTGCATTTTTCATGAAAACTGTCACTTTTTCGGGTCGGGTCATGACCCTTATTCATCATTCACTTTCGGATCGCGGGTGAGTCATTAACTGAATCAAGATCTTCGGATCGGGTCGCGGGACCTGCTCTAGGTCGGGTCGTGATTGCTGTCCGCCCCACGCTTTTCTGGATTGCGGGTGAGTCATCAATTGAATCAAGATCTTCGGATCGGGTTGCGGGACCTGCTCTAGGTCGGGTCGTGATTGCTGTCCGCCCCACGCTTTTCTGGATTGTGGATCGCGATATCACCGTCGGGTCAAGCGGGTCGAGTGCATATCTTCGGCTTGTGGTCCAGACATTTCTTCAGTTCGTGGGACGCGGTTCGTGAATCAGCTATATCTCCGAATCGTGACTCGAGGAAGTCCCCCCGTATCGCGGCATCATATCCAGATTAGGTCACAGTTCGTTGATAGTGTCCTTCCTCTCTTTGATTCGTGGTTTGTATTTCTGACAACATGATGCAGAAGTTTGGTTCATGATCTATTACATATAGATGAGTCCGTGCTCACGAACCACTCTTGAGCTACCATGTGTTAATGATCTTTGTATGATTTTCTGTCGATCAAGCATGCAAGTTTAGTTCGTGCTTATAACATGCTGTCCACGCATGATCAGGTCGTGGTTCGTGAATAGAGGGGCCTGCATCTTACCGGTTCATGGGCCAATGTATTACCGGTTCGTGAATAGTCCATGGCTGTTGTGGACAAACACGAACACGATAATGTCCACTGATGCTCACGAAGTGATATGCGGGGATCTCTGGAGTAACAATGAGCCGATATTTCTCTCACCACGAATGGGCTATATAAGAGTAATTGGTTAAATCAGGCGTCCTCTATTGTTCACGTTCAAATGTGAGTATTGATGACCCGGTAAGATGGAACTTGACCTATCGTCGTCCCTATACGTGCTCCCTTATAGGCAAACAAAAGCATGGACATCCATATTTCTCTCTGGTTCGTGTATCCGATCCGTACGTTGTAGGTGCGGTTCGTTACGTAGTGTGTGCCATATCCATGCATCACGATCCAGATGGATCCAACGATCCACGTGTCTACGCGGTGAAATACCAAAGTATATGTGGCTTGCATATATTATGATGTAACCAGCACGTGCTAGATACAATCTACGGTCTAAACATTCAAGACCTTGCCACGTGCTCCTCATGCACGTTATTCTCATGGTCCAATTGTATCAAGCTGGCACCATATTTGAACTGCAATCAATCCAGAACATTCCTCCAACTAACTCATGCTTGGGTCATGCCTTTCACATGTGAACAGCAGCTCCATTATACTCCTTAACAAATCATACTCTGCTATCTATATATTTTACTATGCATGATCCAGGCATTCCTTTTGTATGCTTGAGATCCAAGACGTACACTTCAGGGCAGGGAAGTTGCTTCGCGTTTGGCGATCGCCAAGATTGCAAAGTCAACATAGAATTCACAGGATTTTCTCATCAGACTAGGTGATCCAATAGTAGACTGGAGAATCCTTACATGCTGAGAATCTTCATTTCTCAGTGAAAGCACCAAAATGTTAGACCAAAAAATGGTCCTAACACCCAAATCGTCATATTTTGAGCATAGGATATGAAGAAATAACTGAAAAATATAGAAAAAGCGAGACAACAAGATTTTTATAGTGGTTCGGCGTTAACGAGCCTACGTCCACTTCATATTTTCTCATTTCATTCATGGATTACAATTACAACGAGTATTGTCTCTCTCTCTCACTCGAATTCAATGAATAATTCCCTCTGAATTCATTGATTTTATTGAGGAAGATTGTGGTTATTCATGGATTAGTGTCGGCCATGGCTGCCATGGATGTTGAGATGCCAAAAAGTCCCCTGAAAATGCCCTCTGAAGGTGTATTTATAGCTGTAGGGAAGCCCATTTGGTGACCAGGTCGTGGTAGGACACATGGCACCCGATCTGGGAAAGTAGGAGCGGTCATAGCCTTGAGAATAGGTCAAAATCTACATTTGTAGTAGTGGGTCTTGGTCGCGGTTCGTGGTCACGGTTCGTGAGCCGGAGTGGTGAGCTGGTGATGGTCGTGATGGTGATGGTCAGGCCGGGTCATGGCCACGATCCGACCCCAGGGGGTGGTCACGATCCGACCCCAGGGGGTGGTCATGATCCGACCCCAAGGGGTGGTCATGATCCGACCCCAGGAGGTGGTCACAATCCGACCCCAGAGGGTGGTCGCGATCCGATCTTCAAAAATGCCAAAATGCAGGTTTTTCCGTATTTCTGCATGCGTTCACGGAAACGGACGTATCTTTCAAACAGTAAGGCCGATTGGACCAAACGAAAGCTCTACTTGAAGCTAATTCAGAGGGCTACAAGTATTTGATGTGTTTAGATCCAAATGAGGTAGTTTGATAGGGGTTTTGGGCCAACTTATACTGATGTTGCGATTTTGACCAAACTGCCTAGTGTCTTCTGATGATGCTTTCAATGCCGGAGAGTGATGTTATCCCGCCATTTCAACCGAGAGATTGCTGATCAATTCATGTTCATATTCAGGCCCTTTGCTTTGGGTAGCCTGGTCACAAAGCCGGCTAACAAAATTAAATACTGATTTAATCTGGATTTGAAATGTCGAGTTATAAATTCAGATAGGAATATTTTGGAGCTGTATTATATTCTATGTGAATATATACGATAATAACTTTTTATAAATATTTAATTTAATTATTTTTAAATATAATAATATTTAAATGGTTTATTTAGAGCTTTAAAAATAGCAACTTTTGCAAACGAGCTCCATTTTCGACGAAACTAATTTTGTTGGATCCGGTATATTAAATTATTGCTAGATTTCAATTTCCGTAATTTTTGGAGTCAATATATGACCGTACGAGATATTAATGTGAAAAAAGTTAATAATTGGCTTTAAAAATACGCTGTGTGAGCAAACGGACTCGGAATTCGACAAAACAAGTTTCGTTGGGTCCGTTATGTCGAACTGTCGCTGTATGTCCATTTTTATCAAAATTGGGTATCATATGTGATTATACGCATTTTTAATAACAAATACAAACAACGGTTGATTAAAAATGAATATTAAATCAAATATAAAAACAATATTTCTTATCCTATAAAAACCGTAAATCCCTTAACCCAAACCATTTATACATTCTGTGGTCAACATATTTTACGCCTCCATTTCTTTCCTCAATCGTGATCTTCAAAATTCCTGGAAAAATCCGAACAAAGTTCTAAAAATCTCAACATAGTATTATTTGGGAATAGCAAGTATATAGCTTCAAACAGATACCCATTTTTATAGTTATGGTTGGTTTTCCCTAAAGCTCGTATTCGCGTAGTAAGACTAGGGTTTATGAATTTGAGAAATACAGGCAGAAATGAGCGATTTCCGACTCAATCTTTTTCATGCTGTTCATGATAAAAATCACATTTTAATTATATCACTACATGTATAAAGATCCGATTTTTATTATATCGCTACATGTATAAAGATCACATTTTTATTGAACTAAAAATTAATTTATACGTACGATAAAAATCATATTTTTTTCTAACTAATAATCAAATTTTTATGCAACTAAAAATCATATTTTTAATCCAAATCTAAATTATAAAAATCATATTTTTATTTATGTTATGTATATATAATAAAAATCATATTTTTATTTAAGTTACGTATATATAATAAAAATCATAATTTTATATTTCTATTTCTATTTTTAAAAACAATGCTAATTTTACTTTAGAAAAATGTAAATTTTATTTTTCAAAACAGTATATATTTTATTTTTCAAAACAAAATATATTTTTTCAAAACAATGTATATTTTATTTTTCAAAACAATGTTTATTTTATTTTTCTAAAACCATGATATGTTTATTTTTAAAAATCCATGTTTTTATTTAAACTATATCATAATAAAAATTACATTTTTGAAACAATGTTTTTCATTTCAAAAATCGCATTTTTAAAATAAAGTTATATTAAAAAAAAAACTAATTTTAAAACAATGTGAATTTTATATAAAAACTGATCTTATTTTAACAATGTACAAGTTAAATAAATTGAAAAGAAACAAACAAAACCTTTCTTCCTTAAACCGCTTGAAACCAAGTTGAAGCTCCAAGCCTAGGGTTCGCTTGTGCTACATCCATCATTGACTAGGTGGCGATCTGAGGTGACTACCACGAAGGCCGTGCCCCGCTCTCCCTTCGCCTGAGATATGGGCCCACTCGCCGCACCCTAGAAGACGCCACGAACCCATGGACGTCGCCCTCGTCAGGAGCGATTCCAACCACCAGGAGCGCCAAACCCCCATCACGACCACTGATAAGCAAGGTCTCTCGATGCTCGACATTTTTGCTTTTGTAAATCTTGAATTTTGTTGAGCAGATTTGACGATTTTGAGGGAGAAATTCTCGTGAAATTTCCGCCTTTGAATGGGTTGAGAATGACGGCAGGTTTGACCGCGTGAGGAATAATAAAAGGTGTTGACCATTTTGACCTAGTTATAGAAATTATTTAATATTTTTAAATATTAAAAAGTTGATTTTTCATCCGAACTCCAAATCAAACCCAATGAGTGTTGCCCGTAGCTAAATACCCCCATTCCAAATACAATGGTACATGTTTCATAAGCCGATTCGACCAGTTTTCATTTAAATTAAAATATAAATCCATTTATATTTCATTTGAATGTACATTTTAATTTATCGGGGCCACATACTGACTCCAAAAATTGCAGAAAAATAAATCTAGCTATGTTTTGATGATACTATCCTAACAAAACTAATTTCGTCGGATTTGGAGACCTTTTGAAAAATGGTCCTTTTCCAATCGATTAAATTCAAACTGAAATTATTAAACACGTTTTCTCTTGCCACGCTCACATATTAATTCCAAAAATTATGAATTTTGGAATCTAGCAATAATTCGACATTCCGGATCCAATAAAAGTGGTCTCGTCAAAAACGGAGGTCGTTTGCAAAATCGCTATTTTTTATATTAAAATATATATAAATTCCATAACGACTATTCTGAATTTTAAACTGGACATAACTTTTTATTCCTATTATGAAATCTGGATTTTTCACATTTGTTGGAAAGATATTTTCAAACAGATTCAAATATTTCTTGTTTCACTGAAATCCAATTTATTTTGAATCCCGTACATTCAATTGAATTTTGAAATCGAATTTTCAAACTGCCGCGCCATTTCAGGCTCGTTATATAATTAAAACAAATTTATTCATTCTAACTTCGATTTGAATAAATTTTTAGTCATTATTATTTAAAATAAATCATTTTAAATATTCAAAATTCATTAAAATTGCTAAAATAAAATTTTAAATTGGTTTTGATTTTCCGGGTTGTTACAATAATCCTGAAACCTCTTGCTCTAGCTCTCCAAGTATCTGTAAAATCCCGACTACTTGACTGCCTGTACAAAATTGGGCACCCAAGTGTTTAGGGGAAACAAAACAAAATAAACTCTGGGTCAGCCATGTAACTGGTGTGAGTAAACTCCATACACTTGGTTTAACTTTTCCAAATCCTTTTCAAAAGCAATGATAATCGTAAGATCGATCCACATATAAATACAGATGGTTTTTACCTTACGATAACCCAAAATATTTCTTAAGATCAATATTTTCTGATATTATAATAATGTCTAAATCAAGTAGGTAGAAATCCAGTAGAACGCTTTCATCTCACGCTCTACATATATAATATACAATCAAAAACCGCGAGCACTTATTGGTAATGGATTCCAACTATGACAAGTTATGGAACCACCTTCCGATCAGTGTACTCTAGAAGCGATACAC
Organism: Allium sativum; assembly: GCA_030737875.1. Lineage (NCBI taxonomy): Eukaryota > Viridiplantae > Streptophyta > Magnoliopsida > Asparagales > Amaryllidaceae > Allium > Allium sativum. The sequence goes on along the minus strand of CM060918.1, from coordinate 1,020,670,853 downwards.
TGGAGTTCAACAAGAACATCTTATAACTCGGCCACATACGACCGGCCATTCATTTCGCTTGAATGTTCCGAATATATTGTCACCTTATGGTTGGTATACCAACATAACTGTTCCCGGGGGATACAGAATTGAAAGAAGTAACAAATATGAATATTCTATAGGTGGTGACAATATACCCTAATTGGGTGCGACCCACTTAATCATGATGCCTGCCCGATTTTTATCATTTCTCGGTTGATGAGGCTTGAAGTCATAATGTATCATTATATAGATCACATTTTTATTTCCTTTGAATGTCACATCGTCATACCTGTCAAATCACAAATTGATTTCCCTAAAAATACCACGGGTATAAGCTAAGAGAAACGAATTCCTCCGCCACCAACGTAAATACGTTTGAAATGATCAACTTACGCGATCTCCCAGATATACTCTGTCAGACATCAGTCCATTCAAGTTGTCCTGGGACTGGACAATCTGAAGGAATTATTCTGTAAATCCATCTTAGGCCATTTCTACCTAGGATTGCCAGAATAAACCTTGCATACTCTCCGTCTTCAATTGCCTTCGATATATTTGATTCGAAACAATAATGCCCATACGGAGTGGTTTTTAGATAATAAATCTGATCCCGGGCTCCCGTATTGACAACAGAAATGGTCAAAACTTTGATAGTCGGTTATTTAACTATCAAAGGAAAACATGTGTACAAACATCGGTCGTATTCCCAAATGGAAATCTTACCGATCAATCATTACTTCATTTCCCAATTTCCCATTTATCGTTTCCATATATTCATAAATTCCTTATTTTATAAAATTAGAAAATATACGTTATTAACTTTGAAAAAAGTTTTCCATTTCTGATTCGTGCATCAGTATCTTCCCACCTCTATCAGTCTCTAACTGTAAACTAGTAAGAGAACAACTTCCCAAGTATAAACCCCGAAGGCCGAAACCAACATCAGATCGATACCCAGAAAGCCATTCAACTCAACTAATTTCCAGTCAGTTTCTAATTTCAGTAATTCCATTTAAATTCCTAATTCAAACCCCGAATTCCTTTATAATATTTTATTTGCAAAATATTTACTTTAATCTAATTTTTCACATAGAATGCGAATAATATTTCTTTATATAATCAAAACAGTTTGATTTCGTATTTGAAAACAATATCTCAAACCCAAATTCTATTTATATTTTTATTTGCAGAATTATTCATACAAATCTTATTTCATTTCCAACATTTATAATCTCATTTCAAATTTCCTTTATAACTACTACGTTCACATTCCATTTCAATTATCTGTGTTAAAACCGATTTTACTTCTCTATGTAAATTCAGATTTATATATTCTATTTGTCAAATGATAAATATTTCCTTAATTTATAAACATCTTTTATAAATTATTCTCCTCAGTTTATTTGTTAAAATAGATTTCTATTATATATTTACTTTAAATCAATATCATGTTACTCCCGTGTGCAAAGCACGGGTCTAAATCTTCCTAATGTAAAATTTTATTCATTTTATAATTATTTCCTTTTATAATTCCATTTACTTTCCAAATAAATATTCCTTTTATAATTATATTTATTTCCCAAATAAATATTCCTTTTATAATTATATTTATTTTCCAAATAAATATTCCATTTATAATTATATTTCTTTTCCAAATATGTACTCCTTTTATAATTATATTTATTTTCCAAATATTGCCTTTATAGTATCATATTTATTTCCTATAAATATTTCATTTATAGTATCATATTTATTTCCTATAAATATTTCATTTTCAAAATACACTTTGAAAAATCGCTTTTTACATTCCAATATTTCTTATGGTATCTAAAATACCAATTAAACCGACCAGTGTCATCATAATCAATCACAGGTTTTATATCACATCATATATCACAATATATGAAAACAAACAATATTGTAAATATTGAGGAATCCAATTGGATCCCTCCAACCTGTTTCCCTGCATCCACAGATGTTAAACAATATAAATAACATGGATTTCATTTCAATATGAAATATTTTGATAAACAGAATCAATATTTGATTAACGATTTATATATATATATCGTTATCTATAATTTCAACAAATCAATTAACAGTTCATCCAAACAGTCAACACACAGAAACCAACCAACATTTATCAATTCTAAAAATGCATTATAAAAATATAACTGGGCAGAGTTAGTTAGTTTTACTCACATTGGATGATCATCGTTAAATCATGATAACTGTCGGTTGATTTAGACTGCCAATTTATTTCACTATAAATTGTAACGAGCTCCAATTCACTCCCAGTTAGTTCCAATGTGTAGTATTTGTCGAGATGGTTCTAACGCCTTTTGCTTCGTTAGATTCTGCTAACGTATGCGATAGTTATCAATTTTACAAGCTTTTAAACATTTCAAATGTCATTATAACAAATAAATAATTTAAACTTAACTGGGTCATTAAATCCATAACCCACCGTTATCCCCTTCGTACACTCCTATACAATCCCGCTGCTTCACAGCTGCTACTACCCCATGGCCATTATCTTACACGACAATTCCTCTTCTTCACTTTATAATATGGATAGGTGTATATGCTAATTACCATCATCGTTCTAACTACACACAACCAAATTTCATTCTTCTTCCCTAGTATGAAAGCTCCCCAGTCCTCTCCTTTCACCATTACCAAACTGTCTTGCCTCCACTCTCCCTCATCATACCACAAATCCATAAACTATTTGCACCAAAATTCATCTTATCAAAAACACTCCATTTCCAAACCAAATTCATGAAACTCGTTCTTCTCGGTTGAAATCACGACGTCAACTCGAATCATGCAAACCAACACAGGTCACGACACTTTCCAACCCCAAATTCCACAAAAAATACCAAACGTACCTTCTCCTTACCACAAACACCGCTCCACCATTCGAATCGCTCATTTCTGCCTGTATTTCTCGAATTCATAAACCCTAGTCTTACTACGTGAATACGAGCTTTAGGGAAAAGCAACCTTAACTATAAAAATGTGTATCGGTTTGAATCTATATACATGCTATTCCCAAATAATATCATGTTGAGATTTTTTCGAACTTTATTCGGATTTTTCCAAGAATTTTGAAGATCATGATTGAAGAAAGAAGTGGTGGCGTAAAATATGTTGACCAATGAATGTATGAATGGTTAGGGTTAAGGGATTTACGGTTTTTGCAAGATAAGAAATATTGTTTTTATTTTTGATTTAATATTCATTTTTAATCAACCGCTGTTTGTATTTGTTATTAAAAATGTGTATGATCACATATGATACCCAATTTTGATAAAAATGGACATACAGCTACAGTTCGACATTACGGACCCAACGAAACTTATTTCGTCGAATTCCGAGTCTGCTCACACAACTGTTTTTAAAGCCAAATAATTAACTGTTTTTCACATTAAAATCCCATACGGCCACATACTGACTCCAAAAATCATGGAAATTGAAATCTAGCAATATTTAATATTTTGGATCCAAATAAATTAGTTTCGTCGAAAACAGAGCTCGTTTGCAAAATTGGCTATTTTTAAAGCTCTAAATAAACCATTTAAATATTATTATATTTAAAAGTAATTAAATTAGATATTTATAAAAAAATATTATAGTATATATTCACATAGAATATAATACAGCTCTGAAATATTCCTATCTGAATTTAAAACCCGATGTTTCAAATCCAGATTAAATCAGTATTCAATTTATATTGAAAAATCCATTTATAATATGAATAAATCGTTATAACTCATAAAGGAATTCCATAGCGACTTTTTGAAATTTTGATTTGGATATAACTCACATTCTACATAACGAAATCTCGATTTTTCTCTTCCATTAGAAAAATATACTTCACCAGCCCCAAACGTTTCTTGTTTCATAGAAATCCGACTTAAAACGGATTCTGTATATTCGTTTAAAGTTCAAATCGCCAAATTACGAACTGCCGTGCCATTTTGAGCTCAATTATAATTATAATATAATTATTACGTTTAACCGTCGTTTATTGAATAGATTCACTATTATAAATCGAATCTAAACTTAACCAAATCTCTTATACTATCCAATTCACACAATATTGCCAATTCTACTATTTCCGATTATTTCGGAAATTAAATATATTATTTAATTATTAATATTAATGAAATATTTAATATTATTTAATTAAACAACCATTAAAATTTCTAAATCACTATTTAAATTAATTAATTAATTATTATACCGTAAAAATATGGGATGTTACATTCTTCCCCCATTAAAATAATTTCGTCCTCGAAATTGCTAAGGTAGAAAATAAACCCTGTTAACTAAGTTAAAAATTATTTGTTTACTTCTCAGCTTCAGTTTCAACTGAACCAATTAATTTTATTTAAAATATTAATTCATTCCGAATAACCAAAACTTTCATAACTCTAAGAATTATCCAAAACCTTAAATTTTTAGAAAATTTCGCCAGCACCTCCTTTGTACGGCTCAATATTTCAAACTCCAACTCGACTCTCCAGGCCTTCTCCAACCCAAAAGAAAATAAAACAGCCAAGCGACTTGCCAAATCGGCTCATAAAATCACCAAACTCATATAAAATATAAACTTGTACCTTTTTGTCGGGCATATCATTATATCCTTCCCATCTGCTACAAATTCGGCATATATCAATGTATCCATTCCAATTGATCACCAATCAATTTATTCTCAACCAATTATTCGCTTATATCCAAACCAAATCTCCTTCTCAACTCAAATTCCATTACCAAATTTCAACTCTTACTTACTAGTCCAATATTCTTAACCAATTTGAGTTTCACTCGACAAAATTTATTAGCTAATTAATCTCTCTTATTAATTATCTATATCTCATAATTCAATTTTATTCGATATCATTCTAATCCAATTCAATTTTAATTTGCTTTTGCAAATTCCTATTTAAATTGTTTTTAATTCAAACAGTCTCTTATTGGGTGTTTTAAACAATTTAGCTTTTCAAAATTAAATATTCCTTTTCAATTTTCAAAATGACTTATTTTTCCTCAAAATAATTCAAAACAGTATCTTCGATAGAAATCCTTCACTTACAAACTCGAAAATGAACACTGATGATGTAGCCAGCATCATCAGAGTTATTTCCCGGCGACTGAGGTGAGTTCAATACTATATCACTTTTCAAAACCATTTCTAAACATTTCCATTTTGAAATACATTTCAAAATGTTATTCATAATGCTTGTAAACAATTTAAATCTCCTAGGATTTTAAAATTATCATATATTTAACCCAAATCCATTTGTTAACACCTTTCCAGGTTTCCAGGGTTTAAAATTTCAAATTTTGATTTAAATTCAGATTTAATTTCTCTTATTTCATATATTACACTTATGTAAATTCTGATTGGTTATTTACATAACAATTTCAATTATAATCCTATCTGATTATAATCACAACCAACACATCCAATATATGATAATACTTCAAATATTTATCATCCTTTTTTTATCAAAATATAAGTTGGATAAAATTATATTATTTACCCTTTCTTTTCAAAACATATCGTGTTAGTTCATCGTATTCGAGTGTTTAGAAACCCCTACCAATATAGTGGATCAAACTGATCGTCCAGAACCCATAAACAACTCAACCAATAAATCACCGCAATATAAAACAATATTTATAAAATCAACACATACGCTCTCTCGTATATATACACTCAGCTCAATCTAGGGCATTAATAACCCCATCTCTACTGTTACGCCATAGAGCCAAGGTAATTACTTAACCTTCAGCTCTAATACCACTGTAACGACCCGGGGAATTTGCGACCTTGGTAATCGACATAAACTCAATGTCGACTATCCAAGCATTGGAAATACCAGATAGTTAATAGAAAGAAGTTGGAGGGTGAGAATGGATAAGATAGAAAATTATAATAAAAGAAGGAGAAGAACACAACCACATCAGAGTAAATACGAATCTCACAGCGGAACGAATAAAATATAGTATACAAAATAACTTTGAAACACAAATCTGTATTTGTATATTAGAGTACAACACCTACATCATAGTGGAAATAACAATAACTATATAATCCTGAAGCCTCCTGCTCCAGCTCTCCAAGTATCTGTAAAATCCCGACTACTTGACTGCCCATACAAAACTGGGGACCCAAGAGTTTAGGGGAAACAAAACAAAATAAACTCTGGGTCAGTCGTGTGACTGGTGTGAGCAAACTACAAACACTTGGTTTAACTTTTCCAAATCCTTTTCAAAAGCAATGATAATCGTAAGACCGATCCACACATCGATACGGATGGTTTTTACTTTACGATAACCCAAAATATTTCTTAAGATCAATATTTTCTGGTATTATAATAATGATTAAATCAAGTAGGTAGCAATCCAGTAGAACGCTTTCTTCTTACGCTCTACATATATAATATACAATCAAAAACCGCGGGCTCTTATTGGGTAATGGATTCCAACTATGACAAGATATGGAACCACCTTCCGATCAGTGTACTCTAGAAGCGATACACTGGAGTTCAACAAGAACATCTTGTAACTCGGCTACACATAACCGACCATTCATTTCGCTTGAACGTTCCGAATATATTGTACCCTTACGGTTTGTATACTAACAAAACCATTTCCGGGAGATACAGAATTGAATGAAGTAACAAATATGAATATTCTCTAGATGGTGACAGTATACCCTAATTGGGTGCGACCCACTTGGTCATGCTGCCTGCCCGATTTCTATCATTTCTCGGTTGATGAGGCTTGAGGTCATAACGTATCATTATACAGATTACATTTTTATTTCCTTTGAATATCACATCGTCATACCCATCAAATCACAAATTGATTTCCCCAAAAATACCACGGGTATAAGCTAAGAGAAACGAATTCCTCCGCCACCAACGTAAATACGTTTGAAACGATCAACTTATGCAATCTACCAGATATACTCTATCAGATATTCGTTCATTCAAGTTGTCCTGGGACCACTGTTTCAAATCTCGCAAATATCGCCCGAGATCTCCTCCGAGATCTCGTTTTGGGCTCCTTCCAAACGTAACTGCAAACATCACTCGAAATCTCTTATCGAATATATCGCCCGAGATATTGCAATATCGAATGATATATCGACCGAGACGAAATAATGGAATATCGTCCGAGATCTAAGTTTTTTTGGTTAAAATTTAAATTTGTGCCTGAACTAGAACTATAATTAAAAAACTCAAACCTAGCCGTATCAATCTTTTGTTATTTTACATCTTGCATGTTAAATGACTATATTGTTTGTTCGTATTTGTTTTACAATGCTTATGATTTTCATATTTGTCTTTTTACATACGTGTTACTTATCATATTATGTATTTTATGGTCTATTTATGTTGAATTTTTTAATGTTTTGGATCCTTTTAATGTTTTCTGTCTAATAATATTTCTGTTTTAAGCATATTACGATTTAGAGTATGAATGATTTTTTGCAAAATAAAGAATAATAAAGTTATTTACCATTTTAAGTTTAAGTTACTATGTTTTTAATAGCATTCATAAAAATTATTTTGTTAAAATATCATTTTTAACATACCATGTATCCCGAGATTGTTCCGATATGAACTTTCGGACCCAAGATGAAAATCTGAGATGAACTCCCGAGTTAGACTCATTTCGTCTGAGATCTCCCTCGATACGAGACCGAGTCAATAAAATCCCCGAGACGAAACACGATCGATATCCGAGATTTAAAACCTTGTCTGGGACTGGACAATCCGAAGGAATAATTCTGTAAATCCATCTTAGGCAATTTCTACCTAGGATTGCCAGTATAAACCTTGCATACTCTCCGTCTTCATTTGTCTTCGATATATTTGATTCGAAATAATAATTCCCATATGGAGTGGTTTTCAGATAATAAATCTGATCCTGGTCTCTTCGTATTGACAACGGAAATTGTCAAAACTTTGATAGTCGGTTATTTAACTATCAAAGGGAAACAAATGTACAAACAACGGTCGTGTTCCCAAATGGAAATCTTACCAATCAATCGTCATTTCATTTCCCAATTTCCCATTTATCATTTCCATATATTCATAAATTCCTTATTTTCTAAAATTAGAAAATATACGTTATTAACTTTGGAAAAACGTTTCCATTTCTGATTCACGCATCAATATCTTCCCACCTCTATCTGTCTCTAACTGTAAACTAGTAAGAGAACAACTTCCCAAGTATAAACCCCGAAGGCCGAAACCAATATCAGATCGATGCCCAGAAAGCCTTTCAACTCAACTAATTTCCAGTCAGTTTCTAATTTCAGTAATTCCATTTAAATTCCTAATTCAAACCCCAAATTTCTTTATAATATTTTATTTGCAAAATATTTACTTTAATCTAATTTTTCACATACAATGTGAATAATATTTCTTCATACAATCCAAACAATTTGATTTCGTATTTATAAACAATATCTCAAACCCAAATTCTATTTATGTTTTTATTTGCAGAATTATTCATACAAATTTTATTTCATTTCCAACATTTATAATCTCATTGCAAATTTCCTTTATAACTACTACATTTTCATTCCATTTCAATTATCGGTGTTAAAACGGATTTTATTTCTCTATATAAATTCAGATTTATATATTCAATTTATCAAATGATAAATATTTCCTTAATTTATAAATATTGTTTATAAATTATTCTCCTCAATTTATCTGTTAAAACAAATTTCTATTAAATATTTACTTTAAATCAATATCATGTTACACCCGTGTGCGAAGCACGGGTCTAAACCTTCCTAATGTAAAATTCTCTTTTTATAAAATTCTATTCATTTTATAATTATTTTCTTTTATAATTCTATTTACTTTCCAAATAAATATTCCTTTTATAATTATATTTATTTTCCAAATAAATATTCCTTTTATAATTATATTTATTTTCCAAATAAATATTCCTTTTATAATTATATTTCTTTTCCAAATAAATATTCCTTTTATAATTATATATATTTTCCAAATATTTCCTTTATAGTATCATATTTATTTCCTATAAATATTTCATTTGTAGTATCATATTTATTTTCTATGAATATTTCATTTATAGTATTATATTTGTTTCCTGTAAATATTTCATTTTCAAAATATACTTTAAAAATTCCCTTTTTACATTCAAGTATTTCTTATGGTATTTAAAATACCAATTAAACAGACCAGTGTCATCATAATCAATCACATGTTTTATATCACATCATATATCACAATATATGAAAACAAACAGTATTATAAATATTGAGGAATCCAGTTGGATCCCTCCATCCTGTTTCCCTGCATCCACAGATGTTAAACAATATAAATAACATTGATTTCATTTCAATATGAAATATTCTGATAAACAAAATCAATATTTGATTAACGATATATATATATATATATATATATATATATCGTTGTCTATAATTTCAACCGCAATTAGAAGTTCATCCAAACAGTCAACACACAGAAATCAACCAACATTTATCATTTCTAAAAATACGTTATAAATATATAACTGGGAAGAGTTAGTGAGTTTTACTCACATTGGACGATCATCGTTAAATAACGATAATTGTCGGTTGATTTAGACTGACAATTTATTTCACTATAAATTGTAACGAGCTCCAATTCACTCCCAATCAGTTCCATTGTGTAGTATTTGTCGAAACGGTTCTAACGCCTCTTGTTTCGTCAGATTTTGCTAACGTATGCGATAGTTATCAATTTTACAAGCTTTTAAACATTTCTAATGTCATTATCACAAATAAATAAATAATTTAAACTTAACTGGGCCATTAAATCCATAACCCACCATTATCCCCTTCTTCCACTCATGTACAATCCCGCTGCTTCACAACTGCTACTACCCCATGGCCATTATCTTACACGACAATTCCTCTTCTTCACTTTATAATATGGATAGGTGTACACGCTAATTACCATCATCGTTCTAATTACACACAACCAAATTTCATTCTTCTTCCCTAGTTCGAAAGCTCCCCAGTCCTCTCCTTTCGCCATTACCAAACTGTCTTGCCTCTACTCTCCCTCATCATACCACAAATCCATAAACCAGTTGCACCAAAATTCATCTTATACAAAACACTCCATTTCCAAACCAAATTCATGAAACTCGTTCTACTCAGTTGAAATCACGACGTCGACCTGAATCACGCAAACCAGCACAGGTCACGACACTTTCCAACCCCAAATTCCACAAAAAAATACCATACGAACCTTCTCCTTACCACCAGTCGAGGAAAGAATAAATCTTTTTATTAAGATTTAGTGAAATTTTCCAACTAGGTAATATTTAATTGGAATTGAATAAAAGAATTAGATTTCGGGTTTGTCGTGAATGGTGTCTTCAATAACACTGTTCTTAAAACCCAGTTTGAGAAGAATAAATCTTTTAATTAAGATTATGAGATTTTCCAATTATATTTAGTAATTGGAATAAAATGGAATGTGAATCGGGTTTATCGTGAACTGTGTTTTTAACGACATTCGTTCTTTAACCCGATTAACAGTGAAATGTGATTTGGAATTTATAAATCTTTTTAATAAGATTTAATGGTAATTTTTCCAAAGAAATTTTTTCCAACTTAATAAAATAAATTGGAATTGAATGGAATTCGATTTGGTAATAATCGAAGTGAACTTCTGTGGAGGAAGGCTGTTACTACATGTGGAATTTAAAAAGGCTATGCCATTATTCCATTTATATTATCGGTGGGATATGGAAGTTTATATCGATTATATATATTGATTTGTTTTCCATGAAGATTCCATAATTAATGGAATGTGATTTTGGGTTTATCGTGAACTGTGTTTTAAATGACATTGGTTCTTTAACCCAGTTAAAGACAGGATTTATTTCCTAAATCTGAATAATCATTATATAATGATTTTTGGGGATTAAAACAAAGTAGAGTTTTAATGAATCTTTAATTATATTTAAAAGTGAATAATATAATTTAAATTATCAAATTTAGGAAATGATCAAGAGTAGAGTATCACCAGTTTTACTCCAAGCGATGGTTAAATCTTTAATTAAATTTGAACGAGAAATGGTAATTATTTTTACCGATAACACCATGGTGTTAGATATGGAGTATTACCAGTTTTGCTCCATGGGATGAATAGGTTGAGATTGGGAAATTAAATAAATGATTACTTCGGTAAGGTTCGCTAATCCTAACTAGTTTGGATAAACCTTAATTTGGTTTAAATTGATATCCAATGGAAGATTAAAGAAAAAATTTAAAGAATTTGTCTTTGATAAAAGTAATGGGAACCTTTCCCAAAGGATATGAATATTTAAATAAAAGAATATTCAGAATTGGAATGAGGCATATGTTGTATTTTTATAGCACTTGTTTATAAGATACGTGGGTTATTCAGAAAGGCCGGGTTTATCCCATTCTGAATAACTGAATCGACGATAAGCCGACGATGAAGATGGTGATTGAAGACCGGAGGTCTTCACATCGTTTGGATGATTACTTATTTCTTGATTGGGCTGTACACCCAAGATAAGGTAATAAGTGGTGATCGTCCATACGTACTTGGAAATCGACCGGATATGCGAGGGCCTCTCCACTGTATTGGACATATAGGACGAGGAATAAGGTGCCTCCGGTTTCGTTCAGACCCAGAACGAACTTGCAAATGGATGTGTGTCTAACATTGGATTTTATTCTGTGTTGATTGCTCTCTATTAAATATATATCTGTTTGGTGGTGGAGAATTTATTCTCTTGCTTAACACCCTTCTCTGAGATGTACGAGCTCAGAGGTTACATATCGATAGACATCAGTCGCTTGGCGTGAATTGCCTGTGTGGCATGCTAATATGCAAAGGAATATGACTTCTGTTTAAAAGTAGAGTTTTGTGGTTGATTATCAAAGCACGGCTTTAATATAACATAGCATTGTGTATTGCATTAATTCGCGAGCCTCACACCCCGGTGTGTACCAGAAACGCAAGGGACTTCAGGAAGGGCATGCGTTTCCTTCTAGCTAGGTGTGGTGTCATGGTATGCAGCCCATACATTTTACTTATGTGGATGATGGATAGCAAGGCGCCTCGGTTATATCGGTCACTATAGGGATGATGGATTATATGGGCTCGGTTATGGACTTGCGTTGTTTTTTGTATGCACTAGTATTCTTGGGAGGAAACCCGTTCCGTGTTAGACAGCATGGTCCCTTGATTTACTTTATTTCCAAAGTAAAGATTTAATAATTGTTTTAGTTCTCACACTAGTCACATGACTGATCTGGAGTTTATTGTTTTAACCTAAACTTTGGGTGCCCCTATTTTCCACACGGGCAACTAGTAGTTGGGTTTTTGCAAATTTATTTTTACAGGATCCTGGTTTACAGCTGGAGCTATATTCTGAACGCTCTATATCTGTGTATTTCTTTCAGTTGTGTTTTGTATTATTTTCCGCTGCTATGTAATGTATTTTAATCTCTGATATTTTCCTGATGTATATTATTTATTCATACTTTGTATATTCTTGTACCCTAAAGTAAATTGTTGTAATAAGCAATGAAATGTTCTTCTGTTTGTGTTCTGATTGGTCATGTTCTCAACTCAATCCGGGTTTTCCCGAAAGGGAGAGTTGGGGTTGTTTCGATTATATAGTTATTGTTATTTCCGCTGTGATGTAAGTGTTGTACTCTAATATACTAATACAGATTTGTGTTTCAAAGTTATTTTATATACTATATTTTATTCGTTCCGCTATGAGATTCGTGTTTACTCTAATGTGTTTGTGTTCTTCTCCTTCTTCTATTCTAATTTTCTATCTCATCTATTCTCACCATCTAACTTCTTTCTATTAACTATCCGGTATTTCCGATGCTTGGATAGTCGACATTGAGTTTATGTCGATTACCAATGTCGCAAATTCCCTAGGTCGTTATAATTCTAGAATATGAACAATGTAGAATACAGTAATGAAGAAAAGTGGCATGAATAGACATAAAATCAAAGGGGAAGAGAAATGATAACGTAGAAGAGAGAGAAAATAATAAAATAAAAGTGTTGGGAACTTTAGGAGGGAAATTACAGTCAAGTATTTTGAATATTGGTGTATCAAAAAAAAATTCCTTCTCTAACATAATTTTATCAATTTTTTTACCTTTTCTAAGACTCAATGCATGGTCATATTTCCAATTATATATTCACAAGACTAAATATATTTGCTTTATTAACAAAGATGCTGCAATGTGATATTTTTGAAAACACTCGGGATACGCTAATTTAAAAAAAATATCAAAAGGTAGCCTCTTTTCTTTCTTTTTATAGGAAATAACAATCACAATGAGTTTCAATAAATACTTGTAGAAAATTGTGTGTGCAATAAATACTTGTAGAAAATTGTGTATTCAATAAATACTTGTAGAAAACAACAGTCATAATGAGTTGCAATAAATACTTGTGCAAAATTGTGTATGTAATAAATACTTGTAGAAAATTGTGCATGCAATAAATACTTGTAGAATTTTGTGTACCAGTAGAAAACAACAGTCATAATGAGTTGCAATAAATACTTGTAGAAAACAACATTCATAATGAGTTGCAATAAATACTTGTAGCAAATTGGGTATGCAATAAAATGTGTATTGTGATGACCCCAAACTCCCGTAGAACGAAAGCAAGGATAATCATTGGAATATAACATATATACAACAACAACAGATTTCAGATAACAGCATAACACATAAATCATAGCAGCGGAAATACAAATGTCATCAACATCACAACATCAGAACATCAGAGTGACACAGTTACAGGATACAACTTAGCATATAGAAAGTCTCAGCGAATAAAAATAAGTCTCAAAAACACCATCAAGTACAATATGGATAAATGATGTCTAAAATGTCTCAAATGGAAATCTTTCCTAACTTATCTAACAATATGGCTAATCACAGGACCACGCCGCTAACGCGGAACGGGTTTACTCCATTGGATTGCCAGTGCGTAAATTAAATAAATTTTTTTTTCAAAACAACACAATGCTTTTTAGAAAAATGAAATCATTATAAGACTCAAGTCCCATCATACAATGCAACGCAAACCGGAGGATAGAGTTTTACCTTATAATGATCAAACATGCTTGATGCATATAAAATAATATTCAATATTATTGTTAGTGTCCAATCAGTTTTAAAATACTTTCAAAGTAAATGTATCAACCTTAGATGGCATAGTACCCCATCCTACTATGTCGCCATATATAGGTTTACAATCAAAACTGTAATGTCGTATTGGAAATTGGATTTTTATCATGAGTCGAGGCTAGGGACGGCTCCTCACCGATTCGAGACACTCTAGCAAATGTCTCAGGATCACACCAACGGGAAACCCTTGGATCTTCAGGGCCGGTCCACAAATACTTTAGTGTATTAATTATGCCTAAACACACGTTTCCCAGTCCTATTGAACCTATCAATTGGTCACTATCGACCAATATTACCGAGGCCGAATAATCCATTTTTGACTCATATCGGGGTGTGAGGCTCGCGAAGTAACGCTATACACAAAGCTATGCTAAATAAAGTTGTTCTTTGATCATCAACCACAAGGCTCTACTTTTCAACAAAAGCCTTGATCATTTGCATCTTGGCATGCCACATTGACAATCTGCGCCATGCGATCAATAACTATTAATATATAACCTCTGAGCTCGTTCATCTCAGAGAAGGGTGTTAAGCAAGAGAATAAATTCTCCGCCACCAAACAGATATATATTAAATAGAAATCAAATTACATGGAATGAAATCCAATGTCAGACACACACATCCATTTACAAGTCCGTTCTGGGTCTGAACGAAACCGAAGACACCTTATTCCTCGTCCCGTATGTCCAATACGGAAGAGAGAAGCTCGCTTGTCCGGACAATCAACAAGTACGTCCGGACAACTACCACTTTAATCTATTACTGGGAGCTGCCAATGCCGGGCATCAGTAGTCATCCATTCGATGTGAAGATCGTCGGCCTTCAGTCACCGTCTTCAATATCTTCGATTTAAATCATCATATAATTATTTGGAATGAGATTGAACTCGGTCTTTTTAAATAATTCTCCCATATAAATAATTTAAATCATTTCATATCGTTAATATTATTTTACAACGATTTATCACTTTTTTATTTATATAAAAATAGCCTAATTTAATTTAACGACGCTTCGGGTCAATAGGCGGCCTTGGCGCTGTTTTTACCCAAATTTGATTTAAACATTTCTCGAAATCTAACCGTTGGATTTTAACAAAATTTATATCATTGGAAAGATCTTCCCAAAGCGGACCTAACGGTTCCAGTTTTGGGAAAATCCGATGGTCGGATCTTTCGGTATAATCGTTTAAAGTTACGATTCCGAAACGCGAACTACCGTGCGCGATTCGTTTAATTTTAATTTATATATATATATAATTATATATAAATATAAACCATTCGACGATTCCACTAACATGTTTAACACGCCAAATAAAAGAATGTTTTATTGGCATAACATATCTACATGTTCATAATGTCAAATAAATATGTATTTTATTTGCATTCATTTCTACGTGTTTATAATGGCAAACAAGTATGTATTTTATTCACATGACATCTTTGCTAATGACAAATAAAAAGATAATTTTTATTTTCATTATTTGTATGCAATTTCTATTTTTAACTTTAACAAATAAAAAGAAATATTTTATTTGTATAAGTTTCAATGTATAACATGGCACATAAAAATGTTTATGTAACAACCCAGAAAATCAAAACCAAATTAAAATTTTTATTTTGGAAAATTTAACGAATTTTGAATATTTAAAATGATTTATTTTAAATAATAACGATTAGAAATTTATTTTGAGTAGAACTAGAATGTATATATTTAATTGAATCGAAGTTAGAATATAAATATTTATTTTAATTGTAAAAGGAATTGGAAATGGCGTGGTAATTTGAAAATTCGATTTCAAATTTCAAATGAATGTACAGGATTCAAAATAAACCGGATTTTAGTGCAACCAAAAATATTAGAATCTGTTTGAAAATACCTTTCCAACGAATCGGAAAAATTGAAATTTCATAGCGGGAATAAAAATTTATGCCCAGTTGAAAATTCAGAATAGTCGCTATGGAAATATAGCCCTTAAAAATAGCGATTTTGCAAATGACCTCTGTTTTCGACGAAACCACTTTGGTTGGATCCGGAATGTCAAATTATTACTTGATTCCAATTTTCATAATTTTTGGAATCAATATGTGGGCATGGCGGATTTAAACGTGTTTGCCTATTTCAATTAGATTTTAATCGGTTGGAAAATCACCGTTTTTTAAAACGGTCTCCAAATTCGACGAAATTAGTTTTGTTAGGACCGTATCGTCAAAACATAGCCAGATTTATTTATTTGGAATTTTCAAAGTCCGTATGTGGCCCCGGTAAATTAAAATGTGCATTTGAATTTAAAATATAATGATTTATATTTTAAACTTAACGAAAACTAATCATAACAGCCGAATTGGCTTGCGTGACATATCCCATTGTGTTCAGAATGGGGGTGATTAGATAAGGGCAACAGTCGTTGGGTCTCGTTTGGAGTTCAAATGAAAAGTCAACTTAAATGGAAAATAATAATAAAATATTAATATTATATATATAATACTCCTTCCTTTTTCCTTAACCCCCCTCCCTTTTCTTTTTCATTTTCTCGTTCAGAACAATATCCTGATCCCCTCTCTTCCAAATTCACATCGCTCCTCCCCTCCTTCGTCCACCGCGGCTCAGCCGCGACGCCACCCACCTCTGAACCCTCCCTTTTCTCCTCCGCCCTCCGTTTTTCCTCTCACACCCTTTTCCCCCTACGTTTGAAGAAAATCGTAGCCTAGCCCTCCCCAAGCCCCCATTCCGCCGTCGCCAGAGCTGATGCGCCACCCTCCTCCTCAAGCGCTGCGCCACCAGCACCTCCCCACCTCAGACCCGCTCCTCCAACCACGTGAACAATAAAAAGTGAGTTTTTACTTTATTTTATTTAGTTTAGATAATTTAAAAATCTGATTTTTAAGGCTAGGAAAATCTGATTTTTAAGCTTATGAAAACATGATTTTTATTATCATAAAAGTTTGATTTTTATTATCATAAAGGTTTGATTTTTAGGTATAGGATTTCATAATAAAAACCATTTTTTATGTATATGATATGAAAAGAAAAATAAGATCTTTACATGTTGATTATATAAAGAAAAATACGATCTTTATATGTTGATTATGAAAAGAAAAATACGATCTTTGCATGTTGATTATGAAAAGAAAAATGCGATCTTTACATAGATATTATTAAAATAAAAATTCAATTTTTATATATATACTAGCAATATAAAAATATGATTTTTATCATCTAGATAGAGGTATAAAAATATAATTTTTATACATGAAGTAGCGATATAAAAATATAATTTTTATACATATGAAAGCGAAATAAAAATCTGATTTATTTACATGTACGGTTTTGGAATAAAAATACGATCTTTGCATGTATGTTTTTGAAATAAAAATATGATTTTTATAGTGTAAACATCGAAAAAAAATATGATTTTTATTATATGAAAAGCGATATAAAAATGTGATTTTTATACATATAGTAGCCTTGTTAAAAATATGATTTTTATTATAAACCGCGTAAAACAGATGTCGATGAAACTGATTAGAAGCAAAACGAAATCCAGGCCGTTCAGAAATAAAGAATGGAGGAGTGGAACCCACGGTGAGAACTTCTCACTATAATTTTCTTTGTACAGTTATTTATTTTATAACTGCATATATGAATTGCTCCCCGTCGTCCACAGACCATGGACGACTTGTTTGATTGTATTGCGTTGCGGTTTATGATTGTGATGTGGAATGAAAATAAATATTCTATAGTTAAAAATATAATTTTTTACGTATATATGAATAAAATAAATATTAATTTACGAATCAAACGATTTGTTGATGTACACCTATCTAACTGATATTGATTGGGACGATATATTTTACACATCGCCCAACTGCACAAATAATAATCAGTGTTTGTTGTTTGAAACCCCATACGGGCATAGGGATGATATTTGACGCACACTAATCCCAATTGTTTAGTTGTATGTCAATCGATTGGTTGATAGACTGTTATAAGCGTTAAATATTTATATTTAATGCTTATGCAGTGTAGAATGGACTCTGGATGATGGTTGATTGTTTTTCATTATTGTTCGATACATGTGTTGTATGAAATCCATATAAATAACATTATACGGTAATTGACTGTGTCTGATTCCAGTTCAAACAGAATGAATATTTTAAAATAACGAATATTTTAAAATAATGAATATTTTAAAATAATATTCAGTAAAAGATCAAAATCTGATTTTGATGTTCGATTTGGGATGGACACGAATATATTTAAATATATAAAACCGTGTTGATTAGATTAACACCATTTAGACATGAACGATATTTATATCGATTTTATTCGTTTTTATAATGAATATCGAAATGGAAGAGATTTCAAAATTTAATGTTTTGAAAATATTATCATTTAAATATTATAATGATAAGGAATATTCAATTTTGATTTAAAATTGAAAATGAAGTTAGAATCATTTTTAAAACAAATTTAAAATGATTTATAAAATACATTTTAAATGGAAATCGATGAAATATATACATAATATATATTTTATATTATTTAATGGCCCGAATAGAACGCGGCGCGGTAGTTCGCGAATTTCGACCATTGAATTCGAATTGACGTTACGGGAGATCCGACCGTCGGATTCTCCTAAAAACGGAACCGTTGGGTTCGTATCGAAAAGAGCTTTCCAACGAATATGAGAGATTTGAAATCTAATGGTTGGATTTGAAATTATGTCCAAATCAAATTTGGAAAAGGTCGTTGTAAGTGCAGTTCGATGACCGTTTATGGAAATCGACTGTACGGGCCTTGATAAAATTATTAGAAATATTAATAATTTGTGTAAAATCATAATAAATGATTTGGAAAGAACTGGGATGAAAAATTCCATATTTGAAAAGATAAAAATATATTTTATCGAAATGAACTAGTTATTAACTAGAATTATAATCCAATTATTTTTAAATAAATAAATTGGATTGAGAGGGGTTTTAATATAACCAGAATTTCCAATATATGAATTGGAATGGATTTAAATCGAAATTATCTTCGGAATATTTCGATATTGGATTCCGCGATTATACGGACATTATGGAGGAATTTGGAAGATATATATATATATATTGTTATTCCCAATACGATATTTGTTGGTTTCAAAATTTGATATTGAATATAAGCCGATATATTTTCTATTCAGAGCCTTGTATTTAATATCAAATTGGTTTTTGGGTTTATCGTGAACGGTGTTTTAAATAAAACTTGTTCTTCAACCCGATTAACAATGGAATGAGATTTTTGGTTTGTCGTGAATGGTATCTTTAAAAATACTGTTCTTAAACCCAATGAAGCTAAGAAAATTAGAAAGTAATTGGATATTAGTTAAGTTGAATGGTTTCCTGGGTATTGATCTGATGTTGGTTTCGGCCTTCGGGGTTAATACTTAGAGAATTGTTCTCTTACTAATTTACGGTTAGAGACTGATGGGACAGAGTCTTCAGTAACACTGTTCTTAAACCCCGTGTGAAAAGAATAAATCTTTTAATTAATATTTAAAGAAGAATTACCAATTAATTACCAATTAATTAACATTTAATTGGAAATTGAAAATGGAATGTGAATTGGGTTTATTGTGAACTATGTTTTTAACGACATTCGTTCTTTAACCCGATTTACAATGAAATGTGATTTGGAATTTATAATTTTTTTTATTAAGATTTAACGGAAATTTTCCAAAGTAAAGTTCTCCAATTTAATGTATTAAATTGGAATTGAATGGAATTCAATTTGATAATAATCGAAATGAGCTTCTGTGGAGGAAGACTGTTAATATATATATGGAATTTAGAAGGCTTTGTCGTTGTTCCATTTATATTATTAGTCGGATACGGAAATTGATATCGATTATATATATTGATCTGTTTTCCATGAAGATTCCATGATTAAGGGAATGTGATTTGGGTTTATTGTGAACTGTGTTTTAAATGACATTAGTTCTTTAACCCAGTTAAAGACAGGATTACATGTCTAACATTGTATTTCGAACTGCATGGTTGATCTCTGCTAAATATGTTTGGTGGGGGAGAATTTATTCTCTTGCTTAACACACCTCTCTTTGACGTACGAGCTTAGAGGTTATATATCGGTAGAAATCAATAGTACGGGTCGATTGTCGATGCGACATGTTTGTGTTTCCAAAGTTAAATAATCATTAATATTGATTTTTGGGAAGATTAAAGCTAAGTGGAGTTTTAATGAATCTTTAATTAGATTGAAATATGAATTGATAATTTAAATTATCAAATTTGGAAAATGATCGTGAATAAAGTATCACCGGTTTTTCTCCAAGCAATAGTGAAATCTTTAATTAGATTTGGATGTGAAATGGTAATTGAATTTACCGATAGCACCGTGGTGTTAGATATGGAGTATTACCAATTTTGCTCCGTGGGATGAATAGGTTGGGATTGGGAAATTAAACAAATGATTACTTAGGCAAGGTTCGCTAATCCCGACTAGTTGATAAACCTTAATTTGGTTTAGAATTGATACCCAAAGGAAGATTAAAGAATAAATTTAAAGAATTTATCTTTGATAAAATTAATGGGAACAAATCCCTAAAGATGTGAATATTTAAATAAAAGAATATTCAGAATTGGAATGAGGCGTATGTTGTGTTTTTATAGCACTTGTTTATTATATACGCGAGTTATTCAGAAAGGCCGGGTTTATACCCATTCTGAATAACTGATTCGACGATATGTCGATGATGAAGACGGTGGTTGAAGACTGCAGGTCTTCACATCGTTCGGATGATTACTAATGTCTTGATTTGGATGTACACCCAAGACAAGGTAATAAGTGGTGATCGTCCAGACGTACTTGGAGATCGACCAGATATGCGAGGACCTCTCTCCTGTATTGGACATATGGGACGAGGAATAAGGTGTCTCCGGTTTCGTTCAGACCCAGAACGAACTTGTAAATGGACTGTGTGTCTGACATTGGATTTTACTCTATGTTGATTAATCTCTATTAAATATATATCTGTTTGGCGGTAGAGAATTTATTTTCTTTCTTAACGCCCTTCTTTGAGACGTACGAACTCAGAGGTTATATATCGATAGACATCAGTCGCATGGCGTGAATTTCCTATATGGCATGCCTGAGTAGCAAATGATCAAGGATTCTGTTGAAAAGCAGAGTCTTGTGGTTGATGATCAAAGCACGGCCTTAAATGGCATAGCTTTGTGTATAGCATTAATTCGCTAGCCTCACACCTTGGTATGAGTTAAAAACGGGATAAGGGACCCAAGGGGGACATGATGTTTCTTTCTAGCTATGGATGGTGTCGGGATTTTGCAAACCCAGACATTTATATTATTTTTACATTTGTGGTTGTTGGAATGCGAGGCGCCTCGGATATTTCGGTTTCTTCGGAACCGATGGATATAGGTCCTATAGGATAGGGAAACGTGTGTTCAGGAATACTAATCCACTAACGTAAGCGTGGACTGGCCTTGGAGGATCAAGAGTCTACTGCGGGAGATCCTGAGGCATTTGCTATAGTGTCTCGAAGCCGGCGAGGAGTACATCCCTTGCCTCGACTCATGACGAAAATCCAATTTTCAATACGTGACATTGCGGTTTTGATTGTAGAGCCTAGTATTGGCGACGTGATATATGGTACCCAAGCCGTCTACGATTGATACATTTATATTTGAAGTTGTTTTCATACAATTTACACTATAATAGCATCAAGATGATTTGTTTTAAACGTACCAAGCATGTTTGGATATTATGAGGCAAAACCCTATCCTTCGGCTTGCGTTGGATTGTGTGATGGGACCTAGGTCTTATAATAGCTTCATTTTTTCAAATAGCATTGCGTTGTTTACCCTATGCACTAGTATTCTTGGGAGGAAACCCGTTCTGTGTTATACGGCGTGGTCCCTTGAATTACTCTCTTTTAAAGTAAAGTTTTAAATAACTGTTTTATTTCTCACACTAGTCACATGACTGACCTGGAGTTTATTGTTTTAACCTAAACTCTGGGTGCCCCTATTTTCCACATGGGTAGCTAGTAGTTTTGGGTTTGCAGATTTATATTCATAGGATCCTGGTTTACATTGTAACACCCCGAATTTTCTGTAAACATTAAATTAACGAGTTAAAGTATAATTAATTGTTAATGAAAGAATTAAGGGAAACGAGTTACGTCATTACGTTCGTCTCGGAATTCTGGTTGAGATAGAATCCTAGTTAGCGTAAAACGGATATCGGATGAAGGAGATATGGACGAACGAAGTCAGGCGGGAAAGGAAAAAAATATTGCACTGGCACACTTGGGAAGAGCGCCAGTACAAATTTGCACTGGCGCACCTGCCAAGTGCGCCCAGGCCGAGCAGTAGGCCTGCACAGCTTTCTAGTTTGGCCCTGGTTGGCCTGGTCGATTTTTGGGGCTTGGCTGTGTCACTATGGCTTACATGTCGCTTTCTGATTGGCTTCCCTTGAGATGGTTGGTCTGGATTCACTCTAGCTTTATCGACGGCTCTAATCAGTTTGAAATTCTATAAATACAACTCAAGTCTAAACCTAAATTCACAAAAATAATATAGTACTAGAGCCGTCATATGCTGCTGGGAAGAAACTAGGAGTGGCCGTCAGTTAGAAAGCTTAGAGACAAGCCAATACTATAGTAAAACACGAATCAAAACAACGTTAGTCTACCCAAAGGAAAGCGTATCAAATTCAGAACTCAGAATCCAGAATTCAAGTTCGTCGTTTGTTGTAAGTATAGTGATTTTTCCGATGAGAATAAAACTAAGACTTGATTCGATGTAATTTGGAAGTGGAATTGTGCTATTATGTAACGACGATGTTAATTCATGTCTATGTATTGAAATGATTGTGTTGTGAATGGAATTGGGATGTTTGTGGTATAATTAAGTTGATGTTGATCTTATTGTACTTTTAGAATGAAAACAACATCACATGCAAGTTGTATTGTTCATGTTTATGTGATTATATAGGTTGTTTGTGATTAGAACCTCATGTATATACTTCATGCTAGAACCTTTATGCCTAAATGGTTATGTTTATATACATGCTCCTATCTTTATACAAAAGTTGCAAGTTCCTAATTGGATCCATGTCACGATCCACTTTAGTACATGTTTCATGTTGTAATTAGATATATGATTGGATCTAGTTCACACCCTTGTCATAAAGTTATACATACTTATGAAAATGTCATATTCTTGTCATATTCTAGTGATGTTTGATGTTATGCCTAGATCCAAAACATGTTTAGGCTTATGTTGTCTAAATCATATGCTAATCCATGTGACACCTATTTGGTTAGACCCCTATTTCAATGCAAGTTCACATATATGTAAGTTGATTTAGGCTATGTTGCAAATTCACATATATGTATGTTGACTATTTTGCAAGTTCACACCTATGACATTCATGTTGACTATTTTGCAAGTTCACACCTATGATGTTCATATTGGCTATGCCAAAAATGCCAAGTTTACACCTATGTCACGTTTGTGTTAATGAACTCCTTTATGCCAATTTTTTGTATGCTAAATTAGGCTAAGTTTTTAGCCTAATATTATATGTTGAAATTCATGCGAACGTAAAATTAGGCTAAGATTGTTAGCCTAATATTTAGACGGGGTAACGTTGAGAAAATTTAAAAATATATGAACTTGGCATGTTTGTCACATGCAAAAATTGGTGGCATTTAAATGGTATAAATTCTTATACCAAAAATGTTAAACTTGGAATGTGGGCCATAACATTTAATTATTGACAAATTTACATATAACAAGTAATAAAGACAAATATGTAAATTTAGAATATACGAATATGCTTAACACGAGGTTGGATTGAGTTGTGATGTAAACCTGCCCGGACCCGCCCGGCCGTCCAGTAGTCACAACAATACCTATCCAATGTGGGTGGTTAAGCATGGAGCCCAATAAGGACCCGAGGTTAGACTGAGTTACGGTGTAAATCTGCCCGGAACCAACCGGCACATCCAGTAACCGTAACAATACCTGTCTAATGTGAGTGGTCGGTGCTTTAAAAAGCTAAGGACAGACAGTCAGGATGGTAGGGATAAGTTAACTAAAACACTTAACCAATTCAACATGTTAATTAAACAGATGGGTGGGGTTAGGTAAATACAGACACTTAACCACTTAACATGTTTGACTAGAAAACCCTAGTAACGGGGACCCGTTTCAGCAGTAACCCAATTAGGTATTATGGTACCCTGAAACTAGGCAGGGTGGGGCACGATTACTGGGCTGATTGTAAGCGGTCAAAGCGACGGCGGTGGGTGCAACAGTGTGGGTTCTAACGGAGTCCGGGCGTGCACATACTTCGGAGCAGACAAAAAGGGCACTGGAGGCACCAGTAGTATAACCTATGCATTCTAGAATTGTGTCGGGCCGCCACCATGGGACTTGATACACCCCATGGTGGGACCAGCATAGGTATCTACAATCTTTGGGGGCCGTAAGACACAGATGATTATGCGAGTAGGAGCCGATCTTTAGAAAAAGGGGATCACTTCACCTCCTACATAGGGTGCCAGTTAAGACAGTACAAATAGGTGCAGAGTTATAGTGTGGGGTGCGATAGTATATTCGTTTCAAAACTACTTTATCTTAGTTTATTATACTTTCCTGTTTCCACTTTATACCTATCATGCCCTTATTCTTATTCTCATACTGAAGAGTCACTAGACTTACCAGGCTTTATGTCTGAACCTATTTTCTTTCGTCTTCTTTTCTTCCGTCCCCCCCCCCCCTCTCCCCAGGTCCACAGGGAGGAAACAATCCAGCTTAGTTAGACTCTTTGCAAGCTTCAAGATAGTAGATGTACGGTTTGGACTCTCTTGCTTTGGCTATGGCTGTTGGACACAATCATGGGGATTTATGCAGTTTTAATTATGTTTTATGCTTCTTTATTTAATAAACAAGACAGAAATGATGATGTAATGTTTTGGAAGTTATTATGTGACAGTTATGGAAATGTTTTGTATGAACATGTATTTATGAAATAAAAAGTCTGTTGTTTTCCGCTGCTTATATATATGTGTTTATATATGTCTTGTGTTTTATCTGTGACTTTTACTTACAAACCTCCACCAAAGTTAAGGCATTCCCTTTGTGAGTGACCTTAATGGAGGGTGGGGTGTTTCACAGCTGGAAAGATATTCGGAAAGCTCTGTATCCGTTTATCTCTTTTAGTTGTGTTATTATTATTTCCCCCCGCTATGTAATGTATTTTAATCTCTGACATTTATCAAATGTATGTTATTTGTTAATAATCAGTATATTCTTTTACTCTGGTGTAAATTGTTGTAATAAACAATGAAATGTTCTTCTGTTTGCGTTCTGATTTGTCGTGTTCTCAACTCAATCCAGGCTTTCCTTTACGGGGGAGTTTGGGTTGTGTCAGTTTGGTATTAGAGCTTTGGTTTTACAGAGCTCGAGAACAAGGCATATTATAACCGAACGAAAGAATTCATCAGAGATTGGATTAGTAATATCCAATAAGAATGACTCGTTAGAGATGGGATCAGTAGTATCCTAGAATGAGTTGAAAGAGGGTTATTTTTAAAATAAAAATGAAAATAAATTCTGTATTGAAAATTTAAATCATTTCATATGTATCTGAATAATTATTTTATATTGGATTTGGACAATCGAGTATATAAAGATTTCGCATATATGCCTTGCAAACGTGTATTCGAAGTCTCAAATATACTACGTAGATATAGAATCACACTCCAGTCGCCCGGAGATGATTCTGATGATGCTGAGGCATCATCAACATTTGTGTTCAAGTTTCGAAAGTGGGATATCTATATAATTCCAATTGGCTGGTGTGAGAACCAAAACTAGATAGGGTTTATTGTTGTGAATTGGCATCAAAAACATGATTTTGTATATATATCTAAAGTTATGTGTTTGAAACGATAATCACTAATTGATTGCTGCTTGTGTTATTTGATTAATTAAAATTTTGAACCATTAAGCCAAATTAAATCAAAATATTGAACTGACTTGAAAATTGTTTGAGACTGCATGCATATACATGTGTATACATTGAACAGGTCATAGCAGGTAAGCTAAGCAGTGGAATAAAATTGTACGCCCGACAAATAGGTACATGTTTACTAATTTATTGATTTTGGATGATTTTATGAGCCGCTTGGCTTTTTCTTTTTGAGATGAGAGGGCTTGTGTGGCGGTTTGGGGATTTTCCCGATGCTCCTCGTAAAAGGAGGTTATGGCGAAATTTTTCGAAAATTTAGGGTGTTAGCCAAATTTTTGAAAAACTAGAAATTCTTAGAAACTGAAAAGTTGAAGAATGAAAGCCAGACTGAAAGTTGAGTTGGTTAGTTAAACAGCTTTCAGCTCCGTTCCTTTTCGAGGACGAAAATATTTTAGTGGCGGAGATTGTAACAACCCGGAAAATCAAAACCAATTTAAAATTTTTATTTTGGCAAATTTAATGAATTTTGAATATTTAAAATGATTTATTTTAAATAATAACGGTTAGAAATTTATTTTGAATAGAATTAGAATGTATATATTTATTTGAATCGAAGTTAGAATATAAATATTTATTTTAATTATAAACGGAATTGGAAATGACGCGGTAGTTTGAAAATTCGATTTCAAATTTCAAATGAATGTACAAGATTCAAAATAAACCAGATTTTAGTGAAACCAAAAGTATTAGAATATGTTTGAAAATATCTTTCCAACGAATCTAAAAATTTGAAATTTCATAGCGGGAATAAAAAGTTATGCCAAGTTGAAAATTCACAATAGTCGCTATGGAAATATAGCCATTACAAATAGCGATTTTGCAAACGACCTCCGTTTTTGCTGAAACCACTTTGGTTGGATCCGGAATGTCAAATTATTTCTTGATTCCAATTTTCATAATTTTTGGAATCAATATGTAAGCTTGGCGGATTTAAACGTGTTTGGTTATTTCAGTTTGAATTTAATCAACTGGAAAATGACCGTTATTCAAATGGTCTCCAAATTCGACGAAATTAGTTTTGTTAGGACCATATCGTCAAAACATAGCCAGATTTATTTTTCTAGAATTTTCAGAGTCCGTATATGGCCCCGGTAAATTAAAATATGCGTTTGAATTTAAAATATAGTGATTTATATTTTAAACTTAACAAAAACTGATCGTAACAGTCGAATTGGCTTGCGCAACATATCTCATTGTGTTCGGAATGGGGGTGATTAGCTAGGGGCGACAGTCGTTGGGTCTCGTTCGGAGTTCAAATGAAAAATCAACTTAAATGGAAAATAGTAATAAAATAATAATAATATTATATATATATATAATACTCCTTCCTTTTTCCTTAAACCCCTCCCTTTTCTTTTTCATTTTCTCGTTCAGAACAAAAACCCGATCCTCTCTCTTCCAAATCCGCGTCCCCCCCCCCTCGTCCACTGCGACCTCAGCCGCCACGCCACCCACCTCCACACCCTCCCTCTTCTCCTCCGCCCTCCATTCTTCCTCTCTTCCCCTTTTCTCCCTCCGTTTGAAGAAAACCGAAGCCCTAACCCTCCCCAAGCCCCATTCTGCCGCTGCCAGAGCTGATGCGCCACCCTCCTCCTCAGGCGCTGCGCCACCAGCACCTCCCCACCTCAGACCCGCTCCTCCAACCACGTGAACAATAAAAAGTGAGTTTTTACTTTACTTTATTTAGTTTAGATAATTTAAAAATCTGATTTTTAAGGCTAGGAAAATCTGATTTTTAAGCTTATGAAAACAAGATTTTTATTATCATAAAAGTTTGATTTTTATTATCATAAAAGTTCGATTTTTAGGTATAGGATTTCATAATAAAAACCCGATTTTTATGTATATGATATGAAAAGAAAAATACGATCTTTACATGTTGATTATGAAAAGAAAAATACGATCTTTACATGATGATTATGAAAAGAAAAATACGATCTTTACATGTTGATTATGAAAAGAAAAATACGATCTTTACATGTTGATTATGAAAAGAAAAATGCGATCTTTACATAGATATTATTAAAATAAAAGTTCGATTTTCATATATATAATAGCAAGATAAAAATATGATTTTTATTAGCTAGATAGCGGTATAAAAATATAATTTTTATACATGAAGTAGCGATATAAAAATATAATTTTTATACATATGAAAGCAAAATAAAAATCTGATTTTTTTTACATATATGGTTTTAGAATAAAAATACGATCTTTACATTTATGCTTTTGAAATAAAAATATGATTTTTATAATGTAAACATTGAAATAAAAATATGATTTTTATTATATGAAAAGCGATATAAAAATGTGAATTTTATACATATAGTAGCATTGTTAAAAATATGATTTTTAATATAAACCGCGTAAAACAGATGGCGATGAAACTGACTGGAAGCAAAATGGAATCCAGGTCGTTCAAAAATAAAGAATGGAGGAGTGGAACCCACGGTGAGAACTTCTCACTATAATTTTCTTTGTACAGTTATTTATTTTATAACTGCATATATGAATTGCTCCCCGTCGTCCACAGACCATAGACGACATGTTTGATTGTATTGCGTCGTGGTTGATGATTGTGATGTGGAATGAAAATAAAATATTCTATAGTTAAAAATATAATTTTTAATGTATATATGAATAAAATAAATATTCTTTTACGAATCGAACGATTTGTTGATGTACACCCATCTGAGTGATATTGATTGGGATGATATATTTTACACATCGCCTAACTGCACAAATAATAATCAGTGTTTTTTATTTGAAACCCCACACGGGTATTGGGATGATATTTGACGCACACTAATCCCAATTATTTAGTTGTATGTCAATCGATTGATTGACAGACTGATATAAGCGTTAAATACTTATATTTAATGCTTATGCAGTATAGAATGCACTCTGGATGATGGTTGATTATTTATCATTGTTGTTCGATACATGTATTGTATGAAATCCATATAAATAACATTATATGGTAATTGACTGTGTATGATTCCAGTTCAGAAAGAATGAATATTTCAAAATAACGAATACTTTAAAATAATGAATATTTTAAAATAATATTTGGTAAAAGATCAAAATCTGATTTTGATGTCTGATTTGGGATGGACAGTAATATATTTAAATATATAAAGCCGTGTTGATTATATTAACGCCATTTAGACGTGAACGATATTTATATCGATTTTATTCGTTTTTATAATGAATATCGAAATGGAAGTGATTTCAAAATCTAATGTTTTGAAAATATTATCATTTATATATTATAATGATAAGGAATATTCAGTTTTGATTTAAAATTGAAAATGAAGTTAGAATCGTTTTTAAAACGAATTTAAAATGATTTATAAAATACGTTTTAAATGGAAATAGACAAAATATATATAATATATATGTTATATATATTTAGTGGCTTGAATAGAACGCGCCGCGCCGCGGCAGTTTGCGAATTTCGACCATTGACTTCGAATTGACGTTACGGGAGATCCGACCGTCGGATTCTCCTAAAACCAGAACCGTTAGGTTTGTATCAAAAAGAGATTTCCAATAAATACGAGAGATTTGAAATCTAATAGTTGGATTTGAAATTATGTCCAAATCAAATTTGGAAAAGGTGGCTGTAGGTGCAGTTCGATGACCATTTATGGAAATCGACTGTACGGGCCTTGATAAAATTATTAAAAATATTAATAATTTGTGTAAAATCATAATAAATGATTTGGAAAGAATTGGGATGAAAAATTCCATATTTGAAAAGATAAAAATATATTTTTATCAAAATGAACTAGCTATTAACTAGAATTATAATCCAATTATTTTTAAATAAATAAATTGGATTGAGAGGGGTTTTAATATAACCAGAATTTCCAATATATGAATTGGAATGGATTTGAATCGAAATTATCTTTGGAATATTTCAATATTGGATTCCCTGACTATACAGACATTGTGGAGGAATTTGGAAGATATATATATATATATATATATCGTTATTCCCAATATGATATTTGTTGGTTTCAAATTTTGATATTGAATATAAGCCGATATATTTTCTATTCAGAGCCTTGTATTTAATATCAAATTGGTTTTTGGCTTTATCGTGAACGGTGTTTTAAATAACACTTGTTCTTTAACCCGATTAACAATGTAATGAGATTTTGGATTTGTCGTGAATGGTATCTTTAATAATATTGTTCTTGAACCCAATGAAGTTAAGAAAATTAGAAACTAACTGGAGATTAGCTAAGTTGAATGGTTTCCTGGGTATTGATCTGATGTTGGTTTCGGCCTTCTGGATTAATACTTAGGGAATTATTCTCTTACCAATTTACGGTTAGAGACTGATGAGACGGGGTCTTCAGTAACATTTTTTTTAAACCCCATGTGAAAAGAATAAATCTTTTAATTAAGATTTAAAGAAGAATTACCAATTAATTAACATTTAATTGGAAATTGAGAATGGAATGTGAATTGGGTTTTTAACGACATTCGTTCTTTAACCCAATTTGCAGTGAAATGTGATTTGGAATTTATAAATCTTTTTATTAAGATTTAACGGGAATTTTCCAAAGTAAATTTCTCCAATTTAATATATTAAATTGGAATATGGAATTCGATTTGATAATAATCGAAATGAGCTTCTGTGGAGGAAATCTGTTAATATATATGGAATTTAGAAGGCTTTGTCGTTATTCCATTTATATTATTAGTCGGATACGGAAATTGATATCGATTATATATATTAATCTGTTTTCCATGAAGATTCCATGATTAATGGAATGTGATTTGGGTTTATTGTGAACTGTGTTTTAAATGACATTAATTCTTTAACTCGGTTAAAGACAGGATTACATGTCTTAACATTGTATTTCGAACTGCATGGTTGATCTCTGCTAAATATATATCTGTTTAGTGGCGGAAAATTTATTCTCTTACTTAACACCCTTCTCTAAGACGTACGAGCTTAAAGGTAATATATCGGCAAAAATCAATAGTACGGTGTCGATTGTCGATGCGACATGTTTGTGTTTCCAAAGTTAAATAATCATTAATATTGATTTTTGGGAAGATTAAAACTAATGGGAGTTTTAATGAATCTTCAATTAGATTGAAATGTGAATTGATAATTTAAATTATCAAATTTGGAAAATGATCGAGAATGGGGTATTACCAGTTTTGCTCCAAGCGATAGTGAAATCTTTAATTTGATTTGGACGTGAAATGGTAATTAAATTTCTAATAGCACCGTGGTGTTAGATATCGAGTATTACCAGTTTTACTCCATGGGAAGAACAGATTGGGATTGGGAAATTAAACAAATGATTACTTCGGTTAGGTTCGCTAATCCCAACTAGTTGATAAACCTTAATTTGGTTTAGAAATGATATCCAAAGGAAGATTAAAGAATAAATTTAAAGAATTTATCTTTGATAAAATTAATAGGAACAAATCCCTAAAGATGTGAATATTTAAATAAAAGAATATTCAGAATTGGAATGAGGCGTATGTTGTGTTTTTATAGCACTTGTTTATTATATACACGAGTTATTCGAAAAGGCCGGGTTTATACCCATTCTGAATAACTGATTCGACGATATGTCGATGATGAAGACAGTGGTTGAAGACCGGAGGTCTTCACATCTTTTGGATGATTACTGATGTCTTGATTGGGCTGTACACCCAAGACAAGGTAATAAGTGGTGATCGTCCAGACGTACTTGGAGATCGACCAGATATGCGAGGTTCTCTCTTCTGTATTGGACATATGGGACAAGGAATAAGGTGCCTCTTGTTTCATTCAGACCCAGAACGAACTTGTAAATGGACCGTATGTCTGACCTTGGATTTTACTCTGTGTTGATTGGTCTCTATTAAATATATATCTGTTTGGCGGCGGAGAATTAATTCTCTTGCTTAACGCCTTTCTTTGAGACGTACGAGCTCATAGGTTATATATCGATAGACATCAGTCCCATGGCATGAATTGCCTATGTGGCATGCCTGAGTGGAAAATGATCAAGGCTTCTGTTGAAAAGCAGAGTCATGTGGTTGATGATCAAAGCACCGCCTTAAATGGCATAGCTTTGTGTATAGTGTTAATTTGCGAGCCTCACACCTCGGTATGAGTTAAAAACGGGATAAGGGACCAAAGGAGGACATGACGTTTCTTTCTAGCTATGGGTGGTGTCGGGGTTTTTCAAGCCCAGACATTTATATTATTTTTACCTTTGTGGTTGTTAGAATGCGAAGCGCCTCGGATATTTCGGTTTCTACGGAACCGATGGATATAGGTCCTATAGGACCGGGAAACGTGTGTTCAGGAATACTAATCAACTAACGTAAGTGTGGACCGGCCTTGGAGGATCCAAGGGTCTACTGCGGGAGATCCTGAGGCATTTTCTAGAGTGTCTCGAAGCCTGCGAGGAGTACATCCCTTGCCTCGACTCATGACGGAAATTCAATTTTCAATACGTGACATTGCGGTTTTGATTGTAGAGCCTAGTATTGGCGACATGATATATGGTACCCATGCCGTCTATGATTGATACATT
This sequence comes from Allium sativum, assembly GCA_030737875.1. Classification (NCBI taxonomy): domain Eukaryota; kingdom Viridiplantae; phylum Streptophyta; class Magnoliopsida; order Asparagales; family Amaryllidaceae; genus Allium; species Allium sativum. The sequence goes on along the minus strand of CM060918.1, from coordinate 1,020,637,952 downwards.
TATATCTGAAGTTGTTTTCATACACTTTACACTATAATAGTATCAAGATGATTTGTTTTAAACGTACCAAGCATGTTTGGCTATTATAAGGTAAAACCCTATCCTCCGGCTTGCATTGCATTGTGTGATGGGACATGGGTCTTATAGTAGCTCCATTTTTCAAAAAAGCATTGCGTTGTTTATCCTATGCACTAGTATTCTTAGGAGGAGCCCTTGAATTTCTCTCTTTTAAAGTAAAGTTTTAAATAATTGTTTTAGTTCTCACACCAGTCACATGACTGACCTGGAGTTTATTGTTTTAACCTAAACTCTGGGTGCCCCTATTTTCCACACGAGCAGCTAGTAGTTTTGGTTTGGCAGATTTATATTCACAGGATCCTGGTTTACAACTGGAATGATATTCGGAAAGCTCTGTATCCGTTTAACTCTTTCAGTTGTGTTATGTATTATTTTCCGCTGCTATGTAATGTATTTTAGTCTCTGACATTTATCAAATGTATGTTATTTGTTCATACTCTGTATATTCTTTTACTCTGGTGTAAATTGTTGTAATAAACAATGAAATGTTCTTTTGTTTGTGTTCTGATTTGTCATGTTCTCAACTCAATCCGGGCTTTCCTATACGGAGGAGTTCGGGTCGTGTCAATTTATTTTAATTTGCATACAAATTCTAATGCATAACATAACATCTAAAAATGTCTCTTTACTTGGTACACAAATTCTAATGTATAATTTGGTAATAAAAATATAATTTTGATTTGCATACAAATTCTATTATATAATTTGAAAATAAAAATGTCACTTTGAATTGCATACAAATTCTATTGTATGTTTTGATAATAAAAATGATTTTTAATTTGTATACAAATCTAAGTCTAACAATAATTGATATTTTTATTTATTGACCATTTTATTTCAACAAAAATGAATAAAGATGATTATCTCATCTTTGTTTACAATTCTCTTTCAACAAAATGATTAAAAACGATTCATTCATTTTGATGATAATTCTATCTCATAAAAAAGGTTAAAAATGATTCATTCATTTTTGTTGACAATTCTATTTCAACAAAATGATTAAAAATGATTCATTCATTTTTGTTGACAATTCTATTTCAACAAAATGATTAAAAATGATTTATTCATTTTTGTTGACAATTCTATTTCAACAAAATGATTAAAAATGATTCATTCATTTTTGTTGACAATTATATTTCAACAAAATGAATAAAAATGATTTATTCATTTTTGTTGACAATTCTATTTCAACAAAATGAATAAAAGTAATATTTCAATATTGTTAACAATTCTAATTTTAACAAAATGAATAAAAGTGATATTTCATATTTTTAACAATTCTAATTTTAACAAAATGAATAAAAGTAATAATTCAATATTGTTAACAATTCTAACTTTAACAAAATGAATACTTTTGTTGTAACACAAATCTATTGAACAAAAATGTTATTTGTATTTTGACACAAATCTATTTAACAAAAATATTACTTGTGTTTTGACACAACTCTACTTAACAAAAATGCTATTTTTGTTTTGACACAAATCTACTCAACAAAAATACTATTTGTGTTTTGACACAAATCTATTTAACTACTTAAAAAAATACTATTTGTATTTTGACACAAATATATTTAACTACTTAACAAAAATACTATTTGTGTTTTGACACAAATCTATTTAACTACTTAACAAAAATACTACTTGTGTTTTGACACAAATCTATTTAACAAAAATACTATTTGTATTTTGACACAAATCTATTTTAAAAAAAAGTAATTTTTGTTTTCAACCATTATATTTAACAAAAATGTAATTTTTGTTTTTAACTTTTTTATTTAACAAAATGTAATTTTTTGTTTTAACTCAAAACTATTTAACAAAAATGTAATTTTTGTTTTCAACCATTATATTTAAAAAAACATAATTTTTTTTTCAACCATTATATTTTGATAAAAATGTAATTTTGTTTCAACTATTACATTTTGATAAAAATGACAATTTTGTTTCAACTATTACATTTTGACAAAAATGACAATTTTGTTTCAACTATTACATTTTCACAAAAATGACAATTTTGTTTCAGCTATTACATTTTGACAAAAATGAAAATTTTGTTTCAACTATTACATTTTAATAAAAATGACAAATTTGTTTCAACTATTACATTTTGACAAAAATGACAATTTTGTTTCAACTATTCTAATTTGATAAAAATGATAATTTTGATTCAACTATTCTAATTTGACAAAAATGATAATTTTGAATCAACTATTCTAATTTGGCAAAAATGATAATTTTGATTCAACTGTTCTAATTTGACAAAAATGATAATTTTAATCCAACTATTCTAATTTGACAAAAATGACAATTTTGTTTCAACAATTATATTTTGACAAAAATGACAATTCTAATTTAAGTATAATATTTTGACAAGAATGACAATTTGTTTCAACTAAAAAAATGATATTTTTTGTTTCACTATTTGCTTACAACAAAATGTCCTTTTCATTTCAACTATTTGGTTTTAACAAAAATAATATATTAGTTTCAACCATTTTGTTACAACAAAAATGTCATTTTTATTTCAACTATTTGGTTTCAACAAAATCTGATACTTTTGTTTCACTCATTTTATTACAACAAAGATGATCTATTTGTATCGACTATTTTACTAAAAAAAATGATATATTTGTTTTCAACAATTTTATTCTAACAAAAATGATATATTTGGTTTCAACCATTTTATTTCAACACAATAATCATCAAATTAACAGATCTACATAACAACATCAATCATCAATCCCAGATCAAATCACGTATAGCATCAAATAGAATTTAACAGCAGATTGGAAGAAAAATCACAATCATAATTAATCAATTTTAATTAAAGAAAATAGAATTCTCACAGTGCTTTAAATCCTGTACAATTCAGATTTGAATTTTTCCCAAAATCTAATCTGCCCCAAATTCGTTCTAATCAGTCCAGAAATGTAGATCTCGGACTCACGATCTCAACGGTTCTGAAATCGTCCAATTCTGAATTCATTTGATAAAGTTATGAATTTATTTGCATTGTTAATATTTTTAAATTAATTAAATAAATAACAAAAAGAAGAAAATACCCTCTCTTCTTCCTTCTACAGATCGAGGCCGCATCTTTTCAACTTTGTTCAATCCTAGGGTTACAATTTTCGATCCAATTGCCCAATATCTCAACGATCCAACACCATAACGTCGAAGAGGAGCAGGAGGTGCCCAATGTAGACCCCACGACAGTGGGTGCGATCGTGGCTAGGCGGGTGAGCGGCGGTGCAAACCCGCTGACTTCGGGGTTCCAATTCGATCCCAGTACATCACGATTTTTAATCAACTCCGTATGAGATTGAAGCTTATGAAATTCTCTACAATAATATCTAAAGGAGTAGGAAGTTTTATAGTGTGGATTGAAGAAAATTAGTGATGGAAGGGAAGAACGTTTCTGGCCATTGACAGTGAAGCGCGACGGCTAATGTATAGTATATTAGGGTTCGCTAATGTATATTTATAATAAAATAATATTTAATTTCTATTTTTTGCAAATAAAACCTTTAATTCTCAGTAGCTTGATCGTCGCTAGTCTATGAATTAGAAAAGCGCGATATTTTAAATAATTACTGCAAGCGTACAGGTGTGTAGCATACAGGTCGAACACAGGGAGGTGTAATTAAAAATTATTATCTATTTATTCTTGGGCGAGTTAGACGAATTCTGAGGATGTTTTTAACGCTAATGATTTTACTGTTGATCTGAATCTAATCAGATCAACACCAAAATTTAACAACTGAAACTGAAAGACAATTAACTAGAAAGAAAACAACAATTAACAACTACAACAACAGAAATTAAACTTAGAATTGTCGTTGAATCTAATCGAACGACTAATTCTAATATGCAAACAGAAATAACAATAACAATTCATGTTCTATCAAAACTAATTGAATAGAAACACAAATTGTTAGAAAAAAGCAATAAAACTGAATTGAAAAAACTTTGTTTAGAATAAAAGAGAGTACAGAAGAATGCATGATTTTTACAATGGTTACAACACATATTTATAGATGAGAATGGGAAAACCATAATTAGGTCTATGAATAAATGGGCCTCCTCATTCATGAATATCTCTTGCCTTCCTTGACTCAGCTTGATTGGAGAAAATCTGGGCATATCATGGTAAATATTTTCCATATCTCTCAATTCTCCCATGTGGCTAATTGATTGATAAAATATTGCATATAATTAATTCTTCCAAACAAGGATGCTTATTAGACTCCAAAGGCAACAAAGGATAAAATCTTCACAATTGATCTTTTCTTGGCAGCAATTCAATCAGAAATTCTTCTAATTGAAATTGAATGATTTGAATTTAATTCCATGATAAGAATATGGCTATTGCTGAAATGTTAATTGGTGCACATCATAAATACATACACATGAATATGTGTATGTATATATATAACATAACACGAATCCAAATATTCCTCAAAGCAAAGGGGCCAGTGTGAACGCGCTCCGTTTATTTGGCAAAAAGTGAGCTCGATGGGGATCGAACTCGGGTCTCTCAGTACAATTCTCTATGCATTTACCAGTGAGCTATGACATCTTTTGTGATTGAGATGACTTTAGTACGGGGAAGTAGCTTTTTATCTGTAGTTGGCCTTTAATTTGAAACGGAGGAGGCATTTCTTGACATCCTGTAAAAACATACAAAAGTAACCAAAGTATCATTTATTTATTTACAAAAGATAAAATATACGAGCATAAAATAAACACATTTCTATGTTAATCAAATACCCCCACACTTATCTTTTACTCGTCCTCGAGTAAAAAAAAAATGAAAAACTAAATAGATAGGTCGCACTTTCGTAGGAAACACGATTGCATTGAGCGCATGCAACAAGCCGTTAAACCTCTAGGTGTCCCTAGTAGGACGAGTGGTGTCTCGTGAGGGTTTTCAGCGGATACTACCCACAAAATCCAAATGCAGTATGCTATGATTCTAATGAAACTACATGAATGCAATGGACATATGCAAATAAAAACGAAAGATGAAAACACGACTTATTTCGGGAAAGTGGTACAACAAATTAAGTTAATAATTTCTAATCAGTTGATTTTATTTTAGATACCTCGACTTGTCACAAATTTTCAATATAAATCAAGTTTTCAAATGTTAAATTCCAGTTTGGCCAGTTAGTTCGGTCGATAACATAGTGCAGCCATGAAATAAATTCTTAGTTTGCTTGGCACAGTTTGCAAAGTGGTATTCTAATTTTCTCATGTATGGCTAGTCAAATCAATAAGGTCAAGAAGTGTTTGGGCATCATCGCTTATTCTTTATTCTATAAAATTTTAAAATTTATGTTCAAGTACATACACCTAACTTAGAAGACCAAGGTTTACCACCCATGCACTGCCTCGCGGACTAACGGAGAGTAGGTAAAGAGCTTGGCGGATTGTGCAGGCCGACTTTGACTTTGTCAACAACGTGTCGGTAATCCTTAGGTGTCCAATCTCATAAAATGAGACCAAGATATTCCAACGCTGACTTTGTCAACAACATGTCGGATAGAGCTTGGCGGGTTTGCACACCAACACTTGATATACAAGCAATGTTGGATACCCTTGGATTACTGTTATTATTATTGAAAATATAAGCACAAAAGAGAGTTACGCGAATTCAACTTAACACAACTTAGTTTTAAAGATTTGAAAAGCCAATATAAGTATTTTAGGTCCTCCACTTATTTAAACAAAGTCTACAATATAGAATAGATTTCATGGCCATCACCAAAGAATCTCCCTATGTACCGGTTACACTATTATCCCTCAAAATTAAACTTTTCATTATATTTCTTATTAAAAAAAATACTATCAACTGATTAATAATCCTTAACATATTTTGTTGTATCAAATTTAAAATGAGTCGTATTTCAAAAAAAAAATAGCATGAAAAAAATGGCTTGTTATTACAGTCTAAAATGCTTGATGGTCCTATTTAAATGGATGAAATTGAAAAATTAAAATGAAAATGAGTGACATGCAGACTCCCCCCCCCCCCCCACACTTGAACTAAACAGTGTCCACACTGTAACGTTTCCTAAATTTGAAAGATCGTACCCAAAGATGGATTAAATGTAAAATGACTTGTAAAATGAAATGCAATCTAACTATATGTAAGAATGGATCATATGTACAATGATATATGTGTTTACGGTGCATGCGATGCAAAGAATTCCACCAACGTTTTCCCCCACACTTGGTTCTAGCCCTATGAGTCCCATTCCCACTATGTCTAGGCATATTTTCTAATAAGCAAAGGTTTTTGAAAGCCATCTCATCTTTAAACCTAGATTTATAGTCCAGGAGATAAATATCCAGGGTCGTCCTAACCTGAAGTTTTTCAACCAAACCAGCATTCCAAAGATAATTCATGTATTCAACAAATTTGTCAGTGTAATTTTCCAAAAATTTGTGATCGTATATAAATTCAGTGAAAGTTGAAATCTGAGTGTTGTTCAAGAGTATGTGATCACATTTCTCAACATTAATTGACAACGTATTTTCGACACTGACAATTTCAAGTTCGTTTGAAATTTTCTCAAAGTTAAAATTTTCGAACTCGTGACGTGAATCCACTTCTTCCTCGTTTGGCAATTCATCCTCGTATGATCCAAAAAATTCCTGCTCATTAAAATCCTTTTCCACATTTGAATTGAAAAATTCAACATTTTTATTCTGTTCAATTTCAAAGATTTCAAGTTTCTCACAGCCCAAAAGAGGAAGATCAAAATCCAAGCTTAAATCTTTTTTCTGAAAAGAGTTGAAGTCCAAATCGTTTGTTGATTTTTGAAAAACTTCATCAAGCTGATTATTCTCAATTTCCAGAGTCGTTATTTGAAAATTTTCAATGTTAGTAAGAGTTGAATTATTTTCTGATTCATCGCTTATTTGAATTTGATTTTGTTCTTCTTGTTGCTCTTTCAAAGATGTTAATAAACAAAGAAGTTCATCGGCCTTTTTATTTAGTCTTTCTTCCCTCTCTCTAAGAATGTTAAGACGATCGTTGATTTGAGAGCTCTCATTTTGGATTTCTTGATTTTCAAAATTATAATCCACATCAATTTCACAATCAATATTATTTCCAATGTGGTAGTTGTTTGAATTTTCAGAAAACTGACAATGATATTGGAAATCATTTTGATTTTGAAAATTAGGTTCGTAACCAAAACTGTTGAAATTCGAGTGAAAATTGCAATTTTGGTCGTTTTCAAGATGTTGATATGGGCTATAATTTTGAAAATTTTGGTTTACAACCCCATATTGATGTGGATCAAAGTTATATTGGTATTCAAAACTATTTTCATGTGGAAGTGGCCCATAATCGAAATTGTTGAAATTTGAATTGAAGTCGTCATTTCGATCATAACTTTGAAAATGTTGGTCATTTTGAAAATTTTGAAAATTGTTGACATTGGGCTCACGAAATTTTGGAAAATCTTGTTTCATGAGTTGCAATTCATACTCTTCAAGAGGACGTCTACTTCGATTATTATCCCACATTTCTCTCAATGATTTTTTGAATTAGACATTTGAAATGAAATCACGGCAAGACATAAATTATTCTTAATTCAAAATAATATAAAATAATGAGTTGTGCTCTATTAATTAACTGACTCAATTAGAAGGGGGAAGAGGGTCTTATGGCCGTTCACGTATAGTATAAATACTAAGGGATACGACCAATGTTTTACGGGTAGTATGCAACCTCTTTTGCTAATAGTTCAATAAATTGAACTACTATATATCCGCGATCCAATTGTACGAGACAGTCAACTTCACAAAGCACCACTTTTCAATTATATTATTTTGAAAATCAAAATCACGTGTTAAAATTGAAAATCGACGAGAGTGATTAGTTATGGAAAACCGTTCCTCACCACCAATTCAGAAATATCAACAACACAACAGTCACAGAATGATCACAGAACAGAACCGTCACATAACAGAACAGTCAAAGAACAGAAAATTAAAATATTTTACAAGCAAGCCGCTGCCCCTGCAGAAGATTTGTACAAGCAATTTCTATATTTTTTCTTCTTTCAAAACAGCTTCAGCACCTGTAGAGTTCAGAAAAATATTACTGTGGGGTATGGCAGTCCGTCCAGAGTAGTTGAGTAGTTGTAGCGATTAAAATCCAGTGCAACTTTTTCACCTCTGAATTCTTATTCGTTCGCTTGAATCTGATCTTTCGCCTTGGCCTACGGTTAGACTTTTTTTTTGGAGAAATAAAATAAAAAAAGAAATAAATAAAAACTAACCCAAAAACTCACTAGACTAAATCAATGAAAGAAAAGGAACACACACTCTCGAAAGCTACGATCTTAAAATGGTGCAAACGCTCAATCAAAAATAAGTTGTCAATTGTCAATAATCTTGCCAAAGAGCTTGAATGAAGCTCTTATATTAAATATGGTATCTCACCAAATAAACGGCAACAAATAAATTTCAATAGTCACAGCAGAGTAAAAAGAAAAACATGCCTCTTGTTTTGGAAATTACGTCCAAACTAAACAGATTCCCTCAATAAAAAGAAAAGTCCCCATTTCTCACGTTCAACCAAAACTCGCCCCCTTTATTGTTCAAAATCGCAAGCCTGCCTTTTATTTGGAAACAAAATCCCTTCCCCAGAAAAAAATCAGACCAAAATATGCCAAATACCCCCCCCCCCCCAAAAAAAAATCTCGTATCCTCAGAGCCAAATCACGAAACAGGTCGACTTTGATTTTCGGACTTTTGATTTAAATTGCGATTTCGGTCTTGGGTGTTGGATCGAAAGGTGAGAGATTTTGGTTTTGCAGATGTTGGGCAGTGGCTTCGCAGATCGAAGTTAGGGTTTCAGATCATAGTAAGGTGGGGGTATTTGCGAAGGCGAGGATGATTCCAGCAGGAATACTGTTTCGAAGTCGGATCAGGTTTTGTTTCGATATAGTTCGAATTGATTTTTGAATCACTGGAATTCAATTGGGTTTAGGGGTTTGTGATCGATTCTTGAAGTCTCGAATTGGTCTTTTGTGATGGGTGCGATAAACGGCAGAGGGTGATGAACTTGGTAGGTGTTTTGCTGTTTTGTCAGAGGTGCTTTGGTTTTCAAAAGTGGTGATGTGGTGAATTTGATTCTGGGGTACACGATGTGAATAGCCAGTTGGGTTTTCGAATTGTTTTGGGTTTCTAGGGTTTCGAGTTGTGTCTACGGTGGATCACGATTTCTAATTCAAATCGGGGTTTCCCTTTTTTTTTGAAGACTGGAAATTCTGAATTTTGGATTCGGGTTATGGAAGTTCGAAGGGGTTGTTTGGTTCACGGTGAACACAGAGGTACTGGTAGTAGGTGGTACACGGTGAAGTTGGTGATGGCTTTGACTGGGGATGTAGGTGAATGCGCTCCGATGTAGTGATGAATGGCGTGTGACAAGGGTTGATGAAGAAGGTTATCGGCAGTGGTTTGATGTGAGGATGATGCTGTGTACAGATTGTGGTGAACGTAGGTTTGTGGTGAAGAACTGCTGCTAGATGTTGGCTGAATTTGGCACAAGGCAGTGGTGACAAATCACGATTTGCTGTGTTCTGGCGTTCGTGGTGGGGGTGTGAATTGAATGGCGATGGGTTTGGGCGGAGAGATGTGACTGGTTTTTGGTCCGAGGTTTTGGAAGAAAATTAGGGAGAGGGTGAAATAGATGAACACGGCAGATGGAAGGAGTTGTGAGAGTTTCTGGTTGGTGACTTTCTTGATGAAGATGGGCAGAAGAGAAGATGGTAAAGGGGCTTATGAAATTTGGCGAATAGAAGGCAGTGAATAGAAAGAAAAATTTGAAAAGGAAATTGTTGTATTTTTTTTCAGGAAGTTGTAAAAGAAGATGGTAAAAAGGAAAGAAAAAATGTAAAAAGTTTTTTTTTTCCAGAGACTTGTATAGAAAGAAATTAATGTATAAAGGAGGGAATTGATTAGGAAAGAAAAGAAAGAAATAAAAGAAAATAGAAATGGCAAGAGCAGAAAATCAATGAAAATGATATGTTATTTTTTCTCTTGTTATGAAGATTGTAGCATCATTGAATAACGCCAAATCAAATCAATCAAGAATTTTTTTTCTAAATATACAAGAAAACAAAAGAAAATACAATAAAATAAAATAACACGAATCAGAAATTAAACAAATAACAAAATTTAACCGTTACCTCCCCGGCAACGGCGCCAAAAACTTGATCGTCGCTAGTCTATGAATTAGAAAAGCGCGATATTTTAAATAATTACTGCAAGCGTACAGGTGTGTAGCATACAGGTCGAACACAGGGAGGTGTAATTAAAAATTATTATCTATTTATTCTTGGGCGAGTTAGACGAATTCTGAGGATGTTTTTAACGCTAATGATTTTACTGTTGATCTAAATCTAATCAGATCAACACCAAAATTTAACAACTGAAACTTAAAGACAATTAACTAGAAAGAAAACAACAATTAACAACTACAACAACAGAAATTAAACTTAGAATTGTCGTTGAATCTAATCGAACGACTAATTCTAATATGCAAACAGAAATAACAATAACAATTCGTGTTCTATCAAAACTAATTGAATAGAAACACAAATTCTTAGAAAAAAGCAATAAAACTGAATTGAAAAAAACTTTGTTTAGAATAAAAGAGAGTACAGAAGAATGCATGATTTTAACAATGGTTACAACACATATTTATAGATGAGAATGGGAAAACCATAATTAGGTCTATGAATAAATGGGCCTCCTCATTCATGAATATCTCTTGCCTTCCTTGACTCAGCTTGATTGGAGAAAATCTGGGCATATCATGGTAAATATTTTCCATATCTCTCAATTCTCCCATGTGGCTAATTGATTGATAAAAGATTGCATATAATTAATTCTTCCAAACAAGGATGCTTATTAGACTCCAAAGGCAACAAAGGATAAAATCTTCACAATTGATCTTTTCTTGGCAGCAATTCAATCAGAAATTCTTCTAATTGAAATTGAATGATTTGAATTTAATTCCATGATAAGAATATGGCTATTGCTGAAATGTTAATTGGTGCACATCATAAATACATACACATGAATATGTGTATGTATATATATAACATAACACTAATCCAAATATTCCTCAAAGCAAAGGGGCCAGTGTGAACGCGCTCCATTTCTTTGGCAAAAAGTGAGCTCGATGGGGATCGAACTCGGGTCTCTTAGTACAAATCTCTATGCATTTACCAGTGAGCTACGACGTCTTTTGTGATTGAGATGACTTTAGTACGGGGAAGTAGCTTTTTATCTGTAGTTGGCCTTTAATTTGAAACGGAGGAGGCATTTCTTGACATCCTGTAAAAACATACAAAAGTAACCAAAGTATCATTTATTTATTTACAAAAGATAAAATATACGAGCATAAAATAAACACATTTCTATGTTAATCATAGCTCCAAATTCAGCCCAACGAGACTTGTTCCTACCCAAATGCCCCCATTTCGGACACAATGGGCTAGGTCATGTTAGCCCAATCGATCATTTTCAGTCTATTTCTTCAATTTAAAATATAAATCATTTATTTATTTAATTTGATCATATATTTAAATTTACCGGGGCCGCATACGAACTCCAAAAATTCCCGAAAAATAAATCTGGCTATGTTTTGACGATACGGTCCTAACAAAATTAATTTCGTCGAATTTGGAGACCGTTTGAAAAATGGCCTTTTAACGGTCGATTAAATTCAATAGAAATTATCGAACACAGTTTAATTTATCACGCTCACATATTAATTCCAAAAATTATGGAAAACTAAACTTAGCAATAATTTGATGTTCTGGATCTGACAAAAATGGTTTTGTCGAAAAACGGAGGTCGTTTGTAAAATGACTATTTTTAATAGCTTTAAATATTATTTAAAAATGGAATTTTTTTAAATTCTGGCACATTTTCCAACAAAATTCCTTAAAATAAAATTTTTAAATTGGTTCTGATTTTCCAGGTTGTTACATGTATGCAATAAATACTTGTAGAAAATTGTGTACTTGTAGAAAACAACAGTCATAATGGGCGTGTCCGTTATCTATTATGCTATATTAAACAATATATGTACACAATACCTCTCTGATATTAGATTAAATTAAGATCTAAGTTTTGTAACATGATAATCAAAGTTGGTGACACTTTCATTTCTTCTTTTACTACGTGAAAGGTTGCAAATTGAGATCTAAGTTTTGTAACATGTGGATCAAAGCTGGTGACACTTTCATTTCTTATTTCACTACATGGGAGGTAGCAATATTGAGTGTATATTTAATAAAATTAAGATATAGTTTGAAACATGTTAGAGAGACTATACATGTATTTTACAGTATAATCCTAACTTATATGCTCATACCTGAACTTGACTTGGCAGAAATATTATGAAGATGCCTAACTTCTGTTAATAATATGATACACAAAATTAGAAGTCATCATCCATTACTACTAAATTGTGCAAGTTTTTCACAAAATTTGGTTAAGCAAGTAAATGAATAACTATTTTTTCAAATTTTGCAAGATTTTCATTGGAAATATCATAATCTTTCTTAACAAGTATATCAAACAAAACTGTAACAACCCGGAATTTTGGGGCCAATTTAAAAATTTTATTTTAGAAATTTTAATGAATTTAGAATGTTTAAAATAACTTATTTTAAATAATAACGATGAAAAATTTATTTAAACAAAGTTAAAACAAATGCACTTAATTTAATTATAAAAGGGGTTTAAAACAGCGTTGTAGTTTGAAATTTGAATTTGAACTTTAACTGACTGTACAAAATTCATTTTAAATCAGAATTGAACGAAACAAGAAATATTTAAATCTGTTTAATCATATCTTTCTAATGAATCTGAAAAACTGGAATTTCACTTTATAATTTGTAAGTTATGTCCAGTTTAAAATTTAGAAAAGTCGCTGTAGAATTTATATATATTTTAATATAATATATAGCCCTTTAAAATAGCCGTTTTGCAAACGACCTCTGTTTTCGACGAAACCACTTTTGTTGGAACCGGAATGACAAATTATTGTTAGTTTTAATTTTCCAGAATTTTTCGAGTTAATATGTGAGCATGGCAACAGAAAACGTGTTTTGTCAGTTTCAGTCAAATTTAATCGACTTGAAAATGTCCATTTTTCAAACGGTCTCAGAATTCGACGAAATTAGTCTTGTTAGAACCGTATCGTCAAAACATGACTAGATATATTTTTTCTGTAATTTTTAGAATCAGTGTGTGGCCCCGGTAAATTAAAATGTACGTTCGAATTAAATAAATAAATGATTTATATATTAAATTTAAGAAAAACATATCATAACAGCCGAACTGGGTTACGAAACATATTCCAATGTGTCCGGGACGGGGGTTATTGGCTAGGGGAGACATTCGTTGGGTTTGATTCAGAGTTAGTTACAACGAATAAACATTTTCTTGAATTAAAATACATTATAAAATACACAGTATAAATACCCTTGGAATACGCTACAGTATAACCCTATTCTACACCCGCTGTATGCCCAATTCGAATGGCTAATGAACTCCGAAATCAAATCCCCAATTACTTTTAATCCATGCCGAATTGATACTAGATCCAAAGCTAATATTGAAGTGCTTCTCCTCCTCTATCGATCTGTACAGTTGGATCCCGTATAGGCTTGTATTTCGCCCGAACCAGACCCGTGAACTGACGTCGTTCATCAGCGAACCGCCGTCCCAGGTTGAATTCGACGAGCCAGGCACCACTAGGTGCGCCGCTCCTTGGTCCTCCACGTGGCGGGTCTTGATCGAGTTCCGGCGTCCCGGGTTGTGCGCAGATCTGAACCCTAGGTTCAAACAGAGGCCTGAAAACATCGGCCTGGGCAATTTGTAGAAGAAGACGTAATTTTTCTAACTATTATATTATGTTTATTTTAATTTAAATGTTTACAATGTAAATTCAATCATAACTCATCGATACGAACATGAAATTGAATAATTTCAGAAGCTGTGCGATCGTAAGACAGAGATCTGCAATTCTAAACTGACTGGGGCGAATTCTGAGCAAATCGGATTTTGGCAGAATTTTGAATCTAAACTATTAAGAATAAAAACCCAATGTGAGAAATTCTATTTATTTCTTCTTAAATAATTGAAATTATTTATGTTTGTGTTATCATCAATCCGCGGTAAAATTCTATTTGTTATGTGACTTGATTTGATTCTATGATTGATGTGCTGTATAGATCTGTAAATTGGGTGATATCGCGTTGTAACAAAGATTGTGGAAAACAAAAATAAAGATTTTTGTTGAATAAAAATTGTTGAGAAAAAAATGAACATTATTGGTCATTGAAAAGCATTAGACAATAATGAACAACTTTGGTCACTTTAAAAGGATTAGAATAAAATAGACATTTTTGTACATTTAAAATGAATAAAATTAAAAGGACATTTTTTTACTTTGAAATAAATGAAATAAAAAGGATATTTTTGTACATTTAAGATGAATGAAATAAAATGCCTATTTTTATACATTTAAAAGGTTAGGCAAAATAATCATATTTTGATTACATAAAAAGGATTAGAACAAAATTCACATGTTGATTACATAAGAATGAATCAGAAATGTATATTTTTATACATTAAAAGAATGAATTAGAAATGTATATTTTTATACATTTAAAGAATGTATTAGAAAGGTATATTTTTATACATTAAAAGAAAGAATTGGAAAATGTATATTTTTATACATTAAAAAGAATGAGTTAACAATGTCTTTTTTTTATACATTAAAATGAATGAATTAGTAATGAACATTTTGTCATATTAAAAAGGATTACATAAAATGAACATTTTTATATTTTTAGAAAGATCAAATGAAAATGAACATTTTTATGCATTAAAAAGAGTTTAACCAAATAACTATTTTTGGTCATTAAAAAGAGTTTAACCAAAATATACATTTTGGTCATTAAGAAGGAAGATTACATTCTTGATCATTAATAAGGATTAAAACAAAAATACATTTTTGTTCATTAAGAAGAAAGATAAAAAGAACATTTTGTTTAGAAATGTTAAATAAGATTAAAAAGAACATTTTGTTAAAATGTACATTAGAAAGATTAAAAGGACATTTTGTTTAGAAATGATTATAGAAACAAAAATCACATTTTTGTGAAACATGATTGTAGAAATAAAAATCACATTTTTATGAAAACATGATTATTGAATAAGAAAAATATACATTTTTATCAAATGTAAAAGAATAAGAAAAATATACATTTTTATCAAATGTAAAAGAATGATAAAATTTTGCATTTTTTTTGGCAAAGGTAAAAGAGTGACAAAAATATTCATTTTTGTCAAATGAAAAGAACAAAATAAAAAAACATTCTTTTTATCATTTAAAAAGAGTGAAGTAAAAATACTCATTTTGTTTACATTGAAATGAATTAGACAAAACTTGCATTTTGTTTATATTGAAATGAATTAGATTTAAACATAATTTTTGTTAGAAAGTAAATTATACATTTTTGTTAGAAAATGAAAGTTAGAAAGTAAAATATACATTTTTGTTACAAAATGAATATTAGAATAAAAAGTACATTTCTGTTAGAAAATGTAAATTAAAATAAAAAGGACATTCTTGCCATTTAAAAAGAAATGAATTAAAAATCGGCATCTTTGGTCATTTATAAAGGGTGAATTAAGACATACATTTTTATGAGATATTATCCTCATTAAGAAGAATAGGATTAAAAGACTTCATTTCTATGTGATGTTAAAAATATTCATTTTGTCCTTTAAAGGAGGTTTCACCAAAATATTCATTTATGGTCACTTAAAAAGATTTCACCAAAATATACATTTTGGTCATTGGAAAGGATTACACAAAGGATAAGAAAGTTGATATTTTTATTGTCATTTGTTCACAATAAAAAGAATTGAAATATATGTCTATGATGTTGAAATGTTTGATGTGATAAATATAATGTCTAGTATATTCCAATTTGAATATTACACTTCCATTTACAAGTTGTCCGACTTGTTTATGTGCTTGGGTCGATAATTTTTTCACATCGCCCAAGTGCACAAATAATTTATTATTTGATTGTTGGATGAAACCCCACACGGGTGTTGGGATGATATTTGATCTACACTAGTCCCAATATTTAGCGTAGAATCCACTTTGGTTGTTAGTTGGATGCTTGATAATTATTTATCATGATTATTGATTACATGCAATTTATGGTTGTTGATTGAGTCACATTCCAATAAAGAATATTCTAGAAAAGAATATTTTAGAATATATTTTAGAAAAAGAATATATTTTGGAAAATTATATTTTCATTAAAATGAACCAGTTATCAACTAGAATTAATCATTAAATTTAGATTTAATGAAGTTTTCCAATTATTTAATATTTAATTGAAATTAAATTAAATAAATTGGATTTTGGGTTTTCGTGAATAGTGTCTTAAATAACACTGTTCTTAAACCCCGTATGAAAAGAATAATCTTTTAATTTAGATTATTAAAGTTTTCAATTACATTTAGTAATTGAAATAAGATGAACTGTGAGTTAGGTTTATTGTGAACTGTGTTTTTAAGTGACATGTGTTCTTTAACCCAACTGACAGTGAAAATGTGATTTGGAATTTATAAATCTTTTATTAAGATTTAAATGGAAATTTTCCAAAAGTGAAGTTTCCAGTTTAATATATTAAATTGGAATTGAATGGAATCCAAATTAATAACAACCGAGATAAGCTTCGGTAAAGGAAGACCGATGCTACATATGGAATTTAAAAGGCTTTGCCGTTATTCCATTTATATTATTGGTCGGATACAGAAATTTATAATGATTATATATTGATTTGATTTCTGTGAAGATTCCATATTTATGGAAGATGATTTTGGGTTTACCGTGAACTATGTTTTAAATGACATTAGTTATTTAACCCAGTTAAAGATAAGATTAATTTCTTAAATTTAAATAATCATTGAATAATGATTTTTGATATTTAAAACCAAATGGGGTTTTGATAAATCTTTAAAAGAAAGATTTAAGAATAAATTTAAAGAATTTATCTTTGATAGAATAATGCGAATATTTTATTAGAAGAATATTCTGAATTGGAATGAGGCGTTGGATGTGTTTTTATAGCACTTGATTTTTAATTATAAAAATACGAGAGTTATTCGGAAAGACCGGGTTTAACCCATTCCGAATAATCACTACGACGATGAAGAGTCGAAGTTGAAGACGGTGATTGAAGACCGACGATCTTCACATCGAATGGATGTGTTGCTACTGAGATCCATGATGGGAGTAGCTACCTTGAAGGGGCTTCAGTGGTAGCCGTCTGGACTATTGTTGATTGTTTCGGATATGCGAGGACCTTTTAGGTGTCTCCGGTTTCGTTCAAACCCAGAACGGACTTGTAAATGGATGCGTGTCTGACATTAGATTTTGTCCCATGTGAATTAAATTGATTTTTATTAATGTATATCTGATTGGTGGTGGAGAATTTATTCTCTGCTTAACACCCTGGTATATATTGATATTGATTGATCGCATGACGTGAATTGTCAATGTGGCACGCCAAGATGCAAATGATCAAGGCTTTTGTTGAAAAGCAGGGCCTTGTGGGATGATCAAAGTATAGCCTATCATGGCATAGCTTTGTGTATAGCGTGACTTCGTGAGCCTAACACCCCGGTATGAGTCAAAAATGGGATATGGACCGTAGGGAGTGCACACGTTTCTTTCTAGCTAGGGGTAGTGTCAGTGCTTAAACTGGTTGGCATTTTACTTATGTGGATGATGGATTTTGAGGCGCCTCGGATTTATAGGCCGTTAGTGGTCATATGGAGGTCCAAAGGGACCGGGAAACGTGTGTTCAGGAATTGCCAATCCACTACCGTTAGGTGGGGACCGGCCCTACCGCATCCAAGGGTTGCCCATAGGTGTGATCCTGAGGCATTTGCTAGAGTGTCTCGAATCGGAGAGGACGATCCCTAGCCTCGATTTCATGATGGAAAACCAACTTCCAATACGACACCATGCGGTTTTGAATGTAGAACTAGTATGGCGACATAGTAGGATGGGGTACTATGTTGTCTATGATTGATATATTATGATTGAAATTGTTTTTTTAAAACATATATACACTAATATTAAATCCGTTTTATCGTATCAAGCATCTTTTGACCATTATAAGGTAAAACCCTATCCTCCGGTTTGGGTTCCATTGTGTGATGGGACTTGGGTCTTATAATGGTCTCATTTTCTAAAAAGCATTGCGTTGTTTAACGATTTACTTTATTTTATGCACTAGCAATCCAATGGAGTAAACCCGTTCCATGTTAGCGGCGTGGTCCTGTGATTAGCCTCATTATTTGATAAGTTAAGTTAGATTTCTCATACCAGTCCCATGACTGACATGTAGTTTGTTCACTGGCAAACTCGGGTGCCCATAATTTCCACACGGGCAGTCGAGTAGCTTTTTGCAGATATATTTACAGGATCCTGGTTTACAGCTGAAGCGGTATTCGGAAAGCTCTGTATCCGTGTATTCTTTTCGGTTGTATATTTGTAATATTTTTCCGCTGCTATTTAAATGTAATTTAAATCTCTGATATTATTGTATTTCTTTTGTGTAATAAGTATTCGTACTGTAACGACCCCGGATTTCGCCCGATCCCAATCGATCGCAAGATCGATTAAAACCGTTCAAAACCCGCATACGTTAACTTTGGGCATACAACACATCAGAACAACAACACAGACTTTTATAACATAAATAATAAATGTTAAATCAGAGTAAAGAATATATCAGAGTACATCGATAAATAATACAGCGGAAGATAAATTTAAAATAAATTAAATACATTGCAGCGGAACTAATCTCAGCGGAAGGCCATCAATATTCTGAACCCAGCTTCAGGCTTCAATCCAGGATCCTGCTTAACTATATCTGTAAAAAGCTACTTGGTTGCCCGTGTGGAAAGAGGGCACCCGAGTTTGCAAAGTGAAACAAACTACAGGCCAGTCGTGGGACTGGTGTGAGAATTCTTAACTTAACCTATCTAATAAGTAGGCTAATCACAGGACCACGCCGCTAACGCGGAACGGGTTTACTCCATTGGATTGCCAGTGCATAAATAAAGTAAATCGTCAAATAATGCAATGCTTTTTTTTAGAAAAAATGAAACCATTATAAGACCCAGGTCCTATCACACAATGCAACGCACACCAGAGGATAGGGTTTTACCTTATAATGTTCAAAAGATGCTTGATACATAAAAACGATATTATTATTAGTGTGTATATATATATTTAAAAACATTTCAAATATAATATCAATCCTAGACGGCATAGTACCCCATCCTACTATGTCGCCGTATATAAGTTTACAATCAAAACCGAAATGTCGACGTATTGGGAATTGGTTTTCTGTCATGAAATCGAGGCTAGGGATCGTCCTCTTCCGATTCGAGACACTCTAGCAAATGCCTCAGGATCCCCCGCAGTGAACCCTTGGATCTTGTGACGATCCCAAAATCCGAGGGGCGGTATTAAGGATAATCATTAGGAAATAACACATTAATCATCAGAGCAGAGTACAGATAATAGCAGAAACAATAAATAAAATAATTTTACATGGATATGACAGCGGAATCACAACATGTAGGAATATCAGAATAGCATAACGTGGGATATAACTTAGTAAAT
This sequence comes from Allium sativum, assembly GCA_030737875.1. Taxonomy (NCBI): domain Eukaryota; kingdom Viridiplantae; phylum Streptophyta; class Magnoliopsida; order Asparagales; family Amaryllidaceae; genus Allium; species Allium sativum. Next base: position 1,020,618,103 of record CM060918.1, on the reverse strand, counting down.
AAAAAGGAAAGTGATCAGTCATCATCGCCATAGGCGGAATACATACATGTAGTGAGACATAATAAGGGTATCAGTCTACATCGCCGAAGGCAGAATACATATACATATAGTAAGAAGTACGGAAAATAAATCAGTCTGCATCGCCAGAGGCGGAATCATAACATAAGTATAGTAATGGCGGAAAAGTCAAAGTCGTCTCTGTGAAGCCAGCCTCGCCATGAGCCAAAAATGCACTCTATGCAGCAGTGCAGAGCCAAAAACAACCTGTCACCTATGTACTAGGCTGCCCGTGTGAAAATAAGGGCACCCGCGTTTGCAAAGTGAAACAAACAACGAGTCAGTCATGGGGACTGGTATGAGGAATCTATTTAACAGTTAAACAACAGTAAATAGCAAATCATAGGACCATGCCACTTTCGCGGAACTTGTTTACTCCAGTGATTGCTAGTGCATTTAAAACAAAGTAAATTCTTTTAAAACAACGCAATGCTTTTAGAAAGAATGAAGCCATTATAAGACTCAGGTCCCATCACACAATGCAACGCAAGCCGGAGGATAGAGTGTTACCTTATAATAGCCAAATATGCTTGATACGTATAAAACAAAATCATTTGATATTATTACTAGTGCATATATGTTTCAAAAACGAATAGCATCATAAATATCAATCATAGGCGGCATAAGTGCCCCATACCACTATGTGGCCATACTAGTTCTACAATCGAGTCCGTTATTTCGTATTGGAAATTGGATTTCCGTCATGAGTCGAGGCAAGGGGCAAGCTCCTCTCCGCTTCGAGACACTCTAGCAAATGCCTCGGGACTACACACTCTGGGCAACCCCTGGATCTTCAGGGCCGGTCCTCACTTACGTTAGAGGATTGGCAATTCCTGAACACACGTTTCCCGGTCCTTACAGACCTATAATCGAGGCGCCTCGCATTCCAACAACCACATAGGTGAAAAATAGATATATATGTCAGGGCTGGTAAGTCACTGACACCACCATAGCTAGAAAGAAACGTCGTGCTCTCCCTGCAGTCCGTATCCCATTTATAACTCATACCGGGGTGTGAGGTTCGCGAATCTACGAAATACACAAAGCTAGGCTACGTAGACCTTGCTTTGATCATCATCCACAAGACTTTGCTTTGCAACAGAAGCCTTGATCACAGCATCTCGGCATGCCACATAGGCAGTCCACTCCATACGATTGATTTTCATCGATATATAACCTCTAAGCTCGTACGTCTCAGAGAAGGGCGTTAAGCAAGAGAATAAATTCTCCGCCGCCAAACAAATATATATTTAACAGAGATCAATCAGTATAGAACAAAATCCAATGTCAGACACACAGTCCATTTACAAGTCCGTCCTGGGTCTGAACGAAACCGGAGGCGTCAAATTCCTCGTATATCCGTCCAATCAACACATACGTTCAGACGGCTACTACTTCCGTCCCTTTCCGGTAGCTACTCCGGTCAGGAACATCAGTAGCGCCCATCCAACCGATACGAAGATCGTCGGTCTTGAATCGTCTTTGCATTTTCCATTTCGAATCGCTCGATAAATTATTTGAAATGAGGGTTAGCTCGGCCTTTTAAAATAATTCACGTCATTAGAATTTAAATCGATCCATTTTATGGTTATATTATTCGACATCCATCTTTCGGTTCTTTAGTGTTATTTTCATGTCATACACAAACAACCATCAAATATCAAACAATTCAAGACCATTTGGTTTATTCTCAATCAATATTGCTTATAATATTTTATAACGATTTTTCGCCATTTTTATTTATTTAAAAAATGGCCATATTTAATTAAACGACGTTTCAGGTCGCGTCGTGGCGCTGTTTTTCCCTAAATTTGTTTTACACATATCGGAAAATCTAACCGTTGGATTTCTACAAAGTCTATATCGGTGGGAAGATATTCCCAAAGCGAACCCAACGGTTCCAGTTTCGTGAAAATCCGACGGTCGGATCTCTCGCACTAATCGTTTGAAGTTACGGTTTCAAAATTCGAACTACAGCGTCGTTATTCGATTTAATTTAATTATATTTATATTTATATATAAATATAAACGATTCTGGCGCTGTTTTTCTTCAGATTTGAATTAAACACTCCGGACGATCCAACCGTTGGATTTTTACAAGGTTGGTGCCGTTGGAAAGATATTTCCAAGGCGAACTCAGCGGTTGCGGTTTCGGGAAAATCCGATGGTCAGATTTCTCGCACTAATCGTTTCAAATTACGATTCCGAAACGCACGGCCTCTATTATATTTATATTTATATATATAAATATAGTTCACTCTATAATTTCAACTATAGCTCATTCTATATTTTCAACTTCTTTTTCACTTCAAATATTTCACTAACGCCTTAATATTTCGAAAAATTTCGCCATAACCTCCTTTGTACGGGGAGGGGTTTGGAAATTTATTGGGCCGTATTAGGTACCCAATAAATCCTAAAAAGCATTCACATATTTATAGTGATATATTTTGGTGTTTACGGGGGAGCATGTACTGATAATCACTCAAGAGAATAAATTCCCGTCACCCCGTTTCCGTGTGGAAATAAATAGTCCATGTGCCGTATCTAATAACTAGAGCGACGTGATTATTGTCAACTCTAGACCCGTGTGGGGTTTTTATTAATCTGGCAATTTATCGTTTTAATTTATATAGTCCATATCAGTCATCAGTTCAACCTGTAGTATATAGTCATCGCCATACAAGCCTCTTGCTTGTATGGTAAATCTTCCACCTCGTCACACAAGCTCCAATTGCTTATGTGGAATATGATGAAGTATGCCTATCGTCAAGAAGTATGCCATGTAGTGTAGTTCAAAATTAATTGTTACTATCCTATGGCGTTATTTATTATTTCACACAGAATAACCAGCACTCCGCATCCAATGGCATTCACAGGAGTTGATATATAAATAAAATTGCGCAGCCAACTCATCAAGGTTTACCTATTTGTCGGGCACGCAAATAATTTCTTTACTCTACAGCTAAACCATTTTTCCTGTTCAACACATGTATATATATGCAGAACAAAGCTAATAATAATACTTCTAGCAAACTATTATTTATTTCAACACGTGTGTATTTTTAACTAAGCGTATACATGATAAAAGGAATATTTTTATCATCAAAAATATTTATTCGACACATGTGTATTTTTAACTAAGCGTATACATGATAAAAGGAATATTTTTATCATCAAAAATATTTATTCGACACATGTGTATTTTTAACTCTTCTTATTCACTATAAAAATATAGTTTTCATTGTCGATTCATTTTATTTTTAAAAGATGATAACATTCAACACATGAACTTCAACTCAACGAATGAACTGCAACTCAACACATGAATATTCGATATAGTTTGTATATATATAAAAACGTGATTTTTATCGCTAAAGCCATTTGTTTAAATTCAAATAATATTCAACACATGAATTTCAACTCAACGAATGAATTGCAACTCAACACATGAATATTCGATATAGTTTGTATATATATAAAAAATGTGATTTTTATCGCTAAAGCCATTTGTTTAAATTCAAATAATATTCAACACATGAATTTCAACTCAACGAATGAATTGCAACTCAACACATGAATATTCGATATAGTTTGTATATATATAAAAACGTGATTTTTATCGCTAAAGCCATTTGTTTAAATTCAAATAATATTCAACACATGAATTTCAACTCAACGAATGAATTGCAACTCAACACATGAATATTCGATATAGTTTGTATATATATAAAAACGTGATTTTTATCGCTAAAGCCATTTGTTTAAATTCAAATAATATTCAACACATGAATTTCAACTCAACGAATGAATTGCAACTCAACACATGAATATTCGATATAGCATATGTAAATAATTTCAATGAATGAAAATTATTCTAACACATAAATATTTCAGAAAATTTCGGCAGCATAACGGCAGGGTAGTTAAAACCGGGACCGTCCCTAGTACGGCTCCTCGCTCTACCTTAAAACCTCGCGGTTTTTGACAATGGGGATCATGCATCTAGTTCACACGCAGGCGGCATGTTTTATTTTCAATTCCACAATCCTATTCTATTTTGTTTCAACCACAAGAGGGTATTTTTCAACCACAAAGGTATTTTTCAACCATAATATCAACCACAAACAATTATTTCCAACCATTCGTCACACCATATAATATCACGTCAATCACAAGCAATAAATATCGTCCATGGTCTGTGGACGAGGGGAGTATATATATATATAATATAATAATTCACTTGCATTTCATCACAATTCAAAGCATATATGTTTCAAACAACGCTTGTGTAATTTATACATCGCTAATATAACTTATACAACACATGTACATGAGGTATACAATGCGTATATAATTTACACTTCGCTTATATAATTTATACAACGCGATTTCATTCACACAAATAGTTTAGATTCCTCACATTGGTTATTGCGGTGCTAAAAATCGTAGGAAGGTCAGAAAAATCCGCGGCTTCTTCTAGAATGTAGAGAGCCTCCTTGCGGTCACGGTGTCTCCTGTTTCGTCAAATTTCGTTAAAGAACGAAAAAGATATTATTTTTCAAAGCTTTGCAACGCTTTATAGTGTTAAAAACGTATAAAGGAATTACCTTTATTATTTGTTCAAAAGGGGATTCGCTGTTTTCGCGAAATCTGTGCGTCGTGGGTCTGATCGGAGGTGATGGCGTCGTAGAGGAGGTCGAGGGCGTCAGGTCGATGGTGGTGGGGTCGGAGATGGTGGCATATCAGAGCAGATCTGGCGATGGGAAGTTTGGAACTTCCTGGGGGCGATTCCGACGATGGCGGAGGCGGTGGGGGTCGGCGATGGGTCGGATTTGTAGAGGGGGAAGAGGCGGAGCGAACAGCGGTGGTGGCACGGTCTGGAATGGCCTGTAGCGGCGGCGGCGTGGGCGGAAAGAGATGAACGACGTGGATCGTCGGTTCTTTTGAATGGCGGAGGGTTTTTGGGGTTTTTTTATTTTTATTTTTTTTGAAAGAAAATTTCCTATTGGCCAGAAATTTATAGAAATTTTTAAATAGTGTTTTTGCAAACGGACTCCTTTTTAAACCCAACGACTGTCGCCCCTAGCTAAATACCCCCTTCCGGACACAATGGGATATGTTTCGTTGGCCATTTCGACTGTTACAGTCAGTTATTTTTCAAATTAAAATATAAAACATTCGATAATTATTTTAAACGTACATTTCAATTTGCCAGGGCCACAAACTGAATCGAAAAATTCCAGAAAAATAAATCTAGCTTTGTTTTGATGATACGGTCCTAACAAAACCAGTTTCGTCGAATTCTGAGCTCGTTTGAAAAACGGCCATTTTTAGGTCGACCCATTTTAACAGAATTTGACCAAACACGTTATCCTTTGCCCCGCTCACATACTAGCTTCAAAAATTACGAAATTTGAAACTTAGCTATAATTTTACATCCCGGACCCAACAAAAGTGGTTTCGTCGAATTCCGAGGTCGTATGCAAAATCTCAATTTTCAAGGGCTATATATACTATACAGCGACCTTTCTGAAAATTCATTTGGCCATAACTTTTGATTTCCGTTATGAAATTTCGATTTTTCAGATTCGTTAGAATGGTATTGATAAATAGATTTAAATATTTTCAGTTTCGTCAAAATCCGTTATATTTTCCACCCGGTACAGTCAGACAAAGTTTGTATTCAAAATTTCAAACTGCCATATTATACACAATTCTATATTTTATTGAAATAGGCTATTTAAATTATTCAAATTCTTTGGTAATAACCTAATTTAAAAATTTTAAACTGGTTCACATTTTCCGGGTTATTACAATCTCCCCCACTTAAAACTTTTCGTCCTCGAAAAGGAAATAACAGTTAAGTAGGAAATAAAATGTAAATGCAAAGTATTGTAAAGGTACCTTGCACCGGAGTTAGTCAGAGATGTCCACTCTGCATTTGGTATAGGCTTATTTAATGCTTTCCTCAGTCTCCCAAGTACAGTCTCTAGGATCACTACTCCGCTGCACTTTGACTAAATTAATCTTTTTCCTCCTCAGCTCTCTAGTTTCTTTGCCAACTATCTTTAATGGCTCTCTTCTGAGTGCTAATTCTGGAGTTATGTCAATATCCTGTTGCGCTGCTTCCTCCACAACAAGATCTGGATCATGAACATGTTTTCTGAGTTGAGATACGTGGAACACATCATGTACACCAGGCAACCAATTAGGTAATGAAACCCTATATGCAAGAGTTCCAATCCGTTCAAGTATAGGAAAGGGACCAATAAATCTCGGTGCCAACTTCCCAGTCTTGCCAAATCTGATTACTCCTCGCATTGGAGAAACTCTTAAATAAACATAATCGCCAACGGCAAACGATATATCCCTCCTTCTAGCATCAGCATAACTTTTCCGTCGGCTCTGCGCGGTTTTTAATCGCTTCTTAATGAAATCGACTTTATCCGATGCTTCTTGAATCATATCGGGCCCTAACACAAGTTTGTTGCCAGGTTCTACCCAACATGCGGGAGATCTGCACGGTCTACCGTATAATGCTTCAAATGGAGACATTCCCAAACTTGCTTGATAGCTATTGTTGTAAGAGAATTCGGCTAGATGTAAATGATCTTCCCATGAGCCTCCAAAATCGATAACGCAAGCCCGCAGTAAATCTTCTAAAATTCTATTCACCCGCTCAGTTTGGCCGTCTGTCTGTGGGTGATAAGCGGTGCTTAGATTCAATTTGGTTCCCAATTCTTCCTGGAATGCTTCCCAGAATTTGCTAGTGAACAGGGGATCTCTATCGCTGACTATATTGAGCGGCACTCCATGTAGTTTAACTATTTCTTTGAAGTAAATCTGTGCTAGACTTTGAGCCGTTCTGTTGGATCGGACAGGTATGAAATGGGCAGTCTTCGTGAAGCGATCTACGATTACCCATATACTGTCGTTTCCTTTTCTAGTTCGAGGCAAGCCATCAATGAAGTCCATCGAAATTTGTTCCCACTTCCATCCTGGAATTTCTAATGGTTGTAATAATCCAGCCAATTTCTGCTGATCGCTCTTAACTAGCTGACAAGTGGGGCATCTGCTAACATATAATGAGATATCTCTTTTCATCACCTTCCACCAGAATGTGCGCTTGATATCGTTATACATTTTGCTCACACCGGGATGGATACTTAATTTGGATTTGTGGCATTCATCAAGTATTTCTCTTTTTAGGTCGGAGATGTCGGGAACACAAATTCTTCCTTTTAATCTCAAAACCCCCTCACTATCCACTTGGAAGCTGGAGTCTATGCCTTCATTGATCCTTTTGATCATTACTTTTATAAAATTATCCTCCTTTTGAAGGGTCGAGATCCGGTCTATTAAAGAAGACGTAATGACAAAACTGGCGATGATTTCATTCTTTCTGCTGAGCGCATCCGCTACAACATTGGCTTTCCCAGGAGTGTATATAATTTCAAAATCGTATGCTGCAAGGAATTCTAACCAACGCTGTTGTCTCAAGTTTAGATCTTTCTGAGTGAACAGATATTTCAAGGATTGATGATCGGTAAATAGTTCGAACTTCTCGCCCAACAAATAATGCCTCCAGATTCTTAAAGCAAACACGATGGCTAATAACTCAAGATCATGAGTTGCATAGTTCCTTTCATGCGGCTTTAGTTGACGGCTGGCATAAGCGATCACTTGGCCTTTTTGCATTAGCACTGCGCCTAGCCCTCTAATAGAAGCATCAGTCCATACAGTCAAGTCTTGATTACCTTCTATTATGGTCAATACTGGAGCGGTTGTCAACTTCAGTTTCAGCTCCTGGAAAGCTTCTTCACATTCGGGAGTCCATTTGAATTTCTCATGCTTCTTTGTAAGCTTTGTCAATACTCCAGATATCTTTGAAAAATCCTGAATGAATTTCCGATAGTAACTAGCTAATCCAAGGAAACTTCGAACTTCTGTGGGAGTAGTAGGTTGTTTCCAGTTCTGAATCGCTGTAATTTTGCTTGGATCTACAGCAATTCCTTCTTTTGATACGACGTGGCCTAGGAATTTAACTTCATTCTGCCAGAAGACACACTTAGAAAATTTAGCTTTCAAGACATTTCTCCTTAGAATTTTCAACACTTGATCTAAATGTTTTGCATGTTCATCTTCCGACTTAGAGTAGATTAAAATGTCATCGATGAAGACTAGAACAAATTTATTCAATACACCACGGAACACTCTGTTCATTAGATCAACGAAGTATGCCGGAGCGTTACACAAGCCGAACGACATTACTAACCATTCGTAGAATAAATCGGGACCCCTGAAGGCTGTCAAAGGAACACAGTCTTCGGCTATACGTAATTGGTGGAAACCTGTAGCTAGGTCCATTCTGGAGAATACTGTTGCTCCATTTAATTGATCTAACAGATCATCTATTCGGGGCAAAGGATATTTGTTCTTCAGTGTTTGTTTATTGAGATCTCGGTAATCAACACAAAGTCTTAGAGTACCGTCTGATTTCGGGACAAATACTACTGCTGCTTCCCAAGCTGAAAAGCTCGGTCTGATTAGACCTTTCCAAAGCAATTCTCGTGTTTGGCTACTTAGCTCTTCTTTTTCTTTCGGGGCCATTCTTCTTATTGGATGTACTACTGGTCGGGCGTTAGGAATTAGATCTATCCTAAATTCAATTTCTCTTTGCGGCGGTAAGTTTTCTACTTCTTCAAACACATCCGCATAATTTTTAACGACCGGTATCCTTTCTATCGAAGGGGGAATAACTTCTAAAGAAGACCAAAATTCTGTTCTATTTATTTCTGCACCGAGACATGGTATAGTGATATGCCCAGATTTTGTTTCAACTTTCACGATTCTTTCGGCACATCTAACTTCGGCCTTATATTTTGTCAACCAGTCCAGCCCCAGTATAATATCAAATTCGGAAAGGTCCATTACAATCGAATCAAAAGAAAACTTGTAACATGAATAAGAGATAGGCACTCTACAGTACAAACTGAGACTAACGGAACTTCCTATTGGGTTTCGAACTTTAATCGGTTCCTTAAGTTTTCTTCGTTTCAATTTTAACTTGTGAACAAGGTTACCAGAAATGAAGCTACGTGATGCACCAGTATCAAAAAGTACAGAAACAGGAATATTTTTAGTGGTAAGTGTACCTCCCAAGACATCGGGTTTACCTGATCCATCGGTGGTAGCTGGCGGGGTCTTCCCGTCATAGACATGAGCCACTTGAGCATTCTGCTTCAGAGTACAATTCCTGCTATAGTGTCCCTTCTTATGGCAGTTGTAGCATTCGGCTGAGTCTTTTTCCTTCGGCTTCTTTGGGGCTTTGCACACATTAGAAAAGTGACCTGGCTTCCCGCAGTTGTAGCAATTTCCTTTCGGGATCTTTGCAGGTTTCTGAGTAGCGGCCGCGGTAATGCTAGATTCGGGTTGATCTGAAGAAGCCTTGCGCTTATTTCCAGCTTGGCTTTTGGCGCGGTCTTGGCTAGCGTGCCTTTCATCCATGTCCTCGTAATTGCAAGCCATCTCTACTAGTTCTGAAAAGGAGAGTTTGATGTTGCTCATAGCTCTATCGTGGTACTTGCGCTTCAGCCCAAATATGAATCTCTTGTTCTTTGCTTTGTTGGTCAAAATCAGCTCTGGAGCATAGCGCGATAACTGAGTGAACTTATTTAGATAATCCTGAATAGAGAGGTCTCCTTGCTGGAGATTAGCAAACTGCTCTCGCATCCTCTCTAGAGCCTGTTCTGGTACAAACTTCTCATTGAACATAGCTTTGAATTGTTCCCAAGTTCTAACAGTACCAACTGCATCCTCTGAGGTAATGGCATCCCACCACAGCTCTGCTTCTTCTTGAAGGAGCCAAATGCCAAGTCGGGCTTTGTTGTTAGTTCCCATACCCATGCCTTCAAAGATTTTCTCACAGGTTTTTAGCCAAGCTATTGCCTCCGTCACTGTACCAGTGCCAGTAAAAGGTTTTCCCCCAAGATTTCTGTACCTCTTTGCTACTTTGTCAAGCTCAAAGTCTTCTGGTGCTGGTGGCGGAACAATAGGGCCTTCCACTACTACGGGGATATTCCCCCGTCCTCCTGCTGCATCTCCTCGGCCTCCACGGCCTCCTCTAGCTGCTGCTCCTCGCGTAGCCATCTAAGAGAACTGTATAAGCAAGAAAAAAAGTCAAGCTCGCAGATTTGATAATTTTCATAAATGATAAAGCAGGGGAATACAAGGAAAGATAATGATGATGTACTTATCAAATTGTTTTGCTAATCTGCTTAGCTCATTCTAGGACATTACTAATCCTATCTCTAATGAGCTACTCGCATTAGAACACTACTGATTCTATTCTGACGAGGTGTTTAATGTGTTAGATCCCGGAACTAAGGTTAACCAAAGCTCTGATACCAACTGTGACGATCCCAAAATCCGAGGGGCGGTATTAAGGATAATCATTAGGAAATAACACATTAATCATCAGAGCAGAGTACAGATAATAGCAGAAACAATAAATAAAATAATTTTACATGGATATGACAGCGGAATCACAACATGTAGGAATATCAGAATAGCATAACGTGGGATATAACTTAGTAAATAAAAAGGAAAGTGATCAGTCATCATCGCCATAGGCGGAATACATACATGTAGTGAGACATAATAAGGGTATCAGTCTACATCGCCGAAGGCAGAATACATATACATATAGTAAGAAGTACGGAAAATAAATCAGTCTGCATTGCCAGAGGCGGAATCATAACATAAGTATAGTAATGGCGGAAAAGTCAAAGTCGTCTCTGTGAAGCCAGCCTCGCCATGAGCCAAAAATGCACTCTATGCAGCAGTGCAGAGCCAAAAACAACCTGTCACCTATGTACTAGGCTGCCCGTGTGAAAATAAGGGCACCCGCGTTTGCAAAGTGAAACAAACAACGAGTCAGTCATGGGGACTGGTATGAGGAATCTATTTAACAGTTAAACAACAGTAAATAGCAAATCATAGGACCACGCCACTTTCGCGGAACTTGTTTACTCCAGTGATTGCTAGTGCATTTAAAACAAAGTAAATTCTTTTAAAACAACGTAATGCTTTTAGAAAGAATGAAGCCATTATAAGACTCAGGTCCCATCACACAATGCAACGCAAGCCGGAGGATAGAGTTTTACCTTATAATAGCCAAATATGCTTGATATGTATAAAACAAAATCATTTGATATTATTACTAGTGCATATATGTTTCAAAAACGAATAGCATCATAAATATCAATCATAGGCGGCATAAGTGCCCCATACCACTATGTCGCCATACTAGTTCTACAATCGAGTCCGTTATTTCGTATTGGAAATTGGATTTCCATCATGAGTCGAGGCAAGGGGCAAGCTCCTCTCCGCTTCGAGACACTCTAGCAAATGCCTCGGGACTACACACTCTGGGCAACCCCTGGATCTTCAGGGCCGGTCCTCACTTACGTTAGAGGATTGGCAATTCCTGAACACACGTTTCCCGGTCCTTACAGACCTATAATCGAGGCGCCTCGCATTCCAACAACCACATAGGTGAAAAATAGATATATATGTCAGGGCTGGTAAGTCACTGACACCACCATAGCTAGAAAGAAACGTCGTGCTCTCCCTGCAGTCTGTATCCCGTTTTTAACTCATACCGGGGTGTGAGGTTCGCGAATCTACGAAATACACAAAGCTAGGCTACGTAGACCTTGCTTTGATCATCATCCACAAGACTTTGCTTTGCAACAGAAGCCTTGATCACAGCATCTCGGCATGCCACATAGGCAGTCCACTCCATACGATTGATTTCCATCGATATATAACCTCTAAGCTCGTACGTCTCAGAGAAGGGCGTTAAGCAAGAGAATAAATTCTCCGCCGCCAAACAGATATATATTTAACAGAGATCAATCAGTATAGAACAAAATCCAATGTCAGACACACAGTCCATTTACAAGTCCGTCCTGGGTCTGAACGAAACCGGAGGCGTCAAATTCCTCGTATATCCGTCCAATCAACACATACGTTCAGACGGCTACTACTTCCGTCCCTTTCCGGTAGCTACTCCGGTCAGGAACATCAGTAGCGCCCATCCAACCGATACGAAGATCGTCGGTCTTGAATCGTCTTTGCATTTTCCATTTCGAATCGCTCGATAAATTATTTGAAATGAGGGTTAGCTCGGCCTTTTAAAATAATTCACGTCATTAGAATTTAAATCGATCCATTTTATGGTTATATTATTCGACATCCATCTTTCGGTTCTTTAGTGTTATTTTCATGTCATACACAAACAACCATCAAATATCAAACAATTCAAGACCATTTGGTTTATTCTCAATCAATATTTCTTATAATATTTTATAACGATTTTTCGCCATTTTTATTTATTTAAAAAATGGCCATATTTAATTAAACGACGTTTCAGGTCGCGTCGTGGCGCTGTTTTTCCCTAAATTTGTTTTACACATATCGGAAAATCTAACCGTTGGATTTCTACAAAGTCTATATCAGTGGGAAGATATTCCGAAAGCGAACCCAACGGTTCCAGTTTCGTGAAAATCCGACGGTCGGATCTCTCGCACTAATCGTTTGAAGTTACGGTTTCAAAATTCGAACTACAGCGTCGTTATTCGATTTAATTTAATTATATTTATATTTATATATAAATATAAACGATTCTGGCGCTGTTTTTCTTCAGATTTGAATTAAACACTCCGGACGATCCAACCGTTGGATTTTTACAAGGTTGGTGCCGTTGGAAAGATATTTCCAAGGCGAACTCAGCGGTTGCGGTTTCGGGAAAATCCGATGGTCAGATTTCTCGCACTAATCGTTTCAAATTACGATTCTGAAACACGAACTGCACGGCCTCTATTATATTAATATTTATATATATAAATATAGTTCATTCTATAATTTCAACTATAGCTCATTCTATATTTTCAACTTCTTTTTCACTTCAAATATTTCACTAACGCCTTAATATTTCGAAAAATTTCGCCATAACCTCCTTTGTACGGGGAGGGGTTTGGAAATTTATTGGGCCGTATTAGGTACCCAATAAATCCTAAAAAGCATTCACATATTTATAGTGATATATTTTGGTGTTTACGGGGGAGCATGTACTGATAATCACTCCAGAGAATAAATTCCCGTCACCCCGTTTCCATGTGGAAATAAATAGTCCATGTGCCGTATCTAATAACTAGAGCGACGTGATTATTGTCAACTCTAGACCCGTGTGGGGTTTTTATTAATCTGGCAATTTATCGTTTTAATTTATATAGTCCATATCAGTCATCAGTTCAACCTGTAGTATATAGTCATCGCCATACAAGCCTCTTGCTTGTATGGTAAATCTTCCACCTCGTCACACAAGCTCCAATTGCTTATGTGGAATATGATGAAGTATGCCTATCATCAAGAAGTATGCCATGTAGTGTAGTTCAAAATTAATTGTTACTATCCTATGGCGTTATTTATTATTTCACACAGAATAACCAGCACTCCGCATCCAATGGCATTCACAGGAGTTGATATATAAATAAAATTGCGCAGCCAACTCATCAAGGTTTACCTATTTGTCGGGCACGCAAATAATTTCTTTACTCTACAGCTAAACCATTTTTCCTGTTCAACACATGTATATATATGCAGAACAATGCTAATAATAATACTTCTAGCAAACTATTATTTATTTCAACACGTGTGTATTTTTAACTAAGCGTATACATGATAAAAGGAATATTTTTATCAACAAAAATATTTATTCGACACATGTGTATTTTTAACTAAGCGTATACATGATAAAAGGAATATTTTTATCATCAAAAATATTTATTCGACACATGTGTATTTTTAACTCTTCTTATTCACTATAAAAATATAGTTTTCATTGTCAATTCATTTTATTTTTAAAAGATGATAGCATTCAACACATGAACTTCAACTCAACGAATGAACTGCAACTCAACACATGAATATTCGATATAGTTTGTATATATATAAAAACGTGATTTTTATCGCTAAAGCCATTTGTTTAAATTCAAATAATATTCAACACATGAATTTCAACTCAATGAATGAATTGCAACTCAACACATGAATATTCGATATAGTTTGTATATATATAAAAAATGTGATTTTTATCGCTAAAGCCATTTGTTTAAATTCAAATAATATTCAACACATGAATTTCAACTCAACGAATGAATTGCAACTCAACACATGAATATTCGATATAGTTTGTATATATATAAAAACGTGATTTTTATTGCTAAAGCCATTTGTTTAAATTCAAATAATATTCAACACATGAATTTCAACTCAACGAATGAATTGCAACTCAACACATGAATATTCGATATAGTTTGTATATATATAAAAACGTGATTTTTATCGCTAAAGCCATTTGTTTAAATTCAAATAATATTCAACACATGAATTTCAACTCAACGAATGAATTGCAACTCAACACATGAATATTCGATATAGCATATGTAAATAATTTCAATGAATGAAAATTATTCTAACACATAAATATTTCAGAAAATTTCGGCAGCATAACGGCAGGGTAGTTAAAACCGGGACCGTCCCTAGTACGGCTCCTCGCTCTACCTTAAAACCTCGCGGTTTTTGACAATGGGGATCATGCATCTAGTTCGCACGCAGGCGGCATGTTTTATTTTCAATTCCACAATCCTATTCTATTTTGTTTCAACCACAAGAGGGTATTTTTCAACCACAAAGGTATTTTTCAACCATAATATCAACCACAAACAATTATTTCCAACCATTCGTCACACCATATAATATCACGTCAATCACAAGCAATAAATATCGTCCATGGTCTGTGGACGAGGGGAGTATATATATAATATAATAATTCACTTGCATTTCATCACAATTCAAAGCATATATGTTTCAAACAACGCTTGTGTAATTTATACATCGCTAATATAACTTATACAACACATGTACATGAGGTATACAATGCGTATATAATTTACACTTCGCTTATATAATTTATACAACGCAATTTCATTCACACAAATAGTTTAGATTCCTCACATTGGTTATTGCGGTGCTAAAAATCGTAGGAAGGTCAGAAAAATCCGCGGCTTCTTCTAGAATGTAGAGAGCCTCCTTGCGGTCACGGTGTCTCCTGTTTCGTCAAATTTCGTTAAAGAACGAAAAAGATATTATTTTTCAAAGCTTTGCAACGCTTTATAGTGTTAAAAACGTATAAAGGAATTACCTTTATTATTTGTTCAAAAGGGGATTCGCTGTTTTCGCGAAATCTGTGCGTCGTGGGTCTGATCGGAGGTGATGGCGTCGTAGAGGAGGTCGAGGGCATTAGGTCGATGGTGGTGGGGGCGGAGATGGTGGCAGATCGGAGCAGATCTGGCGATGGGAAGTTTGGAACTTCCTGGGGGCGATTCCGACGATGGCGGAGGCGGTGGGGGTCGGCGATGGGTCGGATTTGTAGAGGGGGAAGAGGCGGAGCGAACGGCGGTGGTGGCACGGTCTGGAATGGCCTGTAGCGGCGGCGGCGTGGGCGGAAAGAGATGAACGACGTTGATCGTCGGTTCTTTTGAACGGCGGAGGGTTTTTGGGTTTTTTTTTTTTTGAAAGAAAATTTCCTATTGGCCAGAAATTTATAGAAATTTTTAAATAGTGTTTTTGCAAACGGACTCCTTTTTAAACCCAACGACTGTCGCCCCTAGCTAAATACCCCCATTCCGGACAAAATGGGATATGTTTCGTTGGCCATTTCGACTGTTACAGTCAGTTATTTTTCAAATTAAAATATAAAACATTCGATAATTATTTTAAACGTACATTTCAATTTGCCAGGGCCACAAACTGAATCGAAAAATTCTAGAAAAATAAATCTAGCTTTGTTTTGACGATACGGTCCCAACAAAACCAGTTTCGTCGAATTCTGAGCTCGTTTGAAAAACGGCCATTTTTAGGTCGACCCATTTTAACAGAATTTGACCAAACACGTTATCCTTTGCCCCGCTCACATACTAGCTTCAAATATTACGAAATTTGAAACTTAGCTATAATTTGACATCCCGAACCCAACAAAAGTGGTTTCGTCGAATTCCGAGGTCGTATGCAAAATCTCAATTTTCAAGGGCTATATATACTATACAACGACCTTTCTGAAAATTCATTTGGCCATAACTTTTGATTTCCGTTATGAAATTTCGATTTTTCAGATTCGTTAGAAAGGTATTGATAAACAGATTTAAATATTTTCAGTTTCGTCAAAATCTGTTATATTTTCCACCCGGTACAGTCAGACAAAGTTTGTATTCAAAATTTCAAACTGCCATATTATACACAATTCTATATTTTATTGAAATAGGCTATTTAAATTATTCAAATTCTTTGGTAATAACCTAATTTAAAAATTTTAAACTGGTTCACATTTTCCGGGTTATTACAGATCTTCAGGGCCGGTCCCCACCTAACGGTAGTGGATTGGCAATTCCTGAACACACGTTTCCCGGTTCCTTTGAACCTATAGTATGACCACTTCCGGCCTATAAAAACCCGAGGTACCTCAATCCAAAATCCACATAAGTAAAATGTCGGGCCATGTTAAAACCCAACCACCACTAGCTAGAAAGAAACGTGTGCACTCCCTGTAGTCCTAATCCCGTTTTTGATTCATACCGGGGTGTGAGGCTCGCGAAGTCACGCTATACACAAAGCTATGCCTAAACAGGCTATGCTATGATCATAAACCACAAGGCCTTCTTTTCAACAAAGCCTTGATCATTTGCATCTTAGCATGTCACATTGTCAGACCCTACCATATTATTGATCATCTACCAATATATATATAACCTCTAAGCTCATACGTCTTAGAGAAGGGTGGTAAGTAAAGAATAAATTCTTCACCACCAAACAGAAATATATAATCAGTAGCGTTCAACAAATACAGCAGGAAGGAATACAATGTCAGACACACAATCCATTTACAAGTCCGCTCTGGGTCTGAGCGAAACAACGTGTCTGTCGATCTCCAAATGAGTTTGGACGATCATTACCAAATACCTTGCCTTGGAAGGCCAATCCCAATTCAAGATACCAGTCATCATCATCCCAACGATGTGAAAACCTTCGGTCTTCAATCACCGTCTTCATCTTCGACTCTTGATCGTCGTGATGATTATTTAGAAATGGGTTAAACCCGGTCTTTCTGAATAACTCGCGTATTTTGGGATTAAAAACAAATATTGGAAAATCACACATTTCGTCACATTCCAACTCAGAATGTTCTGTTGATAAGAAATTCGTTTTAAAGGATTCTCATTAATTTTATCAAAGATAAACTCTGAAAATAAAATCTATAAATCAATTTCCTAAATATGGAATTCCACAGAAATCAAATCAATACATAATCGATATAAATTTCTGTATCGGACTAATAATATAAATGGAATAACGGCAAAGCCTCTTAAATTCCATATATAATATCGGTCTTCTTTTACAGAAGTCCATTTCGATTATTACCAATCGAATTTCCACCTAATTCCAATTTAATATATTAAATTGAAAAACTTGATTTTTAGAAAATGTCCTTTTTAAATCTATAAAATAGATTCATAAATTCCAAATAATAATTTCAATGTAAATTGGATTAAAGGACAAATGTCGTTTAAAACATCGTCCACGATAAATCCACTTCACACCTCAATTTATTTCATATCACAAAATATAATTGCAAATGCTAGTAATCTTTTAAAAACATAATTTAAAATAATCATAAAAATATTCTTTATATAAAGACTCTAAATGAAAGGTATTCTATATATTACGAATTCTTTCTTTTACAAATATTCTTTGTTTTAACATATACTTAATTAACAATCTATATTTTGAAAATATATATACTTTATATAAAAAGGATTTCTAATGTAAAAATATTCTTATTTAAAAGAACACCTGAATCGAAATGCGACTCAATCATTTACCATATAATTTTGGATTATATGGATTTCGCACACATCATACATATGACAATAAAATAGATAATCATCAATTCATCCATTTTCATCCAAAGTGTAATTTCTACTGTGTAAGTGTTAAAATTAAATAATAACGCTCATCGCAGCCTGTCGATCTAACGATCAACATACAACTAAATATTGGGATTAGTGTATGTTCATTTTCATCCCAACACCCGTGTGGGGTTTCAGCCAACAAACAAATAATAAATTCATTTGTGCATTTGGGCGATGTGTGAAAAATTATCGTCCCAATCACATACACAAGTCGGGTAACTTGTGAATGGAAGTGTAATACACAATACATATAATGATGACAAGAAAGTATCTCTATTGCAATGAAAGAATAAGCATAATAACTTCGTCTCTATTTACAAATTCTATTTTGCTAATTTAAAACTATAAACGAAATGGTTATTTTGTTTTGGCAATTCTAATGAGGCAAAATGATAATTATTTTGATTTAACTAACCTATCTTGACGAGTATATTTCTTGCCAAACATATACATATACATATATATATATATAATTTGCTTCAACTAATTCATTTTGACAAAAATGAATATTTCTGACAAAATGTATAATTTGGTTTAACTAGTATAAATTGACTAAAATGAATAATTATTTTAACTAATGTAAATTAACAAAAATGAATAATTGCTTTTAACTAATATAAATTTTCAAAAATGAATAATTTGTGTTTCAATTCTAATAAAATATGCCAATGCTATATTTTGTTTTATTCTTTTAATTTAGACAAATGATTGTTTTTGTCTATTTTACTCTAATGACAAAAATGTAGATGTTTAGTTATTAAAATGTAACTTTTAAATTCTAACCTTTATTTCAAACAATCTTTATTCATATCAAAATTATAAATCAAGAATAAAATTTTAAAATTGATGGTTTGTTTGCATTAATGAATTGCAAACAAAGATGAACTTTATTTTAAGGTTCTATTTGCAACAAGGAATGCAGATAACCAATGTGACTTTTATTTTATTTAAAAGTATATTTGTGTGCATGTAAAAAGAACCTCATTTACAAAGTGTATTTACATTATTGAATGTAAATAAAAGAAACAAATTTTATTTAAATGAGCATTTACGTTTGTGAAAGCAAACAAAGAATAGTTTTGTTTACAAATTATATTTACATTAGTGAATGTAAATAAGGGAACAAAATTTATTTTCACAGTATATTTTAAACAAATTCTATTAAATGTATAAAAGTGTGTACATTTGTATCGGTAATTATAGATAAAGAAAATAGACTATAGTTTCATTAAATATTTGCATTGATGAATGCAAATAAAAGAATAAACTTTAATTTCAAGGCATATATATATATCGATAAATGCAAATGAAAGAAATAAACTTTATTTTCAATATATGTATGTATTTGCATTGGTGAGTGCAAATGAATAATTTGTTTCAATATACATTTGCATTGGTAAATGCAAATAAAAGAACAATTTCTATTTTCTATATATATTTGCATGGCTGAATGTAAATAGAAGTACAAACTTTATTTTCAAAACATGTTTACATTTGTGAATGCAAATAAAAGAACAAAACTTTATTTCCAATATGTGTTTGCATTTGTGAATGCAAATAAAAGAATAAATTTTATTTCCAATATGTTTTTGCATTTGTGAATGCAAATAAAAGAACAAAACTTTATTTCCAATACGTGTTTGCATTTGCGAATGCAAATAAAAGAACAAAACTTTATTTCCAATATGTGTTTGCATTTGTGAATGCAAATAAAAGAATAAATTTTATTTTTAATGTTTATTTACATTAGTAAATGAAAATAAAAGAATAAACTTGAATTTCAATGTATATTAACATTTGAAAATGCAAATAAAAGGGCAACTTTTATTTCAAAGTATATTTGCATTTGAAAATGCAAATGAAAGAACAATTTCTATTTTCAAAGAATATTTGCATTGTGAGATGCAAATAAAAAGTGAACTTTTAATCTCTATATTTATTTGTATTGTAGAATGCAAAAAAAAGTGTACTTTCATTTCCAACATTTTATTTACATGGTGGAATGCAAATAAAAAGTAAAACTTATATTTCTATGTAATATTTGCATTGTAAATGCAAATAAAAAGAATGATTTTATTTCTAAGTATATATTTGTGTTGAAACACAAATAAAAAGAATGACTTTATTTGCTATGCATGTATTTGTGTTAAGAACACAATAGAAATAATAACTTTATTTACGATGTAATACTTGTGTTGAAAACACAAATAAAAAGAATAACTTTATTTCAATGTTCATATTTGTGATGAAGACACAAATAAAGGTGACTCCAATTCTATGATATATTTGTGTTGAATACACGAATGAAAAGAAGCAATTTAATTTCAACGTTAATATTTGTGTCGAGGGACAAATAAAAGAATGGTTCAATTTCTATGTTATTATTTGTGTTGAAAAAAACAAATAAAATAATGGTTCTTTTATTCAAAAGTAAAATGTACAAATAAAATGTATTGTTTGATCTTGTTTTTTCATTTAACAAAAACAATGTTAAACAAAAATGCCTTTCCCAAATTCAGGTTTTTATTTACATATATAAAATGTAAATAAAAATATCATTTTAAATTTTACAATTTACCAAAAATGTAAATAAAATAATCTCTTTTCAATCCTATGTTAAATCCTTTCTAACATTTTATTTTAACATAAAGAATATTTTATGTTTAGCCACTTTTCTAACTTTTTATTTTGACATAAAAAGAATATTAAATGTTTCCCATATTTTTCTATTAACAAAATGAATATTTTGTTTTCATACTTTTCTATTTAACAAAATGAAGATTTTGTTGTCGTCGCTTCTAACACAACAAATCATATATGTAATATATTTGTTCGTTGTCAATTCTAACACAACAAATCATATATGTAGTATATTTGTTCGTTGTCAATTCTAACACAACAAATCATATAAGTGATATATTTGTTGATTTAATACAGATCTATTCATACAATAACAGATCCAAGCAATACAATACAAAACAATTCATCAAATCACAGACAAAAATTCACTACATCACAGTTCTGCATATATAACACACAAACAGACGTTTTACAGCAAAAAAACAATTAATTTAATTAATTAAATGTTTAAAATCAGAAATTCTCACATTGATTTTTGCTGAAAATTCGACTGTCTCGGAATCAGCTCTGGTCTGCGCCATCGCGAAGATCTCGGAAAGACGAGTCCAACGCAACTTACGGTTCGTCAATCGGACCTCGTATGAAAGAGATATTGATTTTTAAAGATTGCATAAATTAAATATTTAAATAAATAAAATAATAATTAAAATACCCTTTCTTCCTCGTTTGCCTGTTACGGCCGAACCCAAAATCATCCTCCCATCCCCATGTCGCACCCCCCTATGGCCCTCCGACCGCCGATCAGAATACTCCACCTCGTCGGCCTCCCCGAGACCCGCCTGCGCGCCGATCATGGGGCAACTCGGTGGTCCCCAGCGCAGCCAAACCCCCCCCCCCCAACGTCGGTTATTCTTGGCCAAATTCCGACCACCACGCTCCACTAAACCCGATCACATCCGTACGGATTCGTAGCTCTCTGAATTCCCTTCGATTTGGTATATTATTTGTTTATTTTCATAGAATGGATTGGAAGGAATTAACGTTTGAAGTTGGGGGATTTCTGGCCATAGAATAGACATGGGCGGCGGCTGAGAGTTTTTAGGGTTAGGTTTTTTTTTATTATTATAAAAAATGTGTTATAAAGGTGAAAATGCGGGCTGTCTCCGAATTGGGCTTGCTTACTGTCGATCTTAACGTTTTGAGGCCTTCTGAACGCAATGGGATGGGTCTCGGGGTCCAATTCCAAAATCTGTAGAAAGTTTTATTTAAAATTATATTAAAAATTAATTAATTAAATATTAATCGTACATTAAAATATGCCGGCGCCACATACGATCTCAGAAAATTCTAAAAAAAATATTTTTAGCTTTCTTATGACGATACGAATCCAACAAAATTATTTTCGTCGAATTCTGAGACTGTTTGAAAAATGGCTATTTTCAAGGCCAATATATTTAATATTAAAAATACATTTTTTAACAAATAAATTCTGAAACTCAAAATATATAAGTGTTTACTGTTTTTCAATGCTGAAACATCATTCCAGACTCAATGGAAGTGGTTTCGAGTCGAAATTCCTTCATATGTGAAAAGTAGCCTTTCGGGCCCTATATAATATATATATATAAATTCTACAGCGACCTTTTTAAAAATTGAATTGGCCATAACTTTTGATTTCCGCTATGAAATTTCAATTTTTTAGATTCGTTAGAAAGATATGGTTAAACAGATTAAAATATTTCTGGTTTCACTCAATTCTGGTTTATTTTGAGTCCTGTACATTCAGTTAAAGTTCAAAATCAAATTTTCAAACTACCGCGCCATTTCTAACTCCTTTTATATTTAAATTAAATTTATTCGTTCTAACTTCGATTAAAATAAATTCTAGCCATTATTATTAATAATAAATTATATTATAACCTCAAAATTCATTAAAATTTTCCAAAATAAAATTTTTAAATTGGTTCGGAATTTGCGTGTTGTTACACGTACTCTGTTATATTCTTGTACTCTGATGTAATTGTTGTAACCAGCAATAAAATGTTCTTCATTTTACGTTCTGATGTGTGTTGTTCTCAATGCAATCCAGGCTTCTCTTTACGGGGAAGTTCGGGTCGTCACAAAAACCCTTTTCGGATGCAATTTAACTTGATCATTATTTGAAATAGCATGTTGCGTCACCACACCTGCAATGAAAACAATAATGTATATAAAACTTATCTATCAATCATTTTATCGATATTAAACCAAGTGGAATATGTCACTTTGTTCTCATCTCGCATTTTGCCATCTCCCAAGTTGCGCTGAACCTCAGGTGACATTTGTATACTTTCTCTATTAATCATGTCTTGTACAGTATTAGGAATAATGTTATGTCCAAGTGGTCTTCCACTTTGTTTCTTATGAACCGATACATGAGTATGTAAATTAACAACTTTAAGTGAATATAAAGAAAAAAATGCTATACAATATGATGTCGTTATATATGGACCAAGTACCCGATATTGATTTTGCTTTTAATTTTGGTGGCCTTCCACGTTTTCCACTTCGAAATGGACCAGAACTTTCACCTTTATAGCAACAAATAAATTTTTTGTATAAGTAATCTAGCAACCAGAATATAATAATAAAACCACTTTTGAAGTTCAAAATTTTAGAATTTAATTTCGAAAACGAAAAAATATGATAGTCCTTGAAACTTAATAAGATAAGAAAGAAGTTTAAAAATAGTTACATGTATCAAAATTTTAGAGATCATATATAACACAATCTATTTAATTAATTTGAGTTAAGACCTAATGACAGTAAGCGCCCAGGCTCACCTTAGCATAGCTCTAGCATAACATTGAAGCATATTTCACACTTGCCCAATTTTTTTCAACAAAAAATTCAATTCAGATCTTTTTTATATTTAAGGTTTTCTTTACAAACCATTCTCTTTAACATTGTAAAATCAATCTTACTTTTTTCACCAATAAAACCTACACAATAAGTCCATGTTGTACTATGAAATAAATAATAATATAACAATATAAATTTATTCAGTACAAAACCACACACGTATATAAACGTATTTTTCTATACTTATAACAAATTTGACGATGGAAATAAGAAAACAAACATGTATAATAAGTATTTTCTCCAACTTCAGCAGTATATTGATTTTCACCCATAACTGATTGCAAGTTTGTTGAATATATTTTGATAATAGCAGCAGGAAAGTTTTCAAGAGAAAATATGTAGGAAAGCTTGAAGAAGAAAATATGACGGTAATAGAAAGGTTAAATTGAGAATGGAAATCGAAAAGGTGAAAATCCATAATTAATTAAATGACCTTGATTGGAAATCGAAAAGGCGGAAATCTAGAAATAATTAAATGACCTTGATTGAAAATCGAAATGGTGGAAATTCAGAAATAACTAAATGACCTTGATTGCAATTGACAATTTAGTAGAGATTAGGAAATTACATAAATGACCTTGATTAGGTGAAATAATTAAATAAATCAGGGATATAATTGGAAATCCAGAAATGTAAGAATAGTGAGAATTATTATATAGATAGATATCATGATGATATCCTATTCATTTATCTTCTAATATTTAGGGTACCTTTGGCTTATGAAGGTTTAAAATACAGGAAAAGTCATTCATTAAATTTCAGTGTAAATTAGGTCCCTGTTTTTTATCTTCGATTGTTGCAGACAAACCAACAACTTTTATGTATATTGTATAAAAATTGCTGACATATTAGCAATTATTTACAAAAGTTGCTAACATATCAGCAATAACTTTTCACTTTTTTGTATGTTGTATAAAGGTTGCTAACATATCAGCAACATTTCATAAAACTTGCTGACATATCAGCAATAATTTTTCCTTTGTTTTTGAAAAACAGGAACCGAATTTACAATGAAACTTTACCATCGATGGTTGCAGACATATCAGCAACATTTCATAAAACTTGCTGACATATCAGCAATAACTTTCTTTGTTTCTAAAAAATAGGGACCGGATTTACAATGAAACTTTGATAGAGACCGACTTTACAATGTGAAAGTATAATATGTATGCCTCCCTAATTTTCACTAAATAATATCGGTTAATCCATGTAATAAATTAAAAAAATATGAGAATTTTATTGTATACAATATCCATATACATGGGAAAAATTATAAATTTATTTCTTCTCGATTCAATGTATAAATATATTTAAATCGTGCAATATAATAATAATAACTCTTTTAATTTTGGATTCGTTTTTCTCAAAAAATTACCATATATTACATAACAAAATTTCATTTTGAATATCCTATGAAAGAAATTTATATTTTACAACATTATGATGTTAACAAACAAATTATGACAATACTATATTATATAAAACATTAACACTTCTAATATGTTATCAAACTGTATCAAACTCATAATCTACTAAATGATTCATAAAAAATCTAAATTATAAATTTATTTCTTCTAATATGTTTTTTGTGACTCATGATTGAAGACATTCAGAAATTTGCCGGTTGAGTTGTAATGGAAAAGAGTTGTATTGGGATGAGCTGAACAAAGTTTTGGGAGAGCTAAAATGATGTTGAGCTAATTTTATTGCTTCCTTTTGTTGTACCTGACCGAACCTTATCAATCACAAGTTTAAGTATTCATTGAAGTAGTTGTCATTGCATTCTTTGTTATTATTTCTATTATATTTTTGTAAAAATGTAACTGCTTAGTTTGTCTAACGATCAGTCACAGTAAGGTGATCCATCATCCATTATTTGTATACAACTGTAGCAATACACATAATGATAATTAATGTGCATTATGCACCATCATTTTTTACTAATACATAACATTGCTCTGGGTTTTCTCACACATGACTTTTATACACAGTCGATTGTCATCAACTGACCTTATCTCCATTACACCAATTTTGACCGCTTCTTCAACTGCACTTCACATTTGTATAACACTGGCATCAAGTTCAGCTATTAAATTTGCACCTATTTAGGCACAAAACCAGCTTTAATTTAAAAAGTCTATGCATACGTTCAACGGACGTGCCTCTGTACTGGTAACAATAATAAATCTTTTAATTTTGGATTCATTTTTCTCAAAAAATTACCATATATTACATAACACAATTTCATTTGGAATATCCTATAAAAGAAATTTATATTTTACAACATTACGATGTTAACAAACAAATTATGACAATACTATATTATATAAACATTAACACTTCTAATATGTTATCAAACTCATAATCAACTAAATGATTCATAATATTATTTTGTAATTACCAAAGTTAAAAGTATGACCCTGCTACAATAATATGAAATATATGGCTAATTACAAGGATAAAATTATTTTAAAATGAAAATTAAATATGGTGAAATGACCTTAACTCGCCCGTAAGGGAAAGCCCGGATTGAGTTGAGAACACGACAAATTAGAACACAAACAAAAGAACATTTCATTGTTGTTAGAACAATTTACATCAGAGTACAAGACTATAACAGAATATGAATAAATAATATACATCAGAAAAATATCAGAGATTAAAATTACATAGGAGCGGAAAAATAATACATAACACAACTAAAAGAGATATACGGATACAAAGCTTTCCGAATATAGCTCCAGCTATGTAACAACCCGAAAAATCAGAACCAATTTAAAATTTTTAATTTGTCTATTTTAATGAATTTAGAAAATTTAAAATGATTTATTTTAAATAATAACGACTAAAAAATTATTTAAATCAAAGTTAGAACGAATAAATTTATTTTAATTATATAACGAGCCTGAAATGGCGGGGCAGTTTGAAAATTCAACTTTGAACTTTAACTGAATGTACGGGATTCAAAATAAACTGGATTTCAGTAAAACAAGAAATATTTAAATCTATTTAATTATATCATTCTAAGGGATGTGAAAAATTGAAATTTCATAGCGGGAATAAAAAGTTATGGCCAGTTAAATGTTCAGAATAGTAGCTACGGAATTTAATATAAATATAGCCCTTAAAAATAGACATTTTGCAAACGACCTCCGTTTTCGACGAAACTACTTTGGTTGGATCCGGAATGTCAATTTATTTCTAGGTTTAAAATTCCATAATTTTTGGAATTAATATGTGAGCGTGGCAAAGGAAAACGCGTTTGGTAATTTTAGTTTGAATTGGATCGACCAGAAAAAGACCATTTTTCAAACGGTTTCCAAATTCGATGAAAATAATTTTTTTGGGACCGTATCATTCCAAAATAATGATTTATTTTTCTGGAATTTTTGGAATCAGTATGTGGCTCCGACAAATTAAAATGTACATTCAAATCTAATATTGAATGTTTTATATTTTAATTTGAAGAATAACTAACTGAAACAGTCGAATGGGCTTAAGAAACATATTCCATTGTATCTGGAATGGGGGTATTTAGCTAGGGGCGTTAGTCATTGGGTTTGATTTGGAGTTCGGATAAGAAAACACTATTTTTGAAATAAATATATATATATCGGCCAAAAGATATATTCCTTTCATAATTTATATTTTCCCAAAAAAAAAAAAACCCGTAACCTATCAGTATCGACGACGGAAAG
Source organism: Allium sativum (assembly GCA_030737875.1). Classification (NCBI taxonomy): domain Eukaryota; kingdom Viridiplantae; phylum Streptophyta; class Magnoliopsida; order Asparagales; family Amaryllidaceae; genus Allium; species Allium sativum. The sequence continues at coordinate 1,020,590,772 of CM060918.1, read as the reverse complement.
GAGTTCTTCCCTTCTCTCTTCGATTCCGTCCAAACCACGCTATAAAATCACTTGCTCCAGTTGAGGATTTTGTAGATCTCCTCTACCTCTTCAAATCCATATAAAGTTTGGAATTTTTCGTTGAGTATTTTCAGAGAACCATCGCTCCAAAGTTCGGGCCTTCAAACTATCGTCGTTGTTAGCCGCCACCGAGTTTGACCGCTCCACCATCCATCTGCGCGCCCTTCGTCCCTCTACGATGTAGTGCAACTCGATTTTGGCCTTGTACTTCGGATTGGAAGAATTTTCTAAACCTAGTTTTGAATCCAACGTGGAAGGTAACGGTTGTTATTATTTAAATTGTTTACAACAGTTTAAAAGCATTGCAAAGTGTGATTGAAGAATAAAAATCATATCTTTTTCATGTGTTGTCTAAATCCAGTGAAACAAGATTTATCGGGACCGTGACAACGTCTTCTACATTCTAGAAGAGACTAGAACGCATTTGGAGCTCTCTATAATTTTAGAAGGAGTGGAACCCAATGTGAGATTTTTAAATTCAATTTGGAATGGAATAGCGATGTATAAATTATATAAGCATTGTAATCTCACATACAAGAGTTATATAAATTATATATGTGATGTATAAATTATATATATGTTGTATAAATCATATATGCGTTGAATGGAATTGAAACGAAATTGAAATGGAAATAAATATATTCATATGCATACATATATATATATATATGTGTGTGTGTGTGTGTGTGTGTGTATACACACACACACACACTCCCCTCGTCCACAGACCATGGACGATATAAATTGATTGTGTTGTGGAAATTGATTGTGGTCATGAATGATTGATTGTGGTTGCAACAAAATTGGTTGTGTTTGTGGTAAATCCATTGGGATGTGAAAATGAATTGTACTGTGGAAATTATAAACCCCTTGTATCGCCGCGAGGCCTAGGATAGCAGAGGAGCCGTGCTAGACACGGTGCCGGTTTTAATTACCCTACCGTTATAATGCCGAAATTTTCTGAAATATTCATGTGTTATAAAATATTCATGTGTTGTAAAAATATTCGTGTTTGAAATAAATTGTTTGAACAATAAAAATCACATTTTTATTGTATATATGAATCACTAAAAATATTCATGTTTGAACAATAAAAATCACATTTTTATTGTATATATGAATCACTAAAAATATTCATGTTTGAAATAAATTGTTTAACAATAAAAATAACATTTTTATTGTATATATGAATAACTAAAAATATTAATGTTTGAAATAAAATGTTTTAACAATAAAAATCAAATTTTATTGTATGTATGAACCTTTAAAAATAGTCAAAGGTTGAAATAAATATTTGTTGATTGAAAATAATATTTTTAACATGTATATGAAGTGTTAAAAATAGCCATGTGCTGAAATAAATATTTGTTGATTGTAAATAATATTTTCAAGATGTATATGAAGTGTTAAAAATAGCCACGAGTTGAAATAAATATTTGTTGATTAAAAATAATATTTTTAACATGTATATGAAGTGTTAAAAATAACCATGAGTTGAAATAAATATTTGCTGATTGAAAATATTATTTTTAACATGTATATGAAGTGTTAAAAATAACCTTGGGTTGAAATAAATATTTGTTGATTGAAAATAATATTTTTATCACACATATGAAGTGTTAAAAATAACTACGGGTTGAAATAAATGCTTATTCATTAGAAATAATATTTTTAACATGTACATCAACTGTTAAAAATAGGCATGTATGGAAATAATTATTTGTTCGCTAAAAATAATATTTTTAGCCTAGACATGCATATATATACATATGTTAAACAGGTAAATGGATTTGTTGTTGAGTAAAAAATTTTCTTGTGTGCCTGACAAATAGGTAAACCTTAATGAGTTGGCAGCGCAATTTTATTTATTATACAAACTCCTACGAATGCCATTGGATGCGGTGTGCTGGTTGTTCTGTGTGAGATTATAAACAACGCCATAAGATAGTAACAATTAACTTTGAACTACACTACATGGCATACTTTGTGAAGATAACATACTCTATCATATACCATATAAGCATTTAGAGCTTGTATGACGAGGTTGGAATTACCATACAAGTGAGAGACTTGTATGGCGATGACTGCATTTCAGGTTGAACCAAAGACGAACTATTGATGTCATAGCATATCATATTCCATATAAGCATTTGGAGCTTGTATGACGAGGTTGAGATTACCATACGAGCGAGATGCTCGTATGGCGATGATTGAATTACAGGTTAAACTGAGGACTGATATGGACAAAATAAATATAACAGTAAATTACCAGATTAAATAAAAACCCCACACGGGTGTAGAGTTGACAATAATCACGTCTCTCTAGTTATTAGGTATGACACATGGATTATTTATTTTCCAACACTGGACAAGGTGACGAGATTTATCTCTGGAGTAATTTTACATATTCCCTTGGGCATATTATAGGACATAAAAATTGTGTATGTTGATACTGGATTTATTGGGTGCCTAATACGGCCCAATAAATTTCCAAACCCCTCCCCGTACAAAGGAGGTTATGGCAAAAAAAAATTAAATTTAAAGGCGTTGGCCAAATTTTTGAAGTGAAAACAGTTTGGAAATCGTCGAATGAATTATATTTATATATATACATGTAAATATATATATATATATATACAGATTAAAATAAAACGAATCGCGCAGCTGCAGTTCGCGTTTTGGAATCGTGATTTTAAACGATTATACCGAGAAATCCAACCATCGGATTTCCTCGAAACTGAAACTGTTGGGTTCGCTTTGGAAAGATCTTTCCAATGATATAAAATTTGTTGAGATCCAACGGTTAGATTGTGTGAAATGTTTAATTCAAGTCTAAATAAAAACAACGCCAGATTGAACTATATTCATATATATATATATGTGTATATATATATATATATATTAAAATAAAACGAATCGCACAGCTGTAGTTCGCATTTTGATTTCATAACTTTCAACGATTATACCAAGAGATCCGACCGTCGGATTTTCCCGAAATCGGAACCGTTGGGTTCACTTTGGAAAGATCCTTCCAACGGTATTAACTTTGTTAAGACTGAATGGTTAGATTTTGAGAAATGTGTAAATCAAATCTGAAGAAAAACAGTGTCAGGACCGCGTAATGACCTGAAGTGTCGTCTAGTTAAAATGGACTATTTTTAAATAAATAAAAGTAGCGACAAATCGTTATAAAATATATATATATATATAAATATATATATATATATATATATATATATATATAGCGATATGGAATGGAAATAAACCGATTTTACTCAGTTTATCAAATATTTTTATAAAACATTCCCTGTCCAAAACCGGGAATACATTTCTTTTCACTTAAGAAAAATATCATTTCAAAACTATTCGTTAAATTTGAAATGAACTCAACAGCATCGCTAAACATCTCATAGTCAAATCGTGAAGTGTATCACAAGATGTTAACATAAAAATATTTCTACCCAACTCAATGCTAAATGTAAAAGCATATTTTCTCATAAACTGGTCGAGCACAATCCAAACAATCAATCAATCACAATTAATATCAACAACCAAGAATATTTGGTTTATACCACATCTTTTGTTTTGGTAAATTTAATCACCACTCCTTCATTCCAATCTAACTAAAGATTTATTAAAAACTCTTCTAAATTTCAATCTCTGAAATTCATTACTTAATGATTGATCAACTTTCTGGATATTAATCCTGCCTTTACTCGGGTTAAAGAACAAATGTTATTTAAAACACAATTCACGATAAATCCAAAATCATCTTTCATTCAAATGGTATCTTCATGGAAAACAGATCAATATATAATTGATATAAATTTCTGTATCAGACTAATAATATAAATGGAATAACGACAAAGTCTTTTAAATTCCATATATAGTAACAGTCTTCCTTTACAGAAGCTCATCTCGATTATTACCAAATCAAATTCCATTCAATTCCAATTTAATATATTAAATTGGAAAACTTTATTTTGGAAAATTGCCATTAAATCTTAATAAAAAGTTTTATAAATTCCAAATCATATCTTCACTGTTAATTGGGTTAAAGAACGACTGTTATTTAAAACGTTGTTCACTATAAACCCCAAAATCCAATTTGATATTAAATGTAAGGCTCTGAACAGAAATAATATCGACTTATATTCAACATCAAATTCTGAAACCAACAGGTATCGTATTGGGAATAACGATATCTATATCTTCCAAATTACTCAACAATATCTGTATAATCACGGAATCCAATGTTGAAATATTCCGAAGATAATTTCCATTTAAATCCATTCCAATTTATTTATTGGAAAATTCTGGTTATCTTAAAACCCATTTTCAAATCAAATTTATTAATTTAGAAACCATTGGACTATAATTCTAGTTAAATAACTAATTCATTTAGATAAAAATATCTTTTTATCTTTTCAAAACCGGAATTTTTCATCCAAAATCTTTCCAAATCATTTATTGTGATTTTACACAATTTTTCCATATTTTTAATAATTTATTAAGGCCCTTACAATTGGTTTTCAATAATGGCCACCGAACTACATTCATAGCGACCTTTTCTAAAATTGATTTGGACATAATTTGAAATCCAACCATTCAAATTAAATCTCTCATATTTATTGGAAAAATCTTTTCGATACAAACCCAACGATTCCAGTTTTAGGAGAATTCGACGATCGGATCTCCCGTTACATCAATTTGAAGTGAATGGTTGAAATTCGCGAACGGTTGCTGCGCGGCGCGTTCTATTCAAGCCATTTAAATGTATATATAATATATATCCATCGATTTCCATTAAAAAAGTATTTTATAAAACGTTTTAAATTAGTTTTAAAAACGATTCTAGCTTCCATTTCAATTTTAAATCAAAATTGAATATTCCATATACAGTTAAAAATTATATTTTCAACGATCCAATAATTATTTTATTACATGCCAATTTTATTCATTCCATATATACGTTAAAAATTATATTTTTTTAACGATTCAATAATTATTTCATTACATGGCAATTATATTCATCGCATATATACGTTAAAAATTATATTTTTAACGATTCAGTAATTATTTCATTACATGCCAATTTTATATATCGCATATATAAGCTAAAAATAATTTTTTTAACGAACAAATATTTATTTCATTACATGACCATTTTATATATCTCATATATATGTTAAAAATTATATTTTTAACAGAGAAATATTTATTTATTTACATGACCATTTTATATATAGCATATATAAGCTAAAAATAATATTTTTAGCGAACAAATATTTATTTCATTACATGACCATTTTATATATCGCATATATAAGCTAAAAATAATATTTTTTGCGAACAAATATTTATTTCATTACACGATCATTTTATATATCGCATATATAAGCTAAAAATAATATTTTTAGCAAACAAATATTTTTCACATCGCATATATATTTCATACAATGCATATATACCTTTCACATCGCATATATATTTTATAAAACACACATATATTTTACACATTGCATATATATATATTATACATAGCATATAAATTTTACACATCGCATATATATTTTTCACATCGCATATATATTTTATACAACGCATATATATTTTTATTCAACACATATATATTTTATTTATTACATTTCTCATCACAATCACAACACAATACAGTTAATTCAATCATCTATGGTTTTCAAACAACAGTGAATGTGAGCTAACAGGCAACGTACAACATTTGTGATAATTAAAAACTAATAAAAATCAATATTGGCAGTTCATATATGCAGTTATAAAATAAATAACTGTACAAAATTTTTAGTGAGAAGTTCTCACATTGGGTTCCACTCCGCCATTCTTTATTTCTGAATTGTTCTGTTTTGATTTAAAAATCATCTCAAATTCTAATTTGCTCCAAATCACTTCTAGTCAGTTCTGAAATGTAGTGCTTGCCTTCACAATTCCAACGGTTCCGAAATCATCGAATTCTGTTTTGATTTGAACGAGTTATGATAATTTATATATTGATTACTTTAATGAATTAAACAATGATAATTAATAAATTAATTAGAATTAACTAATTTCTTCATTACTCTCTAAACTAAATTAGGCTGCATTTTATCTTAATACCCTCCTGGCTTTCTTCTTCGTTGAAGTACCTGAAGCATACTCAAATCCTACAGTTCACCATTGCGCACCATTAGAGGGATCGGACGTCGATCCAAGGCTGGCGATTGAAGCGCCGGAGCAACTCTCCCCTTCACCTTGAATGATGTGGAGCTCGACTCCTTGCCTGCGCCGGAAAACAGCCTCAAACGGCTGGCGCTTGAGCTCGAATTTTGAGAGAGATAACACCCTAAACCCGATCAAAACCATATCCTTTTAAAGATCTCATTCCCCTCATTGATTTTTCTTTTGGATTCACATTTCAATTCACCCTCTATTTTGAGAACTTAAGGATGAAGTTTCAGGGTTTTTTGGATCGTCGTTTTCACTTGAGGCGACTCAGAAATAATTTGACTGCGGGTGACAAGGGTCTAGGGATTTGACTTCACTTATATAATTTATATTTAATAATATTTTAATTCGTTAAAACGAGATATTGCATTCGAACACCAAATCAAACCCAACGACTGTCGCCCCTAGCTAAATACCCCCGTTTCAGACACAATGGAATATGTTTCATAGGCCAATTCGATTGTTTCGATTATTTTTTCTCAAAATTAAAATATAAATCAATATATATTGAATTTGAACGTACATTTTAATTTACCGAGGCCACATACTGATTCCAAAATTTACAGAAAACTAAATCTAGCTATGTTTTGACGATACGGTCCTAACAAAACTAATTTCATCCAATTTGGACACCGTTTGAAAAAATGACCTTTTCCAGTCGATTAAATTCAAACTGAAATTACCAAACACATTTAAACTCACCACGCTCACATATTAATTCCAAAAATTATGAAATTTTAAATCTAGCAATTATTTGACATTCCGGATCCAATAAAAGTGGTTTCGTCGAAAACGGAGATCTTTTGCAAAATGACTATTTTTAAGGGTTATATATTATTTTAAAATATATATAAATTCCATAGCGACTATTTTGAATTTTAAACTGGACATAACTTACAATTCATAAAGTGAAATCTCCATTTCTTACATTCGTTAGAAAGATATAGTTAAATAGATTCAAATGTTTCTGGTTTAACTGAAATCCAATTTATTTGAATTCTATACATTCATTTGAAATTTAAAATTGAATTTTCAAACTACCGCGCCATTTTTGGTTCATTTTATAATTAAAATAAATGTATAAGTTCTAACTTCGATTTAAATAAATTTTTAGTTGTTATTATTTAAAATAAATCATTTTAAATATTCAAAACCCATTAAAATAGCTAAAATAAAAAATTTAAATTAATTCAGAAACTCCGGGTTGTTACAATCTCCCCCACTTAAAAATCTTTTCGTCCTCGAAAAGGAACGGAGCTGGAAGTTGTTTAACTAACCAACTCAACTTTCATTCTAGCTCTCATTCTTCAACTTTTCAGTTTCTAAGAATTTTCTAGTTTCTCAAAAATTTGGCTAACACCCTAAATTTTCGAAAAGTTTCGCCATAACCTCCTTTGTACAGGTTGATCGGTAAAACCACAACTTGCCACACAGGGCCCTCATCAACCAAAAAGAAAAAAGCCAATCGGCTCATAAAATCATCAAACCCAATAAATATAGTAAACATGTACCTATTTGTCGAGCATATAATTTTATTCTTCTTCTTAGCTTCCATGTTATGGCCTGTTCATTATATATACATGCATATGTATCCAATTCAAATCAATTTTCAATTCAGTTCAATATTTGATTCGGTTTGGCTTAATTTACCATTTAATCTCTTATTGGTTTTATTATTCCAATATTTTATTATATAAAATAATAATCACACATCACAACTAGCAACCAATTAGTTGATTAACTTCTCAAATATATAAGTTTTATATACTCAAAAATCATGTTTTCTAAAACCAGATTATATATATAATCACAAATACATTATTTATAAATATATAACTCTCAACACATTCTGGGGCATTTCTAACCCCATCTCTAACGAGTTTCTCATTCTAGGATACTACTGATCCTATCTCTAATGAGTTTTCTTTCATAGGATATTACTAATCCAATCACTGATGAGTCTTTTATTATGTTCTAATGAGTTGCACCCCAAAGATTTGAGTTAACCAAATCCCTTATACCATATGTAACGACCCTCCTTCTCGGTCGATCCAAATCGATCGTTAAACCGACTTAAATCGAACCAAAAAGGCGGATACGCTAATTTTGGATGCACAATACATCAGAACAAACAACAGAAGACTTTTATAAACATCATAATAATGTTACATCGGAGTACAGAATATCAGAGTATCGAAAATAATATATAATGGAAAATAAATTTACAATAAATGTAATACAATACAGTGGAAACAAATAAACTAACACAGCAAAAGACTATCAGTGCTCTGGACACAACTTTAAGCTTCGATCCAGAATCCTGCTAAATGAAAAAATCTGTAAAACCAAAACTACTGAATGTCCGTGTGGAAAATATGGGCACCCAGAGTGTAGGTAGAAACAATAAACTCCGAGTTAGTCATGGGACTGGTGTGAGAACTAAAACAGTTATTAAATCTTTACTTCAAAAGTTGGGAAATCATGGGACCACGCCGCATAACACAGAACGGGTTTACTCCACATGAATCTCAGTGCATAAATAATAACCAACAATAGTCATATGGATCTACAATGCATTATACAATGTGTAATTCCTCAATTTACCCATTTAGGCTTAACCCTAAATATAGATTTTCGAAATCCAGTTCACTTTACATAGATTATTCCTTTGGACTTTATTTCCCGATTCTTATTTCAAATCATTTGAAATACATATCTATCTTTATATCAAAGTAGATTTTACTTTGGGAGCTCAAACCAAAATCTTTGGAAATATGAATTCTAAAACAAAACAATGCATACAAACAAGCATGTAACCAAATATCGGGCTCCCCTTAGACAAGGCAAAGGGTACGTACCTCACCAACTCGATATATATATATATATATATATATATATATGCACCTCCCACGATGGAGCAGGCTACACTGATGATGCCCAATCCCATGCCCTCGGGGACTACACCGCCATCTCACCCATACTTTTATTCGTTCGGGTTACCAGAATCTTTAGCCACATACTAAATCATTTTTATATCTCGAAATAGGGAAAATCATTTCACAACATAATAATCATAAGTACTTTCCAAAATATAGTACTTTACATTAACAATTCACACATATGATCAGTCACCATTAATCACATAACCTTTGAGCTCGTACGTCTCAAAGAAGGGTGTTAAGAAAGAGAATAAATTATCCCCAACCAAACAGATATATCATCAATAGCAACTAATCGGTTATGTGATGAACTACAATGTCAAACACATAATACATTTCGAAATCATTTTGACAACGTTGGATTTAGGCCTCGAAATCCTTTCTGTTTTATAAAACATTTTTATAAAACATTCCTTGTCCAAAATCGGGAATACATTTCTTTTCACGTAAGAAAAATAACATTTCAAAACCAATCGTTAAATTTGAAATGAACTCAACAACATCGCTAAACATCTCATAGTCAAATCGTGAAGTGTTTCACAAGATGTTAGCATATAAATATTTCTACCCAACCCAATGCTAAATGTAAAAGCATATTTGCTCATAACTGGTCGAGCACAATCCAAACAATCAATCAGTCACAATCAATATCAACAACCAAGAATATTTGGTTTATACCACATCTCATGTTTTGGTAAATTTAATCACTATTCCTTCATTCCAATCTAATTAAAGATTTATTAAAAACTCTTCTAAGTCTTAATCTCTGAAATTCATTACTTAATGATTGATCAACTTTCTGGATATTAATCCTGCATTCACTCGGGTTAAAGAACAAATGCTATTTAAAACACAATTCACGATAAACCCAAAATCATCTTCCATTCAAATGAAATCTTCAGGGAAAACAAATCAATATATAATTGATATAAATTTCCGTATCAGACTAATAATATTAGTGGAATAACGACAATGTCTTTTAAATTTCATATATAGTAACGGTCTTCCTTTACAGAAGCCCATCTCGATTATTACCAAATCGAATTCCATTTAATTCCAATTTAATATATTAAATTAGAAAACTTTATTTTGGAAATTTTCCATTAAATCTTAATAAAAAGTTTTATAAATTCCAAATCATATCTTCACTGTTAATTGGGTAAAAAACTACTGTTATTTAAAACATTGTTCACTATAAACCCCAAAATCCAATTTGATATTAAATATAAGGCTTTGAAAAGAAATAATATCGGCTTATATTCAACATCAAATTCTGAAACCAGCAGGTATCATATTGGGAATAACAATATCTATATCTTCCAAATTACTCAACAATATCCGTATAATCACGGAACCCAATATTGAAATATTCCGAAGATAATTTCCATTCAAATCCATTCCAATTTATTTATTGGAAAATTCTGGTTATCTTAAAACCCATTTTCAAGCGAAAAAGTGAAAAAATGGTGGCATCGTCTAAACCTAATTCCAAATCGCGAACAAATCTTAATTTTAATTTAGACTCCGATCAAAGATCGGCAGTTCCTTCTGACATCTCAACCTCCTGGCAACATGCAATGAGGAATTCGGAAAATCTCAAAAAGTCCAGATCTGAATTCCAATAAAGATTTTCCAGATCTTCTTCCTAAAGATCAGGGTAATTCCTCTACTGCTAATACTTGGCAATCTAAATCGTGGATCGAAGCTATAACGGAGAACAAATCGCATCAGAACGTGATTCAACTCAATTATTATAAACCTTTAATCAGAGATGATCTCAAAATTGTAGTAATAAGTGACGATTTGGTTAATACAACAAGAGGTAAATGGGTCAACTCCATTGTGTTCTATGTCTATGGCAGCAAACCCTTCTACACTTTCTTGAGAGATTATATAGCTAGAAATTGGGGTCTCAAAGGTAATTTTCAATTATTTTCTAGAGATAATGGCTTTTATATCATCAAATGTGATTTGGTAGAAGACTGGTAGAATATTAGCATCTGGTCCCTATTACTATAATAAGAGATTGATTTATATGAAAAAGTGGCAGCCTGGAATGAAATTAACAAGGGAATTTCTTAATACTATTCCAATTTGGATTAGATTACCTAACTTAGATTTGGATTTTTGGTCAACCGAAGCTATTAGTAGGATAGCTTCTACTTTGGGTCAACCTTTAAGGATGGATAATATTATTGAAAATTTACATCGGATATCATATGCTAGGATTTTAATTGAGATAACATAGAATTCAAATTTTCAGAAGCTATACCTATTCATTGTCAAAATGGAAATATTGTTTGGAAAAGAGTAATTTATGAATGGACTCCCTTTGCATGTACTAACTACAGAGTATTTGGTCACTCTATAGTTGTTTGTAAGTCATCTAGAATATGGTTTCGTAAGAATAATTTAGATAAAGACAGTAATATGGATTTAGATGAACCATGTGTTAGTCAGGATAAATATATGGATGTAGCTGCAGGGGATAACAGCATAATTCAGAAGAACATGAATGAAGTTAATGTTGTTGGCTATCAAGTTAATCATAGTTCTTTAGTGGGATCTGCTAATGCATGTACAGTTGAAAATGCTAATCCTTTTAGCATTTTAGATGACTGCAATGTGAGTGAACAGGGTAAAGGTGATGTTTCAGTAGAGATTAGAGGTTGCAAGCAGCTGAATGGTAATGTCAAAGATGTTATTGAATCAGGTAGAAAGTTTGATGATGTTACAAAGGCTGATAAAAAGTTTGATAAGGGAAACTATGGAGATGGAAATTCTGGAACTGAAAGCACTAATGCAATCAATTTAGACCCTCATAATGCTGCTATGGACTGTGAAGAAGTTATAGACCGGATAAAGGTTAATAATCCTCATAGTTCAATGTTTCATGATTTAGATAAGAGTTACCAGCAAGACTTTTTCATGGAAGATACAGACAGTTCTTCCAGTAGCTACAAGAGGAGTAGAAGAATTAAACTTAAGATTAATAAATTGAAGAGTTATAAGATTGAGTTAAGTGGTGAGCCATTGGTTGAGTCGAACCCTGAATGGAATAAATTAATAGCACAGTTCAAACCAAGGTCTAAATCTAAAAAACTAAAGAGGAAAATGGTTTTCATAACTCTGACATCACTGGAGGTATACCCAAGAAATAATATTTCCAGTTTGTTAGCTTGATTGTTGTATCTTCTACAGTTGCTTGCTAGCTGTTTGTTAGTGGTTGTATTTGGGGCTTTGGTTTTCTCTGTGTTAGTTTGGTTGGTTTGTAAGCTTGGCTTCAGCTATGTTTCTTTTACTTAGGTATGCATGGGTCTTTCATGCTATGGCATTTCTGTTGTTTGCCTTGCCATTTTTGGGCATGTTATGTTCAAACTTTTGTTGCTTCTGGAGATGGTTCTTCGAGCCTTGGTTGATGTAATGGAGCTTGGTTTGTTAAGACTGCTTTGGAACCTATAGATTCTGGCTAGCTGAGCTAATTTGGCTCTTAATATTTTATGTTAGTCATGTTGTAATATTGGAAAGAGCTGGGCTTAGTTTCTTGTATGTATACTATTTGTTTTGTTTTAAGTCTGTAATTTATAGCCAGCTCTTTCCCTAACTTTTGTATTCGGTCTCTTGTAATTTAAGTACCCTTTATCTTCAAAAAAAAAAAAAAAAAACCTATTTTTCAAATCTAATTTATTAATTTAGAAACCATTGGATTATAGTTCTAGTTAAATAACTAGTTCATTAAGATAAAAATATCTTTTTATCTTTTCAAAACAGGAATTTTTCATCCAGAACCTTTCCAAATTATTTACTATGATTTTACACAATTTTTCCATATTTTTAATAATTTAATTAAGGCCCTTACAATCGATTTCCAATAACGACCACCGAACTGCATTCATAGCAACCTTTTCTGAAATTAATTTGGATATAATTTGAAATCCAACTGTTCAAATTTAAATTTCTTATATTCATTGGAAAAATCTTGTCGATACGAACCCAATGGTTCCGGTTTTAGGAGAATCCAACGGTCGGATCTCCCATTACATCAATTTGAAGTCAACGGTTGGAATTCGCGAACGGTCGTTGTGCGGCGCACTCTATTTATATATATATATATATATCCATTGATTTCCATTTAAAACGTATTTTATAAAACTTTTTAAATTCGTTTTAAAAACGATTCTAGCTTCCATTTCAATTTTAAATCAAAATTGAATATTCCATATATAGTTAAAAATTATATTTTTAACGATCCAATAATTATTTTATTACATGCCAATTTTATTCATTCCATATATACTTTAAAAAATATGTTTTTAACGATTCAATAATTATTTCATTACATACCAATTTTATTCATCACATATATATGTTAAAAATTATATTTTTAACGATTCAATAATTATTTCATCACTACATGCCAATTTTATATATTGCATATATAAGCTAAAAAAAATATTTTTAGCGAACAAATATTTATTTCATTACATGACCATTTTATATATCTTATATATATGTTAAAAATTATACTTTTAACAAACAAATATTTATTTCATTACATGACCATTTTATATATCGCATATATAAGCTAAAAATAATATTTTTAGCGAACTAATATTTATTTCATTACATGACCATTTTATATATCGCATATAGAAACTAAAAATAATAATTTTAGCGAACAAATATTTATTTCATTACATGACCATTTTATATATTGCATATACAAGCTAAAAATAATATTTTTAGCGAACAAATATTTTTCACATCGCATATATATATTTCATACAACGCATATATATTTCATACAACTCATATATATTTTTCACATCGCATATATATTTTATACAACACATATATATTTTACACATCGCATATATATATATATATATATATTTTATACATCGCATATATATTTTACACATCGCATATATATATATATATATATATATATTTTATACATCGCATATATATTTTTATTCAACACATATATATTTTATTTATTCCATTTCACATCACAACACAATACAGTTAACTTAATCATCCATGGTTTTCAAATAACAGTGAATGTGAGCTAACAGGCACCGTACAACATTTGTGATAATTAAAAACTAATAAAAATCAATACTGGCAGTTCATATATGCAGTTATAAAATAAATAACTGTACAAAAATTTTAGTGAGAAGTTATCACATTGGGTTCCACTCTACCATTCTGTATTTCTGAATTCTTCTGTTTGATTTAAAAATCATCTCAAATTCTAATTTGCACCAAATCACATCTAGTCAGTTCTGAAATGTAGTGCTCACCTTCACGATTCCAACGGTTCCGAAATCATCTAATTCTGTTTTGATTCGAACGAGTTATGATAATTTATATGTTGATTACATTAATGAATTAAACAATGATAATTAATAAATTAATTAGAATTAACTAATTTCTTCATTACCCTCTAAAATAAATTAGGTCGCGTTTTATCTTAATACCCTCCTGGCTTTCTTCTTCGTTGAACTACCTGAAGCACGCTCAAATCCTACAGTTCACCATTGCGCGCCATCAGAGGGATCGGACGTCGATCCAAGGCCGGCGATCGAAGCGCCGGAGCAGCTCTCCCCTTCACCTTGAACGATGTGGAGCTCGACTCCTTGCCTGCGCCGAAAAACAGCCTCAAATGGCTGGCACTTAAGCTCGAATTTAGAGAGAGATAACACCTTAAACCCGATCAAAACCGTATCCTTTTAAAGATCTCATTCCCCTCATTGATATTTGTTTTGGATTCACAAATCAATTCTCCCTCTATTTTGATAATTTAGGGATGAAGTTTCAGAGTTTTTTGGATGGTTGTTTTCACTTGAGGCGACACAGAAATAATTTGACTGCGGGTGACAAGAGTCTAGGGTTTTGACTTCACTTATATAATTTATATTTAATAATATTTTAATTCGTTGAACTGAGATTTTGCATTCGAACTCCAAATCAAACCCAACGACTATCGCCCCTAGCTTAATACCCCCGTTTCGGACACAATGGAATATGTTTCGTAAGACAATTCGACTGTTTCAATTAGTTTTCCTCAAAATTAAAATATAAATCAATATATATTGAATTTAAACGTACATTTTAATTTACCGGGGCCACATATTGACTCCAAAAATTACATAAAAATAAATCTAGCTATGTTTTGACGATATGGTCCTAACAAAACTAATTTCGTCCAATTTGAAGGCTGTTTGAAAAAATGGTCTTTTTCCAGTCGATGAAATTCAAACTGAAATTACCAAACACATTTAAATTCACCACGCTCAAATATTAATTCCAAAAATTAAGAAATTTGAAATCTAGCAATAATTTGACATTCCGGATCCAACAAAAGTGGTTTCGTCGAAAAATGGAGATCGTTTGCAAAATGGCTATTTTTAAGGTTTATATATTATTTTAAAATATATATAAATTCAATAGCAACTATTTTGAACTGAACATAACTTACAATTTATAAAGTAAAATCTCCATTTCTTACATTTGTTAGAAAGATATAGTTAAATAGATTCAAATGTTTCTGGTTTCACTGAAATCCGATTTATTTTGAATTCTTTACATTCATTTGAAATTTAAAATCGAATTTTCAAACTACCGCGCCATTTCAGGTTCGTTTTATAATTAAAATAAATTTATATGTTCTAACTTCGATTTAAATAAATTTTTAGTCGTTATTATTTAAAATAAATCATTTTAAGTAGGACAAATTTTCAAAATAGGCTTCTTTTTAAAACTAATAGCAGGTTTAGACCAGTTTTAAAACTATTTGCAGAAACAGGCTTGTTTTTGCCACCTCAGCGCTGAGGTGGTCAGTGATATAAAAAAATACACGGGGCGCACTTAAGAAGTGCGCCTTTATAAAAACATAACAGCGCATTTCGCATATGCACCGTTTTGAAAATACATGGGCGCACTTAACAAGTGCGCCCATGATATTCAAAACGGTGCATATGCGAAATGCGCTGTTATGTTTTTATAAAGGCGCACTTCTTAAGTGCGCCCCGTGTAAAGCTGCTGTTAAACAACAGCTTGAATTCCTTTGGAAACTATTGGTATAAAGCTACTATAATAGGAACGTGAAGTAAGTGTATTTGAAAACAATATTGAATCTACATTATGCAAGTAGTGTCCCTTCCTACAATTATTTTTACAAATTCTTTATTTCATGGATTCAAGGGCATAAGTATGTTGTCCTGAAGTCCGCTTGAAGCAAGGATATCCCACGAATACGTGTAATATTGTGCATTTTTGTTTAACCTTTTTGGATATTTCTTCAGGAATTTATAGTTTATACTAAGTACATCTAAAGTACAATTGCAACAATTATTGTATATTTCAACGCTAATCTGTACATTTAAAGGATCGTTAGTTCGGAAGCTCAATACTTGTTTATAAGAAGATTGTGAATTATTTAATGTTTGTAGTTCATAATTTTATGAGAAGTTATTGTTACAAAATGAATGCTTATTAGTTATTACTATTGTTGCAAAAGTTTCTTCACCTTCACTTTCTGAGATTAAAACCTTTTTGCAAATGACATAAAATCAATAAACCTTGAAAGTCATCACTAAAACAAAAGGACACACCTCAGAAATAAGACATTATGAAAACATATATAGTGGTTTAGCATGCGAGAAATATGTTCAACGAAATATATACAACAAACGTCCCAGCCACACCAAGGAAATATATACAATAAAGTCACGACCTGCAAACCATATATTCAATATTGTTAAACAACAGTTCTTTTTAAAACATTCCTCTTATAGTAGCTTTATACCAATAGTTTCCAAAGGAATTCAAACTGTTGTTTAACAGCAGCTTAAAACAGGTGCACCTTGCAGGTGTGCCTGTTTTAAATATCATGGGTGCACTTGTGAAGTGCACCCTTGTACTTTCGAGACGGCGCATTTCACTTCGTAAGTGCGCCCCCGTGTATATTTTTTTTACCATTGACCACCTCAGCACTGAGGTGGCAAAAACAAGCCTATTTCTGCAAATAATTTTAAAACTAGTCTAAACCTGCTATTAGTTTTAAAAAGAAGCCTATTTTGAAAGTTTGTCCTTCTAAATATTCAAAATTCATTAAAATAGATAAAATAATTTTTTTTTTAAATTGGTTCAGAAATTCCCGGTTGTTACAACCACCACTTAAGATTTGGCGCGAAAATATGATTAGAAGCGAACTAGAGCTAGAGTTTCACGTAGCAAGCCCAAATGTCCTACCGTAACGCACACATTCATCGAAGACTCCAGAATGATTTAACAGACCATCTTTGGAACTTTGTTGGAAGTCAGTAAAACTATTTATCTTTAACTGTTGTGTTTTCGTTGATTTAGTATTTCTAATCTTGTACTGTAACCATTAATCGTTAGCTGAAACTATGTATACGTCAATAGCTAGTGAAACCATGTATCTTAAGATTTTGTAACCGTTTTATCGTTTTTGTTTAATTATATCAAGGTGTCTAAATTTCTGCGTCAATGTGAATAACATAAATACCAAAAAAAAAAAAATCTTTATAACCTACCATAAAATGAACAATAAAGGTAGATTAATTTTTGCTAACACATTCTGCCATGGGTTATGTAATAATTAACCTACGCATCCGTTGAACATGCGCTTGACTCAAGGCGCATGTTCAACAAACGCCTATATCCAAGCGTTTGTTGAACAAATGCCTGGACTGAGGCGTTTGTTCAACAAGCGCTCGAAGGATTTACACATTCTGAAACTTTCCAGCCATAAATCCACACTATCGGTATAATCCAACCTTTGTTGGACGCAATAATGAGTGCGGATTTCACATATACTGATTTCTATGCACTTGTTGGAGTTGCCCTTAGGTAATTGAAAAAGGAAGGAAAAGACAAATAAATGTAGTTCAAGATGTCAAATATCAACACGAATAAATATTCCACTCAAATATCCTGTTTCCGTTGGTGGAAATCAGGCCCAAGGGTTTATCAGTTCAGCATAATAAGTTTTAAGGACAACACTTCTGAAAAATTAGTTTTAAAGATAATTTATAAGAAAATGATAAATCAATTTATTATTTCCAGTTATACATAATTAATAAAATAATAAATGATAAATCAAATTTGTTGTCCTTAAAACTTATTACATTGAATTAAGAAGCCCTTTAAGTGAAAATCCCTTTCCAATACGTGCAAATGCATCATTAACTATTATCAGTGCCATCGATTTAACATTTATAGGTGATATAACGAAATTAGTTGTTGCACGTCATGAAATATGTTACACATAGTTTATATATATTACTTATAGATGTGCCACTTGCTTTAGTTATAAACCTGCTACATGTTTTATTTATAAACTTGATGCATGGTAAGTGCTACAATGTAAACTTTAGACATGGTGCACAGTTTACTTTTATTTACATTAAATAAATTACACATAGTTTGTACATTTGTTGTTCAATTACATAAAATATTCGCTACATTGGCTTGTTGCATCATATTTTAACTCCTAGCCATATATATTTTTCTTCATTTGTGACCATTTTACTTTACGAAAATTTGGCATAACAATTACTAATATTTTGATTGTTTTGTTGAATTGCAGACGTTAGTGAGAAAATGTAAAATAAAAAAATAAAGTAAGATTAAACCAAATATTTGACTTATCTATAAGTAAGTTGATACAAATATGTATGAACATGAGATTTTTTTATTTGAATGGTACGTATGAAATATTATAACTGGATATGAGAATAATTGCTTGAATGTATTTGAAATGTTGAGCTTCATTTAACGTACTTTTTCCTTGCAAAAATATGTAATATTTATATATGAAGGGAAAAATTGGGTAAATGGATATTATGCGAGTGAAAAAACTGAAACGATATAAAACACTGCAAATCGATAATGTAATTAATAACGTTTGAGAAATGCTACTAATTGCTATGAAAAGTAATCGGGAGATATTATTTATCTGGCGCTATAATATCTAAACAAACACTATAAAATATTCCTAAAAAATGCTACAGAAATAGGCACAAAAAACGCTATAGAAAGTAACCCAGAGATAATATTATTGTTCTAATAGCACTAGAGAAAAATGCTATATAAAGTTTATGTGTCATACCATTTTTGTTATTGCTATTTAAAGGTCTATCGTAGATTGTCCTTCTTAACGTTCTCTGAAATGCTATAGTAGGATACGATAGCGTTTTATAAACGCTGTGAAAACGCATGTATGATATAGTGAATATATATTTGTTTTTCTTTTGCAATACAATCAGATTATAACATAAACACAATCAAAACAATAATGCATTGAAATATTACTAGAAAATACAACGTCTTCAAAATACCATCTTCATCTTCAAGAAATAAATGTCTCTAAATAAATTGAAAGGACTCAAGCTGACTCGAGCATAATGAAAAACATATACTCGGGTCAGAAAAAAAATCCTGTGAGTAAACTCAAAATCAAGTGTCCAATTAGTACAATAATTTAAGAGATGCTACAAGATTTTCTATTTTTTAGGGATTCATTAAACTATCTAAATGTAGTAAGATATGGAATATTCTAGTAATAATGCAAATATTAAAATAACATTAAGGCTTTACATTAATACCCTTTAAAAAAATTATGCATGTTTGTCTAGTGTAACAACTCGAAAATATAAACGGTCTTAAACTGAGTACATTTGAATTTAAGTTAATTTTAAAATTTGAATATAAAATATTGAATTGGTAATATTAAGTATTATATTTGGCCATATTTATCAAAATAAGAAAATTTCTGAAAAAAATATTTTTTAGTAAAACATTATAAAAATTTGAATTCGAGTCGAAAATTTAAAAAAAAAAATAAAGTTCAATATTTTATTTTTCTATTCGGCATTTTAAGATGGTTACCACTTTTCATTTCATCAAAATCCGATTTCAAATGCTCTAAATCTGCAGTTTACATTGCAAAATGCACAAACGCAGACTGCGTATGTGTGTGTAATATGCTCTTGTATTCTCCTTGATATATGTACTAGTATTTGTATTAGTATAATCTAAATGGATTCATGGATTTTAGTTTGGTGTTGTTTGGGCTTGAATTGGTGCTTTGAACTCCTAAATGTCACTTTGCTTCCCGTGTAAGTTTCTACGAAGAGAAACTTACAGAAGAAAACCATGCATCTCTCTTTCTTCCTTCTTCCCATTTCTCCTTCTTTGTAAATATTCTTTGCAAAAAATCCCCATTTCTAACTCCACCTACAACCTAAACAAAATTTCTAATCCAATCTTCCTCCTTTCCAAATCAAAAATAAATCCAAAATCAAAAGAAATCATCTTCTCTCTCTAATTTTTCCCTCTCCATAATCTCCTCTTTAAAAATTCAAATTCTGAAAATACTGATCCCTTTAATCCTTTCTCGTCTTTCCTTTTCCTTGCTTTGGCCCATTCTTCGACCAATGTTACCTTGACCTACCTGAAAACACCAAGCCTCCATTCTCTTTCAAAAAACCTAATGCCCTCTTCCTCTGTATAGCTCTGGGACTTCTTCCTTTCACCAAACCCGACCACCGAACCACTGCCACCAAGCCCCTTTGCCACATCACCTGACCTAATCGAGCCTCCTTGAACCCTGGCTGTGACCCACGTTGCCGGCCAAATCCACAATCCACTTGGGCTAGCATTAATCCCTTTCTCATCTTTTTTATTAATTTCTTGTTTTTTCTAGATTTTTTGCCTTCTTGTCGTAGCCATAACTTCCGACCAATTTTTGAACCTAGGTTTTTTTGATCTAGAAATACCCTTTACTTTTTCATTCTAAAATAATTTAAATCCAATTTTTTATTTTAAATGGTAGAGAAAAGAATTTTGCTGCTGATCGCTTTTCAAATTTGGTGGTTAAAGGTTCAAAAATCGGTTTTAAAATGACTAAGATTTTGTTTGTTTTTATAAATTATATGAAAATCTAAACCCATCGTTCGTAACCAAAACCTATTGCTCTCTTATTCTAATTGCTTAAGACAAAGTTGTGTATTTTGTTTTGGCATTGTTATCTTTCTTTTGCCACGAAAGTTGAGAATCTATCGCTCACGATTCACATTGTTGGTTAAGTGAATTTAATGTCATTTGAAAAAGTCACTGAAATGTTTGTGTTAGGATATATTAGTTATGATATGTTAGAAATTGACACAAGAATGACATTATGTTATATTTGTTTAATATGTGACATTAGAATGCACAGTGTATATTATATGTTCACTTCTGACACGTATGACGTGTTGTATATGATATGACACACGAATTGTGAGATTTGCGATATGATTATGTGACAGATGTTGATATATTTATCTTTTATTGCTCTAATACTGCAAGTTCCTTATAGATTTAGGAAAATCACAATGATTAAAATAATAAATATACGTATCACTGTGCCATTTTGGTATTGAATTAGGATGCCGGTTGAAATGATATATACTTAAAATTTTAATTAAATAGGTTGAAACGACATATACTCGATTGTTGTCGCATTGAATATAAATATACAGAGCAGACATCCCAAACGTTTGTTTATGGAGGGATTTTACTTGTAGGATTCCTTGTATACTTTATTGTTATTTTCTTTTCTTCTCCTGTCCATTGACAACATAAATGGTTCATTCAGAAGTAGGTTTCATGGTTTTCCAATTTATGTTATTATCTTTTTGCAAAAAAAAAATATGGAGATTATCGGTCAATTAAAACTATTTTCTAAAATTTTATAATATGTATTGATTTTGAAATTTAATTTAAATATTTTAGTTTAAATTAATTTTTAAAATATTTAGCTTGAATTTATGATTTTAAGTTAAAGAATATTTAATGAAAAGATTTATTTTGGTTTCAAATTGAATTTGTTATCTAAAATAATTTATAAATTTAATTAGTTATAAAGTTAAAAATTAATATTTAATTTAAACTAATTTAATATATATAATATAAACTAAATTAATATAATATAAACTTAATTTGATGTAATAATCTAATTTAAATTTTCTAGTTTATTATAAAAGATTTATTAGTTTTAAAGAGTTATTTTAAACTAAACTTTAATTTAACATAATATAATGATATAATTTAATATAATAACTTTAACAAAATTTAATTTAAAGAGAGAATTTAATTTAATATTTTTTTTAAATGAAACAATGCAAAGATTTGTTTTTATAGATTTAGTTGATATAAGATTTCATTTGTTAATTTAATAAATTTTGAAGTTGAAGAATTTGATTCAAGAAACTAGCTTGATAATTAAAATTCGAATATTGTTTTGAATAATATAACATAATGAAATGAATTTAGAATTTAAAGTTATAAACCAAATTGAGGTAATGATTTAGAATTGTAATTATAGTTGTAAACTAATAAATTAGAAATTTGTACGAGTTAAATTTAAGTTGTGCTGAATGAGAATTTGAAATTTGAAATCTAAAATGAATAATAAGTTGAATTTTGAAATATGAATATTTGATTCAGATTGGATTATTATATTTGAACTATTTTAGATTAATATTATTTATATCAAACTATTTTACGTAAACTAATTTTTCTTTACTATTTATTTTCATAGCTATTTTATGACTATTTAATTTTAACTGTTTTATCCATTAAAATTTTCTAACTATTTTCAATAAAACTATTTTAGTCATTATAATTTTATAAACTATTTTTAATGAAACAATTTTATATTAAATTTGATTTTTATATGTATATTGTATCTATTTTAAATTAATTTATTTTTAAATATATTTTACTATTTTAAATGAAGTCTACTTCCAATCCGGGCTATTAAGTCAAAATTGATTTTAGATAAAGATTTCGGTAATGATGAGATTTGTTAAATAAAAATATAAAATTGGAATTTGAACTTTCTAACGAACCATTTGAAAAGATGAAATTCGAAATTGAATCCAATACTTAATAGTTATATAATTGATTACGAAAAATAATAATTCTTGAAGATAAATAGAATCATGACATTTAAATGTGATTTTAAATTTAATGACAACGGTGTGATATAAGTAGTTGATAGTTAAAGAGATCGAAGTCAGTATTAACATACTCTTTGTAAACACCGATACCACTTAAACAACTGTGTACATGGTAAACAATCTAGAATGAAGTAGGATGGATTGGCGAATGCTATTGGAATAAAGTAAAAGATTGATAGGATAGCCTTGGCCTTTGGATCTAATTAAAATGACTAAAACATGAGCTATACCACAACCAAGTGAGTTAGCTACTCTGATCAGACACACTTCTTCGAACCATACATATTACTTTGTGATTTGATTGGTGGCCATCCTTGATTAAAGAAGTGTTGTCTCGAGATGGGCAGTAGCTATGTGTTATGCGTTACCATCGGTCCGGAAGTGCAATTGGTAGAATCCTACCTAGGTATTCCTTCACATGCCTAGTCATATTTATCTCGATCGATCCCCTTACGATTTTGATTTAGTGTTTGTTTTCTATGGAGTGCCCTCTGATAACACCGATGTGATGAATTCATGGTACTGTACAGACTATAATACTTATAAACTGTGTTAAAGGTAAAAATATAATCCTACTTAACGCTATTTTCAATAGTATATTTACCTAAGCATTATTATAATAGCATATTGCATTATATGTATAAAATTCCATGGATCCTTAGAGGACGAGAATGCCAAACATCTTTTAAGTTACTAATGCATTTCTTGAATATTTCGCTCGAGTTGATTCACTTATATGAGAATATCAAACCTGACTCCAGTGTTTTGTTTTAGTTTATGCTCGGATTAGACGAGTATTGCAGAATTGGGATTTTACCTTTTGGAGCGGGAGACTTGTTAAAGACCACATCTCTATCTGTTTATTTCAGTTATTTCCTTATGTATTAAAATCCATTGTATTTAGATTTCTATTGCATTTGATTCTGTAATTGAGATATTATGTAAAAGTTTGAGATTTTGTATTTAGTAGCTTAATGAACTACTATTGTATTTTATTTATTCCGATGTGATATATTATGATTTTTGTGTTTGTGATTTATCTGTGATGATTTTATATTTAACCCCATATATAGCAGTAACAATCTGTTGTTTCGAACGATTTGAGTTGGTTTTATTATCGACTTGAATGGTTGGAAATAGCAGATCATAACACTATGTAAGTCGTATAACACAACAAGCAAGGTTAGTACATAGTGGGTCCCCTATAGGTACAATACTAAAACAAGATGGTTTTATCTCGCATGGGGATAACCATTGATGAGGCATGTAATGCAATGCCTAGGATACTATCAGTTTATTTATCAAGGCTGATTGTGACCCCTAACGATCGACCGCATCAATCAATCCAAGATCACGATGCACTGGTCAAGTTGAAAGTCAAGATAGTAAAACGAGAGAAAGATGCTCGCTAGTGGTAGCAAACCTTATTGGTCAAGCATAGCTCATTTTTTAGTCATTTCAAATTGACACAATCGTTGGGGTCATTCATCGTTGTTCCCTTACTTCATTTTATTAATCATTCACTAAGTCAACCTCTACTTTCTCCTTTACGTACACAACTGGTTTTAATAAAAGGCAGAGAGTATGGTATTATCCAGCCCTAGTCACTTCATTTTATTAATCATTCACTAAGTCAACCTCTACTTTCTCCTTTACGTACACAACTGGTTTTAATAAAAGGCAGAGAGTATGGTATTATCCAGCCCTAGTCACTTTAATAACCAAACGCTGAATTCATAAAAATATGTCGTTTTGTCCATTTTAATTGTTTCACAACGAAATCAGTTTTGAATTTCAAAAGCAGCGAACACGTAAAATTCTCCATTTTAGTTCTTGATTCTACAGAAAATGTTTTAGAAATTCCAGAAATATTTACTATTTTTCATAGTCAAGTCACATCAAATTTTATTGTAAATAAATTATTAAATACCAAAAAAATCATATTTTTTTCCACTTTAAAATCTATAATCCTTAAAAAATTAGCTCTAAAATTCTAGAACAATCTTGTATTTTTTTCCAAATTAATTTAATAGTTTTCCTAATTTCTAATTGGCAAATTTGACATGTTAAATCATTAAAATTATTGAATGACTGAATTAAATATATGTCTCCTTATTAAATATTCTTTAAATAATATGCAGGTGCTACAAAAAAAAAAAAAAATTAGGTCACTTTAACGTTATTACAAAATTTTAAAATTTCAATAACCATACTTTCAAAGAATAAAATACAGCAATTACAAGATGATAAAATTTAGTACAAGTTTCTTACAAAATATTTGTATTTTTCATTAATGAAGTGATAGAAAAATTTCACATCAAAATGACTCTCTTTTACACCTATTTATTAGCATTTAATTAGACACTTTATTATGAAAAATCTACATCTAAGCTTGTTAGGAAATTACGCAAATTTCCTTATGATTATATTTGTGGAGAAAAGAAATAAAATGTAGAATGGTAAGAGACACACAAATTTGATAACGGAGTTCGGCCAATTATGCCTATGTCTCCAGGCTGCTGCAGATCTTTTATTTCAGAGAATATTACAAAGTGATTACACAGAACACTTTATACACAACACTCGATCTCACTCTCTTCTTGCTCTCCTTTTCTTCTTAGTGGATTTGGAATGAGATTGGGATGAGATATAAGTTGTGAAGAAGAAGGATGTATATATAGAGAGGAGATGGTTGGTGGGGAGTTGGTGGCGCGGTTGGTGCATGGTTGGTGGCCGCCGCATGTTAAAAACATGGGCTGCTTGGCTACAGCCAAGCACATGCAACATTTCTAACAATCTCCCACTTGAAAATTGATTTCAATCCGTCTTCACACCTTGATCGATGCAACAGCCGTTCTGCTCTTTTTTACTCTAGCAGACCAACTGAAGTTGAACACAACTTCAGTTTATCGATAGTTACCGTCTTTGTCAACATATCTGCTGGATTCTTGCTTCCTTCGATCTTCTGTTGAACTCTTTTGACAACCAATCGAGCTTTGTATCTCTTGGAACCATCATGCTCCTCTTTCACGCGATACACCCATTTATTGTGAAGTGTCTTCTTTCCTATGGGTAACTCAGCTAGTTCCCATGTCTGGTTGGAGATGAGAGACTTCATCTCATCTTTCATGGCAAGCTCCCACTTGCTAGCATCATCATCCTGAGAAGCTTCATCATAGCATTCAGGTTTCCCTGCATCAGTCAGCAACAAATAGTTCATGTATCTTTTGTTAGGTACATGAGGTCGAGAAGATCTTCTCAATTCAGGAACTGGAGTAGGATGTTGTAGTGTGTTAGACTGGTCCACACTACTCAAATCAACGATTTCATCAGGCTGAGCACTTTCTATAGTCGGTTCTGTGATGAGACTGTCTGGAATATCGTTTGCATCTGCAAATACTGACTCACTCTGCTTTGAGTCATTGACTTCTGTTTTGTGTCTGTCTTTGTACATTACTCTTTCGTTAAAAATCACATCTCGACTACGGATCACCTTCTTGTTTTCATTATCCCAAAAGGGGTAGCCAAACTCGTTTTCGCCATAGCCGATGAGAGTGCATTTCTTGGATTTGGGATCAAGTTTATTCCTGTCTTGATCACTAATATGCACATATGCTATACAACCGAAAACCTTTAAATGTGATAATTTTACCTCCTTTCCACTCCATACCTCCTCTGGTATCTTGTGCTCTAATGGAACTGAAGGATCTCTGTTGATCAAATAAGCTGTTGTGTTGACTGCTTCTGCCCAGAACTGCTTTGGTAGACCTGACTGTATACGAATGCTTCTGGCTCTTTCTGTCAACGTTCGATTCATACGCTCAGCTACACCATTGTGTTGAGGCGTACCAGACACGGTTCTCTGCATTTGGATCCCGTGCTCATAACAGAACTGCTTGAATCTGGTGTCTTCATATTCACCTCCATTGTCAGTTCTAAGCTTTTTGATCTTTAGATTTGTCTCGTTTTCAACCATAGCTTTCCATATCCTGAAAGCCTCGAACGCTTCAGATTTATGCCTTAAAAAATAAAACCATACCTTTCGCGAGTGATCATCGATGAAAGTAACGAAGTAATGCTTTCCACCAATGGATGAGACGGTCGTTGGCCCCCAAACATCGGAATGAACAAGCTCCAGCTTTTCCTTCTTTGGGGTTTTACCACTTAATTGAAAGTTGACTCTCTTCTGCTTTCCAAATATGCAATTTTCGCACATGCCTATTTCCACTGACTGTAGACCTGGAAGTTTCCCCTTCGAGTGCATAATCTTCATTCCCTTTTCACTCATATGGCCTAGCCTCTGGTGCCATATGTTGGAATTTTCGTTGCTAGCTGCAATAGTGATCGAACATCGCGCTCCTGATGTCATGTAAAGAGTACCACTTTTCTTGCCTTGAGCAATCGTCATTGCACCCTTCGAAATTTTCTAGTCATCACCATGGAAAGTCGTAGTATAGCCTTCACTAGCTAATTGTCCTACGGAGATCAAATTCTTCCTCAAATCCGGTATGTGCCTCACATCCTTTAGCTCCCAAACCGACGCATTCAGCTTAATCTTCACAACACCTTTACCAACGATATCACAAGGTTGATCGTCACCAAGATATACATTTCCAAGATTTCCAAAGGCGTACCTTTCGAAGAATTCTTTCTGCGAAGTGGCATGAAACGATGCTCCAGAGTCTAGCACCCAAGACTCTTCCTTGCTCTCCAAAGAGCATATCAACGCTTCATCTCCTCCTGAGGTAGAAGTAACATTTGCCTCTGTCTTCACCTCCAGATCCTTTGGTGCACTTCTGCATTGATTTTTGTAGTGCCCGGTCTTTCCACAATTCCAACACTCAACGGTCTTTGAGTTGTGGGAATTGTTGGGGTTTCTGGATTTTGATCTCCAGTCCTTCGACCTACCTCGGTAGTTCGACTTGCTATGTCCAGTTCCTCGTGTTGAATTTCTTTCTCTTGATTGTGTTTGCAAAATTGAAAAATTTGATGACTCACCAGAATCTCTTTGCCGGATCTCTTCACTGAGAACCATATCACGAATATCATCAAATTTTAACTTATTGCTTCCCGACGAGCTACTCACTGCTGTGACAGTAGTGTTCCAACTTTCTGGCAGAGAAGACAAAAGTATCAACGCGCGTACTTCTTCGTCAAACTCAATTTCAACTGAACTTAACTGAGTAGTAACTGTATTCAGTTCATTGAGATGTAGAGCTACCGATGCACCTTCTGTCATCCGCAAATTGAACAATCGCCTCATCAAATGAACTTTGTTAGAGGCCGACGGCTTCTCATACATATTGGAGAGAGCCGCCATAAGACCCGTCGTGGTCTTTTCTTTTGCTATGTTGAAAACAACATTGCGAGATAACGTCAATCGAATAACTCCAAGGGCTTGTCTATCAAGAAAAGTCCAATCTTCATCCTTCATATTCTCTGGGTTTTTTTCTGAGAGAGGTTGATAAAGTCTTTTCTGATACAGATAATCTTCAATCTGCATTTTCCAAAAGCCAAAGTCGGCTCCGTCAAACTTCTCGATTTTCACCTTTCCTTCATCTGCCGCCATCGCTCCCACTCGAATTTAATTTCTTTTCTAACAAATTATGGCTCTAATACCAGTTGTTGGGAAATTACGCAAATTTCCTTATGATTATATTTGTGGAGAAAAGAAATAAAATGTAGAATGGTAAGAGACACACAAATTTGATAACGGAGTTCAGCCAATTATGCCTATGTCTCGGGCTGCTACAGATCTTTTATTTCAGAGAATATTATAAAGTGATTACACAGAACACTTTATACACAACACTCGATCTCACTCTCTTCTTGCTCTCCTTTTCTTCTTAGTGGATTTGGAATGAGATTGGGATGTGATATAAGTTGTGAAGAAGAAGGATGTATATATAGAGAGGAGATGGTTGGTGGGGGGTTGGTGGCGTGGTTGGTGCATGGTTGATGGCCATCGCATGTTAAACACATGGGCTGCTTGGCTACAGCCAAGCACATGCAACATTTCTAACAAAGCTCCATATCTAATTTTGTTCTTTCATATTCAAAATATCATTTATTATAACATATGAAAATTTTAGAACTGAATGCATTTGTTTTTGAAATAAATAAATAAGGAAAAATCAATATTTAATTTACATTTTCTATTCTAAGGCCAAAATAATAAAATTTTAGTTTAATACAAAATGTTAAATAACATAAATTTCAAACAATTCAAGGTGGGTGTAAAACATGGGATATATCATGATCATCAAAAAAATGATCATGCAAACAATTATTAATTAAACGAATAACACATATAATATTAACTAACAACATATTAATAGAATGAATTTGCAATGGTAATTTATTTAACTTATTACACCTATATCAATAATATATGATAATTATCAATATGATTATGGGTTCATCTTGCAATGTTATTATTTAACTAACTATACATGTAACATGACAAATAAATAACAAAGATCAGGTTGAACTTAAATTTTTATTTGGCGAGAATTATAAAAGCACGCACATTTGATTTTGGATTTTTTGGATTGGGTCTAAGAAAAAACAAATCACATAACCTGACAAGAATTTCATGCCTGCTTCAACGAGTTCAGGGGTCAGCTGAGAAACCCAGTCAATGCTTTTTAGTTTGAAGTCTAATGGGAGTACTCTCGGCATTACTAGGAAGGGAGGAAAAGAGAGATGTCCACAAAGCAGCACTATTGGTTACAACCTCAGCAGCAGGCTGAACTGCAGTTGTTTGGGCATTTTCACGAGCACCATTTGTGCAGTTTTCATTTCCATTCAAACTGCATCCAGCAGAGCTGATGGATGCTGACTGGTTACTCAACATCGTGCCTTGCATTACTGCACTATCGGTAGGAACAACACCTACAACTGTTCCATGCTCCCCAATACCGCAATCAACCAAAACAACATTCATACCTTGGGAAACATTGCGGAAGGCAAATTGAGACGAGGGTAGGCTGGGAAACTCCAACGTAAACGCAAATGTAGATGGAGTTTAGGAGCACGATTTGGCAGCATCATCATTTAGGTCAGTGGAACGCGTAAAATTGCAGAAATTCTCGAGTGGATCTAGACGTAGAGGCAAAAATCAATTGGCTCTACAGGGCATCCTGACTTGTTGCGAATAGAGCTAGAGCGAATCGTAGTGAGCGATGGAGAAAAAATCAAGACGGTGGAGATGGGATGGATCGGGATTGCAAAGAAAGGTCGGGGGAAGGAAGCCATTGATAAACAACTATATTTTTAAACTGCCTTTGATGGATGATTATCATTAGTTATTTAACATACAAACCATTCACATAATCATTAAATATTGATGATAATATATATATATATATATATATATATATATATATATATATATATATATATATATATATAATTAATTTTCGTTCGTTATAATTCATACTAAGTACAAATAAGTATAAGGAAAAAAATCAATTTTATGTAGTATATAATCATATATGCAATTATATGAATAGTGCGTACGTATATTGTATTAATACATGCACATACATAAATACATACATATATATATTAATGTAAAAGTTAAATTTTGTATAGTGAATAAGTTTGATTATATTAAAATTATGAAAATATCCATCAACATCCTGCACACAAGCAATCTAATTGTGAAAACTACATTTACTTAACAAAATTCATATATAATTAAACATAGAGCTATTATACAACATATGAATTCAAGTGTCCTTAGTTTACATATTTTAGACACTATAATATGAAATAGGTAATACCTATTAACGAGTATGAGCCATTTTCCAATGTCTGGAGAGACACGCTGTCACTTCAGGCTGTATCAGGAGTACGAGCCATTTTCCAATGGAAACGCCTTTATTAAACCTTCATATCTGCCTCTATAAAGGCATCGAAATGAAAGCCTAGGGACAGAAAGGGGGTTTGCCCACACTTATAAGTATGACCCGAGGGGTCCAAAGTCTAGGCCAAATTCTTCATTCTCTCATTTGTATCTAAATTTCTTAGTTGTAAACCCTGATACCTAAATCAATTCTGGAAATTTGAGGATCGACATCACTATGTCTTTATACTCATTCTAATCATAAATAAAGAAATTTATTTATGATTTTTGAAGGTAATGCATGGGCAATATCTTAATTGTTATGTTATTATTTTCTCTTAACTTTGCAGGTTCAGTACCTAATATCGCGAAAGGTATTACATTAGGGAAAAGCTTCTGCCATCCATGAAAGGTCATAAAGAATGAAATAAGATATAAATTAATTTTAAGGATTGAGATTCCAACTCCGAAGGTTTTCTAAGACATTCAAAACCTATAGGGTTTTCCGACACCCTGAATTTTTGCAAAAAAATATTTATAGATAGAATTAATCTTCATGACTCATTTACAAAACTTTGTAAGTGTAACAAACCTACATGGATCTTCGTTCTAATAAATGTTCATAATGAACCTTCAGAATAGAACCAATAGCTAGGGACTTAATTTATGTAGGATGAAACCCTTGACCTTAAGGTAATTCCAAGATTAAAATTCTTGTGACACCCCACATCCGTTAATGTCACTAATAAGAGCATGCATTAAGTTTCGTGAAGCGCAATAGGTAAACTATACAGAAATTCACAAGACAAGTATAAAATAAGCAGTGGAATTTTCCTCTTCATTATTAAAAATAAAACGTAGTCTAAAACAGGTTACATCAAAACCAGATACATCAAAACCAAGTATCTCAAATCCGTCTTACAAAACATCGCATAAAAGAAAATATCATAGTGCAGTAACATAAAATTATATCACTCATATCAAGCCATAACAGAGTAGAAAATAAGTCAAAGCGGTACATATCAGGAAGTCCAGATCCAAGCTGAAAGAGAAAGTCCTAATCACTAAGGAGTGCTACCACTCTAAGGATCTGCGGGGAAAAGAAGAAAGAAGCGAAAACAAAATGGGTCAGACATAAAGTTTGGCGAGTTCCAGTGATTTTCAAATATGCATAAAATAGGCATACCAAGACAGCTAAACAAGACTGGATGAGAAATACAGTATCATACAAGGAAATGGATAAACTAAATAGAATAGTAGGATAAACAGAATAACATGAATAAACTATGATCGAGTAATGATTCATATTTATATCCCTAAAACAGGTTATGTCTACATCAATACTAGTATAACAGGTTTTGGCGTTAGCCTAAATTACTTAATAGAAATAGTAGGTTTAAAAGCTAGATTTAACAACATAATTAAACAACAGGTGTTAACGATATTTTTCGTCAACACCGGAAATAAGTCTACGGATGTGGACCTAAGGGGAAAATGGTGTTATTTAGCTTTCACGGGTCTGAGTTAGTTCACGTTTCCTAGATATCAAGGTTTAGATCCCAAAAGATTAGTTACTCTTCCCTTAATGGGGTGAGCATCACGCTTAAGCGACTTAAGAACCAGCAGTTATCTTGGGACACGGGTTCCCTAAGGCTAAACGACTTGTAGGAGGAGGTTCTGCAAGAATTCTTTGGAAGGGCCTGATGTAACAACCCTATTTTTCCGTCAAAATTATGCGTGTATCTAATTCAATAGAAATTTTGAAATGTGTGTTATGTCGATTTTGCTTATTGAAAGAACGTATTAAACTAGATAAGGTTGGTTGTGGTGTTAAATAATCGTACTATATATAATTGGGATAGATGAAAATATAACTATTTTACATTGAGTATTGGATTATTAATTAAATCACCAAACGTCGAGTTAAATTAAGTTGTCTACTATTAACAAACAAATCAACGAATGGGAAGTGAATCGAACTATATTGGATATAAAATAGTTCTGGTATTGTTAAATAAATTTATATAAATAAAACAATAGTATTATAGGTAATTTTATTATGTCGAACGCGGAATTAACAAGTGGAATTAGCAGGTATTGAACGCAATAAAATTTACTAATTTTTTTGTAACTGGAAAGAGGTGTGAATTGTTTAATTTGGAATGCAAAACAATTAAGTGAAAACAATGGATGATAATACAAGGCCCAAACTACTCAATTCAAGCCGGAATCCAGTAAGCAAATTCATTTTCTAGAAGCCACATGTTCTTTTTCTAGAGAAGTTTCCAAAAATACCTGAGGGCCCTTTTCTTTTCTCTTCACGCCTAAAACAACAAATTGGAGCAAAGGAAGAATGCCTAATTCAGAGATTCTAGAAATCGAAAAAGGAAAAAAAGCCGAAGCTCATGACGTTCGACTTCGAGCCAGGAAACGCTAGCATGTTCCAAGAGGGGCGCCAACATCTACCAGTGGCGAGGGTTGCACGATCTGATGTCGAGAGTGTGGTGGTGCAAGCTGCGAACGAACGGTGAAGCTTTCCCTTTTGATGTGAATAGGCGACGCTATGGGGACGGCGACTGGTTTACCTTATAATGGCCAAAATATGTTTGATACATATAAAACAAGATCATTTGATATTATTACTAGTGCATATATGTTTCAAAAGCAATGTCAATCATAATGTATCAATCATAGACGGCATGGGTACCATATATCATGTCACCATATATAGGTTTACAATCAAAACCGTAATGTCGTATTGGAAATTAGATTCCTTCATGAGTCGAGGCAAGGGATGGCTCCTCACCGCTTCGAGACACTCTAGCAAATGTCTCGGTATTACACACTCTGGGCAACCCTTGGATCGGTTGGGCCGGTTCTCCCTTACGTTTGAGGATTAGTTATTTCTGAACACACGTTTATCGGTCCTATCGGACCTATCCATCTGCTCCGTAGTAACCGATATATCCGAGGCGCCTCGCTATCCATCATCCACATAGTTAAAAATATATAAATGTCTGGACTCCATACCATGACACCACCCATAGCTAGAAAGAAACGTCATGTTCTCCCAACCGTCCGATCCCCTTTTTGACTCATACCGAGGTGTGAGGCTTGCGAATTAACGCCAAACACAAAGCTATGCCCTTTAAGGCCGTGTTTTGATCATCAACCACTAGACTCTGTTTTTCAACAAAAGCCTTGATCCTTTGCATCACAGCATGCCATATTGACATTCCACGCCATGCGACTGATGTCTATCGATATATAACCTCTATGCTCGTATATCTTAGAGAAGGGTGTTAAGCAAGAGAATAAATTCTCCGCCACCAAACAGATATATATCTAATAGAGATCAATCAACACAGAACAAAATCCAACGTCAGACACACATCCATTTACTAGTCCGTTCTGGGTCTGAACGAAACTGGAGGCACCTTGTTCCTCGTTCCATATGTCCAATACAGAAGAGAGGCAATCACACATCCGGACGATCAACAAGTACGTCCAGACCACTACCACTGTAACCTCGTCACGGAAGCTACCCATATCTAAGGCATCAGTAGCAATCCATACGATGTGAAGATCACCGGTCTTGCACTGTCTTCATATCTTCGACTTTTAATCGTCGATCAATTATTTGAAATGAGAATTAACTCGGCCTTTTCAAATAATTCATGTATATGTAGAATTCAAATCAATTCTTTCTATGGTTAAACTATTTAACATCCACATTTCAGTTAATTAATATAATTTTCATGTCAAACACATCCAATCATCAAAAATGTTTTATAAAACAAAAAGGATTTCGAGGCCTGAACCCGATGTTGTTGGAATGATTTCGAAATGTATTTATGTGTTTGACATTGTAGTTCTTCGCATAACTAATTAGTTGCTATTGATGATATATCTGTTTGGTGGCGGAGAATTTATTCTCTTGCTTACACCCTTCTTTGAGACATGCGAGCTCAAAGGTTATGTGATTAATAGTGACTGATCATATGTGTGAATTGCTAATGTAAAGTACTATATTTTGGAAAATACTTGTGATTATTATGTTGTAAAATGATTTTCTCTAGTTCGTGATATAAAAATGATTTAGTATGTGGCTAAAGATTCTGGTAACCCGGACGACTAAAAGTATGGGTGAGATGGCGGTGTAGTCCCAGAGGGCGTGGAATTGTGCATCGTCAGTATAGCCTGCTCCATCGTGGGAGGAGCACATATATATATATCGAGTTGGTGAGGTACGTACCCTTTGCCTTGTCTAAGGGGATCCCGATATTTTGTTGCATGCTTGTTTGTATGCATTGTTCTGTTTTGGAATTCATATTTCCAAAGATTTTGGTTTGAGCTTCCGAAGTGAAATCTACTTTGATATAAAGATAGATATGTATTTCAAATGATTTGAAATAAGAATCGGGAAATAAAGTCTAAGAAATAATTTATGTAAAGTGAATTGGATTTCGAAAATCTATGTTTGGGGTTAAGCCTAAATAGGTAGATTGAGGAATTGCATGTTGTATGATGCATTGTAGTTCCATATGACTATTATTGGTTATTGTTTATGCATTGAGATTCATGTGGAGTATACTCGTTCCGTGTTATGCGGCGTGGTCCCATGATTTCCCAACTTTTAAAGTAAAAATTTAATAATTGTTTTAGTTCTCACACCAGTCCCATGACTGACTCGGAGTTTATTGTTTCTACCTAAACTCTGGGCACCCATATTTTCCACACAGGCAGTTAGTTTATTTGTGTCCAGAGCATTGATAGTCTTCCGCTGTGTTAGTTTATTTGTTTTCGCTGCATTGTATTACATTTATTGTAAATTTATTTTCCGTTGTATATTATTTTTGGTACTCTGATATTCTATACTCTGATGTAGCATTATTATGATGTTTATAAAAGTCTTCTATTATTTGTTCTGATGTGTTGTGCGCCCAAAGTTAGTGTATCCGCCTTTTTGGTTCGATTTAAGTCGGTTTAACGATCGATTTGTATCGACCGAGAAGGAGGTCGTTACAGTGGTGCAGCGCTGGCGTAATTGAAATCATCTTCCATGTCTCTTTCGTCCTCTATAATCATGTTATGTAAAATAATGCAAGTGTACATTATTCTAGTCATTTTAGCTGGGGGAGCAAAGTCTGCAAGGATTGCTGACTATGATAAATCTGGATTGAAGAACGCCAAATGCTCTTTCTACATCCTTTCTTTGTCCTTCTTGCATTGCTGCAAACCTTGCTTGTTTATAGTTTTGTGGGTTCGGTATTGTCTTGACAATGGTACTCTATTGTGGATATATACCGTCACCTAGATAATATCCATGGTCGTACATGTTTCCCTCTAAAGTAAAATGATATGGAACTGATCTACCGTTTTCCAAATCATTAAACAACGTTGAACGTTAAACTACGTTCAAATCATTGTTCGAACCTGGCATGACATATCCATAGGTCGTACGACGCTACAACTTCCAGTATACTAGTTGACGTATGAGACTTACTTTATATGCTCCAGCATATGCTTTTGGACAATTCTTCCACTCTCAGTGCATGCAGTAACATTCCAGACCATCCTCTGCTGCCATGCGTATTCATTAACATTGCAATATCGGCTTCGTTTGGTCTACGTAAGTATTGGTCATCGTAAACGTCTACGATTGCTTGGCAGAAATGGTCCACGCATTCTAATACTGTGTTTTCCGCCATTTTCAAGTTTTCGTCTTGAGCATCACCCAGACCTCCATATGCTATCATACACAGTGCAGCTGTCACTTTTTGAATTCCAGCGAGCCCCATCATAAAAAAAGCATTGAATTTGTAGATAAAGTACGAATCATGTAGTTTAATACACTCTAGGATTCGAAGAAACATAGGACGCCTCATTCGGAATCTCCTCCTAAACTCTTGAGCTGTGTACGTTGGGTTTGAAACAAAATAGTCGTCCATTAGTCTCTCGTTGTGCAAAGAATGATGTCGATTTTTATATCGATGCCCTACGACAGAACCACCATGTTTCTTGCTAGATTCACGATCTACAAGTAGTTCAGCTATTAGCTTCCTTTGTCGACGAAAATGATCATCCACCATAATATCAAGTTCTTCGTCATTATCATTGAATAACAAACACTCTTCACTGGACATTTTTGAGACTATACTCAGAATATTGAATAATGTTTGGATAATAGATGTTGTAAGTCTTCCCTCTAATATACATAGTTTTTCTTCATCAAAGTGGTCTTCATTGGTTACCACACTCTGTTCTTCATTGGTTACCGCACTCTGTTCTTTATTGGGTACCACATTCTGGTCTTCATCGGGTTCCACGTTCTGGTCTGCATTGGATACCGCGTTCTGTTCTGCATTGGATACCGCGTCCCGGTGTGCATTGGTTACCACGCTCTGGTCTTCATTGGATACCGCATTATGGTCTGCATTGGATACCTTGTCTCTTTTCCTCTCTTCATTAAGATTTGCTTGTCTTGAAGAATAGTGAAGCAAGTGTTTTAAGTAGTACATTTGTTTGCATGTTTGTTTCAACATATATTATTATGTTCTCTACGGTTTGTCAATTTAATCTGATTTATTTTTATAACCCGCTTTTATTATAGATCAACATGGCTGAATGGGAGGTCGATGATGAAATCATGGTTCAAATGTACAATGAGTATGAACGGAATAAGCAACCAGTCGAAGATGTTCAAGTAGAAGCTTCAGAAGCAGAGTCAGAACTTTTTAGTGTGGCGCAACCAAGCTTAGCAGTCCAACGTATATGACCAGTTCAAAAAACCCTCAATGCTCGGTTGAACGAAGTATTTGCTCAAAAAAACCCAGATAAGTCAAGCTCCAGCATGACAGGTCGTACGGTACTGTGGTATTGTGGAATCGAATGCAATGTTCTTGTTTCTAAAACCCAAACGAATGTAGGTTGTCGCTTTTATGGTCGCGGAGCATACGTTGACGCGCATAATCGTCAAGGTTTGCAAAGTTGTAAGGCTTTTTGTTAGGTCGATCCACCGTTATCGAAGAGGGGTGTTCAATACGCACTTGAAATGCAAGCTGAGTTTAGTCGTTTGAAACGAATGAATGTAGCAGTAAAGGCTGAAATGCTACATGGGTGCTACGGTGTATCCAAAAACTATGGATCCTAGTGTTGTATCCTAAGTTGTAGCAGTTATTTCCTAATTAACAAGTGTTGTATCCTAATTAAGTGTTGTATCCTAAGATGCAGTAGTTATTTCCTAATTTATTTGCAATTTCGTTGGAATCAAGAGTTATATCCTAAGTTGTAGTAGTTATTTCCTAACTAACAAGTGTTGTATCCTAATTAAGTGTGGTTAACTCATACATAACAAGTATTGTACCCTAAGTTGTCAAATCTTATTATGCACCAAAATTAATAAAGTTGCAAAACATCAACGTATGTTTTTCTATGACAACACATATTAAAGTATCACTGACATAAAGCAGTTCGAATGGACTACACGCACGTACAGATCAACAATGGCTTTATCAAAATGTTTGAAAATTTTATAAGCAACACTATTTGTTACAAATTGTGTTGCTTATAAATTGTTTCGTTTCTTATTCTAAAATATTACAGATAAATTCCTAAAAGAAAATATCCATCCAAAATTGGTCTGCTGTTGAGTTACTAATACTTGTGGAAGCTTATATCGAGTTTGATAGAAGAAACGAGATTATGTTGCAAAATGGAGGGGGCGTAAACCACGATTTGTTTTTGATAATGGTCAAGACATTTACAACACCCATCCCGAATGCCCTTCGTGGAGGTCTACTACAGATGTTCGTCAGACTCAAAGAGCATTTTGAGATAAATGCCATCGTTACCGCGAGATAATCGAGTTGGTGGAAGATGAAGATATATTTCAAGCATATACACCCGCATTCGATGCACGTTACCGATTAGAATATGGAAGACATTTCATTGGTCATGAAGCTTATGAAGTTCACTACAATTGGCTAACACGCTTTGGCACTGATTAAGTTGTAATTGTTTAAATTTGAAGTTGGTCGGGCTAAGTGTTGTTTAGCTTACTTATATCATAAATGTATCATGATAATGTATCGTGAATCTATTTCACATGCTTAATTTATCTTTGTTATATTTAACATAACCAACTAGCTCAAACATATGTTCGTTTATTTCAATATTTGGGTCTTCGTCGGTTGTGGTATTCGTTGAAATGCTTAGAAAATAGTGTAGGACAGTACATAAAGCAGATTCGCTCCAGTACAATGTCAGGTCTAATAGTGTAGGACAATACGTAAAGCAGATTCCCTATAGTGACATATCCCATCACAAATTGTTTTATTGTTTTAATAACTCAAAACAAACAGGGTCGAACATTTCAAACTAGGGTCGTCCCCGTTTAAATTATACATTTCAATACACAAAGGACTTAAAAAATCACACCAATACACAAATTAAACATTTCAAACTAGGGTCATCCACATGATCATTATTGGTCATAATTGCTTTGGAAATCGCAGCACCAAAGCAAAGTGGAACCAGTGACCGTTCACATCACGCCATTAATGAAAGAAGATTCCCTACAGTGTTACGTCAATCGAGCCAGCAATAAAAGAAGATTCCCTACAGTATTACGTCAGGTGAAACAGTGTCGAGCATCACGTAAGGCACAGTCGTACCAGTGAACGGTTACATCATTATTCGTTTTATTCATTTGTACACTATGCAGCTATATATCTCTGTCAAATTACTCATAACTTACCTCACTGAAACAACTTTGTTTCCAACTACTTTGCGCATTCCCACAACTATGCCTTCTTGGCTACCATCTACAGACTCTGATGAATATGCGTATGGACAGATGAGACTTCAGGAGCTTGTGGATGAATTCCAGTTTCTAAACCAAATGAGATCTCAGGATGAACCACTATATGAACAGGGAAGCGTACAACCTCCACATGAAGCTCAAGTACCAAATGTTCAACATTCATACGAACAGTCGGTCGGCTCAACCACGGCAAGAAGTAGACGTATATCAAGTACCACCTGTTCAAAATTCTTATGAACAGGAAGTTGATTCTTATCCAATTTATTGCTACTGCGGTTATGCGGTTGAAGTTGTGATTCGAGCAGATGACAACAATGTAGGTCGGCGCATTTAGAAATATCCATCCTATCCGAACGGATGCAATTACACAGAATGGATAGATGGACCTTTATGCCCAAGGGGAATAACATATGCAAACGAAGTTGAACGAAAGATTAGACATCACCAAAACATTATTGAACGGTTGTGGTTTGGCCGTAATGATTAGGTGACTTAGAACTGTGTTAGACTCCCTTGAGATTTAACGTAACATGTACTTTGGTTAAGTAACTATTTCCTACATCTGTTTTGATGTTTTAATTGGCCTCTATTGTCATTAATTGTTGTATCTCTATGACCTATTGTATCTGTAAGCTTATTGTTAGTTGTATTGTTATGCGAAATATTTGTAGTATCATTATGATCATGGCCACATGTTTTTGTATGATTATTAGTTGTATCATTGTGATTATTAATTGAATTACTTGTATCATTATGAAATAACTTAACTGTAATCCTTTCTACTAAAAAGTGGTTAATTAAATTTTAAGTAAATATTCCTGGCGTTTGTACAACAAACGTTGGACTTCTGGCGTTTGTTCGACAAACGTCTGTGTTCCTCGCGTTTGTTAAACACACGCGAGGAGTTGGGCGTTTGTTGAACAAACGCCAGGAAAGCAGATGTTCGTTGAACAAACGTCTAATTTCAAAAAATGTTGGGAAATTTGAACGTTCCAACTATTTGAAGTGCGAAAAATCAAATTTCCACACCCAATAGTTGGAGTTGCTCTAACAAATAAATTTCTTTTTGGAATCTATGTTTGAGGTTCAAAAGAATTTCGAGCTCATGATAAATTTTCAAATTTATGAATTAAAATGATTTATAGATTATGGATCTGGATAATTATGAGGTTATGGAATCCGATGAATTTGAAATTATAGGTATAGATACGGAGGATAACGAGTTTATAGAGGTGTTGACATTCTAGATCTAGGAAGGATGCCAAGTTTATGGAGGTGTCAAACTTCTGGAGTAGGAAAGATGCCAAGTTTATGGAGGTCTCAACCTTCTAGATCTAAAAGGATGGCAAATTTATGGTGATGTGGAACTTTTGGATCTAGAGATGATGCCAAGTGTGGGGAGCCATATTGATGTCGTGCTTTTAATAGTAGACATCCAGTAATCAATATCAAAAATCAAGGGTGTAACAACCCTTTTTTCACCGTAATTTAACGATTTTTATTTTTTTGTCATCTATGGCTTCAGTGGCGGAGCCAGAAATTTTTTTTTTGGTGGTCACTTATGCAAGCAAGATTTTTAGAATTAATCTTTATAAAATAGACGAAACAGAAGTCTTTTTTCGAAAGCTGAACAACTGATACTATGATATAAAATCAAGCTCTCACGTAAGCTGAACAACATAAGTCTTATGCAAGCAAGTTTCACACTACAACGAAACAGAAGCCTTTATCTAATCTAAATAGGTTGAAAAGTAAAAATATTATGTTATTTTTTTCTGACGGCTGTAGCCTATAGGCGGAGCCAAGTAAAGCAGACTTGATTTGATGATCAATTTCCACCTACATGATCAAAATACGTAAAATAGGAATATTTAATTTGGACCATGTTACAGCGGAAAGCATTTATGGTTGAAAAGCAAAAATATAGGTTAAAAATTAAGCTTTCACGTACTGCTTGGAAGTATTTATGATTCTGATATTATTCTTTTAATATCCTGGTGAGGTCACTTGACCTCACTGAATATAACTCCGTCTCTGTATGACTCGTACGTGAAAATAACATTGTATAGCATGATACTACAAGTTTTTTATACGCTTACATCAAAACGTAGCCAGCTCACAGAAATCAGAAATGAAAAATAAGAGACATTTGGTACAAGAGGCAAAA
This sequence comes from Allium sativum, assembly GCA_030737875.1. Taxonomy (NCBI): domain Eukaryota; kingdom Viridiplantae; phylum Streptophyta; class Magnoliopsida; order Asparagales; family Amaryllidaceae; genus Allium; species Allium sativum. The sequence continues at coordinate 1,020,548,657 of CM060918.1, read as the reverse complement.
AAAAAAAAAAAAAAAAAAAAAAAAAAAAGGGACACGTTTCATATTCTTCTTAAATGGGGAGACACAATATAATATAAACACGTAAGACTTTTCATATTTTTCTTTTAAATGGAGTGACACGATGTATAAACAGACGAGCATTTCAATATAGGCCGGCACATTATATTTTCACGTTTTTCTATGATACATGCAAATGAACAGAAAGCTCATGAAACCAACAGAAGCACAACCATCCTTCTTTTCCAGTTGATTTGATTCCTCAATAAAGCAAATAGTGCAATATCACATGCACACATAGGAGAGGAAGGCACACATGAAAACGTTATGCATGCGTAGGTAAAAGATAAAAAAAAAACAGAAAAAAATTAGTGTGATAGGTTGTTAGTTATGTTATTATTTTCTATGTCAGTTTGGCCTTTTGTTTAACACTAATACTTGAAGGTCAGAAAACGAAATTGCTGTATCGACCGGCAATTCATAGATTAGAAAACGCGGAAGAGAGGAGAGCCGCATGATTCTTAACCCATCCATGAATTATGGTGATTTCCTACCGCATATTCCACGATGCGGTGAATTTCATCGTAAATTTTTCAATCGTTCTAGCATTGACTAATCCTAAAATAAGGCCAGAAAGTGGTGCGGGATTACATACGGGTGAATTGTGTATCTGAATATATCCAATGGCTACTACGCATTCCGCACAAACCCGTACTATTTTCTTTCGGGCCATTTAGCACGGCTCTTTTCTTTTAAATATAGGTTGTAGGTTTATCAAATCGGCATTGCAAGCATGACCACACAATTGGAAGAATGTTCATAAAAATGCAACTGTACTGGTCCTTGGCTGAAGATGTAAAGAGAACGCCTTCTTTTTTAGTTTTTGAATCAAATTCATAAAACTTCAAATAAATATGTGTGTTTTTGATTATTTAATCCAAACTCTTATAAACAATTATACTGAAAATGGTATAAATTCTTTCATACCAACAGTGAAAAGGAGAAAGGAGCGCGGTCCAGAGGTTTGCTTATAGTGGCAGCCTCATTAACATCTTTGTCTTAATTTCAGTACTAGTAAACTACATCACAAATTCTCTCAATCACCACTGCCAAACTTGTGGTCAACTGCATCACCATCAGAAACTACAAGAGTGTAAACAAAACACAAACTTTTATTCATTTGAAAATTTACAACTTTTCAGATGCGAAAAGGAGCATAACATAAAGTATGTAGAAGATAGAGGTTTGAGAAGAAGAAAAATAACAGTATCAAATTTGACATACAAGTGAGAGATAGCAAATAGTCATTTTTACAAACTATATGCAATCATGTTTATAAACCGATTGCTTTTGGAACCAAACCAAAAATGATATGAGTTTTGTTTGCATATAGACTTTATACTTGGTCAAGAAGAATAAGATGGTAAATGCATACATTGACAATAAGTCTGAGGAATTCTACCATACTTGAAATATATATATATATATATATGCTTTGTGTTCTGAAGGTGATGGGATGCGTAACATACTTTGCCATCCATTCCTGTTAGGTTAAGCTAAAATAACATAAGCAAGGATTTACATGATAAGTTCAAGTTGCCTAATGCTAATATTTGATATCACATAAGACTTAACATCAAACGTAGTCATGTATTTGCAAAATGTGCATCACAAGCACAAGAGCTGAATGCAGCAAGAGCCAAGGAAAGTACCTATGCTGAAATAATTGTATAACACTCCTTTGAAGCATAAAACATTTTCAAGATATACCCTTCACATGGGACATCCTGTGCCGACAACAGAACTTTGAGCATATTTTGCCAACAACCGCAAAAAAAAATTACTTGCTTCTGAGTTAAACCAGCAAGGCAACATGAATGTAAATTGATTGTAGTGCGATTTCATAAAAGGTGCAGAGAATGCAACTTACAACCCAATGAAAAAGTTACATCATTCGATATAATATTTATGAACCTTTTTTGATTTGGGTCAATTTCAAAAAATTATAACAGAAATATGCCAGTTTCTAAACTAATTAAAGAAACAGACTACTTTTTTTTTACAAAGGCGTAATCCAAGATTACGCCAGCTCTAAATTTTCTTTTTTTACAAAGGCGTTAACTGGCATAACGTTGATTTCATATTACGTTGGCATTATCCCAGACAACGCTAGTATTCCTAACCCCCTTCAGCTCCTTCTTCCCTTTCTCATTTCCTATCTTCTAACTTTTCCCCTCATCCGAAAACCTTCCTCCCCATTACAAGTTTAGATCAAAAAATATATTTTTCTCCAAAATTCTGTTGAATGGCCTCCTCTTCTTCGCATCCACCTCATATTGGTAAGTTTTCCTACTTTATGTGATTAAAGTTGGCAAATTTGGAAATTTAGGGTTTTTCATGTTTTGAGATTTCAACTCTAATCCCTTTTTTGGTGAAATGGATGCGATTTGTAGTTCCTATGGTCGACAAGTTAATGTTTTCATGAACAAATTCTTAGCTAAGGGTTTCGTATGTGTATGTTTAAAGTTACATTGGTGAATAAAGTTACATTTATTCATGTTTAGTATGTGTATATTTAGTATTTGTATGTGTATGCGTATGTTTAATTTTAGTATGTAATGGAGGATAATGCTGCCTAAAGTATTGTTAAAATACCAGAATATGTTGACTTTTGGTTGTGAATTTTTTGCAAAATACGAGAATGTGATCTAAACTAGTTTGTATGGTGATATTTCTTTATTGTAAAATGTGGAATGCGTATTTTGGAATGTGAAATGAGATGGTTGAGTCTTGCTTGTTTATTGTACGCGATAATATGAGATTGTGACATTTGATAAGTATGTAAATATGGAATGTGGAATGACTTTTCGAAAGTGAGTTGTATATTTCTTGGTTGATTAATGGACTAATGTGTATTAACTTTCTATAGAATATGAAGAGATGGAACCCGGACCAGTCGATCCAAACGTTCTTTACTTACAGGCAGATCATTGGACTAGCGACTGGCGGTAACATAATCTGATTTATTTAATACGAATTTTGTTCATGTTAAAGTTCGTCTTTTGACTTATATAAAATTAAATTCATTCTAGATGGAGGCTTGTGACCCTGATGGAACTATCGATCTGTAACATCCCATAAATTTCGACCCTTCAAATATAGAATTTAATTTAATTATTGAACTGAAAATGGTATTAAAACATAAATTATGATTCATTAATTTATGACTCCAAAATTTATTTTTGATAAACAATAACTTACATTGAGATAAACTATGATTGATATAATAATGGAAATTATTAAATTGTTTATGCATTTGGACTAGCTAACTTTGAACTATTGTTGATAAAAAAAATTGCAGTTGAATCCTTGATTTTATTTTAAAGGTCCAATAGTTGAAAATAAATTTGTGAATGTTTCCAATTTAATTTTCTATCGGAAGAATTGTAACAAAACAGAGTGTCAATGATATATAATGTACGTTTTAACTATCGTAGTTAATGAAAATTAATGTTAACATTTATAATAATAAATTATACATTTTCATTTTTAAATATAAGTATAATTTTACAAAGGTAATAAATCCAAAATTTTAAAACAATATATTATGGTCATTGAATAATAACTGTAAACGATATAGGAACATTTTTGACGTGAGACATAAAAACTTTAACTTCGAATTAAATTTTGAATTGCGTGTGTTTAGTTTAATTTAAATAAATCAGGTCAATCGTTAAATTACAAATTCAATTATAAAAATTTATGTTGCTATCACTGAATAAAATAATAAGAGGATATGGTATGTAACAACGTTTAAATAAGTAAATGTCACTACACCAAAATAGCCAATTTGACACACCAGGATTCAGAGATTTGCTACGGATTTAAGCCGTATCACATTTGATAGGGCTCATAACTGTGTCAAAATTCATTTGCTACAGCTTAACCAATTCGCGTCTTCGCAATCTCGAAAATCTGGTCGTAGATCATTACAGCTTCGGATCGTTCCCTTTTGGTAGGTCTTAAACCCGTATCAAATTAGGCTCGTATTTTTTCCTCGATGAGTTTTCCTTTCTCACCAGTCCAAAAAGGACTAGTCGCTTCTTTTCTAATTATCTCGATTCTGTCTCCTTTCTCTTCTCCCCTTTCTCGATGAAAACCCTAGAAGTAAAATTGTAACAACACGTATTTTTGAAACAAATTTAAAATTTATTTTTAATTGATTTTGATGGAAATTAAATATTTTAATCGATTTATTTTTAGAATAAACGACGAAAAAATTGTTTAAAGCGAAGTTAGAACGTACAAATTTATATTTATTATAAAACGAGCCTGAAATGGTGCGGTAGTTTGAAAATTTGTTTTTTTATTTCAAACGAATGTATAGAATTCAATTTAAATCAGAATTGGATGAAACAAAAAACGTTAGAATCTGTTTAATAATATCTTTATAAAGAATGTGAAAAATTTAGATTTCACTTTACAAATTAACAGTTACGTCCAGTTTAAAATTCAAAATAGTCGCTATGGAATTTATATATATATATATTAATAATATATATAGCCCTTAAAAATAGCTAGTTTGCAAACGACCTTCGTTTTCCACGAAATTACTTTTAGTGGCTCCGGATCGTCAAATTATTGTTAGATTTAAATTTTCAAGTCATTTGGAATTAGTATGTAAGCGTAGTAAATTTAAACGTATTTTCAATTTCAGTTTGAATTTAATAAGCTAATAAAAAGCCCATTCCTCAAACAGTCTCCAAATTCGACGAAATTAATTTTGTTAGGACCGTATCGTTAAAACATAGCGAGATTTTAATTTTCATAATTTTTGGAGTCAGGATGTGGATCCCGGTAAATTAAAATGTACGTTCAAATTCAATGTTGACCGTTATATTAATTTATATTTTAATTTTGATAAAAACTGATCGAAGCAGCCGAATTGGCTTATGAAACTATCACATTGTGCCCGGAATGGGGGTATTTGGTAGGGGACGACAGTCGTTGGGTTCGATTTGGAGTTCAGATCAATAAGTAAGTGTTATTGGAATTAAATAATATTATATATATATATATATATATATTAATCTAAAAACCCTAATTCTCCTACATAAATTAGGAGCCACCGCCTTCATCGTTTTAATGGCCTGAAATGCTCCATTTTTCTTCCTCTCCTATCTCTCAATCCACTCGATAAATTTCAAAACTTCCTAAAGCAAAATAGAAGAACTTGACGAGATAAACGGGTGTGATCGTTTATGGTGTTAGGATTTGCTCGATTTTCGAGCTCAAACCTCCACTGTTTGTGCACGTTTTTCAATGGAGGGAGGGGTGCGAGCTGGCTCATGTTGTCGGCATTGGTGGAGTGAACGACTGACGGAGTGGAAATCAAAGTGAGAACTCTCTCACTAAAATATTTGTACAGATATTTATTTTATAACTAAAAATATATATTGCTAGTGTTGATTTTATCATTTTTAATTATCATAAATTTGTATACGGTGCTTGTTAGCTCACCTCACTATTGTTTGAAAACCCATGGATGATCTAATTTACTGTATTATGTTTTGTTTGTGATGTTGAAATATTTAACATATTAAAAATAATGTTGATATTGTTGTGAATGGTTGAAATTAAATTATAAATATCCATTATAATTTAAACAGTGAAAATTGATTAGTTAGAAAAATAACTCGAATCAAATTAGAATTGGTTAAATTTATTAACCAGTAATTAATTTGAATCGACTGTTGCTGTTTGAAAACCCCACACGGGTCTAGGGTTGATAATTAATTCACGTCTCCCTTGGATTCAATCGTATATCGACCGATTGATTGACAGACTGTTATAAGCGTTATTTAATTATTTAATGCTTATACAGTTGTAAATTGCACTCTGGACGTGAATGTAATGTTTAATAGTTGTTTATCACTATTTTTGAATACGTGCGATGTATGGAAACCATATAAATAAAATTATATGGTGATTGGTTGAGTCTGATTCCAGTTCAGAATATAAACGAATATTTTAAAATAATATTCAGTGAAGTATCAAAATATGATTTTGATGTCGGATTTTTGGATGGACACGGAATATAAAAATGTGAAGCCGGGTTAAGTATAGGAACGCTATTTTAACTAGAAAAGATTTTTATATTGATTTTATTCATTTTTATAATGAATATCAAGACGACTGAATTTCAAAATCAGACATTTTTGAAAAGATTATCCTTTTGAGATAATAATAAAATGGGATGTTCAATTTTGATTTAAAATTGAAATGGAAGTTGAAATCGTTTTTAAATGAATTTAAAACATCTTATAAAATACGTTTTAAATGGAGATTGACGATATATATATATATATTATATTTATATGGCTTGAATAGAACGCACCGCGCAGCGACCATTCGCGAATTTCAACCATTCAATTCAAATTGATGAAACGGGAGATCCGACCGTCGGATTCTCCTAAAACCGAAACCATTGGGTTCGTATCGAAAAGATCTTTCCAATGAATACATGAAATTTAAATTTAAACGGCAAGATTTTAAAATATGTCCAAATCAATTGTAGAAAAGGTCGTTATGAATGCAATTCAGTGATCGATATTGGAAATCGACTGTAAGAGCCTTAATTAAATTATTAAAAATATGAAAAAAATTATGTAAAATCATAATTTATGATTTCAAAAGATTCTGGATTAAAAATTCCAAGTTTTTAAAAGATAAAAGATAATTTTATCTAAATGTACTAGTTAACAACTAGAATAATAATCCAATAAGTTTAAAATAATAAATTGATTTTGTAAATGGTTTTGAAATAAACAGTGTTTTCCAATGAACAAAATGGAATGTATTTGAATGGGAATTATCTTCAGATATTTTCTATATTGGATTTCGTAATCATACGGATATTGTTATGGGAATTTGGAAGTTACTAATATCGTTATTCCAAAATGATGCTTGTTAATTTCAGAATTTGTACTGAATATAAGTCGACATGATTTCCATTTAAGATCTTATATTTAATGTCAAATTGGATTTTGAGTTCGTTGTGAATGGTATCTTAAATAATACTGTTCTTGAACCAAAAGTGAAAGAAACAAATCTTTTAAATAAGATTTAGAGAAGTTTTCCAGTTTATTTAATTAAATTGAAACTGAATGAAATTTGATTAATAATAATCGAAATAAGCTTCTGTGAAGGAAGGCGTTTACTATTCATGGAATTCAAATGGCTTTTCCATTATTCCATTCATAGTATTAATCTGATACGGAAATTTATATCGATTATAAATTATCCAAATTTCCGTGAAGATTCTACACTAGTGGAAAATGATTTTTGGCATATCGTGAACTGTGTTTTAAATGACATTTGTTCTTTAACCCCAAATAAAGATAGGATTAATTTCCTATGTTGAAAAACCATTGAATAAGGATTTTTGGGAGATTTAAAACTGAACTAGGGTTTTAATGAATATTTAATGGGATTGAAATGTGATTGTGATAATCAATTTATCAAATAAGAGAAGTGTTCGAGACGGAGTACCCTTCCCCTCTCTCTACCCCCCCCCCTCCCCTCTCGCCCCCTACCCCCCCCCCCCCTTTGTTTTACTCCATGCAATAGTTAAATCTTTAATTGGATTTGAACGATAAATGGTAATTAAATTTACCGATAACACGACGGTTGTTAAATATGGAGTACAACCAGTTTTGCTCCATGGGATGAATAGGTCGAGATTAGGAGTAATAAAATAAAAGTTTACTTTGGTAAAGTTCGATTAATCCCGATTAGTTCCACAAACCTTAATCTGATTTAAGTTGTGAAAAGAGATAATAAGATCTTTTGAAAAGATATCCAAGGGAAAATTAAAGAATAAATTTAAAAGAATTTATCTTTGATAAATTTATTGGGAACCTTTCCCCAAAAACATGAATATTTGAATAAAAGAATATTCTGAATTGGAATGAGACATGTGCTACTTTTGTGTATTTGTCACATGATTATAAAGATACACCAGTTTTCGGAAAGACCGAGTTTAACCAATTCTAAATAACTTTTATGACGACTAAAAGTCGAATGATTTTAAGACGTTCGTTGAAGACCGGAGGTCTTCACATCATTTACATGATTGTTGATGTCTCGATTGGGGTGTACAACCCAAGATGAGGTTATTAGTGGCGATCATCCAGATGTACTTGGAGATCGACCAGATATGCGTGGGCCTCTCTCCTGTATTGGACATATGGGATGAGGAATTAGGTGCCTCCAGTTTCGTTCAGACCTGGAACGGACTTGTGAATGGATTATGTCTGACATCGTATTTCATTCTGCATTGATTGATTTCTATTAAATATGTATCTTTTTTGTGGCGGAGAATTTATTCTCTTACTTAACACCCTTCTCTGAGACGTACAAGCTTAGAGGTTATATATTGATAGACATTAGTTGTATGGAGTGAATTGACAATGTGGCATGCTAAGATGCAAATGATCAAATCTTTTGTTAAAAAGCAGGGCCATGTGGTTGATGATCAAAGCACGGCTTTAAGTAGCATAGCTTTGTGTATAACGTTAATTAGCGAGCCCCACACCTGGTATGAGTCAAAAACGGGATAGTGACTGCAGGGAGTGCATGTGTTTCTTTCTAGCTAGAAGTTATGTCATGGTATGGAGCCCAGACATTTTACTTATGTGGTTGTTGGATTGTGAGGCGCCTTGGATATAGAGCCGACTAAAAGGCTCGAGTGATAGGTCAGGTAGGACCGGTAAACGTATTATTCAGGAATAACTAATCCTCGAAAGTAAGAGAGGACAGGCCCTGAAGATCCAAGGGTTGTCCATAGGTGTGATCCTGAGACATGTGCTAGAGTTTCTCGAAACCGGTGAGGACGATCCCTTGCCTCGACTCATAGATGGAATCCAATTTTCAATACGCGACTTTGCGATTTTAGTTGTAAACCTATATGGCGACATAGTAGGATGAGGTACTATGTCGTCTATGATTCATACATTTATATTTGAAGTTGATTACTTCACTTATAGTAATAATAAAAGATAGATTTCGCGTATCAAGCATATTTGGCCTTTATAAGGTAAAACTCTATCCTCTGATTTGTGTTTGCATTGTATGATGGGACATGAGTCTTATAATGGCTTCATTTTTCCTTTTAGCATTGCGCTGTTTGTTTTATGGTATTCTTGGGAGAAAACCCGTTCCATATTATATGGCATGGTCCATTGATTTACCAACATTAAAATAAAAGTTAATAACTGTTTTAGTTCTCACACCAGTCCCATGACTGATTCGGAGTTTATTGTTTCCACCTAAACTCTATGTGCCCATATATTCCACAAGGGCAGCTAGTAGTTTTGGTTTTGCTGATTTCTATTTAACATGATCCTGGTTTACGGTTGAAGCTATATTCGGAAAGCTTTGTATCTGTGTATTTCTTTCAGTTGTAGTAGTTGATGTATTTCCGATGTGTATTGTATTTATACATTTTTATTTCCATTGCTATGTAATTTATTCTCTGATAATTGTATTTTTCCGTTGTGTAATATTTATTCTTACTCTCATATTCTTGTACTCTAATGTAAAATGTTGTAATAACAATGAAATATTCTGTCATTCTACGTTCCGATGCGTCGTGTTCTCACGCAATCCGAGCTTTTCTGTCTCTTCGGAGATCGGGGGATCTCGGATCGTAACAGGTGGTATCAGAGCTTTGTTTTACAAAGCTCGAGAACAAGACACATTAGAACCAAATGAAAGAATTCATCATAGGTAAGATTAGTAATGTCCTATAAGAATAACTCATTAGAGATAGGATCAGTAGCATCCTAAAATGAGAAACTCGTTAGAGATGGGGTTAGTAACGCCCTAGAATGAGTTGGAAGAGTATTATATATAGAAAAGAATAAATTTATTATTTATTAAAAATAAATTTGATTATGAAAGATTATATTTTATAATATGATTTTGAGTAATTTATTTTGATATCGAAGTCGGACTATCGAGTGTAAGAAGATTTTGCATATACGCCTTGCATACGTATATTCGAAGTCTCAACTATACCGGATTGATATAAGATCATATTCTATTCGCTTGAGGATGATTCTATTGATGATCATGGCATCATCAGTTTTATTTTCGAGTTCCGAAAGTGGGATGACTATATAATTCCAATTAAAACATCAAAATATTCTTAAATTGATTTAAGTAGGCATTTTAAAATAAACTGAGCTTCAAAATTTAAATAATACAAGTTAAATAAATTGAAAATATATAAGTAAATCAAACGAATTAAAAATTTAACTTGAGAGAAGTTAAATAAAATTGGAACAAAACCAATATGAGTATGGATGCTAAATTGAGCCAAATTAAATTTAATGTTGAATTGATTTGAAATTAGTTGCCATTGGATATATATATACATTTTTTCAGCAGATTATGGATTTACTGCTGAATAAAGAAAAAATTTGCGTTCCCGACAAACAGTTGCACCTTAATGAGTTGGTTGCGCAATTTTATTTATTATAAACTACTGTGAGTGATTTGGATGCATTGTTGTAACACCCCGAATTTCGGTTAATGATAAAATTCACTAATTGCAGAATAAATAATCTCAGATGTGAGAATTGGGGGAAACGGGCTGCGTCATTTTGTTCGTCTCGGAAAAATACGCAGAATAGAGTCCGAAATTTTGTAAATCGGAGTCCGTATGGCCCAGTTAAGGCCCAATGAAGTTTGCAGAAAATTAAAAGTTCAAAACAGATTTAAAATTCAGGTTTAAAATTCAAAATTGGGGCCATTGGGCGCTGGAGGGAAAAACTCCCGCCTAGCTACCCGTGTCGACAGCCCTGTCGACAGGGCAGTCGACTGGGTAGGACCAGGTCGACAGCCCTGTCGACTTGGGTGTCGACAGGGGGTGCTCGACCAGTTAAACCTGGTGCACCATTTTAGGGTCTGGCTGTGTTTTGGGCTAATCTCTAGAAACTTCCTAAATCTGACGGACCTAATTTAGCCTAGGGTTAATCCTATGGTCTAAAACACACCCTAATCCTATAAATACACCCTAATGCAAGCCTAATCCATACTAAAAATAGAAATGATGCCACCATGCTGCCAAAATCAAACTTAAGAGGAGCCTCCAATAGTTTATGAAGAAAGTTGCAAGCTAATCAACCTCTAATCATCACCATCTTCAAATATAGCAACTAATTCTACTTCATAAGTTTGCTAATCTTGGTTTTGGTGAGTTTCTATCACTTTGATAACCAATTGCTAAATTAAGTAGATGAGATATGATGAGATCATGCGGTTTTGTATGCGGATTAGTGGGTTTTAAGTCATATGATATGATGTTAGTTTGCTAATCTATGTTTAATGTTAACCCTATGTTTATGCAAGTTAAGTATGTGGGTTTATGCAAGTTAAATATGTGGGTTTATGCAAGTTAAGTATGCGGGTTTATGCAAGTTAAGTGGTGGGTTTTATGCATGCTAAGTATTTGATTTTATGCATGCTAAGTATTTGATTTTATGCATGCCAAGTATTTGATTTTATGCACGCTAAGTGTTTGGTTTTATGCATGCTAAGTACATGATTTTATGCATGCTAAGTATTTGATTTTATGCATGCTAAGTGTTTGGGTTTATGCATGCTAAGTACTTGATTTCATGCATGCTAAGTGGTTGGTTTTATGCATACCTTATGACATACAAGTTTACCCTTTTTAAATAAGATGCATACATATGCAAGATGATACCTTTGTATGCTATGCATACATATGCATGTTTACCCTATTTTATGATGCAAGTCACATATGCAAGTTCACCCTTTGTGTAACCTATGAACACTTATGCAAGTTACCTTTATATGACATATGTGTACACATGCAAGTTGGGTTATTTAATGATGCTAGTTGGGTTTAATATCATGATGCAAGTTGACACCTTTTAAACCCATGTAAAAGCCAACGTTGTGCTAAGATTGAACCCGTTACATTTATAGTGAATCTTCCCATTTATATGACATGTTATGAAAACGGATTACGTGGGAAACGATGGGGTTAATATGCATGTTAATAGAAATGTGTGTAACATAAAATGAATGGACATAATTGGGAATTTACCTATTAAGTTAGGTCTACCCATATTATGGAGTTGGGAATTTACCTATTAAGTTAGGTCTACCCATACTATGGAATTGGGAATTTACCTATTGAGTTAGGTCTACCCATATTCTTAAAATTGTGTAATTAATTAGGGATAATTAATACAAATTATGGGGATGATTAATTAGGTGTAATTAATCAACTAAGACACGAGGTTGGACCCTTTTGTAGTGGAAGTCTGCCCGGAACCAACCGGCAAATCCAGCAGCTACAAATGATTGGCCCAATGTGAGAGGTCTTAGTCATAAATTAAATACGTGATTAAAGTAAAGACACGAGGTTAGACCCTTTTGATGACAGAAGTCTGCCCGGAACCAACCGGCATATCCAGCAGTCATAAAAGACGGTCTAATATGAGAGGTCTTTATGAGGTCATGCTCTTAATTAATTAATTAAGAAACATTTAACCATATTAGCATGTAGAGGGACATGAGGGGTTAAGTGGGTGCCTTGGGTGGCATGTGGAAATCTAGTGGGTTGCCTTGGGGGGCAATAGAAAATACGATTAGAATACTTAACCAAGTGGAAACATGTAATTAAACATGATTAAAGGGTTAAGTGGGATGCACTAGAAAAAGGAACAAGCTTAGGTGGGTAGCTTGTGGGGGCCCATTTCAACCAGTAACCCATATGTATCTTATTGGGCTCGACCCATGTCGAGGACGGGACACGCGTACTGGGCTTGACTATAAGAGGCCAAAACGGGTTAGTGGTGGCAACGCAAGTCCAACGGGTTTCATATGCGTGTGTGGACCCGGGCTGGTAGGTAAGACGTTGTTGCATCGTGTAGATATAAGCCGTGCACCGTTAATTATATCGGGTTGCCACTTTGGGGAGTGATACACCCCACTGTGGGGCCGGCACGGGTATCTACGGTAGGGAGCCGATCATTTGGGAGTAGTGGGTACACCTAGTGGAGATAGGGGCAGACGGCACATATGTAGTCAGCTAGGGGTACACGAAACTACTGGGTAAATTTTCTAAGTCCTTGGGAGGGATCAACCTTTAAGTAGGAATGACTGGTGTGGTGCAGTGTAGTAATTATCCTTGGGTGGGTAAATGCGTCTTTACAGTTATCTTAGTTTATCCTAAGTCTACCAAGCTGCTTAGTGTAGCCATTCATCCCCAGACATTACCGTATGTCAAGTTTATGTCTTCTCTGGTTACTTTAATGATTGTATTGTTAAAGTTATAGGACTCGCTCAGACTTATGTCTGACCCCGTTGTTTTTATCTTTTTCCCAACCCTCAGGTTCTCAGAGTGGGCCCAGTACGAGTGGGCTTTGATCAGGCTGCTTTTATTATTCTCTTGGAGCTTGGACCCTAGATGTAGAGCTCAGCTTACCCTTTTCTTTTATGGCTATCAGTTCATGTATTGGGATTATGTATTTTTATTTAGCAAGAATGGATATTTGTACTTAACTCTTATTATGGTTTTGTGATGTAAACCAGACATGTTTTACTTTCCGCTGCATTGAAATGTTATTTTAAATTTTCAAGTATTACTTATATCTGTCTTGCTGTAATTTCTCTGTTCTATATTCACTAAAATACTCCGCCGATGTTATGGCATTCCCTTAGAGAGTGACCGTAGCGGGTGTGGGGTGTTACACGTGGTATCAGAGCAAAGGTTACCGGAACAGATAAAATTTTTAGAAAACTATTTTTCTAAAAACATTTTTGGAAGAGATATTCTCAAAAACATGTCTTTAAAGAGAAAAGTTTTTGAAAGAAAAGCATAATCCCCAATAGCCATATCTTTATCTTTCGAATTCTCCGTTTTGAATCTTTCCTTTTTCGTTTCAGCATGGCTGAGGATCTTAACTTTTCGGAGGGTGTGACGGTACCAGTATGGTATAGGAGATTGATGGAGGCTAGGGCCACCACTGCGGGTCCAGCAAATGTTCCTCCACCAACCGTAGCACCTGATCTTCCTCCTCCCCCTCCTCCTCGCACGGATACTTTTGCTAAGACTTGCAAGGAATTTAAAGCTATGGGAGGGAAACCTTTTCAAGGATCTGAAACTTTTGTGGAGGCTAGGGATTGGCTTAAGGAGGTGGAAGAGTTGATAGATTTCTTTGAGATGGAAGAAGGAAAGAAAGTCAAGTTAGCTGCTTGGTTAATGAAGGGAGAGGCCTCATTCTGGTGGGAGGTCACTAATGGAGAACGCCCCGTTGACTCTTGGGCGGATTTTAGGCAAAGATTTGTGGCAAAGTTTCTCTCAAGGGCGGAGGAAAACTTGTATATGGAAAGATTCTTGACTCTAAAGCAAGGAAATCTCTCAGTGAAGGAATATGTCAACAAGTTTAATCAATTGGCAAGGTTTGGCCTAGACATGGTGAATACACCGGAGAAGAAGGCTTTGAGGTTCGTGAAAGGCTGGAATGAACCGATGCATGGGTTGGCTATGACTCATATCCCTATTGGGGCCACCTTTGAGAAGCTAGTTGACATGGCACTCATGCATGAAGAAGAGAAGGGTCCCAATGCTAATAAGGCACCCGAGAAGAAGGGAGATCAAAAGAGACCTCAGCAACAACAGCAAAACAAAGGTGGGAAAGGCAACGGTGGCAAGGGCAAGAAGAAGAAGTGTTTCAATTGTGGGACACCTGGCCACCTAAGCAAGGATTGTCGCAAGAAGAAGAAGACTGGTTGCTTCCACTGTGGCGAAGCAGGGCATCTAGTGAAAGACTGTCCTAAGAAAGGGCAAAGGACGGGGTCTACCTCAGGAGGACAGGTGCAAGCTCTTATGGCACCGGGTCAGGCTAGGGGGCAAGTACAGGCTCTCGCGGTTCCACCGATTCAGGAAAGAGGTAGAACTATTTCCGTTGAAAGTCTGGTTTTTCTATTTGATCATCCTATCCGAACATTGTTTGATTCTGGCGCATCGCATTCGTTTATCTCATCATCATTAGTTGAGTCACTGCACTTAGACACCAGTCTGGTAGATGATCCCTTGGTTGTTTCAAACCCAATTGGGGGCTCCACTTACTTGTCCATGATATGTTTGGGTTTGAAGATTTCTATACTTAGCATTGAGTTTAGATGTGATGCTTTTGTGTTGGGCTTCACGGGCTATGGGTTGATTTTGGGCATGGACTGGTTATCCAGTAATGGTGCCGTTCTTGATTGCGAAAGGAGAGTTGTTAGGCTCATGACCCGCTTGGGTAACACTCTCGAGATCTCTTGTAATCCCATGGATTCTGTTATGCTAAGTTATCTTGAATCGCTTGACGCTTCGGTCGAGAGTTTGCAATCTGTTAGAGTGGTCCGGGAATACTCGGATGTGTTTGAGGAGGTGAAGGGCTTACCTCCGAAGCGGGAGATTGACTTCCGAATATATCTGGTGGATAATGCTAAACCTGTATCTTTTCCAGTGCGCCACATGGCTCCTCGTGAGAGGAGGGAACTCCATAAGCAAGTAGGGGAGTTGCTTGAGAAGGGGTTCATAAGACGAAGTATATCGGAGTGGGGTGCTCCAGTAGTATTTGCTACGAAGGCGGATGGGTCCCTCAGACTTTGTGTAGACTATAGAGAACTCAACAAGCTCACAAAGAAGAATAGACACCCATTGCCGAGGATTGATGATCTTTTCGATCAGTTGGTTGGCGCTTCAGTATTTTCTCGGTTGGACTTAGCCACGGGGTTTCATCAGTTGAGGGTGGCTGAGGATAGCATAGACAAGACTGCCTTTAGGACTCCGGATGGTTTCTATGAGTGGCTGGTGATGCAATTTGGGTTGACGAACGCCCCTGCATACTTTGTTGATTTGATGAGTAGGGTGTTCAGGGAGTTCCTTAATAAGTTCGTGGTGGTCTTTGTAGATGATATCTTAGTATTTTCTAAGAGTGAAGAAGAGCATGCCCTACATCTTGGGGAGGTGTTGAAGACTCTTCGAGCACATAGCCTTAAGGCGAAATTCTCTAAATGTCACTTCTGGAGGAAGGAAGTGCGGTTCTTGGGGGCACGTGGTCTCCAAGGAAGGGATAGCTGTGGATCCCGCGAAGGTAGTATCAATTCAGGATTGGAAGGTTCCGAAGAATGCTACCGAAGTAAGAAGTTTCTTGGGGTTGGCGGGTTACTATAGGAAGTTTATCAAAGACTTTGCAAAGATATCAGCCCCTTTAACCCGCCTTACGAAGAAGAATCTTGTTTTCACATGGGACGTAGATTGTGATGATGCGTTCCGACGGTTAAAGAGAGCTTTAACCACTGCTCCAGTTTTAGTGTTGCCAGATGGGAGCAAGCCATTTGTTGTCTATACCGATGCTTGTGGGACAGGACTGGGCGCAGTCTTAATGCAAGAGGGAAGGGTAATAGCCTATGGTGGAAGGCACTTGAGAGTGCATGAGAAAAATTACCCTACCCATGATTTAGAGTTGGCCGCTATTGTTTTTGCGCTTAAGATTTGGCGCCATTATCTTCTTGGTGAGAGATTCGAATTGTTCACTGACCACAAATCATTGAAATACTTGTTTTCTCAGAAGGATTTGAATTTGAGACAGCAAAGGTGGATGGAGTTCTTAGCATCCTATGATTTCGAGATAGCATATACCCCTGGCAAGGGTAACGTGGTGGCGGACGGCTTGAGCAGAAAAAGGTTGTCCTTGAGTCCATTGTTCGTGGAACGACGAAGCTTGGAATTTATCTCGATGTTTGATTTCAGACCTTCCATTGACTATATACCCGGTTTGCTAGCATCCTTGGAGGTCAGACCTACTCTTTTGGGGCGGATCGGAGAAGCACAGAGGGACGACCCACAGTTGGTTGAGTTGGTAGAGAAGCTCATAAGGGGGGAGTCGTCCAGCCATTTGAGTAGGTACACCCTAGACGATAGGGGGTGCTTGCGTAGAGACGGTAGACTTTGTGTACCGCAAGACGAGGGTTTGAGGAAGGCTATTCTTGATGATGCACACCGTTCTAGGATGACCATTCATCCCGGTGGGGACAAGATGTACCAAGATATGAAGCGGGTTTTCTTCTGGGCCGGTATGAAGAAAGATGTGGCCGAATATGTCGCTCGATGCTTGGTCTGCCAACAGGTGAAAGCGGAGCAAAAGAAACCAGGTGGGTTGCTTCACCCATTGGAAGTTCCGCAATGGAAGTGGGATAGCGTCTCGATGGATTTTATTGACGGGTTACCTAGATCAAGAAAGGGTAATACGGGAATTTGGGTTGTGGTAGACAGACTTACTAAAAGCGCCCATTTCATACCTGTGAAGAGCAAGAGGACTTCTCCATGGCTAGCTTCAGTATATCTTCGAGAGATAGTTCGATTGCATGGGGTACCCTCTAGCATAGTGAGTGATCGAGATCCTATCTTCACTAGCGAGTTCTGGAAAAGTTTGCAAGAAGCAGTGGGGACTCAATTGTGTCTGAGCACCGCATATCATCCTCAGACGGACGGCCAGACTGAGAGGGTGAATCGTGTCCTAGAAGACCTTTTGAGGCTTTGTATCTTAGATTTTGGAGGTACATGGGAAGAGCATCTTCCATTGGTGGAGTTCGCATATAATAACAGCTTTCAGTCCAGTATTGGTATGGCTCCTTTCGAAGCTCTTTATGGAAGGCCTTGTCGATCACCTACATGTTGGTGGGAATCTACGGATAAGATCTTGCTTGGGCCTGATATGGTTAGGGAGACTTCTGAGAAGATTGACTTGATTCGAAGGAGGATGAAAGCAGTGCAGGATAGGCAAAAATCTTATGCGGACAAGAGAAGGACGGATCTTGAGTTTGAAGTTGGGGACATGGTCTTTGTCAAAGTGTCTCCGTTACGAAATGTGGTTCGCTTTGGATCTGTTGGGAAGTTAGCACCAAGGTTCGTAGGGCCGTTTCCTATTAAGGAAAGGATTGGACGGATGGCATATAGAGTGGAGTTTCCCGACAGACTTAGTGGTGTACATGATGTATTCCATGTGTCACATTTGAGGAAGTGCTTACATGAGACCGCAGAGGTGGTAGAGCCGAGCTTGCTTAGAGAAGTGGAAGTAGAGCGTGATGCAACGATTCGACGAGCTCCTACTCGCATCCTTGGGTCAGAGACTAGGAAGTTGAGAAACAGAGAGGTTCAACTAGTCAAAGTGCAATGGGGAGAAGATGAGAGCAACGCAACTTGAGAGACGGAAGCGAAGATGCGTTCATTGTACCCATTTCTTTTTGAGGGTATGTCTTTTTAATTTCTCCTCTATCGTTGTCTAGTACTTATCTTATCTTTAGTATGTCCTCTCGTTAGTACTGTTTGACCTTTAGATAGGGTAAACCTATGGTTGAAACATGTGTTTGAGACATGTTATGGTTGATGGATGCAAGTGGATGCAAGTGTTTGCTAGTGGTTGCTCGTGGATGCATATACACACACTCTAGACACTAGATCGGCTCAGTCACTTCATATTGCATATTGCATATAAATGTGTGTAGATAGCTATATTTATGGATGTATAATGGTTGTGTTATCATTTGGATGATGCATTTTGGTGAATGATTGTGCACTCATGTAGATGTTGTATGTGTCGATAGGGTTCTCTCGCATACATAATGGATGCATGGCACTATCATGGTTTGCATATGTTCATACATTAGATAGGGAACATATACACACACTTTTTGCATATGCTCATACATCATTAGAAATTGTTTTAAGGACAATGGATGCCCGTGTTTGATGGATTGAGTAGATGGTTGTTTGGATGGTAGGATATGCATTCTCCTTAGCTTAGAGATTTCGGGGACGAAATCCTTTAAGGAGGGGAGAATGTAACACCCCGAATTTCGGTTAATGATAAAATTCACTAATTGCAGAATAAATAATCTCAGATGTGAGAATTGGGGGAAACGGGCTGCGTCATTTTGTTCGTCTCGGAAAAATACGCAGAATAGAGTCCGAAATTTTGTAAATCGGAGTCCGTATGGCCCAGTTAAGGCCCAATGATGTTTGCAGAAAATTAAAAGTTCAAAACAGATTTAAAATTCAGGTTTAAAATTCAAAATTGGGGCCATTGGGCGCTGGAGGGAAAAACTCCCGCCTAGCTACCCGTGTCGACAGCCCTGTCGACAGGGCAGTCGACTGGGTAGGACCAGGTCGACAGCCCTGTCGACTTGGGTGTCGACAGGGGGTGCTCGACCAGTTATACCTGGTGCACCATTTTAGGGTTTGGCTGTGTTTTGGGCTAATCTCTAGAAACTTCCTAAATCTGACGGACCTAATTTAGCCTAGGGTTAATCCTATGGTCTAAAACACACCCTAATCCTATAAATACACCCTAATGCAAGCCTAATCCATACTAAAAATAGAAATGATGCCACCATGCCGCCAAAATCAAACTTAAGAGGAGCCTCCACTAGTTTATGAAGAAAGTTGCAAGCTAATCAACCTCTAATCATCACCATCTTCAAATATAGCAACTAATTCTACTTCATAAGTTTGCTAATCTTGGTTTTGGTGAGTTTCTATCACTTTGATAACCAATTGCTAAATTAAGTAGATGAGATATGATGAGATCATGCGGTTTTGTATGCGGATTAGTGGGTTTTAAGTCATATGATATGATGTTAGTTTGCTAATCTATGTTTAATGTTAACCCTATGTTTATGCAAGTTAAGTATGTGGGTTTATGCAAGTTAAATATGTGGGTTTATGCAAGTTAAGTATGCGGGTTTATGCAAGTTAAGTGGTGGGTTTTATGCATGCTAAGTATTTGATTTTATGCATGCTAAGTATTTGATTTTATGCATGCTAAGTATTTGATTTTATGCATGCTAAGTATTTGATTTTATGCATGCTAAGTATTTGATTTTATGCACGCTAAGTGTTTGGTTTTATGCATGCTAAGTACATGATTTTATGCATGCTAAGTATTTGATTTTATGCATGCTAAGTGTTTGGGTTTATGCATGCTAAGTACTTGATTTCATGCATGCTAAGTGGTTGGTTTTATGCATACCTTATGACATACAAGTTTACCCTTTTTAAATAAGATGCATACATATGCAAGATGATACCTTTGTATGCTATGCATACATATGCATGTTTACCCTATTTTATGATGCAAGTCACATATGCAAGTTCACCCTTTGTGTAACCTATGAACACTTATGCAAGTTACCTTTATATGACATATGTGTACACATGCAAGTTGGGTTATTTAATGATGCTAGTTGGGTTTAATATCATGATGCAAGTTGACACCTTTTAAACCCATGTAAAAGCCAACGTTGTGCTAAGATTGAACCCGTTACATTTATAGTGAATCTTCCCATTTATATGACATGTTATGAAAACGGATTACGTGGGAAACGATGGGGTTAATATGCATGTTAATAGAAATGTGTGTAACATAAAATGAATGGACATAATTAGGAATTTACCTATTAAGTTAGGTCTACCCATATTATGGAGTTGGGAATTTACCTATTAAGTTAGGTCTACCCATACTATGGAATTGGGAATTTACCTATTGAGTTAGGTCTACCCATATTCTTAAAATTGTGTAATTAATTAGGGATAATTAATACAAATTATGGGGATGATTAATTAGGTGTAATTAATCAACTAAGACACGAGGTTGGACCCTTTTGTAGTGGAAGTCTGCCCGGAACCAACCGGCAAATCCAGCAGCTACAAATGATTGGCCCAATGTGAGAGGTCTTAGTCATAAATTAAATACGTGATTAAAGTAAAGACACGAGGTTAGACCCTTTTGATGACAGAAGTCTGCCCGGAACCAACCGGCATATCCAGCAGTCATAAAAGACGGTCTAATGTGAGAGGTCTTTATGAGGTCATGTTCTTAATTAATTAATTAAGAAACACTTAACCATATTAGCATGTAGAGGGACATGAGGGGTTAAGTGGGTGCCTTGGGTGACATGTGGAAATCTAGTGGGTTGCCTTGGGGGGGGGGGCAATAGAAAATACGATTAGAATACTTAACCAAGTGGAAACATGTAATTAAACATGATTAAAGGGTTAAGTGGTATGCACTAGAAAAAGGAACAAGCTTAGGTGGGTAGCTTGTGGGGGCCCATTTCAACCAGTAACCCATATGTATCTTATTGGGCTCGACCCATGTCGAGGACGGGACACGCGTACTGGGCTTGACTATAAGAGGCCAAAACGGGTTAGCAGTGGCAACGCAAGTCCAACGGGTTTCATATGCGTGTGTGGACCCGGGCTGGTAGGTAAGACGTTGTTGCATCGTGTAGATATAAGCCGTGCACCGTTAATTATATCGGGTTGCCACTTTGGGGAGTGATACACCCCACTGTGGGGCCGGCACGGGTATCTACGGTAGGGAGCCGATCATTTGGGAGTAGTGGGTACACCTAGTGGAGATAGGGGCAGACGGCACCTATGTAGTCAGCTAGGGGTACACGAAACTACTGGGTAAATTTTCTAAGTCCTTGGGAGGGATCAACCTTTAAGTAGGAATGACTGGTGTGGTGCAGTGTAGTAATTATCCTTGGGTGGGTAAATGCGTCTTTACAGTTATCTTAGTTTATCCTAAGTCTACCAAGCTGCTTAGTGTAGCCATTCATCCCCAGACATTACCGTATGTCAAGTTTATGTCTTCTCTGGTTACTTTAATGATTGTATTGTTAAAGTTATAGGACTCGCTCAGACTTATGTCTGACCCCGTTGTTTTTATCTTTTTCCCAACCCTCAGGTTCTCAGAGTGGGCCCAGTACGAGTGGGCTTTGATCAGGCTGCTTTTATTACTCTCTTGGAGCTTGGACCCTAGATGTAGAGCTCAGCTTACCCTTTTCTTTTATGGCTATCAGTTCATGTATTGGGATTATGTATTTTTATTTAGCAAGAATGGATATTTGTACTTAACTCTTATTATGGTTTTGTGATGTAAACCAGACATGTTTTACTTTCCGCTGCATTGAAATGTTGTTTTAAATTTTCAAGTATTACTTATATCTGTCTTGCTGTAATTTCTCTGTTCTATATTCACTAAAATACTCCGCCGATGTTATGGCATTCCCTTAGAGAGTGACCGTAGCGGGTGTGGGGTGTTACAATTGTGATGGTTGTTCTGTGTGAAATCAAACATACGCCATAGGATAGTAACAAATAAATTATGAGCTACACTGCATAACATACTACTGAAGACAACATAGCATATCATATTCCATGTAAGCACTTGGCGCTTATATGACAAGGTTTGGATTACCATATGAGCGAGATGCTTCGATGGCGAGGACTGAATTACAGGTTGAACCGAGGGCTGATTATGGACTAAAAAACATATAAAAGAAAAATAACAGGATTAAATAATAAAACTACACAGGTCGGGAGATGATGAAACACACTTGTCTCTTTCGTTTTAATTATCGGACGTGGTTTGAGGGGGGAGCAGAGCTTATAAATTATTATGGGTGTGCACATTTGTTCTGTATGCGATATATTGATTTATTGGCTGCCTAATATGGCCCAATAATTTTTTTTAGACCATCCCGTACAAAGGAGGTTTTGGCGAAATTTTTCAGAAATTTAGGGTGTTAGCCAAATTTCAGAGAAAATTGAAATTTCTTAGAAACTAAAAAGTTGAAGTACTGATGCCAGAATGAAAGTTGAGTTGGTTAGTTAAACAACTTTTAGCTCCGTTCTTTTTCGAGGACGAAAAAACTTTAAGTGGGGGAGGTTGTAACAACCCGTATTTTTGGAACCAATTTAAAATTTATTTTTAATTGATTCTAATGGAAATTAAATATTTTAATCAATTTATTTTGAGAATAAATGGCGAGAAAATTATTTAAAGCGAAGTTAGAACGTATAAATTTATTTTTATTATAAAACGAGCTTGAAATGGCGCGGTAGTTTGAAAATTCGGTTTTTAATTTCAAACGAATGTATAGAATTCAATTTAAATCAGAATTGGATGAAACAAGAAATGTTAGAATATGTTTAATAATATCTTTCTAATGGATGTGAAAAATTTAGATTTCACTTTACACATTATAAGTTATGCCCAGTTTAAATTCAAAATAGTCACTATGGAATTTTTGTATATTTTAATAATATATATAGCCCTTAAAAATAGCCATTTTGCAAACGACCTCCTTTTTTGATGAAACTACTTTTGTTGGATTCAGAACGTCAAGTTATTATTAGGTTTAAATTTTCAAGTCATTTGGACTTAGTATGTGAGCACAGTAAATTTAAACATGTTTTCAATTTCAGTTTGAATTTAATAAGCTAATAAAAAGGCCATTTTTCAAACGGTCTCCAAATTCGATGAAATTAATTTTGTCAGGACCATGTCGTCAAAACATAGCGATATTTCAATTTTCATAATTTTTGGAGTTAGTGTGTGGCCCATGTAAATTAAAATGTACGTTCAAATTCAATATTGACCATTATATTAATTTATATTTTAATTTTGATAAAAACTTATTGAAACAGCCGAACTGTTTTACGAAACATAACCCATTGTGTCCGGAATGGGGATATTTGGTTAGGAACGACAGTCGTTGGGTTCGAGAATTCGAATCAATAAACAAGTATTATTGGAATTAAATAATATTATAAATATAAATATTAATCTAAAAAACCTAATTCTCCTTCATAAATCAGGAGTCGCCGCCTTCATAGTTTTAATGGCCTGAAACGCTTGATTTTTCTTTCTCTCCTATCTCTCAATCCACTCAATAAATTTCGAAACTTCCTGAAGCAAAATTGAAGAGCTTGACAAGACGTACGAGATAAACGGGTGTGATCGTTTATGGTGTTGGGATTTGCTCAATTTTTGAGCTCAAACCTCCACCGTTCGTGCACGTTTTTCAGCGTAGGCGGGTGCGAGCTGGCTCATGTTGCCTGCGTTAGTGGAGTGAACGACGAGTTTCGTCATGGTGTATAACGATCGGGTCCTAGAAGCTCCGGGATGCGTGCGATTTTGGAAATCGGGGGTGCGGGTTTGGGTTTCTAAGTAACAACGGGGAGAGGGAGAAGGATTAAGGAGATGATGTAATTAATTAAGTATTTATTATTTTAATTATTTAATGGAATGTATAAATTATCATATCTTTTTCATACGAGATCGAAATCCGACAATTTCAGTTGCGTTGCACTCGTATCAACGAACACTACAACATCGAGCTGACCAGAAAGGAGATAGAGCAAGTTGAATTTTTAACTAAATTAAACGTTCGTTTAATTTAGTTTAAAAACAGAAATTTTTAAATAAAGACTGACGGAGTGGAAATCAAAGTGACAACTCTCTCACTAAAATATTTGTATAGTTATTTATTTTATAACTGAAAATACATAGATTGCCAGTGTTGATTTTTATCAGTTTTAATTATCACAAATTTATATACGGTGCCTGTTAGCTCACCTCACTGTTGTTTGAAAACCCATGAATTATCTGATTTACTGTATTATGTTTTCTTGTGATGTTGAAATATTTAACATATTAAAAATGATGTTAATATTGTTGTGAATGGTTGAAATTAAATTATAAATATCCATTTATAATTTAAACAATGAAAATTGGTTAATTAGAAAAATAATTCGAATCAAATTAGAATTGGTTAAATTTATTAACTAGTGATTAATTTGAATCAACTATTGCTGTTTGAAAACCCCCACATGGGTCTGGGGTTGATAATTAATTCACGTCTCCCTTGGATTTAATCGTATGTCGACCGATTGATTGACAGACTGTTATAAGCGTTATTTAATTATTTAATGCTTATACAGTTGTAAATTGCACTCTGGATGTGAATGGAATGTTTAATAGTTGTTTATCACTATTTTTTAGTACGTGCGATGTATGGAAACCATATAAATAGAATTATATGGTGATTGATTGAGTCTAATTCCGATTCAGAATATAAACGAATATTTTAAAATAATCCTCAGTGAAGTATCAAAATATGATTTTGATGTCCGATTTTGGATGGACAGGAATACAAAAATATGAAACCGAGTTAAGTATAGGAACGCTATTTTAACTCGAACAGATTTTTATATCGATTTTATTCATTTTTATAAGGAATATCGAGAAGATTGAATTTCAAAACCAGACATTTTGAAAAGATTATCATTTTGAGATAATAATAAAATGGGATGTTCAATTTTGATTTAAAATTGAAATGGAACTTCAAATCGTTTTTAAATGAATTTAAAACGTCCTATAAAATACGTTTTAAATGGAGATCGATTATGTATATATTTATATGGCTTGAATAGAACACGCTGCACAGCGATCGTTCGCGAATTTCAGCCATTGAATTCAAATTGACGTAACGGGAGATCCGACCGTTGGATTCTCCTAAAACCGGAATGGTTGAGTTCGTATCGAAAAAATCTTTTTGAGGAATGCGTAAGATTTAAATTTGAACAGCTAGATTTTAAAATATGTCCAAATCAATTTTAGAAAAGATCGTTATGAATGCAGTTCGGTGGCCGGTATTGGAAATCCAATGTAAGGGCCTTACTTAAATTATCAAAAATATGGAAAAATTATGTAAAATCATAATTAATGATTTAGGATAAAAATTCCAAGTTTGAAAAGATAAAAGATATTTTTATCTAAATGTACTAGTTAACAACTAGAATAATAATCCTACAAATTTAAAATAATAAATTGGATTTGTAAATGGTTTTGAAATAACCAGAGTTTCCCAATGAACAAAATGGAATGGATTTGAATGGGAATTATCTTCGGGTATTTTCTATATTGGATTCCTAATTATACAGATATTGTTATGGGAATTTAGAAGATACTAATATCGTTATTCCTTCACAATTTGGTACTGAATATAAGTCAACATGATTTCCATTTAAGATCTTATATTTAATGTCAAATTGAATTTTGAGATTTTGTGAATGGCATCTTAAATAATATTGTTCTTGAACCCATAAGTGAAAGAAATAAATCTTTTAAATAAGATTTAGAGAAGTTTTCTCGTTTATTTAATTAAATTGTAACTGAATGGAATTCGATCAATAATAACCGAAATAAGCTTCTGTGAAGAAAGGCGTTTACTATTTATGGAATTTAAAAGGCTTTGCCATTATTCCATTCATAGTATTAGTCCGATATGGAAATTTATATCGATTATAAATTATTCAAATTTCCGTGAAGATTCCATACTAATGGAAAATGATTTTCGGGCTTATCGTGGACAGTGCTTTAAATGACATTTGTTCTTTAACCCCAAATAAAGGCAGGATTAATTTCCTATGTTGAAAAATCATTAAATAATGATTTTTAGGAGATTTAAACTAAACTAGAGTTTTAATGAATCTTTAATTAGATTGAAATGTGATTGTGATAATTCAATTTATCAAATAAGAGAAGTGTACGAGATGGAGTACCCTTCCCCCTATCTTCTCCCCCTACCCCCTCCCCCATAGTTTTACTCCATGCGATAGTTAAATCTTTAATTAGATTTGAACGATAAACGGTACTTAAATTTACCGATAACACGACGGGTGTTAAATATGGAGTAACCAGTTTTGCTTCATGGGATGAATAGGTCGGGATTAGGAGTAATAAAATAAAAGATTACTTCGGTAAGGTTCGATTAATCCCGACTAGTTCCACAAACCTTAATTTGGTTTAAGTTGTGAAAAGAGATAATAAAATCTTTTGAAATGATATCCAAAGGAAGATTAAAGAATTAATTTAAAAAAAATTATCTTTGATAAAATTAACAGGAACCTTTCCCCAAAAATGTGAATATTTGAATAAAAGATTATTCCTGATTGGAATTAGGCATGTGCTATTTTTATGTATTTATCACATGATTATAAAGATACAGCAGTATTTAAAAAGATGGGTTTAACCCATTCTGAATAACTGTTACGACGACTAAAAGTCGAAAGATTTTAAGACGGTGGTTGAAGACCGGAGGTCTTCACGTCGTTCGGATGATTGCTGATGTCTCGATTGGGGTGTACAACCCAAGATGAGGTTATTAGTGGTGATCGTCCAGACGTACTTGGAGATTGATCAGATTTGCGAGGGCCTCTCTCATGTATTAGACATATGGGATGAGGAATTAGGTGCCTCCGGTTTCGTTCAGACCCAGAACGGACTTGTGAATGGATTATGTCTGACATTTTATTTCATTTTGTATTGCTTTATTTCTATTAAATATATATCTGTTTGGTGACGGAGAATTTATTCTCTTGCTTAACGCCCTTCTCTGAGTCGTATGAGCTTAGAGATTATATATTGATAGAAATCAGTTGTATGGAGTGAATTGACAGTGTGCCATGTGGTTGAAGATCAAAGCACAGCTTTAAGTAGCATAGCTTTGTGTATAGCGTTAATTTGCGAGCCTCACACCCGGTATGAGTCAAAAACGTGATAGTGACTGCAGAGAGTGCATGCGTTTCTTTCTAGCTAGAAGTGTTGTCATGGTATGGAGCCCAGACATTTTTACTTATGTGGTTGTTGGATTGTGTGGCGCCTCGAATATAGAGCCGACTAAAAGGCTCGAGTGATAGGTCCGATTGGACCGGGAAACGTATTGTTCAGGAATAACTAATCCTCAAAAGTAAGAGAGGACAGGCGCTGAAGATCCAAGGGTTGCCCATAGGTGTGATCCTGATACATGTGCTAGAGTGTATCGAAATCGGTAAGGACGATCCCTTGCCTTGACTCATAGATAGAATCCAATTTCTAATATGCGACTTGGCGGTTTTAGTTGTAAACCTATACAGCGACATAGTAGGATGGGGTATTATGTCGTCTATGATTGATACATTTATATTTGAAGTTGATTTCTTCACTTGTAGTAATAATAAAATATAGATTTCGGCTATCAAGCATATTTGGCCATTATAAGGTAAAACTCTGTCCTATGATTTGTGTTTGCATGGTGTGATGGGACACGAGTGTTATAATGGCTTCATTTTTCCTTTTGGTATTGCGTTGTTTACTTTATGGTATTTTTGGGAAAAACCCAATCCGTATTATATGGCGTGGTCCCTTAATTTACCAACATTAAAATAAAAGTTAATAACTGTTTTAGTTCTCACACCAGTCCCATGACTGACTCGGAGTTTATTGTTTCCACCTAAACTCTGGATACCAATATTTTCCACACGAGCAGCTAGCTCACTACAACCAATATACCATATTACAACGGTGCAAAAAACGTTTTAAAAAGTTTTTACAACGTTGGAGCCACCATCGTGTATTAAGAAGTTGTAATATACTTATATCTTTTACAACATTTCTGCACCGTTGCAACACCGTGGTGAAATAGGGTATTTAACAACTTTTACTCACCATTGTAACAAATTTTATTACAACTTTTATTTCCTGTTGTTGTAGACATTTAAATATCGTAAGATTATAAGTATGACAACTGGTGATTACCGTTGTGAATTCCAGAATATTACAACTCTTACACACTGTTGTAAAATGATTTATTACAACTTTTTTTGCTGTGGTAACTTATATACACCTTACTAATATAAAGAATTCATATATATTAATAATAATATGATTCATTTTTCAATGCAACAAATATAACTATACGGAATCAATCTTATATATTAATTAACATAATATTCGATCAACATACACATAGTACATCACCAACTAAACCCATCAAAAAACATAATCGTTTCAAATTACATACATCGATCTAACACAAAAGATACATAAGAAAGATAGAAGCTTTGTCCACAAAAGATACATAAGCATACCGTACGAAAGCACTCTAGTTGAAGGCAACGTGTTTTTATTCCAAGCCACAGTTGATCCAATAGCTTCTCCAATGATTGTCAACAGAATAAGATAGCAGAGATTACAAAAAATAAGTTTGCATTTCTTGAACGTAATATAAAGAAGTAGAACGAAGAAATACAGCAATCTCAGAATTGGATCATATGATATGTAGAGCAGTGGTATGCACCTATGATTTTGATGAGATTAACCCCGCAAAAGGCAAGGACATATAAGCATAGCATTGTTGTTGAGGATACAAACATGAAGAAAAATCGATAGTTCCTCTGGATTGAAACATATAAATAAAAATAATCTAATAAGGTAAGAATTTGGTTAGTAAAAGTACATATTCCATGAGATTAAGAGGATCGATTACAAAAGTGTAGCTCAACTTCTAGTTCTCCTCTTCTAGGATTGTACCCTACACAGTTTGTTCAGCTCAAATCAGTTAAAGATGATTTTAGCTCTGGAGACAAATAAGTGGCTAGAAAGAAAGAAAAAAAAAGCAAAAGGGATTTATTTTCTCTTAGATACATATGTTTAGCTTGAGCATCTTCAGGTTTTCCATCTGCAAAATAATAGCACATGTCATACGAATTGAAAGCAAACGCCAAGTAAAACGTCTGTACTTGTCAGACTTCTCACTAAGAAGATTATAAGGCAGTGTAAAACTAAAAGGTGCTAACTTTGAGATTCTTTCAGATATTGTGCATGATAGTTCTTACCTAATATTATTATTTTTTAGGAGGCCGGAAAACTGTAGGCTAAATTAGGAATGTTCATGCATTGTTACTATCCAGTCAGCAACAAATTGGACTAAATCAATTTTTACATGTAAAGCAATTCATATATTACAAATCTAAAATAGCTGAACAGATACTATAATGTAAACAAAAGACTGTTATATCTGAACTTTATGTTAACTGCCTTATGCACTTCAAACAATATGCAATCCAAGCAAAACATGACAAGGGATTATTATGAAATAAACTGCTTGTTATGATTAAAATCAGAATATCAGCCTTTTTATGCTTAAATATGCAAACTTAGCAAATGTAAAATAAATTTAGAGCGTTTCCCTTTATGTTTAATCTTCGGAAAACAAATTCAAAATAACGAGTATAATGAACCAATGCTACCTGCTTATAACAAACACTAGTTACACCATCTTCTAAAGATGCTTCGATGGTTAAGAGTTCCTTAGGCTGCAAAGAGTTGATGTCCTCACCTTTCAAGTGCCTATTGTAAACAATAAAATATACTAATCACTACATTTTTTTCTTTCTAAAATGATAAAATAGATAACAAATCTTTAAATTGGATATATAGAAATTATAACCTCAACTCAATCTGCATGTTGTCATTCTCTCTTTTGATCCTATCGATCTCTGCTAGCAGTTTCTAAAAAATGTATATGTAAAATAACTGCTTTAATTTGACCTTCAATTTGAGAAATGAGGCCAGCTCAATTATTTGCTTTCTACTTCATGCTTTACATCCCAAATCTTTTTCCCAGAGTGTTGTTAATACTCATCCAAGAGCGATGGAAAGCTTCAAATCATATTTGAAAAAGAAAAAAAATTATGTACATGAGTAACACTTGAGAAAAGTCTTAAACTTAAGGAACAATAGCGATTTAACTTATAAATTTAGAATGGAACGGTTTGTATACCATGCTGGATTAGCAGGAAGGCAGAAGAAAAAGAAAACTAATCCGCACGTCATCGTTCAAAGTTCTATTCCACTGCACGACTCTTGTGTTACCTACCTTACAAATGTAAACTGTTAAGTTATTAAAGGATTCATCAATGGTGATGTCATTGATAAGATCTACAAAATTCTATGAATAAAAGAACAGCACTGCTGTAACGACCCGCATTCTATGTATCGAAGGATCGTAGAATATTTATTTCTTTTTCATATGAGGTCGTATAGTCGTGTAACTTTAGGGAACGACTATTGGGGTCATTTCCCATGTTCACGATTTTTGCCGATTTTTAAATGACCGTTTTGCCCCTAGCCGATCTTGTTTCGGCCATAAATTTTGATTGGTAAGGAGTTTTGACCTAAAACCACTTCCATTAGATCCGGATGATGGTTTACCTTTCTGTAGATGATCACATTAGCAAAGCGGACTAACCGTTTGGGAGACATGGCTTAAACAAGGTTTGGAAGGCGAAAACCTGCTTAAGTGGGCTGATTAGGGTAATTAGAAAATGGCCCATAACCCATGTGATAACCCCAAACTTCCATAGAACAAAAGCAAGGATAATCATTGGAATATGGCATATTTACAACAAAAACAGATATCAGATAATATCATAACACATAAATCATTGCAGCGGAAATAAAATGCCATCAGCATCATAATATCCAATATGTTAGAGTACGCAAACACAAGATACACTTAGCAAAATAGAAAGTCTAAATGAAAAGGAAATATGTCTCAAACTCCATAACGTACATCAAAACCAAAAGATAAATACAACTCCCAAAGCAGAATAAAAAATAAAAGAGAAGGTCTTCGTCTTCCTCTCCAAGCAGTCTTCAATCCAGAATGCACCTCAAATATGACCTAAACCTGTCACTTGGCTGCCCGTGTAGAAAAGAGGGCACCCGAGTTTGCAAAGTGAAACAAACTACGAGTCAGTCATGGGACTGGTATGAGAAATCTTCTACTACATTATCTAATAAGGTGACAAATCACAGGACCACGCCGCTAACGCAGAACGGGTTTACTCCATTGGATTGCCAGTGCATAATTTAAACAAATTTTATTCAAAACAACGCAATGTTCTTTTAGAAAAATGAAATCATTATAAGACTCAAGTCCCATCCCACAATGCAATGCAAACCAGAGGATAGAGTTTTACCTTATAATGATCAAACATGACTTGATACGTATAAAATAATATTTTAATATTATTATTAGTGTCTAATCAGCATTAAAATACTTCAAAGTAAATGTATCAATCCTAGACGGCATAGTACCCCATCCTACTATGTCGCCGTATATAGGTTTACAATCAAAACCGTAATGTCGTATTGGAGATTTGGTTTCTATCAAGAGTCAAGGCTAGGGGCGGTCTCCTTACCGATTCGAGACAGTCTAGCAAATGCCTCAGGATCACACCTATGGGCAACCCTTGGATCCTGCAGGGCCGGTCCACACCAACGTTAGTGGATTAGTTATGCCTGAACACACGTTTCCCGGTCCCTTTGGACCTCTAATATGGCCACTAACAACCTATAAAACCGAGGTACCTCATAATCCATCATCCACATAAGTAAAATGTCAGGGCTGGTAGGTCGCTGACATCACTCTAGCTAGAAAGAAACGTGTGCACTCTCTGCGTTCCCTTGACCCGTTTTAGACTCTACCGGGGTGTGAGGCTCGTGAAGTCACGCTATACACAAAGCTACGCCTAAACAGGCTATGCTTTGATCATCAACTACAAGGCCTGCTTTTCAACAAGAACCTTGATCATCTGCATCTTGGCGTGCCACATTGACAGTTCACGCCATGCGACCAATCACTATCCATATATACCCTCTGAGGGTGTTAAGCAAGAGAATACTCCGCCACCAAACGGATATACATTAGATAGAAATCGATTTAATTACATGGAATGAACTCCAACGTCAGACACGCATCCATTTACAAGTCCGTTCTTGGTCTGAACGAAACCGGAGTCACCAGATTTCTCGTCGGCGCTCGCATATCACGACAATCAACAAGAACGTCCGAACAACAACCACTGTAACCCTTTCTTGGGAGCAAATCAGTCCAGGGCATCAGTAGCCATCCATTCAATGTTGAAGATCGTCGGTCTTCAATCACCGTCTTCTCTTGGTTCGATTTAATTCGCCATATAATTATTTGAAATGAGTTGAACTCGATCTTTTCAAATAATTTTTCGAATAATTATCATGTAAATCATTTTATATCGTTAATATTTATTTATAACGATTTATCGCTATTTTATTTATTTAAAATAGCTCAAAATAATTAAACGACGCTTCGGGTCGATGGACGGCCCTGGCGCTGTTTTACTAAAATTTGATTTACACATATCTTGAAAGCTAACCGTTGGATTTTGATGAAATTTATATAGTTGGAAAGATCTTCCCAAAGCGGTCCTAACGGTTCCAGTTCTGGGAAAATCCGACTGTCGGATCTTTCAGTATAATCGTTTAAAGTTACGATTGTCGAAACACGAACTACCGCGCGCGATTCGTTTAATTTATAATTTATATTTATATAAATTTAAATTTAAATCGTTTGATGATTTCAACTATTAAAATTCATTATTTCTATTGCACCTAAAATGACGGTAAAAATGCCATTTTTATTTCTACTCTTTTTATTGCATCTAAAATGACGATAAAAATGTTATTTATATTTCTACTCTTTTTATCGCATCTAAAATGACGATAAAAATGTTATTTATATTTCTACTCTTTTTATCGCATCTAAAATGACGATAAAAATGTTATTTATATTT
This sequence comes from Allium sativum, assembly GCA_030737875.1. NCBI lineage: Eukaryota > Viridiplantae > Streptophyta > Magnoliopsida > Asparagales > Amaryllidaceae > Allium > Allium sativum. The sequence continues at coordinate 1,020,515,278 of CM060918.1, read as the reverse complement.
CTACTCTTTTTATCGCATCTAAAATGACGATAAAAATGCCATTTTTATATTTCTACTCTTTTTATCGCATCTAAAATGACGATAAAAATGTTATTTTTATTTCTACTTTTTTTATCGCATCTAAAATGACGATAAAAATGCCATTTTTATTTCTACTCTTTTTATCGCATCTAAAATGACGATAAAAATGCCATTTTTATTTCTACTCTTTTTATCGCATCTGAAATGACGATAAAAATGTCATTTTTATTTCTACTCTTTTTATTGTCCCTAGAACGACAATAAAAAATATAACTTTGATTCCATTCTTTTTATTTCAATAACATGACATTGAAATATACTTATTTTACTGTCTCTAAAAAGACAATAAAAATGCTTCTTTTAATTTCATACTTTTTATTGAATATAAAATGTCAATAAAATTGTCGCTTTAAATCTGCTCTTTTTATTTACATCTAAAATGTAAATAAAAATATAACTTTTTAATCTATTCATTTATTTACACCTAAAATGTGAATAAAAATATAAATTTTCAATCTAATCCTTTATTTACGTCTAAAATGTGAATGAAGATGTAATTTCAAAGTTATTCTTTTTATCCACATCCAAAATGTAAATAAAAATGCCATTTTAAATCTAAGTTTCTATTTACCTCTAATATGTAAATAAAAATATACTTTTTAATTCTATGTTTTTATTTGCAACTAAAAATACAAATAATAATATAATCCCTTTTTCTATGTTTCATTTGCATCTTAAAAAATGAAAAATGTCATCTTTTTCTATGTTTCATTTGCATCTAAAAATGCAAATGAAAAATGTAATCTTTTTCTGTGTTTCATTTGCATCTAAAAATACAAACGAAAAATGTAATTTTTTATTTATGTTTCATTTGCATCTAAAAATGCAAATGAAATTCCTAAATCCAATCTTTACAACTATAATGACAATAGAAATGTCATTTCTAAATCCAATCTTTTTATTTTGATCTATATGAAAATAAAAACATTCCTTTTTATTTTGAAGAAAAATGTCACCTTTAATACTATTATCTTTATTGTAACTAATTTAACAGTAAAAATATTTCTTTTAAGTCTAATCTTTTTGTTCGATTCTTTTTTTTATAAAAACAAAATGACCCAAAAACTATTCTTTTTAACTTAAAAGGAAAAATTACATAAAAACATTTCTTTTCTTTTTAACTTAAAAAGAAAATGACATAAAAACATGTTTTTTTAACTTAAAAAGAAAACTTGTTCTTTTTGTAAAACCCATATTCTATGTTATCCATGAAATAACATTGTGTTATTGATCAAATTCCCTTGTTTATAAGTCAAAACAAAACACAATCTTTAATCTAAATCCAAATCTCAAGTGAATTAAACAAATCAAAATTTATGGATTAAAATAAAAGTTAAGATCTTTATTTCCATCCAAACGGTACACATGGATCTCAAATAAAAAGCGCAGATCTGAATGATAGAAAGATAGATCTAGAGGATAGAAGCATGATTCTATATTTTGAATCCAAAATAAAATGATTTTAATCAACGTCTACGTATCTAAATCAAAATATGGTTTTAGATCTAAATCTAAACGCAACGAGAAATGTATCACAACAAAATTTCCTCGTAGATTTCATTAACCATGAACATCCCAATATACTACCAAACATCATATCAACAATTTTCCAACATTATAACATAGCAGATCTAAATGAATGGCATTCATACAACAAATTTTAAGCGACAAAAATATTTAATTTGTAATTAAACATTTGGATCAGAAATCTCACCTCATTTCAGATTCGGATCTAAAATACAAAAGGTTCATAATCAGCCCCAATCAGTTTTTGAACGTAGTATTCGGCTTCACGATCGCAATGCTTCAGAAAATTTTCAATTCTGTATCCGTATGAATAAAATATGAGTTTTACATTTTTGCAACGCTTATATGTGTTAAAATCAATTAAAATATACCTTCAGTATTATAGCCATATATTTCAACTTTTGTTCAAAACTTCAGACCGATTTCACGAGCGATTGGTTGTATGAGGGGATGATCGGGTTTCAGGACATCTTAGGGCTCGGGGGCGCGCATGACTGGGCTGATCGCCGGCGAACTCGGCGGTGTGTGGTGGGCCCAGCGGCGATCGAACGGCGTCGGGTTTCAGGGGTCAGTTCTCTCGGCACAGGCGACTATACGGGTTGATCTTGGTATGGGATTGAAGATCACAGAGAGGGCTACAAAGTTGTCAACAGGATGGGGGTCTGAAATTGAGTGGAGGAGGAGAATTTAGAGGGGGAAGCCTAGAGCAATTTCGGCCATTGTTTTTCAAAGGGCGGCGGCTAGTAGACGATGAATAGTGCTAGGGTTTTTATTTTCTCATATTTATAATATTAAATTGTTATTTTTACAAAAAAATCCATAACTTCTAATTAGTTCCACTTCCAATCCAGAAGAAGTTGGCCCGAGCCAATAACCCCCGTTCCGGATCCAACGGGCTAGGTCCCGTCAGCCCGAACGGCTGTCTGTGGCCTGAATTAATTAATTTAATATTTAAATCATTTATTAAATTAATTCGAACGTACATTTAAATTCACCAGGGCCACATACGGACTCAGAAAAATTCAGAAAAATTATTTTTGGCTTTGTTATGACGATACGGTCCTAATAAAATTAATTTCGTCGAATTCTGAGAATGTCTGAAAAATGGCTATTTTCCAGTCGATTAAATTTAATTGAAATGAACAAAACACATTTTTCTTTGCCACGCTCACATATTAATTCAAAAAATTCTGGAAAATTAAACTTAACAATAATTCGACATTCCGGTTCCAACAAGAGTGGTTTCGTCGAAAACAGAGGTCGTTTGAAAAATGACCTATTATACGGGCTATCGATAATACTATAGCGATTATTCTGAATATTCAACTGACAATAACTTTTGATTTTCGCTATCAAATTTCGATTTTTCGGATTCGTTGGAAAGATATTTACAAACAGATTTAGATATTTTTGGTTTCACCAAAATCCGTTAAATTCTGAATCTGGTATATTCAGTCAAATTCATCTTTGACTTTTCAAACTACCGAGCTAATTCCAATTCCTTTTGAAATCAAAATAAATATATTCGTTCTAACCTCGATTAAAATAAATTTTTAATCGTTATTACATAAAATAAATTATTTTAACTATTCCAAATTCACCGAAATAGCCAAAATAAAATTTTTAAATTGGTTCTGATTTTCCGGGTTGTTACAACCCATTTCGGGATTAAGGTTATGGGGAGGCTGAAATGAGTTAGGTTTTCATTCTATTTTAGTTTTCTAGCCGCCATTTACCTATTAGAAACCCTAACAATGGCCTCCACCTTCTAATTTCATCCCAAATCACTCTCTAATCAAGGATTAAGCTAATTAGCATCAAATCAAGGCAAATCAACATCAAATTAGAGACAAAGGCTACTGTGTGCATTGGAATTCGTGCCATTTAAAGAATCATTTCAGATCTGAGTATATATTTTGGCTAAGGTGAGTAATTTGCATTGTTTTTCACTAATTACGGCTAATTAGGGCTGATTAGTGATAATTAGCGAAATTATGGCTCAGAAAAATCTGGAAATTTTTTTAAAATTCTTAAATATTATTTTAAACCTTTGTTAGAAATTTGGGTTAATTTGGATATGTTTTGCTAATCCTATCATTAGTTGTAGTTAAGCATGATTAAGGGGAAAATATGGGTTTTGGGTATGTTTGATCCATTTTGACATGGTTATTTATCATTTTGGTGTTTATGGTTGATGTTATATGTTGCTATCACTGTTTGGTATGATTTATGATTGCTTAAAACAGTTAGATTGGTCGAAAACGTCGTCGTGTGGTGTAAAACAGTCGCTGGAAAGGTTGTAGAAAATGATGCAGGAACCAGATCGAATCGCCCTACCCGTTTGTGACCATGGTATCACGACCCGAACCGAAGCACCAGCCTTCTCCGAACCGAACTTCGTCACGAGCTACACGCTCCACGAGCTGGACCCTGATGCTCCTCAAGATCCTCTCCAACATGCGAGCCCGAACCGGATGTCATGAACCGAAGCATCACGATCTGATGCCATGAAGCCACGATCCAGAGCTTGGAGCCACGACCTGGAGTCACGACCCGAACTGATGGGGGAAGCCGACCCGACCCGATGCGATGACCACGAACCCAGCGAGGCACCACGACCCGACCAAGAGGAGAATCAACGAACTAGTGGGGACCCGAACCAAATGGAGATCGAACCGATGGGTGATTACAAAGCGAAGTGAAGTGAAGTAAAGGGCCGAACTGATCCGAAAAATGCCAAAACCTGTAACGACACAAACTTACCCGGTCTCCGAAGAGAAGAGAAAGAACGGATTGTCTGAGAACACGACAGATTAGAACACAAACAGAAGAACATTTCATTGCTTATCAACAATCCCATCAGAATACAAGAATATACAGAGTATGAATAAATATTACACATCATAAAATATCAGAGATTTAATTACATTACTGCAGCAGAAAATAATACAATACACAATTGAAAGAGATAAACGGATACAGAGCTTTCCAGATATCGTTCCAGCTACAAACCAGGATCCTGTGAATATAAATCTGCAAAACCAAAACTACTAGCTGCCCGTGTGGAAAATAGGGGCACCCAGAGTTTAGGTTAAAACAATAAACTCCAGGTCATTCATGTGACTGGTGTGAGAACTAAAACATTTATTAAATCTTTACTTTGAAAATAAAGTAAATCAAGGGACTATGCCGTATCACACGGAACGGGTTTCCTCCCAAGAATACCAGTGCATAGAATAAACAGCGCAAAGTTTTTTGAAAAAATGGAGCTATTATAAGACTCAGGTCCCATCACACAATGTAACGCAAGCCGGAGAATAGAGTTTTACCTTATAATAGCCAAATAATGCTTGATACGTTTAAAACAAATCATTTTGATACTATTATAGTGTAAAGTGTATGAAAGCAACTTCAGATATAAATGTATCAATCATAGACGGCATAGTATCCCATGCTACCATGTCGTCATACTAGACTCTACAATCAAAACTGAAATGTCACGTATTGGAAATTGAATTTCCATCATGAGTCGAGGCAAGGGATGTACTCCTTGCCGGCATCGAGACACTCTAGAAAACGCCTTAGGATCTCCCACAGAAGACCCTTGGATCCTCCAAGGCCGGTCCACACTTACGTTAGTGGATTAATTATTCCTGAACAAACGTTTCCCAGTCCTATAGGACCTATATCCATCAGCTCCCGGAGTAGCTGATATATCCGAGGCGGCTCGCAATCCAACAAACACATAGGTAAAAATATAACAACGATGTCAGGGCTAGAAAAAAACTGACACCACCCATAGCTAGAAAGAAACGTCATGTTCTCCTTGGGTCCCTTATCCCGTTTTTAAATCATACCGAGGTGTGAGGCTCGCGAATTAACGCTATACACAAAGCGGCGTTATATTAAAACTATGATTTGATCATCAACTACAAGACTCTAGTTTTCAACAAAAGCCTTGATCACTGCATCTCAGCATGCCACACAGGCAATTCATGCCATGCGACTGACATCTATCGATATATAAGCTCTGAGCTCGTACGCCTCAGAGAAGGGCATTAAGCAAGAGAATAAATTCTCCGTTGCCAAACAAATATATATTTAATAGAAATCAATCGCCATAGAATAAAATTCAATATCAGACACACAATCCTCTGAACGAAATTGGAGGCACCTTATTCCTCTTCCTATATGTCCAATACAGGAGAGAGAGGCCCTCGCATATCCGTCGATCTCTAAGTACGTCTGGACAATCACCACTTATTAACTCGTCTTGGGTGTACAGCCCAATCAAGACATCAGTAATCATCTAAACGATGTGAAGACCTCATGTCTTCAACCATCGTCAACATATCGTCGAATCAGTTATTCAAAATGGGTATAAACCCAGCCCTTCCGAATAACTCTCGTATATAATAAACAAGTGTTATAAAACACCATACACCTAATTCCAATTCTGAATATTCTTTTATTTAAATATTCACATCTTTAGGGATTTGTTCCCATTAATTTTATCAAAGATAAATTCTTTAAAATTTATTCTTTAATCTTCCTTTGGATATCAATTCAAACCTTATTAAGGTTTTCCAAACTAGTCGGGATTAACGCACCTTACCGAAGTAACCATATATTTAATTTCCCTATCCCAACCAGTTCATCCCATGGAGCAAAACTGGTATTACCCCATAACTAACACCACAGTGTTATCGGTAAAATTAATTACCATTTCCCGTTCAAATCTAATTAAAGATTTAACTATCGCTAGGAGCAAAACTGGCGATACTCCATTCTTGATCATGTCCCAAATTTGATAATTTAAATTATCAATTCACATTTCAATCTAATTAAAGATTCATTAAAACTCCACTTAGTTTTAATCTTCCCAGAAATCAATATTAATAATTATTTAACTTTGGAAACACAAACATGTCGCATCGACAATCTACACCGTACTATTGATTTCTGTCGATATATAACCACTAAGCTCGCCCGTATCAGAGAAGGGTGTTAAGCAAGAGAATAACCTCTCCGCCACCAAACAGATATATATTTAGCAGAGATCAACCATACAGTTCGAAATACAATGACAGACATGTAATCCTGCCTTTAAATGGGTTAAAGAACTAATGTCATTTAAAACACAGTTACGATAAACCCAAATCACATTCCATTAATGGAATCTTCACAGAAAACAAATCAATATATAATTGATATCAATTTCCGTATTCGACTAATAATATAAATGGAATAACGGCAAAGCCTTTTAAATTCCATATGTATTAACAGTCTTCCTCCACGGAAGTTCACTTCGATTATTATCCAATCAAATTCCATTCAATTCCAATTTAATAAATTAAATTGGAAAACTTTACTTTGGAAAATCCCCGTTAAATCTTAATAAAAAGATTTATAAATTCCATATCACATTTCACTGTAAATCGGGTTAAAGAACGAATGTCGTTAAAAACTCAGTTCACAATAAACCCAATTCACATTCTATTTTCAGTTCCAATTAAATGTTAATTCTTCGTTAAATATTAATTAAAAGATTTATTCTTTTCACACTGGGTTTAAGAACAGTGCCATTTAAAACACAGTTCACGACAAACCCAAAATCCCATCAGTCTCTAACCGTAAATTAGTAAGAGAACAATTCCTTAAGTATTAACCCCGAAGGACGAAACTAACATCAGATCAATGCCCAGGAAACCATTCGACATAGCTAATCTCCAGTCAGATTCTAATTTTCTTAACTCCATTGGGTTTAAGAATAGTATTATTAAAGATACCATTCCCGACAAACCCAAAATCCAATTTAATATTAAATACAAGACTCTGGATAGAAATTATATCGGCTTATATTCAATATCAAATTTTGAAATCAACAAATATCATATTGGGAATAACGATATATAAATCTTCCAAATTCCTCTACAATATCTGTATAATCACGGAATCTAATATTGAAATATTCCGAAGATAATTTCGATTCAAATCCAATCCAATTCATATATTGGAAATTCTGGTTATTTTTAAAACTATTTCAAATCCAATTTATTTATTTAAAAAATATTAGATTATAATTCTAGTTCATAACAAGTTCATTTCGATAAAAATATATTTTTATCTTTTCAAATATGGAATTTTTCATTCCAATTCTTTCTAAATCATTTATTATGATTTTAGACAAATTATTGGTATTTTTAATAATTTTATCAAGGCCCGTACAGTCGATTTCCATAAACGATCATCGAACTGCATTTACACCGACCTTTTCCAAATTTGATTTGGACATAATTCCAAATCCGACCATTAGATTTCTAATTTCTAATCTTCTTTAGAAATCTTTTTTTGATGCGAACTCAATGGTTTCGGTTTTAGAAGAATCCGACAGTCGGATCTCCCGTAATGTCCGTTTGAAGTCAATGGTCGAAATTCGCGAACTACCGCGGCGCATTCTATTCAGGCCATATATATATATATATATATATATATATATATATATATATATATCGTCGATTTCCATTTAAAACGTATTTTATAAATCGTTTTAACTTCGTTTTCAAAACGATTTCAACTTCATATTCAATTTCAAATCAAAATTGAATATTCCATATCATCGATATATAAATGATAGTATTTTCAAAACATTAGATTTTGAAATCTATTCCTTTTCTATATTCATTATAAAAATGAATAAAATTGATATAAATATCGTTCACGTCAAAATGGTGCATATCAAATCAATACGGCTTTATATATTTAAATATATTCGTGTCCATCCCAAATCGGACATCAAAACCGGATTTTGATCTTTTACTGAATATTATTTTAAAATATTCATTATTTTAAAATAATCGTTATTTTATTATATTCATTCTTTCTGAACTGGAATCAGACACAGTCAATTACCATATAATTTGATTTATATGGATTTCATACAGCACATGTACACAACAACAATCAAACAAACAAACAACCATCATCCGGAGTGCATTCTATACTGCATAAGCATCAAATATAAATATTTAACGCTTATAACAGTCTGTCAACCAATCGATTGACATATAACTAAATATTGGGATTAGTGTATGTCATGTATCATCCCAATACCAGTGTGGGGTTTCAATCAACAAACAATGAATTTTATTTGTGCAGTTGGGCGGTGTGTAAAATTTATCGTCCCAATCAATATCAATGAATTGGGTGTACATAAACAAATCGTCTGATTTGTAAGTGAATATTTATTTTATTCATATACACGTTAAAAATTATATTTTTAACAATAAATTATTTTATTCAATACATGAATATTTTAATTTCCCATCCTACATCCCAATCACAATCAAACACCACATCACAATATTATCAATTTTCATACCACATTAAAATCAAACAAGTCGTCCATGATCTGCGGACGACGGGTGTCGGGTGCTGCTAAGCACCATCTGCATCCTAGTACATATTTTTAACTAGAAAATAAATTAAAGTGAGAAATTCTCACCTTTGGGTTCCACTCCTCCATTCTCTATTTCTGAACGGTTCGGATTTGCCCAAAATTCCAATGCGATCTTTTCCCGCTGTTCATAGTAAAAATCGCATTTTTAATATAATGTTTATTTAAAAATCACATTTTTATAATGACACTTCATATATATAAAAATCATATATTTTTACAATGCTTCTTGCTATATAAAAATTATATTTTTATATCTCTACTTCTTATATAAAGATCGAATTTCGCTATACATATATATGAAAATAGAAGTTTTATTCCTTATTAAAAATCATATCTTTACTTTGTTCTTCACATAATAAAAATCATACTTTTATTTCTAAACGATTACATATTAAAAATCATATTTTTAATATGCCATTCAAAGAAATATCTTACCATTTCATTTTTAAAAATCACACCTTCTTCATTTTAAAAATCATGTCTTTACCTCGTTAAAAATCTTATCCTTATGGTGTTAAAAATCTAATCTTTATGTGGTTACAAATCTATAATCCCTAATAAAAATATATCCTTTATACGAATAAAATCTAAACTTTATATTCATTAAAATCGTATTTTTCTGAAATCATACATACAATAAAAATTAAAACTTTATTTGCAATAAAAATAAAAAAAATTCATTTTTTTTCAATTAAAAATCCTATCTTTAATTTCATTAAAAACAAATTGGAAATAAAACTTACAGCGGGGGCTGAGGTGGCGGGTTGGCGGAGGCGCGGGGTCTAATAGGCGGTGGCCGGTGGTGGCGCTAGAGGGGTGGTGGTGGACGGTTTTGGCTGAGGGGGGTTTCGAATTGGGGATTGGAGAAGGGGGAAGAAGGAAGAGAGGGGGCGGTGGAGGATGAGGGAAGGTGGCGCGAGGGGGGGTGACGCCCTGATGGCGGCGGTGGGCTGTCGCGCTAGGCCGCGATGGTCTCCCTTTTTTTATTTCTGTTGAATTTGATCGGAGGAAAGAGAAAGAAGGAGGGGGTTATTATAAAAATATATATATTATTTTAATATTTTCAAAAAGGGTTGACTTTTTGTTCGGACTCCAATCGAGACCCAACGACTGTCGTCTATAACTAATTACCCACATTTCGAACACAGTGGGACATGTTTCATAGGCTAATTCAATCGTTACAACCAGTTTCCGCCAAATTACAATATAAATCAATATATATTTAATTTAAACGTATATTTCAGTTTATTGGGGCCACATACGGGCTCCAAAAATTCCTGAAAAATAAATCTAGCTATGTTTTGATGATACAGTCCTAACAAAACTAATTTTGTCGAATTCTGAGACCGTTTGAAAAATGGTCATTTTCTGGTCGATCCAATTGACTTAAATTGTCAAAGCACGTTTTACTTCGCCACGCTCACATATTAATTCCAAAAATTACGAAAATTGGAATCTAGCAATAACTTGACATCCCAAATCCAGCGAAAGTGGTTTCATCGAAAACGGAGGTCGTTTGCAAAATCGCTATTTTTTAGGGCTAAAATTCCATAGCGACTATTCTGAATTTTCATCTAGGCATAACTTTTTATCTCCGCTATGAAATTTCAATTTTTCAGATTCGTTGGGAAGATAATTTCAAATAGATTCTAATATTTTTGGTTTTACTAAAATCCGGTTCATTTTGAATCCTATACATTCATTTGAAATTTGAAATCGAATTTTCAAACTACCGCACCATTTTCAATTCCTTTTATATTTAAAAATAATTATTTATATTCTAATGTCGATTCAAATAAATATATATGTTCTAATTCTATTCAGAATAAATTTCTAGTCGTTATTATTTAAAATTATTCATTTTAAATATTCAAAATTCATTAAAATTGCCAAAATAAAAATAAAATTTTTAAATTGGTTCTGATTTTCCGAGTTGTTACAATCTCCCCCACTTAAAATCTTTTCGTCCTTGAAAAGGAACGGGTTGAAAGTTGTTTAACTAACCAACTCAACTTTCAGTTTGTCTTTCATTCTTCAACTTTTCAGTTTTTAAGAATTTTCCAATTCATCAAAAATTTGGCTAACACCCTAAATTTTCAAAAAAATTCGCCATAAGCTTCTTTGTACGGGGGGCACCGGGATAATCCCCAAACCGCCACACAGGCCCTATCATCTCAAAAAGAAAAAGAAAAAGCCAAGTGGTTAGCCAATCATCTCATAAAATCATCCAAACCCAATAAATTAGTAAACATGTACCTATTTGTCGGTCATACAATTTTATTCCTCTGCTCTGGCCTCCTTGCAATGACCTGTTCAGCGACGCTCTGACGGCGGCAGTGGGCTGTCGCGCTAGGGCGTGATGGTCTCACTTTTTTTTATTTCTGTTGAATTTGATCGGAGGAAAGAGAAAGAAGGAGGGGGGTTATTATAAAAATATATATATTATTTTAATATTTTCAAAAAGGGTTGACTTTTTGTTTGGACTCCAATCGAGACCAACGACTGTCGTCCATAACTAACTACCCTCATTTCGAACACAATGGGATATGTTTCGCAGGCTAATTCGATCGTTACGATCAGTTTCCTCCAAACTACAATATAAATCAATATATATATTTAATTTAAACGTATATTTCAATTTATTGGGGCCGCATACGCGCTCCAAAAATTCCCGAAAAATAAATCTAGCAGTGTTTTGATGATACAGTCCTAACAAAACTAATTTCATCGAATTCTGAGACTGTTTGAAAAATGGTCATTTTCTGGTCGATCCAATTGACTTAAACTATCAAAACACGTTTTACTTCGCCACGCTCACATATTGATTCCAAAAATTACGAAAATTGGAATCTAGCAATAACTTGACATTCTGAATCCAACGAAAGTGGTTTCATTGAAAACGGAGGTCGTTTGCAAAATTGCTATTTTTTAAGGGCTAAAATTCCATAGCGACTATTCCGAATTTTCAACTAGGCATAACTTTTTGTCTCCGCTATGAAATTTCATTTTTTCAGATTCGTTGGAAAGATATTTTCAAATAGATTCTAATATTTTTGGTTTCACTAAAATCTGGTTTATTTTGAATCCTGTACATTCGTTTGAAATTTGAAATCGAATTTTCAAACTACTGCACCATTTTCAATTCCTTTTATATTTAAAAATAATTATTTATATTCTAACATCGATTCAAATAAATATATACATTCTAATTCTATTCATAATAAATTTCTAGTCGTTATTATTTAAAAATATTCATTTTAAATATTCAAAATTCATTAAAATTGCCAAAATAAAAATAAAAAATTTAAATTGGTTCTGATTTTCTAAGTTGTTACAATCTCCCCCACTTAAAATCTTTTCGTCCTCGAAAAGGAACGGGCTGAAAGTTGTTTAACTAACCAACTCAACTTTCAGTTTGTCTTTCATTCTTCAACTTTTCAGTTTCTAAGAATTTTCCAATACTTCAAAAATTTGGCTAACACCCTAAATTTTCGAAAAAATTCCCCATAAGCTTCTTTGTACGGAGGGCACCGGGAAAATCTCCAAACCGCCACACAGGCCCTCTCATCTAAAAAAGAAAAAGAAAAAACCAATCGGCTCATAAAATCTTCCAAACCCAATAAATTAGTAAACATGTACTTATTTGTCGGTCATACAATTTTATTCCTCTGCTCTAGCCTCCTTGCAATGACCTGTTCACACATATATATGTACATGCATGCATTTCCAAACAATTTTCAATACAGTTCAAAATTTGATACAATTTGGCCTAAATTTACCATACATCTATATGTTGGTTTAAATGAATAATCACACAACACAATCATCAATCAATTAGTTGATTATCATTTCAAACACATATCTTTAATATATATATATATATTCCCAAATCATATTTTTGATGCCAAATTACAACAATAAGCCCTATCTAGTTTTGGTTCTCACACCAGTCAATTGAAAATATATAGGTATCCAAATATAAATTCTAATGATGAGTACTCAATCATCAGAATCCTCTTCGGGCTTCTAGAGTATGATTCTATATCTATCCAGTATATTAAAACTTCGAATATACGTTTGCATGGCGGATATGCAAAATCTTTATATATTGGATTATCCAAAATCAATATAAAATAAATAACCAAATACATATAAAATGGTTTAAATCTTCAAATCAAAATTTGCTTTCATTTTTATTTTGAAAACACTACTCTTCACACTCGTTCTAGGATACTACTGATCCTATCTCTAACGAGTCATTCTCATTGGATATTACTAATCCAATCTCTGATGAATTCTTTCGTTTGATTCTAATGTGTCTTGTTCTCGAGCTCTGATACCAACTGTAACGACCCGACATTCCCTGGTCTCCGAAGGGAAGAGAAAGAATGGATTGTCTGAGAACACGATAGATCAGAACACAAATAGAAGAACATTTCATTGCTTATTACAACAATTCCATCAGAATACAAGAATATACAGAGTATGAATAAATATTACACATAATAAAATATCAGAAATTTAAATACATTACTATAGCGGAAAATAATACAATACATAATTGAAAGAGATAAACGGATGTAGAGCTTTCCGGATATCGTTCCAGCTATAAACCAGGATCCTGTGAATATAAATCTGTAAAACCAAAACTACTAGCTGCCCTGTGGAAAATAGGGGCACCCAGAGTTTAGGTTAAAACAATAAACTCCAGGTCAGTCGTGTGACTGGTGTGAGAACTAAAATTGTTATTAAATCTTTACTTTGAAAATAAAGTAAATCAAGGGACTACGCCGTATAACACTGAACGGGTTTCCTCCCAAGAATACCAGTGCATAGAATAAACAGCGCAATGCTTTTTGAAAAAATGAAGCTATTATAAGACTCATGAAACACCCCACCTCCGTTAAGGTCACTCAAAAAGGGAATGCCTTAACTTTGGTGGAGGGTTATAGGTACAAGACACAGAAAACCTTACAAGACAGATAAATATAAGCAGCGAAATTCAAATATTTATTGCATACATGGTTCAATACAAAAGCATTACATTAAATTGTCTCAAAATAACTTCCAAAACATTACAACATAATCTCTGTCTTGATTATTCAATAAAGAAGCATAAACCAAAAATAAAACTGCATAAATCCCCAAGGATAATGTCCAAGAGCCATAGCCAAGGTGAGAGAGAGTCCAGATCATACATCTATTTTCTTGAAGCTTGCAAAGAGACTGACTAAGCTGCAGTATTCCCTCCCTGTGGACCTGGGGGGGAATGGAAGAAAAGAGGATGAAAGAAAACGGGTCAGACAATAAGTCTGGTAAGTTTGGTGATTACTAGTATTTAAACAAGGAAAGGGATCATGACAGTAATAACAAAACGTAGGACAATACCCTAATATAAGATAAGAGGAACATGTGATCGCACCCATTACTATAGTCTCTGCACCTACTTAACCATTGGTTCAACCAGCCCTATGTGTTCATAACAAACGACCCCCTTAATGATCGACTCCTACTCGCATGCATTCATATCCTGTGTCATTCGGCCCCGCTTGACTGTAGATACCTGTGTTGGTCCCACCATGGGGTGTATCAGTCCCTCTGGTAGCAACCCGACACAATTCAAGATGCACAATGTATACTACTGATGCCCAGTGCCTGATTTTTTTCCATTCCAGAGTACGTGCATGCCCACACTCTATCGGAACCTACACTGGCCCACCAACCGCCGACGTTTTGACCGCTTATAATCAGCCCAGTAATCGTGCCCCACCCTGCCTAGTTTCAGGGTACCATGATACATCTATGTGGGTTACTGCTGAAATGGGTCCCCGCTACTAGGGTTTTCTAATCAATATGTTTATTTGGTTAAGTGTCCAAGTTTACCTTACCCCGCCCATTCGTTTAGTTAACATGTTGAATCGGTTAAGTGTTTCCCTAATTGACCTAACCCTACCAATCCTGACTTAGCTTTAATTTATTAAAGCACCAACCAGTCACATTAGACAGGTCTTGTTGTGGTCACTGGATGTGCCGGTCGGTTCCGGGCAGATTCACACCACAACTCAGCCTAACCTCGGGTTCTTTTTGGGCTTGATGCACTAACCACCCACATTAGACAGGTCTTGTTGTGGTTATTGGATATGCAGGTCGGTTCCGGGCAGTTTTACACCACAATTCAGTCTAACCTCGGGTTAGGCATATTCGTCTTTTTCTAAATTCACATTTTTCTATATATGTCTAATTTCTTTATGTAAATTTAATTTAATTTAATCATGCCATAATTATCCTTTGATTATGCTCCCATAAATGGTATATTAAATATACCATTTTATGAACAAATCTATGCCATGAATTTTCATATTTTCCCATCGCTACCCCCGTGGAACGTACGCATGAATCACATAAAATGTTGGGCTAGTAAATTAGCCCAGCCCATAAACAAGAAGGGGTAATAAACAAGGCACATGAGATAAACATAAAATAGCATACATTTCAGCTTGTCATGTGTAACTTGGCATAGAAGTATCATTAACTTTAATTAAATGGGTAAAGGTGAACTTGTGACTAAGTTGGGTCTGATTGTCATGTAAACTTGACAAAGGTCGAGCATGGAGGTTTAACATATAATCACAGTTTCAACCCACAACTTAGCATATTAACTTATGTATGTCAAAACATAAGAAAGCTACTATAATCATTTTTAAATTGCAACTTAGCATGATAACTTATGTGTGTTAAACATAAGAGGGTTGTTGTAAACATATTCGAATCACAATTTAGCATGATACTTATGTGTTAAAACATAAGAGGACTACAATTCCAAATTTTACAACATAAATAGATTCAACCTAACATGAATATACATGAGTGTTGATCTAACATATAAGCATGTTTTTTAGATCATAAACTTGCAAATAACCACCAATTTATAACATGACATGTTTTACCATTTAATTGGCAAAATAAATCCATTACCCAATCATAATAGATTCCAATAACATACAATATGTTCATTACCACAAGCATATAGACATGATTAATATACAATATGTTCATCACCACAAGCATATAGACATGATTAATTACAACGATACTTTAAGATAAACGAGAATCAAATCTTATACATAAGCATCATTCTATATTCAAATTACAACATGTCATTATTCATTTGAAAGAATGTTTAAATCTGCGTAATAACCAACTTACAAACTAAAAAGGAATTCTTGCGTTCTGAAATCTGAATTCTGAAATTGGTAAGCTCGCCTTTGATGTAGATCATTGAATTTGATAACTTTTAATTTGATTTTTGATTCAGGTTCTTATCTGGTCTTTGAATTGGTGACGGCTACTCCAAGTTCTCAATTGACAGCATGATAGTTCTAGGATTATTTTTGTGTGATTTTTAGGTTTGAGCATTGGGCTGTTTATATAGAATTTCAATTCAATTTGAGCCGTCAGATGATCCTAGGGTTAACCACAACCATTCAGTCAAGATAGGGTGACACCTCAGCCCTAGTGACTCAGCACTAAGTCACAAAACTGTCACCTTTCAGATCTGCCTGGGGGGGCAGGTCGACCCCTAGGTCGACCTGTAGGGGGGAGGTCGACACAAGGGTCGACCTGGGTCCTGGGCGAGAATTTTCCTGCCCAGCCCGCTTCTGGATTTTGTTTTGAATTTGAATTTATTTTCGAGCTGTTTGAATTTATTTGAATTTTCTGGAAACTTCCGACAGCCATAACTTCTTTATACGAAGTCCAATTTACGCAAACTCAGATTCTATCTCAACCAGAATTCTGAGACGAACACAATGGCGTAACCCGTTTCCCTTAATTCTCACATTTTAAATTAAGTATTGTTTAATTCGTTACTATAACGCTAACAGAAAATACAGGGTGTTACAACTCAGGTCCCATCACACAATGCAACGCAAGACGGAGGATAGAGTTTTACCTTATAATAGCCAAATAATGCTTGATACGTTTAAAACAAATCATTTTGATACTATTATAGGGTAAAGTGTATGAAAACAACTTCAAATATAAATGTATCAATCATAGACGACATAGTATCCCATTCTACTATGTCGCCATACTAGACTCTACAATAAAAACTGAAATGTCACGTATTGGAAATTGGATTTCCGTCATGAGTCGAGGCAAGGAATGTACTCCTCGCCGGCTTCGAGACACTCTAGCAAATGCCTTAGGATCTCCCGTAGAAAACCCTTGGATCCTCCAAGGCCGGTCCACACTTACGTTAGTGGATTAATTATTCCTGAACACACGTTTCCCGGTCCTGCAGGACCTATATCCATTAGCTCCCGTAGTAGCCGATATATTCGAGGCGCCTCGCAATCCAACAACCACATAGGTAAAAATATAACAACAATGTCAGGGCTAGTAAAACGCTGACACCACCTATAGCTAGAGAGAAATGTCATGTTCTCCTTGGGTCCCTTATCCCGTTTTTAACTCATACCGAGGTGTGAGGCTCGTGAATTAACGCTATACACAAAGCGGCGCTATATTAAAGCTATGCTTTGATTATCAACCACAAGACTCTGCTTTTCAACAAAAGCCTTGATCACTGCATCTTATCATGCCACACAGGCAATTCATGCCATGTGACTAATATCTGTCGATATATAACCTCTGAGCTCGTATGTCTCAGAGAAGGGCGTTAAGCAAGAAAATAAATTCTCCGCTGCCAAACAGATATATATTTAATAGAAATCAATCAGCACATAATAAAATCCAATGTCAGACACACAATCCATTCACACGTTTGTTCTGCGTCTGAACGAAACTGCAGGAACTTATTCCTCGTCCCATTTGTCCAATATGGGAGAGAGGCCCTCGCATATCCGTCAATCTCCAAGTACGTCTGGACGATCACCACTTATTACCTCGTCTTGGGTGTACAGCCCAATCAAGACATCAATAATCATCTAAACGATGTGAAGACCTCCGGTCTTCAACCACCGTCTTCATCGTGGACATATCGTCGAACCAGTTGTTCAAAATGGGTATAAGCCCGGCCTTTCCGAATAACTCGCGTATATAATAAACAAGTGCTATAAAACACCATACACCTCATTTCAATTCTGAATATTCTTTTATTTAAATATTCACATCTTTAGGGATTTGTTCCCATTAATTTTATCAAAGATAAATTCTTTAAAATTTATTCTTTAATCTTCCTTTGGATATCAATTCAAACCTTATTAAGGTTTTCCAAACTAGTCGGGATTAACACACCTTACCGAAGTAACCATTTATTTAATTTCCCTATCCCAACCTATTCATCCCATGGAGCAAAACTGGTATTACCCCATAACTAACACCACGGTGTTATCGGTAAAATTAATTACCATTTCCCGTTCAAATCTAATTAAAGATTTAACTATCGCTAGGAGCAAAACTGGCGATACTCCATTCTCGATCATGTTCCAAATTTGATAATTTAAATTATCAATTCACATTTCAATCTAATTAAAGATTCATTAAAACTCCTCTTAGTTTTAATCTTCCCAGAAATCAATATTAATGATTATTTAACTTTGGAAACACAAACATGTCGCATCGACAATCTACATCGTACTATTGATTTCTGTCGATATATAACCTCTAAGCTAGCACGTCTCAGAGAAGGGTTTTAAGTAAGAGAATAAACTCTCCGCCACCAAACAGATATATATTTAGCAGAGATCAACCATACAGTTCGAAATACAATGACAGACATGTAATCCTGCCTTTAACTGGGTTAAAGAACTAATGTCGTTTAAAACACAGTTCACGATAAACCCAAATCACATTCCATTAATGGAATCTTCACGGAAAACAAATCAATATATAATTGATATCAATTTCCGTATCCGACTATTAATATAAATGGAATAACGGCAAAGCCTTTTAAATTCCATATGTATTAACAGTCTTCCTCCACAGAAGTTCACTTCGATTATTATCCATTCAATTCCAATTTAATATATTAAATTGGAAAACTTTACTTTTGAAAATCCCCGTTAAATCTTAATAAAAAGATTTATAAATTCCATATCACATTTCACTATAAATTAGAATAAAGAACGAATGTCAGTAAAAACGCAGTTCACAATAAACCCAATTCACATTCTATTTTCAGTTCCAATTAAATGTTAATTAATTGGTAATTCTTCTTTAAATATTAATTAAAAGATTTATCCTTTTCACACTAGGTTTAGGAACAGTGCCATTTAAAAAACATTTCACGACAAACCCAAAATCCCATCAGTCTCTAACCGTAAATTAGTAAGAGAACAATTCCCTAAGTATTAACCCCGAAGGCTGAAACTAACATCAGATCAATGCCCAGGAAACCATTCAACATAGCTAATTTCCAGTCAGATTCTAATTTTCTTAACTCCATTGGGTTTAAGAATAGTATTATTAAAGATACCATTCACGACAAACCCAAAATCCAATTTAATATTAAATACAAGGCTCTGGATAGAAATTATATCGGCTTATATTCAATATCAAATTTTGAAATCAACAAATATCGTATTCGGAATAACGATATATAAATCTTCCAAATTCCTCTACAATATCTGTATAATCAGGGAATCTACTATCAAAATATTCCGAAGATAATTTCGATTCAAATCCAATCCAATTCATATATTGGAAATTCTGGTTATTTTTAAAACCATTTAAAATCCAATTTATTTATTTAAAAAATATTAGAGTATAATTCTAGTTCATAACTAGTTCATTTCGATAAAAATATATTTTTATCTTTTCAAATATGGAATTTTTCATTCCAATTCTTTCCAAATCATTTATTATGATTTTACACAAATTATTGGTATTTTTAATAATTTTATCAAGGCCCGTACAGTCGATTTCCATAAACGGCCATCGAACTGCACTTACAGCGACCATTTTCAAATTTTATTTGGACATATTTCCAAATCCAACCATTAGATTTCTAATTTCTAATATTCTTTGGAAAGCTTTTTTCGATACGAACCCAACGGTTTTAATTTTAGGAGAATCCGACGGTCGGATCTCCCGTAATGTCTGTTTGAGTCAATGGTCGAAATTCGCGAACTACCGCGGCGCGTTCTACTCAGGCCATTATATATATATATATATATATATATATATATATATATATATCATTGATTTCCATTTAAAACATATTTTATAAATCGTTTTAACTTCGTTTTCCAAATGATTTCTACTTCATATTCAATTTCAAATCAAAATTGAATATTCCATATCATCGATATATAAATGATAGTATTTTCAAAACATTAGATTTTGAAATCTATTCCTTTTCTATATTCATTATAAAAATGAATAAAATCGATATAAATATCGTTCACGTCAAAATGGCGCATATCAAATCAACATGGCTTTATATATTTAAATATATTCGTGTCCATCCAAAATCGGACATCAAAACCGAATTTTGATCTTTTACTGAATATTATTTTAAAATATTCATTATTTTAAAATAATCGTTATTTTAAAATATTCATTCTTTCTGAAATGGAATCAGACACAGTCAATTACCATATTATTCGATTTATATGGATTTCATACAACACATGTACACAACAACAATCAAACAAACAAACAAACAACCATCATCTGGAGTGCATTCTACACTGCATAAGCATCAAATATAAATATTTAACGCTTATAACAGTCTATCAACCAATCGATTGGCATACAACTAAATATTGGGATTAGTGTATGTCCAGTATCATCCCAATACCAGTGTGGGGTTTCAATCAACAAACAATGAATTTTATTTGTGCAGTTGGACGATGTGTAAAATTTATCGTCCCAATCAATATCAATGAAATGAGTGTACATAAACAAATCGTCTGATTTGTAAATGAAGATTTATTTTATTCATATACACGTTAAAAATTATATTTTTAACAATAAATTATTTTATTCAACACATGAATATTTTATTTTTCTATCCCACATCCCAATCACAATCAAACACCACATCACAATATAATCAATTTTCATACCACATTAAAATCAAAAAAGTCGTCCATGATCTGTTGACGACGGGTGTCGGGTGCTGCTAAGCACCGTCTGCATCCTAGTATATATTTTAACTAAAAAATAAATTAAAGTGAGAAGTTCTCACCTTTGGGTTCCACTTCTCCATTCTCTATTTCTGAACGGTTCGGATTTGCCCAAAATTCCAATGCGATCTTTTCCCGCTATTCATAGTAAAAATCGCATTTTTAATATGAT
This sequence comes from Allium sativum, assembly GCA_030737875.1. NCBI lineage: Eukaryota > Viridiplantae > Streptophyta > Magnoliopsida > Asparagales > Amaryllidaceae > Allium > Allium sativum. The sequence continues at coordinate 1,020,493,947 of CM060918.1, read as the reverse complement.
GTTTATTTAAAAATCACATTTTTATAATGGTACTTCATATATAAAAGTCATATATTTTTACAATGCTTCTTGCTATATAAAAATTATATTTTTATATCTCTACTTCTTGTATAAAGATCGAATTTCGCTATACATATATATGAAAATTGAAGTTTTATTCCTTATTAAAAATAATATCTTTACTTTGTTCTTCACATAATAAAATTCATACTTTTATTTCTAAACGATTACATATTAAAAATCATATTTTTAATATGTCATTCAAAGAAATATCTTACCACTTCATTTTTAAAAATCACGCCTTCTTCATTTTAAAAATCATGTCTTTACCTCGTTAAAAATCTTATCTTTATGGTGTTAAAAATCTAATCTTTATATGGTTACAAATCTATAATCCCTATGGATAAAAATATATCCTTTATACGAATAAAGATCTAAACTTTATATTCATTAAAATCGTATTTTTTCTGAAATCATACATGTAATAAAAATTAAAACTTTATTCGCTATAAAAATCAAAACTTTTTCCCTTTTTTTCAATTAAAAATCCTATCTTTAATTTCATTAAAAACAAATTGGAAATAAAACTTACAGCGGGCACTGAGGTGGCGGGTTGGCGGAGGCGCAGGGTCTGACAGGCGGTGGTGGCGCTGGACGGTTTTGGCTGATGGGGGTTTCGAATTGTGGATTGGAGAAGGGGGAAGAAGGAAGAGTGGGGGCGGTGGAGGAAGAGGGAAGGTGGCGCGAGGGGGGCGACGGCCTGACGGCGGTGGTGGGCTGTCGCGCTAGGGCGCGATGGTCTCCCTTTTTTATATTTCTGTTGAGTTTGATCAGAGGAAAGAGAAAGAAGGAGGGGGTTATTATAAATATATATATATATATATATATATATTATTTTAATATTTTCAAAAAGGGTTGACTTTTTGTTCGGACTCCAATCGAGACCCAACGACTGTCGTCCATAACTAATTACCCCCATTTTGAACACAATGGGATATGTTTTGTAGGCTAATTCGATTGTTATGATCAGTTTCCGCCAAATTACAATATAAATCAATATATATTTAATTTAAACGTATATTTCAATTTATTGGGGCCACATACGGGCTCCAAAAATTCCCAAAAAATAAATCTAGCTATGTTTTGATGATATAGTCCTAACAAAACTAATTTAATCGAATTCTGAGACTGTTTGAAAAATAGTTATTTTCTGGTCGATCCAAATTGACTTAAACTGTCAAAACATGTTTTACTTCGCCACGCTCATATATTGATTCCAAAAATTACAAAAATTGGAATCTAGCAATAACTTGACATCCTGGATCCAACAAAAGTGGTTTCATCGAAAACGGAGGTCGTTTACGAAATCGCTATTTTTTACGGGCTAAAATTCCATAGCGACTATTCTGAATTTTCAACTGGGCATAACTTTTTATCTCCGCTATGAAATTTCAATTTTTCGGATTCGTTGGAAAGATACTTTCAAATAGATTCTAATATTTTTGGTTCCACTAAAATCCGGTTTATTTTGAATCCTGTACATTCATTTGAAATTTGAAATTTGAAATTTGAAATCGAATTTTCAAACTACCGCACCATTTTCAATTCCATTTATATTTAAAAATAATTATTTATATTCCAACATCGATTCAAATAAATATATACATTTTAATTCTATTTAGAATAAATTTCTAGTCGTTATTATTTAAAATTATTCATTTTAAATATTCAAAATTCATTAAAATTGCCAAAATAAAAAATTTAAATTAGTTCTTAGTTTCTGGGTTGTTACGAAACCCTAGATACAAAGGTAGTCCAAATAGGACGTAGAACTCAGGATCCAATTAGGAACCAACGAGTTAACTTCATGAGTCGGGCTTTGCTGTGGGTCGTGTGCTAAGGAGTTATCAACGTCTATAGCTTTGATTCACCACCAAGACGGATGTTAGGCTATGGATCAGTGCAGTGGGGTAGTTATTACCCCATGGGGCAGAGTGATCGTAGCATGGCTATGAGCCAGTGCAGTGGAGTCGTCATGACTTCATGGGGCAGAGTGGACATAGCAAGGAATTAGTGGCTATGGATCAGTGCAGTGGAGCCATCATAACTCCATGGGGGCAGAGTGATCATAGCAAGGATTTGGGTGATCAAAGTGGTGGATATCGTATGCTTTACGCACTGAGTGAGAGATGTGAGGATGGTTACTTTTCTTAATTGTTTGCCATCACTATGACATGCATGCCCCTCCCCCGTATCTTTACACCAAATGTTAGTGTCACCTTAGAGTATTGTACATCTTGTTGTGCTAACTCTTTGGTTGCAGTTCCAGGTTCAGGTACGGTTTAGTATACCTGTTATTGTTCTGTTTTGTTGCTTATTGCTCATACCAGACTTTTGTCTGACCCAGAGTATTATGTCTCTTCTTATTACTCTGGGTGCTCTTAAACGAGCAGACTAGAGACAGGTTAAGGGATATGCACGAGTAGTTGTACCGGAGACGAGCAGGATGCTTCCACGTATGATATATAGATATTCTCCCTGTGTTGTTGCTGGTCACTACTTTGGGCATTAGTAGTGCACCTTTTTCTTTGCTTTAGAGACGGTATGTTGGGGTTGTAATAAGCTGTATTTTGAATTTCCGCTGCTATGATGATTATGGTTTAGTTTTCAGCTTATGCACTGTCTCGCCTGTTTTATGTCAAGTATGTTATTATTATATTTTATTCCATGCGCTTTGAGACATTCTACAGGTTCCTTGTTAGTTCAAATTTCTTTCTTTTCCTTTCTTTGGCGTCCGTCCCGTGCTAGTCGGGTATTGGCACAGCGCACTTTCATTGGAAATGTCGGCTGGTGCAGGGCGGGCTGTCACAACTGCCGCTGTATAGTTTAAATAAGCACAAACAAAGATCTGAACCTAAGTTAGGATGACTGGTGTAATTTTCTAGATTTATTTGAACCGACCATGTGTTTGGAAAATAATTGCTATAACAACCATAGGCTATATCCATACAAAATTAAAATAAATATTCAGACAATAAGCTACCAACAAATCATAAATTTCAAAGCTCTAAAACAAGATAAAAAGCATACCTAGTATTGGGACTACAGTACTCGCTCATTTTGCCCATACTAGAAAATACAACAATCCCAATCTTAGACTCGCAAAGAACACTAATCTCCTTCGCTTTCTTGATTGTTCCATTCGTCCTCTTAGCGAAGGTGATCTGCCTATTCGTTGAATTCTCAATCCTCGTAATTTCAATCTTCCATGCTTGCTGATGCCACTCTTTGAATTACTGCTCTCGTTTATTCCTCTTTGCAAAGCCAAAACCGACTTTCAGCGTTTTTAGAGATCGCAGAAGATCAAGAGTTTAGGTGTGGATTTGGGTTTTGGATTTCTTCTCGAGTTTTGAATCTATCTGTTAGTGGGAGGAAAAAAAAAGGGTGCGGGAAACTTTTGATCTAGGGTTGAACAAAAGTGAAAATGGTAAAACGATACTACCAGGTTCATTTAGAGGGAAAACGAAAAATTAGGAGGCAAGAAAATTTTTATTGGCCCATGGAAAACGTTACCTAGCATGAAACAAAACAGTTAAAATTAAAATAACAAACAATTGAAATAAACAATAACACTTAAAAATAATGCGTTATCTATTAGCGTTATAAAATATAATTTTTCTTGTAGTGGTTAAAGTTTTTCAAATATAAATAAATTTAGAAAGACACATTCTAAGGATGAAAATTTATATAGATATTGAATTTAAACCCAGGAAATGGCGAGGAAAGAAGAGGCGCACAAAAACAGCAACAAACGCAGTTCATTTAGCTGCATCTCCACTACATGACATGAGAAAAGGAAAACAAGTTTTCATCAGAAAAGCCTGAAGATAGGTTATATTAGTAAAACATATTTAGAAATTAAAATTCACTTCAACAAAGAGAATACAACTGTGGGAAGACGCAAGAAAATATATGGTATCAAAAGTGAGGACAACATTTTTGTCTTCCAATTTGTTTGCTCGAACATTAACAAGTATATGCAACAAAAGAAAGCATCCTAATATGAATACCTGCTATTGTGAATCTTTGCACCCAGTATGCTTGAAATTTGATTGATAAGAAGAACATACAAAGCTGCAGCTGAAGAAAGAAACAAAAGTCCATCAGCAACACAGTCAAAGATATATATTAAAAAAACATAAATACCAATGAAAAAGAAAAAAGAGTCCACCAGCAATAGCTAACAAAAATATCAAAAGAAAACCTTAACTAAAGAAGGATAGGTTGAGAATCTTTTCTCCAAAGCCACTATTGCCACCAATGAATCGATCCCTCATCCCTGAGTCTCCTCTTCAAGACATATTATTATACTTCAGAAACTTCGTGGACCTTTGCACGTTGAAGAACATTAGTGCCTCGAAATTCAGTATTGAATAATATCATTAAAAGAAAGAAGAAAAAGAGAAAAAAAACTACTTGGATCTGAATCGAATTTGGAACAGCAATTGGAAACAGTGGACTTCGATTGGTGGCAAAGCAACTGAAACAAACCGATGTGAAATGGTGGCAAAGCAAGATGGTGGCGGTGACTAAGCGATGCGAAAGTGGTAGATGCAGAAGTGGGAGGCGGTGACAAAACGATGCGCAAGTAGTGCTTAAGCGAGGTGGAAGCGGCGGTGAATCGAGTAGCAGTAACCCTAGATTGCAATTGGGAAGGAATAAACGATTGAGATGATAAAAGCGTGATTTAGGAAAAAATAAAGAGTAATTACGACTCTGTCCACTTTGGTTTTCTATGTTTATCAAATTACTGTGTATACTAACGCAACTGCTTCTAACATTATCAACTGTAATCATAAACTATAATTATCAACTGAAATATAAAATATAATTATCAACTATAATTATAAAATATAAGTATCAACTATAATTATCAACTGTAATTATTAAACACAATTATTTAAAATTAATTATTGAATACTAGATATCATTTCATAAGTATTAAATTTTCTTATTAATTATTAAATAATTATTATAATAAACTAATATTTTCATATTTAGGGGAATAATTATAAAAGAACAATTTAAAATTTTGGGATTTAGCATAAAATATACTGGCATATTGACTGAAGTTCGCGATGAAAGCAGAGGACTTGATTAAGAATTTAGTAATTACATTGGTTATGAGCAAAGATTATTTTGCTAATTCTAAATAAGCAATGATTATAAGTTATTTATTATAGAATGTAAATTATTATTTACCATTACTTATAAATAATTAATTAGAACAAATTAATTATTAATTTTTGAACATGTTAATAATTATTAAAAAATAACATTAAAGTATATCTTAAAAAAATAATATAAACATTTCTTGCAAATCTGTTGGAATTCTGCTGCAAAATAGTTATTATTTAACTTTTACTTATTTCTACTCAGTTATAATCGATTAATAATTACTAAAAGCATTAGCTATTAAAAATAAATTACTACTTATTAGATATTAATTATTTAATAATAATTAATAAATATTATTGATTCCTAAGTTTATTATTAAATATTAATGTAATTAGTTATTAAATATAGATATATTATAAACATGAAATTTGTAACAGGCATCTATTACAACTAACAAAATGAAAAGTTGTAAAAATATGTTTATTACAACTTTAGGGAATTAACCGGTGTAAAAAACATTTATTACGACTGTGCTTTTCCCACAGTTGTAAAATTAAAGTTGTAATATGTTTTTTTGTTGTAGTGTAGTAGTTTTGTTTTCGTAGATTGCTATTTAATAGGGTCCTGATTTACGGCTGGAGCTATACTCGGAAAGCTTTGTATCCGTGTATTCCTTTCAGTTGTGGTTGTGGTAGTTGATGTATTTCCGCTATATATTGTATTTAAACATTTTTATTTCCATTGCTATGTAATTTATTCTCTGATAATTGTATTTTTCCGCTAAGTAATATTTATTCTTACTCTGATATTCTTGTACTCTTATGTAAATTATTGTAATAACAATGAAATGTTCTGTCGTTTTGCGTTCCGATGCGTCGTGTTCTCACGCAATCCGGGCTTTTCCGTCTCTTCGGAGATCGGGTGATTTCGGATCATAACAAAAATCCACACTCCAATTGCGTAAAGAGAAATTGTGGCTCCTACTTTCATCACCTCACTTTATAGCTCCTCCGCAAGAAAAATAGACCTATAATCACTCGCTGCAAAACCACCTCTCCTCAACTCGTGTACTTGTAATCACTCGCGTATTTATTTTGGTAAGGTTATAATTTTTTTTCTATGTAATACTGTACTTGTAATCACTCGCTGCAAAACTTTATTTTCAATCTGTTTGGGACCAAATACTCTTGATGCATTGTTATTTAATATGATCAGAGGCCAATTGAAGAGGTTTGCCAAAGCTAGGAAAGATTTATTTGTTGCTGTAAATGAGATGGTAAGCTATTAGATTTCTTTCTTTTATTTATATCAAGTACATTTTTTAATGCATATTAGCCTTGCTAATGGATTCATTTTGCATATTACAATAGATCTGTTGTATGCTTCTTTTTATTTACTGGTATAGGTCTATGTATTATTTTTGTCTTTTTCAATTTATCGTAGGCACTACTGTATTGGTTCCTTTGATGAATTTGTCAAACCATTGTTTTTAAGAATGTCAGATATTAAGATGATGCCTTAGTACTGATTTGGTGCTAATATGATATATCTAAGGAATCAAATGTTAAAAGTTGAGCTGAAAGACAAATAACTAAAATGATTCCATCACCTTCGTGTTTCTTCGTTTTTCCATTTCATTTTGTACCATATTAGATCTATGCATCTATACTTGTATTACTTCGGTAAAAATATCATATTAGATCTATACCGTATATACGTGTACTACGTTGGTGCTGATATTTTCCCTATGGGAACAGATATCAATGACTAAGCAGAAGGCTATTAGACCCCCCTCCCCCCTCTTTCTCTTTGATTTTTGGTCATTTTCATGTTTCAGCTTGCATTATCATAGATCTGCAATAAAATACAGTGACACAGTATGCACATTTGTTCCTGATGAGGTGACTTTAAAATCAGATAATTTGACATTAGCCATAGTTTATTCTAGTATATTTTTGCACTAGACACAGAAACTCAAAATCAACAGCTTTGACATATGTGGATGTTAAAGTATTTTTTATACATTTTTGATAATCAATGGGGTATGAAACAGTTGAAAAATATACCAATCTTATTCTTATTTAAACAAACAAAATATAATATTTAGTAGTTCTCTACTGAATACTTGTGTTATTGAAGACCTAGGAAAATGATATTAACCTTTGATGGCACGAGTGGCAAGCGTATTATGTATGTTCTCGATATTATTGTCATTGTTTCGGTATTAATTTATTTGTTTCCAGTGAGTCTTAGTAACTATTAATATCATTTATTCAAAATAGAAATTTTGAAACCTGAACGTGGGATCATAATAAGTAAACTAAAAATTCTACAACAATGTTTTTGTAGGATTCCCCTAGCAGCGTACAAATCATGTACTATAGTTTCCAATATCCACTTTTAAAATGACCTCATCTCAGTAATATCATATAGTGTACGCTCCTGTTCTATGAAATCAATAACCAAGTATAAATCATAATATGAGTAAGGCATCAATTTTGAACAGTTAGACTGCTAGAGAGGAATTTCGAATAGGGAATCAACAGACAACTAATGAGTGTGTGCATTTCTTTACCATGGCTTTGTTAAAGAGAAGAATATGTTTTATATGATCTAACGAGTGGAAACTCATGCGATGCACGGAAGCATAAACTTTCTAGTGTTGTAGTTTGCATTTATGAATAAGGTATGAGAACATGTTGTATGGTAGTGAGAAATATAATTTAAATGATACATGTATTTGTTAGGATTCAACCGTAGACATTAAATTTTCCAGTAAGTAAATGATTCATGTATAGCTAGTGGCTACAGTTTGGACATGGTGTAAACTGTGTCAAATTTCATGTATCTCTATTCAATTGATGAAAAGAGGTATATATGAAATGATGAATTAAACAACCTTGTATGTGTTAATTTGCATCGATTGAACACAGTGAGCATAGAAATATGAGTACGGAATTGAAAAAAGCATATGCATAGAAATAAAAGGTTATGTCATACGAAATTAACCACACCATAACAAAGTGAACAGTAGTTACCAACCAAAACGATTGAAACAAAAGAGCAGTAAGTAGTAAAAAAAATAGCATTCTTAAGATGGAGATAAAAAACTGTAGTGATTAAAAAGTCAGCATAGTTCAAGATGGTGTATGGTGGCACCATAACATGCAACGTGCAATAGTATAAATATCAGAGTGGATTAAATACGTCTATTTGCAAATCAAACAGTAAATATCCTCTCATAAGAAAATACCAACGTTACTATATAAGCAAGGGTATGAATATCGGTGTGCATTAAATATGTCTTACATAAATCTTTCTGAACAACGAAAGATATGTCGGAACTATGATTGAGAAAATAACAGTTCATAACAATTATTCTAAAACTAGAGTGAAAAAGTTAATCATATAAACCATGCAATAATCATATATAATGCCTAATTAATAATGTTGACAAAATAAAATCAGCTTCAACAAAATTATATTTGTTGGCAAATATAAATAACAGGTCAATTGAAGTCGTTCTCATATAAACTTCCCATTAGAGGAGAAGTAAACATATTTGAATGTGCATACATAAACAGAACAATATATGATAACGGATGAATAGCTAGCTTCACATTAAAGAAGAAACACACATAGGTTATTGTTCCATATATCTGTCAGTTGGGAGCTCAAGTATTCGTGTCTTACTATGCCATCTTGCCTTTGCAATCTCTCGCTTTGTATGGTCCAGAGAAGCTGCCAAAAAACTTTTAAACCATAATTTTGCGCTGTCTTTTACGGGCCCATACATAAGCACTGAATTAAGTGACTTATCTCTTTCGTATCATACATGTCAAATAATAAATCAAACCTTCAAATACATTAGGAAAAAGTCTCCAATCAGGTGTGAAGTATAAGTTCTTTGGCAAATTAGACCAACAAAAAGTTGAATTTTTGTTGTTGAAGGATTGATGGATATAAAGAATTTAAGCTTCATATAAAAATACAAAAATAAAATTCAGTGCAAGATCAAAAAACATCAAAAGGATTGTCAACTCTACATTTGTGATATAATATTATCTTTACTGCTAACGCTTTTAGGTTAAAAAATAGTCTGGTCACCATTGCAAAAAGCAAGCATAACAGTAATGGAAGCAACAACTTTAACTTTAGTCACCACATGTGTTGCGTCAATATGATACTGTGGATGAAGGTACACAACAGAACATGAACTAAATTTACATTTTTCAGTTTCAATATCCACCTATGTACAATATAGTGTATTGGCATTAATCTGATATGTATTCCAGCACACACAGCAGGTGGTGGGACTGCAAACCAACGTTTGAAAGAGGTCAAGTGGGTGAAGGTTTGCTGTAGAAATACATATTTGAATGCATGACATATTCTTTATCTTGTTTGTTTATGGTTTTATGTGTATATATGAAGAAAGTAAATATGGAAAGTATTTACGGTGAAAAAGGGAATGTTATACTGGAAAATAACTTGCTTACCATTTTTTTAAATATGACAATTACCATAAAGATAAAAAATGGCATTCTGATGAGAACAATGTTCACATTTATGCACCTACCACTTTAACAACATAAAGTATACAAAAGAAAAATCATTGATAATTAGCTTTTATATTTTTGATTAACATAATACATGATATAGAAAAAGAGTAAACTTCAGCAAAATAAAAAAAAGGCCATAATAATTTTCGGACGAACTTATAGTTTTAGTAGTAAATAAATCTTTGGTGCAAAACAAAAAATGTAACAGCTTAAATTTGTAGGATGTTCCAAACAGTCCTATTTGTATGAGTTTTCGATGACAATTAATCAATACAGTCATTTAAACTGACATATATTACATAATATAGGAATGACAACTACAATTGTGCATAGTTTATGAATACTATGGCCAACAAACAACAATAGGTTACTAATAAATCAACTATAATTGGCATAGATTTTCCTTCATAAGGATCGTAAAATTTATTATAGACATGAATCTACTGGCGTCAAAATTCTAATTTGTCATTAAGTTCTATTCAGTAAAATTCAAAAGTGATCAGTCCTAAAATCAGGTACAATCTGCAGTGGACATGATAATTGATTTTACTGCATTTTGATTTGAAGAGAATTTTACTAATCTATGTTGCCTAAAGTGCAAAATGAAAATGGATTTTAACATGGTAAACCCCAAAAGTCAATGTGAAAACATATTTGTTTTTGGTTATCAACAGATAATAGTTGAAATTTTTGTCAATGGATAGTAACTGAAATAAATGGGAATAAAATTACTGATTGAATCTGAAACACTTGTTGAAAAAATGGAGAACAACACAAATGAGAATCAATTAATGGACTAATTTGATATTTATTACGTTTATTTACCCAAAAACATTTTGTTAGCATTTTAGAAGTTGCCAAAATGAGCGCATAAATTCAACCAAAGTGCAAAGTTATTGAAGGAAATTATTTAATTTCATTTTCATAATCGAGGCTAGTATAATTACATATGTTGTAATTAGCATTATATGGCATCTAAAGCTTTAATATAAGTAATTATTATTAAATGAAAAATATGTTAAAACTAATAAACACAATTTGATTTCTATATGGAGAAATTAACCTTTCCATTAAGCGATATAATATTTGAAGAGTTAATTATTTAACTTATGAGAAGAAGGAAGATGAAGTACGTAGAGAGGCATAAAGATGAAGCAACTCTAAATCCATTTCCTCTCGCTATAGTAATTAGCGTGTTGAAAATTTAAAAGGTGTGTTACACAAAATAAATTTACATAACATGTATACATAATCATTCTGTTTGATTATATGTCAATTTAAAGGTCAGTATACGACAAATCGATAAAACAATTAACCGGTGGTTTGGAGTAATTTTTTAATTTGAAGCAAGCAGTGAATAGAATAATTAAATCAAGCTATGACATAGTAAATGAGTTACCATTCATATAAGTGTGCATGTTTTTCCTATTTGACAATTAGTCTGTAATTATTTTAATTTACAGTAATAACTTCACACAGTTTATATTAAATAAAAGATGAAATACATTTTAGGTTAGGAGAAGTAGAAAGACAATGGAGAGAAATGCAATTCCAGCATCTTCGTCATATTAAATACGCAGTAGGAAAAAAAATTAGTTCATCCTTCTTTATATGCTTAATGCTCCTTTTTTCATGTGCCTCTGCCAATAATACATATTTAAATATGTCATATTTATATAGTTCGTTTGTTATTATGCATTTCAAAAGTGGGCAAATATTCTTAATACAATATAAATTTAATATTAATGTGTTAATAAATGAAGAAATGCTTTTTAAATTTGACTACTGGCATAGCAAATATGGTTAGCAGCAAGAATTACATCAATCAATATAAGGCAAATGCGGATGAGATGGCAATCAAAATATCAGGGGATGTGTTTAAATTAGGACGGCGGATTTGTTTTTGCGGGATTAAATCTGAACCACTCTTTGTCTTGTTGTTTGTCCAAGGGGGGAATTTTATTATATAGATATGTGGTGTGCATGTTATGTAGTTTTATCTTGGTGGCCATGCATTCCTCCCGGTCTTATATACGATGGGTACATACACTACCATATTCACGTTCATACCTTAATTCAGTGCTAACATTACATGTGTGTACTGCGTTTTGTTGTATAATTGTTTAGTAACAAATCTTACTATGTGTAATGAGTTTCAGCACTGCCAAATCGATTCATAATAACTTACACAGCAAAATATCTTTTCATGGTTTGAAAAGAATGCATGTTGATTTTATTTTTTCATTTTTATGTTGGTAGATATTTCAGTAATTTTAGTTATGAGAAGTTTACTGTAAATGTTAATTTTATTAGTTCTATTGTAGAAATAATTGACAGTAAAAGAGCTTATTAATCCTTTATTTTGTGATACATTGGTTTTACTCCTTTACGCAATGTTAACAATCATTTGGTTATTTAAGGGAATGAGCTAGATTTTTATCGGACATTGACAAACTGGATTGAAAATGCTCTCTGATTTTCCTGCACACCATCAATTGCTAGGAAGTAATTTTGTAAGCTATACCTTTTCTATATATCCATTTGGTAAGCATTTAGTTTAGCAAAATAGCTCTTTTGTTACTGCTATCCAATCTTCTCTACGGATAAGTTAAAAAAGAAGAAAAAAGCTCAAAAATCCAAATCATATACGGATGTAGAATCACAAAAAACTATCGAAGTATGGAATCATTTCCTTTTTTGTCCTTGAAAATATTTCCATGTGATTAAAGTCATCTAATTGATATCTTTTAGGATGAGAAGAAATCTGATGTGTATGACTAATGGAATAATGAAGGTATGTCTCAGAAAGTCAGTACCTTGGGATAATATTTAGATTAAATGCTAAAATTTAATTATTATATCTTTTCTTTTTTATCTTTGTAGATGAAGCAAATGTGCAAGCGAGGAAGGTGAGAGACTAGATAATTCCCCATATTAATATGATTAGAATCTTATTTCTAAAATATGCAATTTTTTATTTCCATAGAATATCATGATGCAATAATTCATCAATCTATCCTTATTTCATCTCTACAGATGCCTAAAAATTATTTGACAGTGCACTGTCAAACTGAGAGTGTGATTTATTAACATAATATAATTTGCTACAATTATTTATTTTAGTCCATTTTAAGGAATTAATATTCTGAAATGCCTGTTTAGAAAATATATCTACATATTTGCATTTGTTCCATTCCACTATGGTCTGCATTTCTTGCTTCACCGCGTCAGTTGTGGTGGCATGTTTGTTTATGTATCATACATTACATTATTCCATCTGTTCTCAGGCCTTGGTTTTCGATGTGCTTGATCAACTCATCTACCATCTGAGCTTCCCTTTTAAGTTGGATGATGGTACCATGGTCTTTGTTCACGGGACGGATGCAACCGGTTTAAACGCACCTTCATAATATATTCCCACCAAGGTATGGATTTATGTGCAAGTTTAAAACTACTGTCTCTTACGTCTGTGTCGTGCTGCTAGATAATTTTGTATTCCTACTATTTTGATGCATGCTTACTGAAATAGAGCACCAAAATTCATTTTATGGAAAACCAATTTACGTTTTAGTTGATTTGGGATGTGTTTGTATTGGTTGATATTAAAACCTTGTTTAAGGATTAAATATAAGCATACCATTTATTTTAAGGTTAATGATTTCAACTTGGAAATATTCGTATTTACATATGAAAGAAATAGAAACTAAGCACTGAAAAGAAAACTATTCATTCTTTTTATGATTAATTGTTTTTTCATCCTCAATGTCAGTTTTCTTTTCCTGGGAATTCATTAGCTTATTACTCATACTTTCTTTTAATTAAAAATGTATATGTAAATACCAGATTATAGAAATGCAACTTCTTCAAATGAAACAAAGACGGTGGCATGTCTAATTATATTATGGATTCCGATTCACTAATTGATCCCCTTTTTTTGTCATGAAATATTTGCTCTCGTTGTTGTTTTGAAATGTCTCCTCTTATATAAATCTAATATATAGACCATGCGTCCTGCTTCTTCATTTGATTTTTTTTTACCGCACTACAATTATAACTCAACAATTGTAAAGAATTTATAAATCAATTAGATTAGTCAAATACTTATCCTAAAGACTATTTATAATTATAACTTCATATTTTTTCTATAACGTTCAGGTGAAGTTTAATTGATATGTAAACAATATCGTCAAACTTAAATTTGCAATATTGTAAAAATAAGATTTGAAAGCAGTTTTAACAAAAATTTCTTACATCATGATTCATGGATATTGTGGTTAACAATCCAAGGTTTAATCATTTTGTGAGCTAATAGCTTAAGGTAATATGCCTGAGTTTGCAAACTCAGTTCGAACCTAACTTTGCAAACTCAAACTCAGTTCGGAACTGAGTTTGCGAACTCAGTTCGAAACTGAGTTCACAAACTCAGTTCGTACTGAGTTTGTAAACTCAGTTTTGAACTGAGTTAAACTCAAGCGTGATACCATGACTACAAAAGTAGATAATTAATTGAGGATGTTTGATGAATACTTGATCAGAAACCATGTGTCAAAAATGCAAATGTTTTAGGTGAAGTGAAGTCTACATCAATAGCTCTTATGGGTTTATAAAAATATGTCGGCCTGCGGAAAAATTTCTGGATCAACTACTGCTTCCTTTACTGCTACTTTCGATGTGGTGAAAACATGACTACAAAGTCAGCTGATATAGGCTTACTGTTCCAAATTTATGTGGTTTATTGATTTATTTGATGCACCAGCTTTTATACTAAATTTACAGAATATAGGTTTGTAAAAAGAAATTGGGGGGCTGATGAACAAGACCATGGTAAACTATTTGCCTAAATATATCAAAGTAGATGTACTATTCTTTTCAGTGGCATAAGATAAGCTCTCTTTTCCCTAGTTTGTTAATTAATTTTGATTCGTTCATTCCCTGCTTTGCTTCCACTTTCTATATTACCACTTATACAAATAAGCTTAAGTAATCATACTCATGTATCTCTATGTGTATATACACACACACACATGGTTTTGTTGATCATAACCTTCTTAGATGTCCATCATATTTAAAATATTTTTTCAGATTGAAGAAATTAACATGATTTTTGCAGATTTAGAAGCAAACCATCATTTATCCCAGATTGGTATAACTGCTGGATGAATATGTTCCATTTCCATAAAATTTTCCATGTAATGGGCATTAATTTTCATATTGTAATGTCATAGATAAATGCTTATTGTAAGGTTTTGCAAACAAATTATGTAAGATGAGTTTATGAATGACTAGTCTTGTTACAATATTGTCTGATGATGAAAGCAGAATTGATGTATGCCAATAAATTTGATTTTTTTTTAAATTTGATAAGGCCATTAGCCGTATCAAATTATCAATTTGATACGGCTAATGGTCGTATCAAATGCATGTATTTAATACGGCCTAAAGCCGTATCAAATTGATAATTTGATATGATCTAAAGCCGTATCAAATACATGCTTTTGATACGGCCTTAGGCCCTATCAAATTGACAAAGACGCCATTTTTTGATATGGCCCAGAGCACTGCCAAATAGATTTAGATACGACCAAGAGCACTGCGTAATTGGCATTTCTGGTGTAGTGTGTTTCAATTATATTGTTTAGTATCCATCTATACTAAATATACAGGCATTAATGAGCAAATGACTTGGCCACATTTACAAAGAGAAAGCAAAATGATTTTTTTTCATTTGTTTAGTGGGAAGCATATAGACATATATCATTTATTATGTATCATTTATAATGCATGTATGCATGCGATCCATGTCCAAAACAAATGCAAGCCACGTTTTGTATTCTTCCATTTATGTGAAACTTTTGCCTTTTTAAATCTGGAAACACATGTCATATATATATATATATATATATATATATATATATATAAAGGTTGAGTTCTTAAAGTTTTGAAATGCCCTCCACATTTCCTTTGAACCATTTGTTCTCTCTTCGCGTTTTCTTCTTGAATGCTTGATCCACCCTTCTTTAAATCCGAGTTTCTTCCTGATCCATTTTCTCTGAAATATTCCCGCAACTCCTTCGTTCTTAAAAAGAAATGGGAATGCCTCCACACAAAAAAAAGTGAAGAAGAAGAAGAAAGAATGTTGCTGCGTCGTTCTCCTAAATACAAGCAAGCCTATCAAATCATTCACCATCTATATCCGTCACCATCGAAGAACCCTGGAAACCCGAGCTTGTAGCTGTTCGCCACCACCAAGATCGCACCAGCAAATCGAAGTCGTTGCTTTCCCCCTCGTGAATCAATTGCTATCTATTGTGAGTTTCCCCCTCACGATTTTTTTTAAGTAATCTAATTTCAGTTTAAACTAAAAATTATGATGGTTTACGGTCTTGGCATAGAACTGTTACCTTGTTGTCCTGTTGATTATCATTTGATTTTGTTTATGATGTTGGGCTGCAGCATTTACCTTATTACCTTTTCCATTTGTGAGTGTTCGCAGCCTTGATTTTTTTATGTGTTTCCTTGATGGTATGAACGGTGACAAACTTAACAACAATATGTTGAGAAAATATGTAAGCATGATTTTGGTTATGTAGAATAAACAATGGTAAATGGCTAAGCACTAATGTATTGTACAAAACCAGCTTAAAATTTGAGTTGATAAGCAGATTGTTTGCACAATAGACAACAAATTGACATGAGTTTGAAAAAATTTGAGATGTGAAAAAAAAACATTGTTTGAGAAAGAAATATGAGTTTCCATGTATAACAGTACTAGCATACTCATTTTACAATGCTGATTTATTACGTTGCAATTGCATATTGCAAAACAGTGAAGGACGTATAAGTGAAGAAAACAAATGTTATTTTTTTCGTTTCATTACTGCACTATACTAATTAATCTTGGGTTTCATGGTTATAATGTAGAAAAGGGAAACTGATTCTTCGTCACATTTACAAAAACATCTGTAATATAAATGGAATAATGGAAAACAAATCTGGAACCGGTTTTGTACTAACTATAGTTAAACTACCCAAATGATCAAAGTTAACATATTTGAATATGCAAATGTTTGCTATGTATATCCTTTTTTTTAACAAATATGTACTTTGTTCATATATTGGTTGTGCTTTTATAGTTTGACATGCCATTACCGAAATTTCTGTCCACTAAACTACTCACTGGATTTTGTTCAATTATCTTGCCTTGAGCCTGTAGATTTGGGCATATATTTCATGACATTTTGTACACACTTGAATAAACGTATATACCCATTTTTTATTTGATTCAACATCTGTTGCATGCTACTTCGATTTACATACCCATTATATGTGTGTAAAATTTGATTCATGCACCTGTTTTACACACACACATACACTACTCCTTAGATTTGATGCATGCATGACTAGAGCTGAACTATCTCATGTACTAATAATATGCGTATTGTGCAGCTGTGGAAAATCTAAAAAGAAAAGTTGCCTTGCTCACCAGTATGGTTTTAAATTTGGAGCTTTTTGTCTAGCTATTTTGATTTTGTACCCCTGTTTATTCTCACTTTTCATTTCATTCTTGCTGCCCTGTTTTGATTGCATATTTGCGCACACTCTGTGACTTTCAATTGCACTTGTTATTTCTTGCTTGCGGTATGCTAAGGCTGTGTACATGTGTCTACGTGCAGGCTTTCGGGACCGTTCGTCCCTAAAAAAACTGATATGTACAGATATTATACTTGATTTTAAACCAATGCTACATTAGATCTATTTCTAATTTAAATTGATTTGAACAAACACTATCTAAATTTTTAAGCTGATATTGAATAGATACTACATATGTGTATACTTAACATTTTGCATTTGATATATTGAATGATTAGAATTAACTATTATATTTAGTTTTATTGAAATTGATTTACTTAAACAAAGATTAATCCTGATTTGAGTGTTTTATGTTTTTGCATAGAACGCTCGGGTTTGATACGAGTATTGCAGATTATAGATTTCAGCTCACAAAGAAGAGAGACACGTGAAGACGCATTCACACGCACACAGATTTGACAAATTTGCTACAAATTTTATTTTGTTTAAAATATATGTACTTCCGCTGTATAAAGTTTTTTGTACAAACTCTGATATTTTGTATAAAATTATTCCACTGCAAGATATTGTAGTTTTTATTTATTTGAATTTTGTGTTTGATTCTGATTAAACCCTTTAAGCAAAATAACAATTTGTCATTTCCAGCGGTTTAAGTTGGTTTAATTACCGATTTGAAGTGGTCGAAAAGGCAGGTTTTTACAGTTGGTATCAGAGCTTTGGTTTACACAAAGCTTAGCTTATGGAGTTTAATAAGAATCATTCGCTAGAAATTACACTAGAGAGAGCATAATTTGAATTATAAATGGTTAAGAAACTAATACTTTGAAAGAGTAGCGAAGTGGAAGCGTTTTGAAATTAATAAAAATTTGAAACTAATTTATTTTGAAATTGATGGATTATTTTAAAATATACCATTTTGTCTTGTATTATGAGATGGTGTATTCTTATAAAAAGAATTTTGAGTATTAATTCAACATTAAGGTTGGACTATTGAGTATGTAAGATTTTGAACATATGCCTAGCTAACGTTTATACAAAGTCTTGTCTGTACTAGATAGATATGGAATCACACTCTAGTCCCTTGGAGATGGTTTTGGTGATTATCGCGACATCATCAGTATTTATTTTCGAGTTTTGAAAGTGGGATGACTATATGATCCCGATTGAAACGTCGAGAAATACGTAGACTAATTATTTTGATAAATATTCGAAAATGATTTGGATAAATTTTAATGAAATGCTTTTGTAAAATTAATGTGAATTTTTGTAAATGATCAAAATTTACATAAAGTTGTGTTATTGTGAAATATTAGTAGAATTTACAATTGAATGTTTTAAAATTAAATTGTAAAGTGAATAGTGAATGATGAAATTGGAAAAAAAAATTGTGAACTTTAGAAATATAGAACGACAAGTGAATGTTAGAATTAAATTGAATTTAAAAGAAAGTAACTTGAATAAAATTGAAGAAAAGGAAACGAGCTTTAAATTTTACAATGACAAATGTGATTATTTTGAAATTTGAACTAAAGAGAATTAATTAAAGAAATTTCATAGTTGCATCGTTTACCCCCTTGGCCTTGAGAATAGATAGTTCCTTTGTTCATTTTAATTCGTTCACCTAGCTTTAGAAGTTCTTATTTGTCCTTCCCACCCTTATTTTATTTAAGTTTGAGCTTTCATTACTACTCAATTCATGTCCTCGTACCCTTTTGTTTAAAAAGACTAAAATAAAGTTGGATTAATGACATAGTTTGGATTTGAAACAAACATTTGAACGTTGAAGTATGACAATAATTGATAATTGAATTTTCGAAGTATTGTTTTTATACTATGTTAATGGAAGTATTGAGAATGAGATGTAAGGGATAATTGAAATCGATTGAAATAGATTTTTTTTATTGTTTTGAGATATATTGAATCTAACTTATATGAAATGTGTTAGAAATATTTTGACCAAGAAATATTTTAAGAAGGTTATTTTATACAAATTCGACTGTGTGAATTATAAGCTAGTTTCAGAAGCTTTTGAAAGAGTTTGACTTTTATGAAAAATGTTCGATTTGAGAAATGGTTATTGAAATCATATTATGGAATCAAAGATGAATTAGCATTGGAATTTCACATAAATTGATTCGGATTGGATTATCTCCTGAAGTTAGTATTTTGCTTTCCAACTAATATATAGATATATATATATATTAACACCGTTTTTTTTTGAACTATAAAAATTAATTTATTTACTTCATTTAAACTACTTTGAGTATAAACTTAGCTATCTTGTCCAACTATCCTATAGCAAACCTATTTAGTTTATTTAAACTGATTTAAACTAATTTATACTAAAAGTAGGGATGGCAATGGGGTAGGTCTAGGGTTCAAACCCACTTGACCTGCCCCTATTTTGACCCATTTAGACCCGCCCCATAGGGTCTTCGGGTCAGGTAGACCTGCGACCCGCTTTTGGAGGTCCGGGTCTAGGGTCGGGTCTGGGGCACAGCTAACCCACCCCAACCCGACCCGCATGATTGAAACATCTTTAAAACACTTTATAACTATAATTATTACTTGTTAATCTTCTTACACATACATTGTTATAACTTGAATATTATGTTCTTTCAATCAACAAACTATAAAATTTTCATAGTATTATGTTGCATCGATGATAATCATACAATAATAAATACATACGTTTTGAACTATTATCTTACAACTCATTTTATTATATTCACTTTTCATTTTGAACACATTATAATATATATATGAGGGAGGTTCTATGGCACCCCAAATTTATAGCCCCCTAAATGCCCCTCATCCTAGACCACCCATTTATATTTAAATAAGTTAGTGGGGGAAGACAGAGTTAGTGGGAGGAGAGAGAAACAGGAATGTGTGGTGGAAATCAAGGGGATAAAGGGGTGTTGCACTATTTGGGGTGCTCCTGATCCTACATACATATATATATAATTTACCATTTAGTGATAAAAAACATAAGTATATAAAATTGTGTACATTAGAACACAATATCACCGGGTCGCGGGGCGGGTCGGGTCTACCCTGACCCGTACGGGTTTCGGGTACGGGGCGAAATTCCAGACCCGCACCGGGTCTACGGGGCTGGTCTAGGACGAGGTTTAAAAGGTTCGGGTAGGGTCTGGGGCACAAGAAACCGCCCCATTGCCATTCCAAACTAAAACCAGTTTATTCTATTCAAACCTATTTTATGTCAAGCCTATTATTTTCCTTAAACTATTTTATATACAAAGCTTATTTACTTTATTCGAACCTATTTTATATCAAATTTATTATCTTATTTAAACCATTTTGAATTTAACTAAACTATTTTATAGATAAGGGTAAATATTTCCGATTCGAGCAATTCAAATCCGAAATAACTGAATGTAAAGATTCAACTGAATAACGTTATTTGTGACGTGTAATCCAAATCGAATGTGTAGTTTTGAAAATGAACTGATTTATGGATATAAAATAGAATATGGAATGATATAAAATATTTAAAATCAAACTGAATTTGGTATTGAAATGAAATTTCAAGAATCTTCAATTTCTAGATATTGATATAAAAAATTTCGAAACTTATATATATGAAAATTTTATATAACAATGCATTGTATTCAAAATTATTGATTCGGAAGGAAATGATATGAAACGAAAATCTCATATATAATGAAGTTTGTACAAGAACAACATGTTGAAATAAGATTTGAGAAATCTTATGTAAATGAAATTTTATATAAGTATGATATATGCGAAGTGAAATGAATATTATGTATAGTATCATATGATTTCAAATCGAAGATATGGAAAGTACCTTCCATTGAAAATCGAGGTCCTACCCGATAGGAAATCTTATTTTTATTTCTTTGATTGCGGTTGTCCAGACGTAATACTCATGAGTTTTCCTTTGAACTCGGCTGCATAGCAAAATTCGTAGGGTCGTGAAGGCCTACAGCGATGGATGCTTCCCAGGGGAACCAGGCGTTATCATTGTGTCTGCTGTGATTTATGGTCAATTTACAATGGCGAAATCCACAGGGCTGCGAAAGCCTATGGGTACGAATGTTTCCTGGGGGATCCAGGCGTAACCATTGTGTATCTGCGGTCCACATGGCGTAATTCGTAAGGGCAGTGATTGCTTAAGGTTTACGGGTAATAGAGATGTAACCATCAGTGTTACTAGATGTAAGCCGTGATCCATGCGATTGTTTTGAGGTGTTATGGAGAAATACGTAAGGCAGTGATTGCCTAGCCACCTATGGCTGTGACACTTTGTCCTCTCGACCTGGTGATAGAACGACCTTAGGGGTTGCATTCTATGATGATCTCAGGTTTTTCTATTCTATTTCTGTTAATTCATCCCGTTGATTGTTTGTAATGAAATTCGCAGGGAAGAGATTTCCTACGGGCACGGATGCTTCCTAAGGGACACAGAGGCGTAACCATTGTGTATCTGCGATTCACGAATAAGTTTGATCAGTTGGTTTATTGGATGGTACTTCTTTTATCTATTTTAATGTTTTCTAGTATTTTCATTGGATGTTGAAACGAGTTTACTTAGTACTTCGAGATTTCTAGTTTTGCGCTTGATCACTGCATTATCAGATTCTTGAAGAACGATGATAAACTTGTGGAAATATCGAGTTATCAAAAACTATTTTTCATATAAAGTATTTTTGATATAAAAGATTTTTTTCAAAGAATTTTCTTGTTTGTGTATAAATCGAAGACAACTGAATTGAGTACATTGACATAACTAAAAAAAATTTAATGAACTATAATACATCAATGTGCGAAAACCATTCTATTCACGTAACAATTTTGATTTAGTTTGAGTACACGATTTTGATACCAAATAAAATTATTTGCTCGATTCTCGATGACGAACATTGATAAGAGTTTTTGATATGAATCTGAAATTCTCTATCATAGTTTACTGCTATGTAAGGAGAATAGAAGTTGTCAATCAAGAAGTCAAATCAGAAGTCCACACAAGAGTGATCAGGTTACCAATACTAATTAGAAACAATTTTTTGTGTTTGAACAAGCAATCTAAGTTGATATGCGTATGAATGTTACATCATTTAATTACTAATTCCTTATTTCGTTCCTTTTCGAGGACGAAAAATTCTGAGTATGGGAGATTGTAACATCCCACAAATTTCAACCGTTCAAATATAGAATTTAATTTAATTATTGAATTAAAAATGGTATTAAAATTTAAATTATGATTCACTAATTTATGACTCCAAAATTCATTTTTGGTAATAATAACTTACATTGAGATGAACAGTGATTTATAATAATGAAAATTACTAAATTGTTTATGCATTTGGACTAGCTAACTTTGAACTATTACTGATTAAAAAAATTGGAATTGAATCCTTGATTTTATTTTAAAGGTTCAATAATTGAAAATAAATTAGTGAATGTTTCCAGTTTAATTTTGTATAGGAAGAATTGTAACAAAACAGAGTGCCAATGATATATAATGAACGTTTTAACTATCGCAGTTACTGAAAATTAATGTTAACATTTATAATAATAAATTGTACATTTTCATTTTTAAATATATATATAATTTTACAAAGGTAATAAATCCAAATTTTAAAACAATATTTTACGGTCATTGAATAATAGCTGTAAACGATATAGGAACATTTTTGACGTGAGACATAAAAACTTTAACTTCGAATTATATTTTGAATTGCGTGTGTTTGTTTTATTTATATAAATCAGGTCAACCGTTAAATTACAAATTGAATTATAAAATTTTTATATTGCTATCACTGAATAAAATAATAAGAGGATATGGTATGTAACAACGTTTAAATAAGTAAATGTTTCAATTATATTGTTTAGTATCCATCTATACTATTTATACAGGCATTAATGTGCAAATTACTTGGCCATGTTTGCAAAGAGAAAGAAAAATAATTTTTTTCATTTGTTTAGTGGGAGGCATATAGATATATACCATTTATTGTATCATTTATAATGCATCCATGCATGCGATCCATGTCTAATAACAATGCAAGCCACGTTTTGTATTCTTCCATTTATGTGAATCTTTTGCCCTTTTAAATCTGGAAAGACACGTCACATATTTATATATAATATATATATATATATGTGTGTGTGTGTGTGTGTGTGTAAAGGATGAGCTTCTTAAAGATTTGAAACGCTCCCCACATTTCCTTTGAACCGTTCGTTCTCTCTCCGCGTTTTCTTCTTGAATGCTTGATCCACCCTTCTTTAAATCTGAGTTTCTTCCCGATCCATTTTCTCTGAAACATCCCCACAACTCCTCCGTTCTTAAAAAGAAACGAGAATGCCTCAACAAAAAAAAAAAAAAAAAGAATGCAGTTGCGTCGTTCTCCTAAATACAAGTGAGCCTATCAAATCATTCGCCGCCTACATCCGCCACCATCAAAGAACCCTAGAAACCTAAGCCTGCAGTTGTTCGCCACCACCAAGATCGCACCAGCAAATCGAAGCCGCTGATTTCCCCTCATGAATCAATCGCTGTCAATTGTGAGTTTCCCCCTCACGATTAATTTTTTTTAAGTAATCTAATTTCAGTTTAAACTATAACTTATGGTGGTTTATGGTCTTGGTATAGAACCGTTACCTTGTTATCATGTTGATTTTCATTTGATTGTGTTCATGATGTTGAATTGTGGCATTTACCTTATTACCTTTTCCATTTGTGAGTGTTCGCAGCCTTGATTTTCTATGTGTTTCCTTGATTGTTTTAACGGTTACAAACTTAACCGCACTATGTTGAGAAAATATGTAAGCATGATTTTGGTTATGTAGAATAAACAATGATAAATGGTTAAGCACCAATGTATTGTACAAAACCAGCTTAAAATTTGAGTTGATAAGCAGATTGATTGCATAATAGACAACAAATTGATATGAGTTTGGAAATTTTTGAGACGTGGAAAAAAAAAGATGCGTTGTTTGAGAAAGAAATATGAGTTTTCATGTATGACAGTATTAGCATACTCATTTTATAATGCTGATTTATTGTGTTGCAATTGCATATTGCAAAACGGTGAAGGACATATGAGTGAAGAAAATATATGTTTTTTCTTTTATTTCACTACTGCACTGAACTAACTAATCTTGTGTTTTGCGATTATAATGTAGAAAAGGGCAACTGATTCTTTGTCACATTTACAAAAACATCCGTAACATAAATAGAGTAATGGAAAACAAATCTGGAATCGATTTTGTACTAACTACAGTTAAACTACCAAAATGATCAAAGTTAACATATTTGAATATGCAAATGTTTGCCATGTATATCCTTTTTTTAAACAAATATGTACTTTGTTCATATATTGGCTGTGCTTTGATAGTTTGTCATGCCATTACCAAAATTTCTTTCCACAAACTACTCACCAGATTTTGGTCACTTATCTTGCCTTGAACCTGTAGATTTGGGCATATATTTCATGACATTTGGTACATACTTGAATAAACATATATACCCATTGTTTATTTGATTCAACATCTGCTACATGCTACTTTGATTTACATACCCATTATATGTGTGTAAAATTTGATTCATGCACCTGTTTTACACACACACTACTCCTTAGATTTGATGCATGCATGACCATAGCTGAACTGAACTATCTCATGTACTAATGATATGCGTATTGTGTAGTTGTGGAAAATATAAAAAGAAAAGTTGTCTTGCTCACCAGTATGGTTTTAAATTTGGAGTTGTTTGTTTAGCTATTTTGATTTTGTACCCCTGTTTATTCTCACTTTTCATTTCATTCTTGCTGCCCTGTTTTGATTGCATATTTGTGCACACTCTGTGACTTTCAATCGCACTTGTTATTTCTTGCTTGCGCTATGTTAAGGCTGTGTACATGTGTCTACGTGCAGGCTTTCGCGACTGTTTGTCCTTGAAAAAAAACTGATATGTATAGTTATTATACTTGATCTTAAACCGATGATACATTAAATCTGTATCTTGTTTAAACTGATTTGAACGGACACTATCTAAATTTTTAAGCTGATATTGAACAGATTCTACACATGTGTATACTTGACATTTTGCATATGATATATTGGATGCTTAGAATTAACTATTATATTTAGTTTTATTGAAATTGATTTACTTGAACAAAGATTAATCTTGACTTGAGTGTTTTATGTTTTTGCATGAAACGCTCGAGTCGGTTACAAGTGTTGCAGATTATAGATTTCAGCTCACAAAGAAGAGAGGCACGAGAAGACGCATTCGCGCGCACACAGATTTGACAAATTTGCTGCAACTTTTATTTTGTTTAAAATATATGTACTTCCGCTGTGAAAAGTTTTTTGTACAAACTCTGATATTTTGTGTTAAATTATCTGTTGTGAGATATTGTAGTTTTTATTTATGTGGGTTTTGTATTTGTTTCTGATTAAACCCCGTAAGCTAAATAACAATTTTTCATTTCGAGCGGTTTAAGTTGGTTTAATTATCGATTTGAAGTTATCGAAAAGGCAGATTGTTACATGACCACACACCTACTCTTAAGAAAGTTATGTCTAATCATCTAGAGGTTTTGGCACTATTAGATATAGCCGGATTTGTGTTGATGCACAAGGTTGGGTATGCTCAACTAGATCAAAACTTGATCACGACCTTTCTTGATAGGTGGAGACCGGAGACATCCACATTCCATCTACGAGTTGGTGAGATGACGATAACGTTGAAAGATGTAGTTATATTATTCGGGTTACCAATGGGCGGTGAGCCGATTCTTAGAATTAATGCTTTACAAAATTACAACTTAATGCTTGAGAATTTGGTTGGTTTGACTTCGCCGGAAGAGGCTTGGTGGGGAAATGAGAATGTTTTGAGTACATGGTATCGCTCTCATTTGGTGGGTGATATTCCGCCAAATGCAACTTCACTACGAATTCAACATCGAGAACGTGCCATCATGTTGTACATTATTACTCAGCGCCTGTTCTGCGATAGGTCGAAATCTAGAGTCGCTCTTCATTGGCACTCTCTGATCGTGGACTTTGATGAGTGTAGAACATATGCATGGGGTGCGGCGGTTCTGGCTACCACATACGCATAGTTCATTAGGACAAGTTTGGCGCAACAATGGATGCTTGAGTCCCATTCAGGTATTAATGCAAATGATTATGTTTTATAAGTATGAGAAAAAATGAAAAAACAACACATTATTATTTTGCAGCTTTGGTCTTAGACCTACCTTCCAATCGGGTTTGTATTAATGAAGAGGCTAGTAGTGGACCACACGAAGCCATATGCAGCAAGCTACAAATATAATTACTATTTTCATTTGATTAACATTTGCGTTCATGGTAATTTGTAAACACATTTGTGTACGTGTAAGTGGATTGGACCAAAAAATACTAAAAGGGTCCTTAACGCAATTTATTATTCTGTAGGAATGAATTGGATGTTCTTTCTGCTTGTACAGTGACGTGCAATCCCTACAGTGAAGAAGGCGTATAGGCGCTACCCGCACTGTGCACCCAGTCTAGAATGTTATGGAGAATCATATTGCTTTTGTTTTCGCTGACAGACTGTGCATACCATCTTCCAGACAGAGTCATGAGACAGTTTGGATTATGGTAGCATCTTCCTCGGCCTACTCCTCATTATCAAGTTAAAGTAAATGATGAGTAGTACGCGGACATGCTTTCTTTGTAGAGTAATTGTTATGCCTGTTAGGAACAAGAACGTGACTCCCCGCTAACCGAGCAAGAATACATGGCATGGTGTTGGAACATTACGCGTCGGTTC
Organism: Allium sativum; assembly: GCA_030737875.1. NCBI lineage: Eukaryota > Viridiplantae > Streptophyta > Magnoliopsida > Asparagales > Amaryllidaceae > Allium > Allium sativum. Next base: position 1,020,466,806 of record CM060918.1, on the reverse strand, counting down.
GTGTTGACAAAACCACCTCCACATCCTCCTACATTCCCTTCTTCCTACAAACCTAGAGCTCCTCTTGAAAGAAATGCGGTACGTTTTCAATTTCTAGGGTATATAAGACTTTGAAATGATATAACTTCTTGTATTTGTTTACAGGCGGATGGTGTCTACCGCACACTTGAGTTAGTGGATGAGTTGGAGAAATAAATTCTGGAGAAAAGCAAAGGGAAGTGCTTGTCAAAAAAAAATGGATAGACCAAGATCTCCTACACCACCTCCGCCGCCAGCTTCTCAATTGAATGTTATTCAACTACCTCGAGCTCCCAAACAGCGGAAGAAGTACGTAAGTCGTTGGAAATTGCATAAGAAAGCATCCGATGAGTCGTCTTCGCAGCATTCCGTACCGGTCGGACCTTCAAAAATGCCTCCAGAACAAGTAGAGGATGACATTCAAGAAGAGGAAGAGGAAGAGGGGGTGTCAACACCAAAGGAGGAAAAACTTCAGCCACGACCAAAAAGAATAACGCATCGGGTTCTGGAATAATTGCGGTGATTAGGAGGTGGTTTTACACTTTTACTGAACAATTTTCTATGGTTTCATTTATGTAATTATTCTGTAAGATGTATTGATTTTTCTGGTTATATGTTATTGATTTGTTGGTGGATATGCAATTCTAATGTTTTATGTCGAATCTTATGGTCGTTATGTAATTTGGATACGATGTTGTTATGGTCGATATGTAATTTGGACATGTTATTATTTTGTTCGCTATGTATTTTGGATATGATTATGTTTTGTTGGTGGATATGTAGTATTCATGTCGGTCAAATAGTATATGTTGATAGCTTAGTCGTTTGGTAATTTGCTTTGTTATTGTATTGTGTTGTAGCGGCTTAAATTTGCTCACTACCTCTTTTGGAGGTAGTTATAAATCAACACAGCATTATCTCGGAAAACGCTTACTAGCATTTTTCGATATACCGCTAATTCATATGCTCACTGCCTCTTTTGGAGGTAGTGAGCAATTAACAGAGCATTATCTGGGATAACGCTAGTGTAAAATGTAAACCAACGTTATCTTAGCTAACGCCTTTGTTAAAAAAAGGCCTTTGTACAAAAAGTGGCCTATTTATGTAATTAGTTTAGAAACTGACATATATTTGTTATAACTTTTCAAGACTGACCTAATTCAAAAAACCCTAATATTTATATATTTGGTTCCATTTATCATGTCACCCCGTAATATTTTTTATGGAGTCCACTTTAAGATTGACCACTGCTTCTTAATCTTTATCTGTCTTTGGTGAAGATTTATGAATAAAAATAATGGTATACATACCAAAATAAGTAAGAAATACAATAATGTATTGCCTTAACGAACACAGATTCTTTCATGTGTTTGAGAGAGTGCGGAATATCCTTATTTTCTTCTTTAGGAATTGAGACCGATACCAGCCAATTTCAACAGGGATAAATTAGAACAAATCGCCCACTTTCACTTTGTCATGTCTTAGAGTGTTCAAGATTCGGTAATATATATAATGTCTTTACGGAAAAATAATAAATAACTCACTACAACAAAAAAAAGAGGAATTTACTTCATAACGATGATTTAATTAGCATTCAACATGAATGTAAATTTGATCACTAATAACTATATGAGGCAGTAACAATATCAAGTAGCTCTTTTTGCTATTTATTCAATGAGGTCAAACATTTAAAATAATAAACATAAAAATAATAACAACAACGATCCAAAAAATCTAAGTTCTTACGGCATTACCTATCTAAATGGAAAATATGAAGGGATTTCTTCATAAAACTGCCATGGGGAAGAACGTGAGTCACTCTACAAAATTAAAAAAATGTTAACCATATGAACAATGAAAATGTATTGATCTCTAAACTAGAAGCTAACAATATTTCCCAACCAAATGTTATTGGTAGCTCATTTCCGGTGTCAGGTGGCAATATAGCAACTAGAGAATAGTAACACCTTTCTCACACAATTCATCAAGACGACCTCAAATATAGAACCAACTGTATTTAAAGGAAAATGTACCATAATATACAAATTTTGACGAATACCCTTTGAGCTGCTATCACCAAGTTTAACCAACTCATCCAAGCAACCTAAGCCTAAATAAATTAACAAAATTCATAGGCTTAACAGCCGAGAGATCAAAAACCTACATTGTCATAATTACTTGGAATTCTTATGCGCAAACCAAAATTTTATATTTATGTCTTGAGTCCTTTAATGCAAGCACAATCAAGTCCACTGTTTTTACTTGGTAATATTTTGGAACTATTTGAATAATTTTGCATATGAATCATTTTTACTCAGATGTATATGTGTGTTTCAGTCTTTGTCAAACTTTCAAAACCTAGGCATTAGAACAAGACAAATGCCATGCATATGATGTGGATACACCTTTATATAATAAATTGCTATTAGACGTTTGAATTTTAGGATCTTATATGCCTTAGCATTACACGGTCCGTAAATTTATTATCAAAAGCCTGTGTCCTGCTGACCAGGGTTTCTAGACTACAACAAAAAAAGCAAAACCTTGATTTTTCGGAATAATTCACTTTGATTTTAGCAAATATGAAATGACCCAAACTTCCCCTTTCGAGAAATCCCAGATTGAGTTGAGAACAACGCTCATCAGAACACAAACAGAAGAACATTTCATTGCTATTACAACAATTACATCAGAGTACAAGAATATTCCAGAGTATGAATAATTATTACACATTGGAAATACAATATCAGAGATTTAAATTACGTTTAAATAGCAGCGGAAAAATAATACAAAACACAACTGAAAGAAATACACGGAGTCAGCCTTCCGAATATCGCTTCAGCTGTAAACCAGGATTCTGTGAATATAATATCTGCAAAACCAAAACTACTAGCTGCCCGTGTAGAAAATAGAGGCACCCAGAGTTTAGGTTAAAACAATAAACTTCGGGTCAGTCATGGCACTGGTGTGAGAACTAAAACAATTATTAATCTTTATTTTAAAAGTTAGGAAATTATGGGACCACGCCGTATAACATGGAACGGGTTTACTCCACATGAAACTCAGTTTAAAATAAAACAACGCAATGTTTTTGGAAAAATGAAGCTATTATAAGACTCAGGTCCCATCACACAATGCAACGCAAGCCGAAGGATAGAGTTTTCCCTTATAATAGCCAAAATATGCTTGATACGTATAAAACAAATTATTTTGATATTATAAGTGCACAGTGTTTAAAAATAACTTCAAATATAAACGTATCAACCATAGACGGTATGGGTACCATATATCATGTCACCATACTAGTTCTACAATCAAAACCACACAATGTCATATTGGAAGTTGGATTTCCATTTATGAACCAAGGAAAGGGATCGTCCTTACCGAATTCGAGACACTCTAGCTCATGTCTCAGGCTCAGAGCTCGAGTGAGCCTTGGATCTTCAGGGCCGGTCTACACATACTTTAGTGGATTAGTAATTCCTGAACAATACGTTTCCCTGCCCTATGGGGCATAAAATCTGAGCCACTAGGGACTCAATATCTGAGGCGCCTCATTCCATCATCCACATAAGTAAAATGTTTGGACTCCATACCATGACACCACTCCTAGCTAGAAAGAAACACATGTTCTCCCTGTAGTCCTCTCCCATTTCTAGTTCATACCGGGGTGTGAGGCTTGCGAAGTATCACTATACACCAAGTTATGCTAACTAAAGTTGTGCTTTGATCATCGTCCACAAGACTCTGCTTTTCAATAAAAGTCTTGATCATTTGCATCTTGGCATGCCACACTGACAATTCACGCCATACAACTGATGTCTATCAATATATAACCTTTAAGCTCGTACGTCTCTGAGAAGGATATTAAGCAAGAGAATAAATTCTCCGCCACCAAACAGATATATATATTTAATAGAAATCAATTAGCACAGAATGAAATCCAATGTCAGACACACATCGATTTACAAGTCCGTTCTGGGTCTGAACGAAACCGGAGGGACCTTATTCCTCGTCCCATATGTCCAATACAGGAGAGAGGTCCTCGCTTATCCGTCGATCTCCAAGTACGTCTGGATGATCACCACTTATTACCTTGTCTTGGGTGTACAGCCCAATCAAGACATCAGTAATCATCCAAATGATGTGAAGAACTCCGGTCTTCAACCACCGTCTTCATAGTCGACTTTAATCGTCGTATTAATTATTCAGAATGGGGTAAACCCGGTCTTTCCGAACAACTCGCGTATTTTATAATCAAGTGCTATTAAAACACATCATACGCCTCATTCCAATTCAAAATATTCTTTTAATAAAATATTCACATTATTAGGGGAAGATTCCCATTAATTTTATCAAAGATAAATTCTTTTAAACTTATCCTTTAATCTTCCTTTGGATATTAATTCAAACCAAATTAAGGTTTATAAACTAGTCGGGATTATCGAACCATACCGAAGTAATCATTTCTTTTACTATCCCAATCCCAACCTATTCATCCCATGGAGCAAAACTGGTAATACTCCATATCTAAAACCAATGTTATCAGTAAAATTAATTACCATTTCACGTTCAAATCTAATTAAAGATTCAACTATCGCCTGGAGTAAAACTGGTGGTACTCCATTCTCAAACATTTTCCGAATTTAATAATTTAAATTATCACATTCTCATTCCAATCTAATTAAAGATTCATTAAAACTCTAATTCAGTTTTAATCTCAAAAATCATTACTTAATGATTATTCAAAGTTAAGAAATTAATCTTATCTTTAACTGGATTAAAGAACTAATGTCATTTAAAATACAGTTCTCGATAAATCCAAATTCATATTCCATTAATTATCTTCACAGAAAACCGATCAATATATATAATCGATATAAACTTCCATATCCAACCAATAATATAAATGGAATAACGACAAAGCCTTTTAAATTCCATATGTAGTAACAGTCTTCCTCCACAGAAGTTCACTTCGATTATTACCAAATCGAGTTCCATTCCATTTCAATTTTTTTGTATTAAATTGGAAAACTTTACTTTGGAAATTTTCCATTAAATCCTAATAAAAGATTTATAAATTCCAAATTATATTTTCACTGTTAAATAACAAGTGTTATTTAAAAACACAGTTCACGATAAACCCAATTCCCATTTCATTTTATTCCAATTACTAAATATAATTGGAAACTCAAATAATCTTAATTAAAATATTTATACATTTCACACGGGGTTTAAGAACAGTGTTATTAAAAACACCGTTCACGACAAACCCAAATCCAATTTATTTATTTCAAAACATTGGATTATTATTCTAGTTAATAACTTGTGCATCTCGATAAAAATATATTTTTATCTTTACAAATTTGGAATTTTTCATCCAAAAATCATTCCAAATCACTTATTATGATTTTACATAATTTTTCCATATTTTTAGTAATTTTATTAAAGCCCATACAGTCGGTTTCCAATAACGGTCACTGAACTGCATTTACAGCGACCTTTTCCAAAATTGATTTGGACATATTTTAGAATCTATCCGTTAGATTTCAAATCTCTTATATTCATTGGAAAGCTCTTTTCGATGTGAACCAAGGGTTCCGAGTTTAGGAGAATCCGACGGTCGGATCTCCCCTTACATCAATTTGAAGTTAATGGTCGAAATTCGCAAATGGTCGCTCCACGGTGCATTCTATTCAGGCCATTAAATATATATATAATATATATATATATATTATATTTATTTCGTCGATTTCCAAATTAAACGTATTTTATAAATCATTTATAAATTCATTTTAAAACGATTTCAACTTCATTTTTACTTTTAAATCCAAATTGAATATTCTATATCATTATAATTTTAAAATGATAATATTTTCAAAATATTAGATTTTTAAACCATTTCTTTTCTTTATAATGAATCTAACATACATCAAAAATTCTATTTTTAATATCTAAACATTTTCTCTAAAACATGTTTCTTTTTTAATATCTAAACATTTTCTCTAAAACATTTTTCTTTTTTAATGAATCTAACATACATTAAAAATGCTATTTTTAATATCTAAACATTTTTAATGAACAAATCATTTTTAACATATACAATTTTTTTAATCTACATTAACATGTAAAAAGTTACATTTTTAATGACAAATCCTACTTTAACCTATGATCATTTTTTAATGAATCAATAATACAATAAAGATGTAATTTCTAACGTTAACATATTTTATTCAAAATAATGAATACATTGTTTATTCATACATACAACAAAAATGTGATTTTTATTGTATAAACATTTACCTTTCAAACGATGAATATTTTGTATGGTTTATACATTCAATAAAAATGATATTTTTATTGTTCAATAATTTTTATTCAACACCTGACTATTTAATTCACTTCATTAACATGTTAAAAATAATATTTTTATCTAACAAAAATATTATAACATATGATTTTTTTTCCTTTTCATTAACATGTTAAAAAATCATATTTTTATCTGACAAAAATGTTATAACATATGATTCTTTTTCTTCTTCATTAACATGCTAAAAATAATATTTTTATCTAACAAAAATGTATTTTAACATATGGTTCTTTTATTGGTTTATACATACAATAAAAATGTGATTTTTATTTTTAAAATATTCTTTATTTTAAAATAAATATTATTTATTTCTGAATCGGAATGCGACTCAGTCAATTACCATATAATTTCAGTTATATGGATTTCATACATCGCATGTATTCAACAATAATGATAAAAAAATCATTAAACAGTCCATTCACATCCAGAGAGAAATTTACAACTGTGTGCGCATTAAAATAAATAAATAACGCTCATCACAGATTGTTAATCCATCGATTGACATACAACTAAATATTGGGACTAGTGTTTATCAAATATCATTCCAATACCCGTGTGGGGTTTTCAAACAACAACAGTCTGTTTAAATAAATCATTGGTTAATCAATTTAACCAATTCTAATTCGGTTTGAATTATCTTTCTACTTAGCCAATTTTACTGTTTAAATTATAAATGGATATTCATAATTTAATTCCAACCACTACATTAATATTAATAACATTATTTTTAATATGTTAATCATCACAACATCACAAACAATCACACAAAATAGTCAATTTAAATCGTCCATGGAATGTGGACAAGGGAGGTGATCTGACAGGCATCGTATACAATTTATAACGATTTAACTGATAAAAAACTAAACTGGCAATTCTATATATTTTTATACATTAATATAATAACATGATAAAATATAATTCTGAGCGAGAAGGAGTTCTCACCGTGGGTTCCACTCCATCGGTCTTTATTGGACGGTTTAGTTTTAAATCTGCCCGAAATTGTAACTAGCTCCAAATTGGACCCGGTTATTCTTGTTGTGAAGCTCTCGTCCCCACGATCGCAATGGATCCAGTTTTGCGTGATTTGGACCTCGTATGACAAAGTTATGGATTTTAATACGTTATGTAATTAAATAAATAATTAACTTAATAATTATTTCCTTAATTACCATCCTTAACTCCTAACCCCCACTCCATCGTCGTCTTCCTGTACAACCGAGAACCCACAATCACGTTCCCCCAATTCCAAAACGCACAGCACCCGAGGCACTTTGATGCCGATCCATCACCACCACACGACAGCTCTACACCTCCTCCTTCAACGCCAAGAAGCACTTCCCGTTCGCAGAGCCCCTGTCCCTCGAAATCTTCTCCAAACTCGCCCTTCTTGAGTGTAAAATTCTCATACCACACTCGACGATAGAAGCTCAGAGGGTTATAGATTGGAAGATCGAAGAAACCCCTTTGATTTTTGTTTTGAAATGACAATCTATTTCGCGATGGATTAAATGATTTTGAGCCTAAAAAATCTGACGATGACAACCATTCAAAGCTTGTGGCGGCGGCTCTGGTTTGGTGAGGAATTAGGGCTTGAGATTATATATATATATATATATATATATATATATATATTTAATTATTATTTAATTCTCCTTATTGTTTTGTAATGAAATTTTACATTCGAACTCCAAATCAAACCCAACGATTGTCGCCCCAAGCTAAATACCCCCATTCCGGACACAATGGGATATGTTTCGTGAGCCAATTCTATCATTTCGATCAGTTTTTATCAAAATTAAAATATAAATCAATATATATTGAATTTGAACGTACATTTTAATTTATCGGGGCCACATACCGACTCTAAAAATTCCAGAAAAATAAATCTAACTATGTTTTGACGATATGGTTCTAACAAAACTAATTTCGTCGAAGTTGGAGACCGTTTAAAAAACGGTCATTTTCCAGTTGATTAAATTCAAACTAAATTGTGCGTTTAAATTTACCACACTCACATATTAATTCCAAAAATTATGAAAATTGGAATCTAGCAATAATTTGATATTCTGGATCCAACAAAAGTGATTTCGTCGAAAACGGAGGTTGTTTGCAAAATGGCTTTTTTTAAGGGCCATATATTATATTAAATTCCATAGCGACTATTCTGAATTTTAAACTGGACATACCTTTTAATTCTCATTATGAAATCTGGATTTTTCACATTCATTAGAAAGATATAACTAAACAGATTCAAATATTTCTGGCTTTACTGAAATCTGATTTATTTTGAATCATGTACAATCATTTGAAATTTAAAATCGAATTTTCAAACTACCGCGCCATTTCAAACTCTATTTATAACTAAAATTAAATTTGACGTTCTAACTTTGATTAAAATAAATTTTTAGTCATTATATTTAAAATAAATAATTTTAAATATTCGAAATCCATTTAAACAGCTAAAATAAAATTTTAAATTGGTTCGGAAAATCCGGGTTGTTGCAAAAGACCAGTCTTAACCCTAACATCCTTAAACGTATTGATATACCCTGTAACATCCCATAAATTTCGACCATTTAGATATTGTGAAAGATCGAAATTTATGAACCAAATGAAGATAATAATAGTAATTCCATCAAATGACGTTGCTTGGAATGTTATAACAACTATCTTAATTTAATCTCAATCAATTAAATATAACTGTAAAGTTAATTTTATTAAATTGTAAATAAAACATATTCACTATTGTGTAAATTGAGAAATTTTACGTTATAAATCGAACTGATTAATATATGATATGATATGAAATGGTAGTTGGTAACTAATTAAAATATTTTCATGTAAACTATATGTTTATGTATATGATTAAATTACTTTAAAGTAACAACTGTTATGTTTCATTTCTTTATTTATTTTAAATTAATGTGAAATTTTATGTGAATAAATACGTTAGATAATATTATTTGGGATGATAACTATATAAAGAGTTGTAACCGATCTTTATTATATTCACAAAGACAAATAACTTGTAGCTGAATTGTAATTGGCAAGATAATTTATTTTGAAATCATTAATAATAGAAATGGAGAATAAAATAAATAACAAATGTGGATTTAAATGAATTTTAAATAAAGAAGAATTTGATTTAAAACTTTTTCCAATGGTTTAATAACTAATATAAATATGATTTTGGATGCTAATAAATTTGAGATGGGAAATTTAACATGCTAATTAATTTGTTTAAATTGGAAATTGCAAATATAAATGTCATATAAAATTTTGTTATTGTAAACGGTTGATTTTAAGGTCTTATGCAAATAAAATTGATATCTAAAACTATTTTAATCCTATTTGGATTTGAATGATGATTGTAAAGTTTTAGAATCGATTTACAATGAAACAAATGAATTGGATTCCTTATACAAACATGAATATGAATAATTTAACAATAAGAATTAATTGGTTGTTAATGCAGGCCTTAATTGTGTGTTAATATAATTTATATTATTATCGTAATTTGAGTCCATTTTAAAATTTTAAATTTAAATAGTTAACTTTTTAACATTGAGTAATGTGTTGGCCAAATTTATTAAAATATTATTAATATTATTTTTTCTAGAAAAGTCAATTTTTGTTCAAATTTGTCAAAATTTGAAGTTGAGTTGACATTTCAAAATTTTGAAAATTTCTCTTTTTTATGATTACTTTGTATTTTGTGTTATCTAGCATTTTTCTTTTCATCAAAAATATACTTTCATTTGCTCTAGATATAAGTTTTTCAGTGTAAAGGGCGCAAACCAGGTAGTGTTTGTGTTTTTTGAATAATTTATTTTACCCTTCCTTTAGTTTCTTGGGAAGGCTTTGCCACCTCATACCTCGATAATATTTGCATTTGAATTTTGAAAGACTTGGGTAAGTTATGTACATATTTTCTTTTTCAGCACTCCTCATTTCCTTTTCACCGAGATAATCTCTTCCTCTTCATCTTCAAAACTTTATTCCTAAAAGTTTCCATGGCATCTCTTTCTAAGATTCAAAAATCAAAACAAATTCCTAGATTTATAATCCTCTCTATCTCTCAATTTCTAAAAATCTCAAATCTCAAAAACTAGATCCATTTTCTCTTATTTCTTTTCCTAGTAACCAAAATCGATCACCAACCACCAAGTCAGCCTTCACCTAACCTCTACACCATTAGACCAGCGTCTGGAATCACCTAATCCCAACAGCATCCACTGGTCACACCGCACATCTATGACCAAAACCCAAAATCAACTAACCCAAACCTTATTACACATGTTTCCATAACCCAAACATTATTACACATGTTTCCATTCTCTTTTTTTTTAATCAAATTTTGTGTTGTCTTCCCGATGTCCTAACTTGCTCATAGGAAACCCGAATCCACTTTTTCTTTTTTTCAGATTGCATGAAATTCAAAGAGCTACAACTTTCTTGTTTTCAAAAATTTTAAATTTTGCTTCGAAATCGCTTATTTTCCATATCTATTTTTTTATTTAGATTTCTGATCCGAAAACGACCTATTACTGTTTTAACCTTTTTTTCTCTAAAAAATAATCCAAATTCAGCTTTTACTTTTTTGAATGAAGAGAAAAAAAAATTCCTAAATTTTTTAAATTGACCACTCTTTCAAATTCAGTGGTTAGCAATTAGAAATGTCCAAATTCAAACTTTGCTTGCGATGACCTTGCTGTCGAATTGTGTTATGTTAGAATAGAAGAGAACAATTTCACCTGTGAAGTCAGTAGCCAGTTTCCTATTGCCAAAAAGCGTCCAGTTGGGGATTTGTTCACAAAATCTCTTCCATATGGTAAGAAGTCAGATTTCACTGGTGTTAGTCGATTATTGTTGTTCCCACAGCCAACCGTTGAACTGCCAAATACGAAGAAGCCAAGAACAATGACTTTCCTTAATGAAAGTGGCGCATAACCTAGTGGTAATAGCATTTGCACTAGAACCAGTTTCACTGCCATTTAATACTACAGGCCCTATCGATTGTGGTTTTGAACATGGAAATGGAAATGTGAAGTCGGTCGGTTGCTTGACAACCGACCCTCAACGGTTGGGTCAAAAGGCCATCCAGTGTTGGATAAACAACACTGGCGGTGGTTGGACCAACCGGTTGGTTGGTTGCTTAGCCGGTATTTTAAAAGTCGGTCATGCAAACATGGTTAGATTTCTCCTTCTAATCACATGGATTGCAATCGTGAGAAGCAAAATTGTGCAATAACTTAACCGGTTAAGTTTGGCCGGTTAAGATATTTTCCAACCTTTATGCGTTTGGTGTGGGTCAGCTGGAAAAGACATTTTCCAACCTTTATGCGTTGGGATGCTCTTAGTGCTGGCTTTACAATATATGTTTTTATATTCCTTTGAAAGGGTATTATATTCATTTGCATGCTATATCATTGAAGATTTGTATAGTATCATACTTGCTGCCATGCATAAAGTTCAAATTTTCCGTAGGCGAATTTAGATGTTTTTCTTTAGTTTGATTTTGGTATTAATCAGTATGACCGACGTCCACTTTCATATGACAAAAAGGCAGTACGGACTTCAGCCACTTTTCTTTAGTTCTAGCTTATACCATGAGCTTATGTAGATCCTGCATGTCTCATACTTTTGTTTAAAAAGTGCTTGGCTTTTACAGCAAATCTACATATCTCCCAATTTTATACGTAGAAATTTCCATTATATTTCATCATGTACTATTTATTGTTCTACTAATTTTCATATATTTGAGGTGTTCGAAGTATTCGTATGCTTAACGTAGCTTGCTGCTTGGGGGACAAAGGCTAGAAATGACTGTATCATCCTCTGCTCTCTAATTTTGATGATCTGTCTTTTCAAAATTATGATCTATTTCTATGCATTTGTCGTCTAAGAAAGCTGTAAACGTGATGTGCCTTCTTGATAAACAATGAAGAGTAGGTTTTTTTTTTTTTTTAAAGCAATTTTAATATTATTGGTTTTTTCCCTAGAATATTTGAACTTTGAAGAGTCAACACCATTGGTCTGGTCTAAGTACAACTCATTCCCTGTAAAATTATATTCTAAACACCCAAATTTCTTTATGCACTACAAAAGCAATTTAAGCTCATGCATATTTGCATTACAAATGACAGCAATTTAACATTGAAGCCTAATTTGTATGTTGCTTTTTACGTGAGCCCTTTATCCCGACAGTATTTTTTTTCCCAGTTAAAATGCGTAAGGTGTTACTTAAAAATTATGTTTTAGTATGTTCATGTTACCTCATGTAATAACTGTTTCTTAATCAATATGTTTGAATATATTTAATTGCAAGATGTATCAAGGACGGTCAAATTGGTTATGCTGTGTATGGTTAATGTTTTTTTTTTTTTTTTTTTTTTTGGTTGTAGCACTGTGTATATATTAATAGGTCATACAAGCAGTAAGCGGGTTATGAGGAATTTTTGGATTGGTGAAGGGGAGTTAAAGCGGTAGTGATGTTTGTTGGTGTGGATTGGTGAAGGGAAGTTGATGTGAGTGGTTCGAGGATGGCGATTGTGGTGTAGATGTAGTTTTTTGCGTGCATGGGTGTATGATTGTAAAGTGCGGTTGGTGAATGTGCAGAGTTTTATTGTGCGGAGGAAGCATGGCTATTTTGATTTGCAGAGTTGAGTAGAAAACAGTGGGCTTTGTTGATCTGTAAAGTGCAAACAGATATGTAATTATAAACAGAAATGTAAATGCCATGGGAAATAAATACAAATTGAAATGAATTTTGTTTGTCCACTTTGAATTGAAATTCAACTGCTATGTAAAAGAGAAATAATAAAACCAAAACCAGAGAACTGATGTGAGTATAGAAACGGTGCAATGTGAATGGCACGGGGAACGTAAATGCATTCAACCGTATAAGTATAGAACCGAGTACAAAGGGCCTTAGATAATACAGTGTTGAAATGCACAATCAGTAATGCTATAGTGCAGAACAACTATAAAATTGAACTAAAATCAACAATGTAAAAAAAAAAAAAAAAAAAAAAAAAAAAAAAAACTGAATTAAGCCATTAGAATTACCTTTAGAAACAGACTATATTATCATAGAATGCGATGGATGTAAAGAAGGATGGGAAGCAGTTCTAAAGTGCAAACCATCAAAATACAGTGATAAGTCAACAGAAAAAATTGCAGCTTATGCAAGCGGTAATTTTAATACAGCAACCAGTTGGACATCTTTAGACTATGAGATACAAGCGTTAATTAATGCCTTAGATAAATATAGGATTTATCTTAATAAAGAATTTACAGTCAGAACCGATTATGAGGCAATTGTGAAGTTTATTTCAAACGAAAATTCTAAAAAAGTAAACAGAACTAGATGGTTAAATTTGCAAAACCTTATACAAGGCAATGGTTATAGAATAAATTTTGAGCATATTAAGGGTAAGAACAATCATCTTGCAGATATATTATCAAGAAAGTTGCTATCAGTCTTCGACACTAATCATCTTTGTTTACAGGAAAGAAATATGATGAATACAGAAGCAAATAAAACAGTAAAGGAAGAGCCATCTCCTATGAACATAGCATCTTCCGGCACAACCAGGAAGGAGGAGATAGAATCCCCTTCAAATCACAGTTTACAAACCAGATTAAGAAGGGAAGACAAATCACCTTCTCCAGTACCTGATGACAGAAAGATAATGACCTTTGGTCAATACAGTTTGCTCCAGTACAATGATAACGATCCAAGGAGGTTCAGACCCCTTACTCGTATATCAGACAATTCACAGCAATGTTTGCTTGACCATATATGGAATTTACGAACAATAGAGACAAAGAGGCGACACAAACAAACAGTTGCTAACAGCCTTGCACATTATTTTTCGAAAATTCAACAAAAACCGCTTTCCAAAAACTTCTTTTGTTATGTTGTTTTTCGAGCAAATTATACAGGTGTTTTTAAACATTACAACCAGGTTCAAATGGCTATCCAAAATTTTCAAAATCCAATTTTTAAAGGTTTTTACACTCTGCAGGAAGCGCTTAATGAAGCAAGAAAAGTATTCGGCCCAAATTTCTATTTGGATCCAGATTGTAAACAGTCATACTCACAAACAACCTCTTTCCCTCCACAATCATCTACAGACCTTATCAATAACCAAGCTTCACAGTTAAACGATTTACAATACCTCTACCAAACCAGCCAGGCCCAAATTCATCACCTTCTTCAAAGAAATCAATTCCTTGAGGATCACTACCAAAGGACAACATACAACCAAAAAACCAGTGAATTACTAGAAAAAAGGATAGAACAATTGGTACAAGAAAGAGATGAAGTTTTAGCTAGACAGACCAAAAGACCCAGAAATTTGACCTATGAACAACTTTCAAATCATTTAAAGCTAAAACCCGCTCCAATTCTAGAAGAATTATATGAAAAAACAGGCATAGACATCAAAATAAAAATAGAAAAGATGGTGTTTGACAGGTGGAAAGAGCATTGTGCCAATCTCCAACAGCTTCTAAAGAAGTATTACCAAAGATTCAAGGAAGGTTTACAGTTCAAGGTTGTTCAAGACAGAAGATCTAACATACTACGAATAAGAGTTGACAGTCAAACGTTACCAAATGACATGGATGAAATTATTGACTTATTCCATCATGGAATGCTGTCAAGGATTACTTTCCATAATCCCATTGAAGAAACGATCCTAGAAAGGTTTGGAAGAAGGTTTGCTCTGGTAACATCACTGTACCTGAAAGTTTTTCCAGGGATAGTGGTATGCATAAACTCAACCACTCCTTTCTACTGTTTCGATCCAAGTCATACATTTAAACGTGCGAAACATAGAATTGCAATCTTTAAACATTTGGGTTACACTAGACAGCATGCTTCTAGGAGTTTAAGGTGTTACTACCAGAGTTATGAAGGCACTCCCATCTGGTTTGAGGCAGATAAACCATGGGAGTTTCATCATTCAATCACCACAATAAGCCCTCCACCTAGTTGGAAGGAGTTAGTATTACAGTCAGAAAGTTCACATTATCAAATATGGGGCGAGATGGAATTAAAAATTCTATTTCCATTCCCTCAAGCAGAAGGAATGTTTGATCCAAACAATGACGTAATAATTTATGACAAATTATCTTCCGAAAATGAGCTAGAAGACAGTCCAGAAATAAACGAAAGTGGCAGATTATTACGAGAAGATAGTCTAGAATACATAGCTGACACAGATTAAAGAAAGAAGAACCGAGAAAGGAGCCAGCACAACATCTATCAGAGAATAGGTGGCCGACAACAATAATTAAGGACTCTCCAGAAAAGGGGGTATGTGTTAAACATAATTACTACCTCTTTAAAAACATGTTCTAGAGAAAGGTTACGTGGACACACAACTATCACTACTTTAAGGCGCTTTCCAAAGAAAAGACAGCTTAGCATTGTACTCGTCCTTATCTTTTACTGAATGATGTAAGTTGATATGTACCGGGTAACCGGATAAGTGTGCTATAAATATAGTGTAAATATGCTTAGAGAAACTATTCTCGAGAGCACTGTAAAATCTTGTAAGCTTGTAAAAATTTTAATGGCAGCATAAACTTCTTCTTCATTTCTCTGTGTAAGCTTTTTCATCATTCCTTTTGTGCGTAAAAGTTTGAGAGAAAAATAATCAAGGTATGGATTCTTATGACTTGGCTTTTTTCTTAATTTCTATGATTAGGATGATAATTTTTTACCTTGTAGGCTTTGTTTTCGGTTTATTTATTAATATGGTACAAGATCTTATTATCTTGTATGACCAAGTAAAGAACTCTGATAAACTATATATAAAAAAAAAACGTCACTATTTGCTACAGCACGAACTTTGCTACAGTACGAACTTAAGCTTGTAAATAAACGTCACTATTCTGAAGGAAAAAATTAAATTTCTTACCTTTTGAATGCTGTATCTTAGTTTTTTGTAATTTATGTTGCTACAGTACGAACTTTGCTACAGTAATTTCTGAAGGAAAAAATTAAATTTCTTACCTTTTGAATGTTGTATCTTAGTTTTTTGTAATTTATATTTATCTGTTATTTGTATATTACCCCTTATCCCTTTTTGGTATTAGAGCTGTTAAAAAAAAAAAACTGAAATCCACAATACCTTCTTTTTTTGGGCCAAAACAAAACCTAATGCAGTAGACAAACAAATGATAGAAAACAAATGCTCAACAAAAACAAATGAATGCAAGACACTAAAATAAACAAAATAAAAAAATAATAAATTATTTATGCAAATGCAAATGAAATAAACAACTTTTTTTAACACTAAGGAAACAAAATGTTGGAAATAAACTTGGTTTTAAGGAAACATTTATTGCATTAATGGAAATGGTTATTAGTAAGATAATGTTTGTATTTGTGGAAAGGAAAAAATCTATACTAAATAAATATGTAATGTAAAGAAATACTTAGAAAGTATAAAATTCAAGAAGAATCTAAAAAAGAATAGTCTAGATATTTTCCCTAATATAAATTGAGATGTACTCATTCATTTGTAATCAAGCAAAAAAAAAAGGAATAAAAGGAAATAAAAAGCAAAGCAATTAAAAAGGTTTTCTTCTCCTAAAAAAAAAATTCCATTCTTGTTATAATTTCTTCCTCTTCCTCCTTAAAAAATATTCAACAAAGTGGTATCAGAGCGAGGAGGTTTCTAAAAGATGGCAAATAACAGCGTTCCCGTACTAGTTCCAATGCTTACCAAGACCAACTATAATAATTGGAGCTTAAGAATGATGGCCCTCCTTAGAGCAAATGATGTATGGCAGATAGTTGAGATAGACTATACTAAACAAGAAGATGAAGATAGTCTATCTCAAACCCAAAGGAATGAATTGAGAAACTTGAGGACAAGAAGGCTCTTAGTCTAATTTATCAAGCATTGGATGATGACACTTTTGAAAAGATTCAGGAAGCAAAATCAGCAAAGGAAGCATGGGAAAAGTTTTAGATATCTTACAAGGGAGCTGGTCAAGTCAAAAAGGTGCGTCTTCAAACATTAAGAGGAGAATTTGAATCTCTGCATATGAAAGAAGGTGAACTTGTTTCTGATTATTTTTCAAGAGTTTTAGTTGTTACTAATAATTTGAAAATAAACGGTAAAAAATTAGATGATTCAGAATCATAGAGAAGATTCTTAGATCATTATATCCAAAGTTTGAACATATTGTCACCATCATTGATGAAACAAAATTTTTGGAGACCATGGCTATAGAGGAGCTTTTAGGCTCATTGCAAGCTTATGAAGAAAAGGATAATGAGAAGAAGGAAGATGTGGAAATATTAATGAAGATAGAGAAATTAGAGGGGGAGAAGGTCATGGAACCATCTGAGAAGACGAACGAGAGGTCAAGCAGTAAAAGGATGTTGTCTAACGCTGATGTAGCAACTGTTATTCAGTCTGCATATCGAGGATCTGAGGTAAGAAGGTGGCACCCATTGGAGAAGCTAAAAAAGATTGCAAAAGTGTGCAAAGAAACAGAAAATGTCAGAAGGCGAGTAAATGACCTTGAAGCATGTCCTTCATCCCAGTTGGATACAAAAAAGAAGGTTGTTCTTGAAGAAACCGAAATAAAGAATAAAGAAAAGGTAAAAGAAGAAACAACAAAATTGAAAGTGCTTAGGTATGAATTTTATAAAGGTGAAAACAAAGTGGTGCGCAATGATTATATCAAACCTTTTTTCAACAATTGTGAAATCTCTTATGATTGTCAAACTTTGGAAACACGCAATGAAATTGAATGGAGAGATATTATATATGATTCATTCAAAATTTATGACGCGGGACCAAGATGGAATTTGATGAGCATACTTTTTGGAGTATTTTATGGCAATGGAGGAGGACGAGACAAACGGAGCTTTGCAACAAAGATTCAAGAAATCATCTTGAAGATCTTCATGGTGAAAAAGAAGAGAATAAAAAGGAAAGCTTGGATGATTTCTATACTTCTGCCAAAGTACGTAAAATACAAAAACTAAAACATTTGGTACGACTCAAAAAACCAGGTTTATGGGGGGATGTTGGATTGGTTTTAAGGAAACATTTGTTGAATTACTGGAAATGGTTATTAGTGAGATAATGTTTGTATTTGTGGAAAGGAAAAAATTTAGAATAAATAAATATGTAATGTGAAGAAATATTTAAAAAGTATAAAATTCAAGAAGAATCTAGAAAAGAGTAGTCTATAGATTTTCCTAATATAAATTGAGATGTACTCATTCATTTGTAATCAAGCAAAAAAAAGGAGTAAAAGGAAATAAAAAAGCAAATCAATTAAAAAGGTTTTCTTCTCCTAAAAAATTCCTTTCTTGTTGTAATTTCTTCCTCCTTAAAAAATATTCAACACAAAAGATGCACAAACAAGCACAAGCATACAAAACAAATGAATCAAAGCACAGAAATGATCAAACTAATACACAATACAACTTTTTTTAAAAAAACAAAGCAAGATAAAAAGTAGACCAAATAGAAAAACTAAAATTAATTATTCTCTCCTACAATGGAACCAAAAACTTATTCGTCGATGTATTTCCTAACGGATTAAAAATCCATCAAGAATATTGAAATAAAATTACCATCAACCCACGTCATATAATTATAGTACATGATGAGCACTGGTCGATCTACATGGAAAGAATTAACTCTAACTTTACTCGATCAAATTAAACCAGAATGGAGAGAGAGTGCTAACTAACAAACTAAAAATTGTAAAAACCACCTACTACAAAAGCAAATGAAAACTATGAGCTAAAATGATAATTTAGAGATAAATCCACTCTTATGATCATATAAATCAACATAAATGAAATTAAGATCCATCTTTTGGACATTAGTGGATTTAGTTTAAATGTTTATCATAAGTATGATTTATTTCTGCTGTTAATTAGCTCAAAATAAACCATCAAACTACAATGCACCTACTAAACCACTTACTAACACTACAAGAAAAGGAGTTATCTATAATTGCAACTCACAGCGTTTTGGTCTCCATGTTGTAGAAATAACGTAGGAGTACGTTGGTTTTATATTAAAACACTGAGATAAATTTAAGCGGGAATGAATTTTCACTTACCCTCACTATTACTAAAATCGACCGTGAATCCATAATACTTCCCCAATTTTTTAAATTCTCAATTACAAATTTTCCATCCAATTTTCGTCGTCCGCCTGGTCTCCGTCTCACTTTGAATCTCCGGTCACTTCGCATTATTGCTCTTGGTCTCTCGGTTGTCATAACGAAGGCAATCGGTTCCAGTGGAGGAATTTCCATTCCAGTGGAGGTCGGACCCATAGATCCCGTTCAGTCTTCGTCGTCCTTAAATCGCTGTAAGTGTCGCCTTGATTATTTTATCTTTTTTATTGATTAGCCAATGTTTAGTTTTTTCTAACATCTGGTATGCCTGTTGAAAATGTTGATTGTGTTATTAGCAGTTTATAAGTTGTTGTGTCTCATTTAGTATCACTGTTTTATTTAGGTAGTTATGTTAATTTGCTTGTACTCAACAATAGACTATTACTTCGAATTTAAGAAATTTGCTTGCTTATGTAGTAGACGATGATGGATAAAAATTGGGTGAATCTACACAGGAAACTACGTAATTCTCAACATAAATGTAGTTTGAAAATCATATCCTATATGTTGACGGAAGCTAAAAGATAATTTTTATTCCAAAGAACTAGTAGTGAGTATCAGCAAGGAGCTCGGAAGTTTGTGCATACCGCTATGAAAAATTATAGAAATATAGAAAAAATTCTATGTCCTTGCTTAGGTTGTCGAAATCTTAGTCATCAATATGAGAAGGTGGTAGTTGAGCATCTGATTATAAGAGGAATGGATCGTGTATATTAGACAAGTAGGTGGTATTGTCACGGTGAGCACATAAATATAAGCACAGATGTTAAGTTCGATGACATATATGATTTAGGCTAACTGACAATAACAAATTATTTAGACTAACTCATATTTTTCTATAGCTGTAATTATACTTATATGTTTTAAAGTCTCCTAAACTGCCGTTATTTACTGTGAAAAGCAATGTTGCTTTCCTGAAAATGACATATTGAGGTGTAGCATATTCAGGATGGCCTTAGTACACAAGTGTTTGGATTTTATAATTCTGCTTATGTTTTTCCTCATGTTTTAGTAATAGGAAATGAGGCTAATAACGCGGTAATAGAAAAGAAGCAAAGCAGCCAAAAATATATTGTACAAGCCTAATAAATGGAAGAATCGTATTGAAGACAACAACGTTCAAAGCGAGGGCAATCCACAAGTCGTAGTAGAAGATAATCCACAAGTAGTAGTAGATAATCGAGCACAAGCAGTAGAAAATAATCCGCAAGTAATAGAAGATAATCGAGCACAAGAATTAGAAAATAATGCACAAGGAGTAGAAGATAATCCTAGTGCATTTGAGAACCGTACAATGCAAAACGAACAACACATGAAAGCCGATGGACCAACCGAAAATGCAAATGCCAGTCGGCCAAAGAAAAGAAAGAATAGAGGTCCTACGAAAATGAAGAGACTTCCTTCAAACTTCAAAAATGGTGTTGAAGTTGAATTTAATGAGAATGATAAACCAATAGGTCAAGGATCAGTCCATTTATCGTCTTTTTTAGAACAACTTGTACGAGAGCATGTTCCAGTCGCACTTAGTAATTGGAGGCACCATGACACTGGTCTGAAAGCCATTTTATGGGATTACATTCAGGTATATTTTGTAATTTTTATCTAGTTGTGTATATTTAACTCATTGTTTTATACCAAATAAAAAACCCAGACGTCTGGATTTAATATTAGACGTTTGGATACCTATTCAGGCACAATATCCTAGAAAAATATAAGACGTCTGTATAAAATACCCAAACGTCTGAGTACTTCTTCAGGCCTAATAGTTTAGGCTGAGAAAAAATTCAGACGTCTGGATAAAATATCAGACGTCTGTATTCTTCTGCAGATATAATTCTCTAGCCCGAGAAATCTGTCAGACGTTTGGCTAAACTAACCAGATGGCTGAATATTTATTCAGGCATATTAATTTAGACCCAAAAAAAATCTAGATGCCTGGATAAAATCTCATATGTCTGAATTCTTTTACAGATAATTTTTTTAGACAGAGAACACTATCAGATGTCTGGATAAAATATCCAGGTGTCTGGGAACATCTCCAGGCATTTTACTTTAGGTCGGAGAAAAATCCAGACATCTGGATAGATTTTCAGACGTCTGATTGATATTCAGATTGCTTTCTTTTTCTACACTCAAACGTCTGGCAAAATATCCAGACGTCTGACGCACCTGTTTCACCTGTGCATGTCTTCCTTGTTGTCGAGCTATAGCCATATATAATTAAAGTTCCATATCCACAATATTTTCCATCCACAATAACATACCCTAATTACATAACAATAGCATTTCCGAATTACATAACAATAACGTATCCAAATATCATAACGAACATAGCAACAACATGTCTAAATTGCATATTGAACATAACATATCCGAGCTGAAGGTTTTAACATAATTTCTGGTTAAGAATTTACTCGGTGATTCACCACGTGGATGCATTTTAGCCCAACAGGGATTTCATGCTTAATAACTTTATTCAAGTGACAAATGCCGCTTCACATAACGTAATGAAAATTGCAACTCCTTGCAGTTCAACAATTTATTTTGATGCAACCTTTACTATATTTGAAGCAAACTGTGTAGTGGAAGTAATATACATTTGTGTTGTTGTACATGAGAATTGTTTTCATGGGGTTATCTGTTTTTCCATTGCAGCAAAAGAAAAGGAGATAACCTCAGGAAAATACTTCCCTACAGCAACACAAATGTATATTACCTACA
Organism: Allium sativum; assembly: GCA_030737875.1. NCBI lineage: Eukaryota > Viridiplantae > Streptophyta > Magnoliopsida > Asparagales > Amaryllidaceae > Allium > Allium sativum. Next base: position 1,020,444,524 of record CM060918.1, on the reverse strand, counting down.
ATACGCAGTTTGCTTCAAAGATAGTAAAAGTTGCTTCAAAATAAATTGCTGAACTACAAGCAGTTGCAAATTTCATTACGTTAAGTGAATCAAAATTTGTCCCTTGAATAAAGCTATTAAAGCATGAAAGCCCGATTGGGTCCGTGCGCTAAAATTCATCCACCTATTGGATCCAAGGTTTTAAATCTCGGATATCGATCGCGTTTCGTCTCGGGGATTTTATAGACTTGGTCTCGTATCGGGGGAGATCTCGGACGAGATGAGTCTAACTCGGGAGTTTGTCTCGGATTTTCATCTCGGGTTTAAAAGTTCATATCGGAACAATCTAGAGGTACATGATATGTTAAAAATGATATTTTAACAAAATGATTTTTATGAATGCTATCAAAAACATAGTAACTTAAACTTAAAATGAAAATTAACTTTATTATTCTTTATTTTGCGGAAGATCATTCATACTCTAAATCGTAATATGCTTAAAAAAGGAATATTGTTAGACAGGAAACATTAAAAAGATCCAAAACAAAAAAATTCAACATAAATAGACCATAAAATACATAATTTCATAAGTAACATGCATGTAAGAAAACGAATATGAAAATCATAAGCATTGTAAAACATATACGAACATACAATGTAGTCATTTAACATGCAAAATGTAAAATAACAAAAGATTGATATGGCTAGATTTGAGTTTTTAATTATAGTTCTAGTTCAGGCACAAATTTAGATTTTAACCAAAAAAAACTAAGATCTCGGACGATATTCCAGTATCATCTCGGTCGATATATCGTTCGGTATTGCAATATCTCGGGCGATATATTCGAAAGGAAATTTAGGGTGATATTTGCTGTTTTGTTTCGAAAGGAGCCCAAAACGAGATCTGGAGGAGATCTTGGGCGATATTTGCGAGATTTGAAATAGTGAATTTGGATCACCGAATAAATTCTTCAGCTTGGTCACACTTCGTCTGCTTCATAGTCTGTAAACAGTTAAGATACATGCATTAGTACATCACTCAATCAACATATACACTAGTAAATATGGATAACTTGAACTTTAATCACAAGTTTAATTTTAAACATACACATACAAGTTTTATACAACAAAGTTAGGCAAACTTACTAGTAGGAGGCGGTTGACAATAGGAGGACACAATTAAAGTTAAATTCAGAGGAAAATTTTGATTTTTGGCCATAGAAGTTAATTTTAGGAGGCCATTGAAGTTTATACCCAAATGAGGCCTAAACCAGCAATTTATATCCGTTATAAGTTCTCAAAAGAGGGCTAAATGCAAATTTTCCTTTTTTTTAATTACAAGCTAGATTTGTGTTGAATGAGGAATGGAAAAAGGTCCCCATATTTTGGAAAATGGGGTGTATTTTTAGGTGTTCAAAATGCACGTTAGTTTGGTCAAAGGAAAGTCCAAGGAGGAAAGACTTCAAATGAAACCGGATAATATCAAAACTATGACGGAGTGGAATGATTTTATCAACTTGAAAACTAATCCAAAGTTTAAGGAAAATTATGTATAAATGGTCATCTTTTTATATGTGAATTAACTAGTCAGTATATTTTAGTTTTTTATTTAGCAACAAAGTGAAACATTCAAAAGCCATCAGACGCAGACAGACGCCACATGCATGTAGCCGTAAAGGAATGGCACGCTTAGTTGTTGATTTGGTCAGAAATAATTTTTAATGTTGTGATCTTGTCATGCCGTTTATAGAGTTATGATAAATTATTTTATTCCAGTTTTTGTTACCGTATAAAAAGGAGAGTCCAGATCCCTCTTATGTCGGTCGATCTGATGTTTGGACTAAATCTCACACTCGAAAAAACGGTGAGCCGACGAGCTCGGTTATTGAAGAAACTGTTGTATGTGATTTAATTTTAAATTGACCTATTACAAATGATGTTATAATGTGATAATGTTGAAAGTTACAATGTATGTTGTCATTTACAAGAGAATATTAAAAAGTTTAACACTGAATCACAAACTACCTCGACAACTTCTGTGAGAGAAGATGCTCTTTCAGCAGTGCTGGGAAACGATAGACCAGGACGATTAAGAGGAATGGGAAGAGGTATGACCCACAACAAGTTTGTTTTGTCACAAGCTAATCAAAAACAAACAATGCAACTACAAACAGAGCTTCAGATTTGGAGAAGATGGTTCAAATGCTAGTATCACAAAACCAGGTATTTCTAAAACGAATGGCAATAAGTTATAACTTGTACGTAGCAATTACTTATTTGCATTCTATGAGTTTAGAATCGTAGTAAATCATTGAGTAAACTCTTTGTTGAGTAATGACTACATAAATAATTCATAATAAAATTCCAGTTGTCATATAAACCCAAAGATAAAATAAAGATTGAGTACATATAGCATTTTTATACTTCACTTTTCGCAAAACCAAAAGATGAGTCCAGAGATAGAAGAAATTCAAGTTGGACAACGCTGCATGTACAGTCTTGACACTGCTGCATGTACACATGGTTTTTATGTTGTGGTATGCTCAAAAGGTGAATCAATGAATCATGGCTATATGCCAAAACATAAAAAGTTGGACCATGTTCATAAAAGATGACTTAATATGTGTATATACACGTATCTCCTCATCTAGAACTTATCAAAATGAGCTACATGTAACGTTGTTCCTTCTCAAAAATGAGCTGGCTCTTTCATCCCTATTTAAAACTTATTAATAGAGTTACTTCTTGTCTTCACCATACTTCAAAATACTATGATAGACCATACTCATAGTAACTTAAAGACACAGTCCTTATTACCATGTCAGTTACTTCTTTCCTCTTACACAAGCCTTATTACCATGTCAGTCATAAAGCAGTGATGTCATGCTCGCATCTACTAGGAGCAAGCCATGCAGCCTTGGTTAATTGAAGCCATGCTGCCTTGGTTAACATTACTACTGTCATGAGGTTATTTTTCAGATCCATGTAGAATGGTATTCAGTACCTAAAAATACTGAATACCTCATCTACGTGGTTCTGAAAATAAACTTTGTGGCAGCACTGCTTAACATTTTAAGGGGCTACACTGCTATCATATATTGTTGTGTCCAATATATTGATTATTGTGATATTTGATCAAGTTGTCCAATATATCGTTGTATTCTAAATGTATATCAATTTGTCCAATATATCGTTGTGTTCTACAAGTATATCAATTTGTCCAATATATCGCTGTGTTCTTTATGATATTCAATGCTTCTATAGACATTATTTAGGTCGAGAAAATATTCAGACGTCTGGATAAAATATCCAAACGTTTGAATGATTCTTCGTGCATAATAATTTAGGCCGAGATGTAATCCAGATGTCTGAATGCTGCTTCATTTTCAATTTTTTTAGGCCGAGAGAAATTTCAGACGTTTGGATAAAAATTCCAGACGTTTGAATACTTCTTCACGAATAATATTTTAGACAAAGATGAAATCCAGATGTCTGGATAAAATATTAGACATTTGATTATCATTCAGATGGTTTTATGGTTCTGATATCAGATATCTGACACATCAAATCAGCTGTGCATGTCACAAAATCATTACATTCCGATATCCGTTCATATCCAAAAATTAAGAGGATACAGTTATCTGATATCCGAAAATTAAGCGGATTATCCGCTATTTGAAAATAATTCTGGATAGGATACAAATATGGCACCATCATCAAGTTATCACAAGCTAACATACATCAAAGTCACAATCAAAACACAACCATCAAAGTCACAATCAAAACGCAACAAACTAACATCATCTAGTTATCACAAGCGTAGCACACATCCAAGTCACAATTAAAACATAACCATGTCACAAAATAAAGTTTAATACATGGATAATTTTTCATAAATTGTAAATTAAGCATCAGTGTCTTTAGGTTCGACTCTCGATTTTGTTGAGTCGCTATCTCCCTCTTTATCTACCCCTGTGTCCACCTTGTCATCAGATTTCTTTGAGTCTTCTTTTTCCTCGGGTTCGATGCTCACTTCTTTTGGGTCGTCGTCCTCCTATTTTTCTTTCTCTCTCTCCTCCTTATCATCGGAAATTTTTTGGATCTTCTTTTTCTTTAGGTTCGATGATCTCTTCTTTTGGGTCGCTTTCCCCCTCTTTTTCTTCCTCTACCTCCTCCTTGTCATCGGATTTCTTAGGTTCGATGCTCGCTTCTTTTGGGTCGCCTTCCCCTATTTTTCTTCCACTTTCTCCTTCTTGTCACCAGATTCATTTGAATCTTCTTTTTCTTCAGAATTATGTACGAAAAGGTTAGGGATGGTGGACACGGCGGAGTCTGTGGTCGAGTATGTCGTAAAATTTCAGTGAGAGACCGTGATGTTGCACTTATTGTATTCTCAATAGTTGCGAGACGAGATGCTAGTATAAGTTCCATATTCACAATACGATTCCCCAAGGCAACTTGATTTTGATACAATATTAGTTGATTATGAATGATGAATTGACGAAATGATTAGTTTGGAAGAATTTGTGCCTTGGGAGAAGTCATACCTTCAAAAGTTCGATATCGAAAAGCTTGTTGGGAGGAAGTTTCCGACATATCCTGAAACACCCCACCTCCGTTAAGGTCACTCACAAAGGGAATGCCTTAAGTTCGGTGGAGGGTTATAGGTACAAGACACATAAAAATTTACAAGATAGATAAGTATAAGCAGCAGAACTCAAATCATTTATTGAATACGTGGTTCAATACAAAAGCATTACATCAAATTGTCTCAAAATAACTTCCAAAACATTACACCATAATTTCTGTCTTGATTATTAAATAAAGAAGCATAAAACATAGATAAAACTGCATAAATCCCCAAGTGTCGTATCCAAAAGCCATAGCCAATGAAAGAGAGTCCCAATCATACATCTACTTTCTTGAAGCTTGCAAAGAGTCTGACTAAGCAGGAATGTTCCCTCCCTGTGGACCTGGGGGTGAAACGGAAGAAAAGAAGACGAAAGAAAACGGGTCAGACAATAAGTCTGGTAAGTTCAGTGATTACTAGTATTTAAACAAGGAAAGGGATTATGACAGTGATAACATAACATAGGACAATACCCTAATATAAGATAAGAGGAACATGCGATCGCACCCATTTCTATAGTCTCTGCACCTACTTAACCATTGGTTCAACCAGCCCCACGTGTTTATAACAAACAATCCCCTTAATGATCGGCTCCTACTCGCATGTATTCATATCCTGTGTCATTCGGCCCCACTTGACTGTAGCTACCTGTGTTGGTCCCACCATGGGGTGTATCAGTCCCTCTGGTGGCAACCCAACACGATTCAAGATGCACAGTGTACACTACTGATGCCCAGTGCCTGCTTTTTCCACTCCGGAGTACGTGCATGCCCATACTCCGTCGGAACCTACACTGTCCCACCAACCGTCGATGTTTTGATCGCTTATAATTCAGCCCAGTAATTGTGCCCCACCCTGCCTAGTTTAAGGATACCATGGTACATCTCTGTGGGTTACTGCTGAAATAGGTCCCCGTTACTAGGGTTTTCTAATCAACATGTTTATTTGGTTAATTGTCCAAGTTTACCTAACCCCTCTCATTCGTTTAGTTAACATGTTGAATTGGTTAAATGTTTTCCTAGTTTACTTAACCTACCAATCCTGACTTAGCTTTAATTTATTAAAGCACCAACCACTCACATTAGACAGGCCTTGTTGTGGTCACTAAATGTGTCGGTCGGTTCTAGGCATATTTACACCACAACTCAGTCTAACCTCGGGATCTTTTTGGGCCTGATGCACTAACCACCCACATTAGACAGGTCTTGTTGTGGTCATTGGATATGCGGTCGGTTCCGGGCAGATTTACACCACAACTCAGTCTAACCTCGGGTTAGGCATATTCGTCTTTTCAAAATTCATATTTTTCTATATATATGTCTAATTTCTTAATCTCGATTAAATTTAATTTAATCACTCCATAATTATCCTTTGATTATGCTCAACATAAATGGTATATCAAATATACCATTTAATGAACAAATCTATGCCATGAATTTTCATATTTCCCATCGCTACCCCCCGTGGAACGTACGCATGAATCACATAAAATGTCGGGCTAGTAAGTTAGCCCAACCCATAAACAAGAAAAGGGGTAATAAACAAGAGACATGAAATAAACATAAAATAACATACATTTCAACTTGTCATGTGTAACTTGGCATAGAGGTATCATTAACTTTAATTAAAAGGGTAAAGGTGAACTTGTGACTAAGTTGGGTCTAATGGTCATGTAAACTTGACAAAGGTCTAGCATGGAAGTTTAACATATAATCACAGTTTCAACCCACAACTTAGTATATAATCTTATGTATGTCAAAACATAAGAAAGCTATTATAATCATTTTTAATCATAATTTAGCATGATGTTAAAAACATAAGAGGACTACAATTCCACTTTTTCAACATAATTAGATTCAACCTAACATGAATATACATGAGTGTTGATCTAACATATAAGCATGTGTTTTAGATCACAAACACTTGCAAATAACCACCAAATTATAGCATGACATGTTTTACCATTTAATTGGCAGAATAGATCCATCACCCAAATCATAATAGATTTTAATAACATGCAATATGTTCATCACCACAAGCATATAGACATGATTAATATACAACATGTTCATCGCCACAAGCATATAAACATGAAATATACAACATGTTCATTGCCACAAGCATATAGACATGAAATATATAACATGTTCATCGCCATAAGCATATAGACATGATTAATTACAACGATACTTTAAGATAAACGGGAATCAAATCTTATACATAAGTATCATTCTATATCCCAATTACAACATGTCATGATTCAATCGAAAGAATGATTAAATCTATGTAATAACCAACTTACAAACTAAAAGGAATTCTTGCGTTCTGAAATCTGAATTCTGAAATTGGAGATGCGCGCATTTGATGAAGTTCGTTGAATTAGACTCGTTTTAATTTGATTTTAGATGTAAGATTTTAACTCGTCTTTGAATTGAAAACGGTGAAGGCTACTCCAAGTTCTCTATTGATGGCATTTCAGTTCTAGGATTATTTTTCTGTGTGTTTTTAGGTTGAGCATTGAGTGGTTTATATAGAATTTCAGTTTAATTATAGCCGTCAGATGAACCTAGGGTCAATCACAGCCACTCAGACCAGATCAGGACCATCCAGAAACCCTAGTGACTCAGCAGCAAGTCATCAGTCGTTCAAAATTCAGATCTGGCCGGGGGCCAGGTCGACCCTAAGGTCGACCTCTAGGGGGGAGGTCGACACTAGGGTCGACCCCCTGGTCGACCTGCCTGGGCGGGAATTTTCCCACCCAGCCCGCTTCTGACTTCTGATTCGAATTTGAACTTGTTTTTTGAGCTGTTTGAATTTATTTGAATTTATGAAACTTATGGAGGCCATAACTTCTTCATACGAAGTCCAAATTACGCAAATTCGGACTCTATCTCAACCAGAATTCCGAGACGAACACAATGGCGTAACCCGTTTCCCTTAATTCCCACATTTTAAATTAAGTATTGTTTAATTTGTTTCTATAACATAAAAAGAAAGTACAGGGTGTTACATATCCTGAATATGCTCTTGAGGATGCTCTTGCGGCGGAACTTCTTTACCTTGACGTTTATCCCTCCATTCGTCCAGAGTGCAAAATGTTGGTGGTTCTTCCTGGAGACGCATCAAGGAGAAGAATTTTTACCTGCTTTCTTAACCAGAATTTCCTCATACATTGATAAATAAGTCGGAACTTCTTTTGCCTTTAATAATCTCATAATAAACGGAGCATAGATAATTGTTTGTCAAGACCTACTCCAAAATTCCTTTAGTTCATCAAAGATAAATTGAGCCCAATTAACTTGAATACCACCAAATATAGCATATAAGACCCTATGCTCTAGCTTCCAAGCTAAGGAAACACTGTATTTATAAGAACTCGTGTAAGAAATCTCGCTTTTGGTCTTAAATATTTAGTAAAAAACTTAGGAATGTCATCTTCCCAAATTTGATGAGTAATGTTATCTCGTGGCTTAAAACGCATATCGGGAATATTATTGATATTTGTCCCGGTGTTAGAACATTGCAATATATCTCCTATGTCCTTAGCTGTGAATCTAACAGTAACCCTGCTAACACTTGACTAAATCCAATCTTTTTCTACTTGAGGATTCCAAAAACTGGTACTATCTAAGTTCACATAGAATAGAAACATGGATAGTTGGTCAATGTGAAAGTGATTAGAAGGGAATGAGACCAGTGTTACAAGACCAGCATCCTGGCATAAGCTATGTAAATCATACATCCGAAAATCAATGAGACTGTAGAATGGACCAGTATGTAGGATTTTACTCTGCATCATTCCATATCTTTCTATTGCCAAGGGCGCTTTGTTCATCCATCTATCGATTCGTTATTACGAAACTGGTTAGGGTGTTTCTTCAGTAGTTTGTGGAGGATTTGATGATTCTTCATCTTCCCTCTTTCGTTTTGATGAAACTATTTTTTTAGGACCCATGATTTTGACTGGATTTGGGATTTTAGGGTTACAGAAGTTTCAATTTGATCGGTGAAATAGAAGAGTGAGAAATAGAAGGTTGCGATTATTTTTATATAGAAATAACTGACGTTTTGTAAATCAGACCTCTGGTTTGAAAAACAGATGTTTGATTTAGGTTTTTTTTTCAACCCAAGGAATTTTTTAAATGTCTGGGAATAGTTTCAGACGTCTGTGTTGGATGATTTTTAAATCTGTGTTTATTTTTAGACGTCTGCCAATTTTTTCAGACGTCTGATTTTAGTTTTCTTGTTTTTTATTTTAACCCTGTCAATTTTCAGACTTCTCGTGTATTAATTCTGATGTGTGGTTTTTAAATTTTTTGTGAGACGTCCCCTTAATTTGCATAATTTTTTACATAATTGCATCACGATCACACCAATTAATAATTACTTGCATAATTGTTTATCAAGTTAAAGGAAGCAGCAGGAATGGGAGTCCATCTCAAGTGGTACAAATGATTTATAATATTGTTTCCATAACAATGGAATTTATTTTGATTTAATATATAATATAAATGATTTTGACTAAATGTAAAGTAAGTATGACCAATCGAATGTTAGATGTAATTTGTTGGATTGGACTGCGATCGACGAAATAGTAGCTAAAGGAAGCGTTCTTTCAAATGACCCTAAAGAGCTTTTATACAATTTCCACTTGGAAGAAATGCCGTGAAAATTTTGATAGAAATTCCGAAGAAATTGGATGCTCATTTATGGAGGTAAACTCCTAGGATGATCTCACATGTTGGAGAAGTTAAGGATGAGATAGTAGCATGGCCATCTGATAGAGTTGTACTCCACACTACGATAGTCTCTGAAAATGATGAAAATGTGGTATACTTATTTCTTTATGCACTCATTAGCTCTATAATTTAATATAAGAACTTGATAAATTTTTTTTACTAGAGTAAAACTTCAACAACAAATAAGAAATGCAAGTTGTACGATTGGCTTGGTAGCAAAGAGTTAGTTGTCGAAGGGTAGTTGTACTCTACTAATCCAAATCAGCTCGTGGATAATATTCCACTTGGACAGTCTGTTGCGCTTGTTTTAATTGATGCGGCAAAAAAATTAGATGCATTCTTATGGAGAGCACCATTTGGTATGACATATGTTGGAGAAGCTATTGGGTGCAAAGTAGCTTGGCCGCAAAAAAAATTCACTCTTGAGGATATTAATGCTACAGAATCTGCTGATATGCCAAATATAGTATCACATTCAGCAGTAATGTGTAGTTTATCTATTTAATTTATAAAAACATGCATATTCCTTGACACTGTTTTATTATTATTATCACTTCTATTTTGTAGAAAACATATTTAAACTGTTTCAAATATTGCATGACAGAACACTAGTTTCAAGTCAAACATTAAATGCAAGTTGACTAATGTTCATGGAGAGAAAGAAGTTGTTGTTGAAGGACGCGTGTCTTTGACTGACCCAAATGCGATGGTCCATTTTGTTCGTTTGGAAGAAGGTGCCGTTAAAGTTTGGGTTGATATTGTTAATGTTCCAAATGCATCTTTATGGAGACCTACATCTAAGTTTGATTTTATTGAAAATACAATTGGTTCGACTATAGCTTGGCCTTCTGCAAATGTCGCTGCAGAATCGTCTTCAAGTAAGAATGACTTATACTTCTCTTTACTTATCGTCAGTATGAATGATGGAAATACTCCTTATTATGATTGTTTTGGTAGAATTTTACTTCAAGTATGATTCCTCTTTTCACCTCTTAATACTGAATTAATATTTAAATTTCATTTAGGTAGATAAAACCAGAAAAAATAGAAGATACGGTAACCTAGATGTGCTCAAACATTTTTATCTTATATAATTTTTCTTTCTTACAATTTGGTCGTACTAAGCCGTACGCATATTTGTTGACACAAGAAATGTTGCGAAGTTTAGGATGTGGTTGGAAAAAAAAATATGTTGTCTGTGCATGGAACTGAACCATGCCAATGCTGTCAAGTAATTTAAGCACTACGACCAGTCAAACAAGCCAATATTAGAAATGTTATATTTATACCGAATCCAACAACAAGATGACTTGATCACACTTGACCTCGTTTTCTTTTCACATTGCCATGTTTAGCCATTCTTTTTAGTTCAGTTGTTAGTAGTTTCTCAATGTCATACATATACAACAAAAGTAGTTATGTATTTTTTTATTGCCAAATCAGGGCTTGATGTTTGATGCATGACGGAAATTCAACTTTGGAGCGCACAAGCTTGGACTTTGAACGGTTTATATTTTTCTTTTTTTTCAGTAAGCATCTTTTGTAAAAAGAAGTTAGATGGGAACATTGATTACAAAATGTTATGTCTAACTATTGTATATTTGGCATATGGAATTATTATAACTTATGTGATATAGTTTTATAATTATAATTCTTTTGTGTTTTTTGAATTTCGTGATGAGTTTGAGCTGCGTTGTGTAAAAATGGTAAATGCTGATAGATGTACCTCAACAACTCTACAGAAATGTTGTGATATATTTTGAAAAAACGTTGTGGCATGCATGGAAGAACAACATTTGTTGATGATAAAAAACGCTGTGATATATATGGTAAAAGCTGTGATATGTAGAGAGTAACAACTTTTCTAGCCAGAAATAAACGTTGTAATATATGTTGGAAAACGCTGTTCTATATGGACGGGCATAACATGTCTGGACTTTATAAAACGTTGTTATATATGCCGTTATATATTCATAAAAACGCTGTGGTATGAAGACGATAACAACGTTTCTAACCCATAAAAAACGCTGTTATATATGTGATGAAGGAGGAATAATTTGTGTTAGTTATGCAAACACAGCAACACAAAACGTTGTATAAACATAATGACGTTGTACAAAACATAACAAAACCCCAACTAAAACATTGTATTATCTCCTTTTTCTACAGCATTTTCAAAGTATTGTGATAGTCCAATGACCTATAACAACGTGTCGATAGAAAGCGTTCTTCGAAACGCTATAAATTATATAACAGCGTTTTTTCAATGCAGTAAATGAACACATTCGTTGTAGTGTAACTCTCATGAGAATTGACAATAAATTAAAAAATAAAAAATTATTCTAAGCACGATCTATTAATTATTGATTAGAAATATAAATCATCAAATTTTGATTTCAACATTCACATCATTACCATAATCGTATGTAGATGAAATGTGTTTTTGTTTGCTTAAGAATAATCTATTTGCTGCCAAAAACATAGTCTATAAAATTCAAAGCCAAAACAACAATTAACCACTTCAAATATTTCCATTAAACACAAAAAATATCACAATGTTGATTCTACATGATTAAAAGAGCCTCATTACCCCTAAATTAAAGGGGTTTAGGTACTCGTATTAGATACAATGTCAACTAATGTAGATTGCAACCTAAACATAAATAAAAAACAAAAAATAAAGTAAAAATGCTAGCTAAGTGAAATAAAAATAGAGTTAAACTACTTGCAATAATTAATTTAAGCTACTAAAATAAAAGAAAACAACATGAAATAAAATTGCATAAAAAGAAAATTACATAAGATGAAAAGTGGCTAAGTAGCCATTAAAGAAAAAAGGAAAGCTTGTAGTTTTCAGCCTTAAACTAAACTAACTAAAAAATAGAGGCTTCTTCTGTAACACCCCACATCCGTTAATGTCACTCACAAAGGGAACGCATTAAGTTTCATGGAGCATTATAAGTAAACAGAACAGAATATTACAAGACAGATACATAAAACAGTACTTGAAAAATTTGTAACTTTATTGCAGCGGAAACAGAAATAAGTTTGGTTACATCTTCAAACCCATCTTACCAAAACCAGTACATAATATCAGTCTTGTACAAAAGCCATCATAGTACATAATTTTTAAAACTATAACCCCTAATCCAAAATGCCATATGAAAGAGAAACAAACTAAGCATTGCTTTCTCTTCAAGCAGGAAAGTCTGAATCAAGCTTCAACGTGCCCACCCTGAGAACCGGGAGGAAGAAGGAAAGAAATAAGGTGAAACAAAAAGGGTCAGACATAAAGTCTGGCAAGTCCAGTGACTTTAACAATATAATTAGTAAAACAACATGATAAGAACATAAACTGGATATAAGAGATGACTGTAACATAAGCAGATTCGATAAGGTAGCAAGACGGACATGATGCAATATTGATTGCGCTTATAACCACTATAAGATATTCTCTGCACCGCACCGATACTAGTTTCATACAAAAAGACGATCCCTCTTGGCTAAATAGAATAATGACAGTTTCGTGTACTTTTAGCCGTCATCATAGGTAACCTTTATGAACCTATCACCACTAGATGTACCCATTATCCTCCTTGTTCGATTATGTACTCCTAGATGCTCTCGTAGGTGCCCCACTTGCTCCCACCACCACTAGTTGTACCTTCCCCACTAATCATAATAATAATAATGATGATGGTAGTTTCGTGTACTTCTAGCTGCTGTCATAGGTGCCGCCTGCTCCTATCTCCACTAGTTGTACCCCCTTACTAAACATAATAATAATAATGGTAGTTTCGTGTACTCCTAGTTGCTATCATAGGTGTCGCATGTTCCTATCTCCACTAGTTGTACCCACTACCTTCCCCATTCGATCGGCTCCCTAACGCGTATATACCCGTGCTGGTCCCACGGTAGGGTGTATCACTCCCTAAAGTGGCAACCCGATACTACTATAAGGCACGACTTATATCTACACGATGCAACAACGCCTTGCCTATCAGCCTGGACCCACGCACGCACATGACTCCGTTGGACTTGCATTGCCACCGCTAACTCTTTATTGACCTCTTACAATCAAACTCAGTAAGCGTGTCCCGTCCTCGACCTAGTTCAAGTCAAATAGATACATAATGGGTTACTGGTTGAAAAGGGTCCACACACTTGACACAATCTTCCCTCCTAAGTTTGGTCCCCACTAGGAATTCCCACTTAACACCTCTTTATCCCCAAGTCTAATCACATGTCTCAACTTGGTTAAGTGCTTATTATTTTTGTTATACATGTCACCCATGCAATACATGCTTCCCAAGTCACCCACTTAACCCTTTTTCTTTTCCCATGTATTCCTACATGTCTTATCTTAGTTAAGTGTTTTTAATTGTGGTTCTCATGCTATCCATTTCACCCACTTGACCCCTTTACTATTCCCATGTTTTACTACATGTCTCAGTTTGGTTAAGTGCTTTAATTATGTTTCACATGCTACCCATGTTACCCACTTAACCCTTTATCATCCCTATGTCTAGTAACATATCTTATCTTGGTTAAGTGTTCATTAATTTATTATAACCGTAATCTTGCAAGACCCCTCACATTAGGTCGTCATTTTACGGTTGCTAGGTATGTCAGGCGGTTCCGGGCTGGCTTATACCGCAAACCGAATCTAACCTCGTATCTTTGCATTATTATGCATCTAATTTCTGCCTTTGACCTTTCACATTAGATTACCAAAATGCGGTTGTTGGATGTGCCGAGCGGTTCCGGGCAGTCTTATACCGCAATTCGAATCTAGCCTCGTGTTTTAGGCGTTCATTATCACTTTCTCAATTCATGTTCCCAATTTCAAATCTTGGATTATAATATATACCCATAATTTCGAATCTAAATTATGTTCATCATTTTAATCTAAATTTATGTCCATAATCTCCTGTAAACAAATTGTGCCAATTCATGCCCCAAATCAATTACATTATTTCAAGTCATTTTATGCCCAACTGCATATTTTTCAATAATTGCCCCAAACTTTTCCCACAATGTTCCCACATCATTCGTACGTATAATAATATGATAGTCTCGCAGTTAGCCTAATTTCATAAAAAGAAAAAAGAAGAGAAGACGGGAAGAGAACCGTGACATCAAAACTGGCATAAAAATAAGCATATAAAGTATGAATTGACATAGAAAAATAAAATAGACCTAATTAGGATATGGAACAAAAACTGACATAGGACAACAAAATAGATCCTATTAGCATTTGGAACATAAACTTGCATAGAACAATAAGACAGATCCAATAAGCATATGGAACATGAACTTTAGGTATGAATCTAAAAGACAAGAATTCACCAAACATGATATGATTCATCTTACAGGCATGTTCATAAAGTCCAATTCACACACTTATCACAATTACTTTTAATTAATTATATGTTAAAGTAACTTAGACTCACAGTGGTAGAAGAGAAATAGATCTGAATTCTGTATTCTGAATTTGATTGGCTAAACCGTTGTTGTAGAATTTGATTCTTATCTTCTAATATGAATACTCTATTCCGATTTGCATTAGCGTAGAAGAAAGACTAGTTTAGGTTGTGGCAGCATGAAGGCATATGAATTAGTGTAATGAAATTAGGGTTAGGTCTAGGTGTATTTTTATAGGTGTATTAGGTGAATTAGGGCCTTTAGATTAGATTAGAGATCATCAGAACCACATAGCTCAAAAGATACGTCATACAGCCAATCCCAGCAAGACACGTCATCAAAGAAATATCCAGAATTCTGTGCAGATTCAGCCTTGGCATGGGCGCACTTCCAAGTGTGCCAGTGCATTTTTGTTCTGGCGCACTTCACAAGTGCACCAGTTGTTCTGGCCTGTTTTCTGATTTTTCTGCCCAACTTCTTTCATCCATAACTTCTTCATACGATATCCGTTTTATGCAAACTAGGACTCTATCTCAAGCAGAATTCCGAGACGAACGTAATGGAATAACCTATTCCACTTAATTCTTCTTTTTAAAATTAATTATTCTTTAATTATCTCTTATGTCATGTTTTAAAATTACGGGGTTTTGCATTCTCCCCTCCTTAAAAGATTTCGTCCCCGAAATCTTCAAGTTAAGAAGAATTATCCTACCATCCAATCATCCATCTACTCGTCCATCATCCACAAGCATCCATTGTCCTTAAAAGACTTCTAATGCTATATGAACATATGCCAAAGTGTGTGTATATGTCCCCTATCTAATGCAAAGATCAGGCGGTCTACTGATTCAGTTGACCTCCTTAATGCGAAACATAATAGTGTCATGTGTTCATTATGTATGCAAAAGAATCCTAATGATACATATCATTTCTATATGAGTGCACAACCATTCATTCAAATGTAGCATCCATATGATAACACATTCAATTTCCATCCATAAAATAAAAGTATGCGCACACATCCATATGCAATATGAGAGTGAATGAGCTGATCTTAGTGCCTAAAGTGTGTGTGTATGCATCCACGAGCAACCACTTGCAGACACTTGCATCCACTTTCAACCATCAATCATAACATGTCTCAAACACATGTTTACATCCATGGGCTTCTACCGAAGGATCGAAGATATAATCGAGAGGATGTACTAAACGACAGAAACAAATATGAACAAAGCTGATAGGGAAGGATAAGTTAAGAACATATCCTCAAAAAGGAAAGAGTACTATGTATGTATCTTGTCTTCAGTCTTTTAAGTCGCGTTTTTCGAGCATCACTCCACTGTACCTTTACCGACTTGACTTCGCGGTTACGTAGCTTCTTAACCTTTGTTTCCAAAATGTGGGTTGGAACCCGTCTCACCGTAGCCCCTCATTTTACTTCGATGTCCTCTAGTATATTCGGCTCTACGACTTCAGCAGTCTCATGTAAACACTTCCGTAGGTATGAAATGTGAAGAACATCATGAACTCCGGCCAACTTTCTCTATGATAGGAAATGACCCAACAAACCTAGGCGCCAACTTCCTACAGATCCGAAGCGAACTACATTCTTTAAAGGAGATACTTTAAGGAAAACCATGTCCCCAACTTCAAATTTGAGACCAGTTATTCTCTTATTGGCGTATGACTTTTACCGGTCTTGCGCCTTCTTCATGCGTCTTCGAATCAAGACTATCTTCTCTGAAGTTTCCCTAACCATATCAGCCTAAGCAAAGTCTTATCCGTAGATTCCCACCAACAAGTCGGTGATCGGCAAGGTCATCCATATATAGCTTCAAAAGGTGCCAAGCCAATGCTAGTCTGACAGCTGTTGTTGTAGGAGAACTCTACTAATGGAAGATGTTCCTCCCATGTCCCCCCAAAGTCCAAGATACATAACCTCAAAAGATCTTCTAGAATCCGATTCACTCTTTCTGTTTGACCGTCCATTTGAGAGTGATAAGCGGTGCTCAAACACAATTGTGTTCCTATCGCCTCTTGCATGCTCTTCCAAAACTCACTGGTGAAATGTGATCTCGATCGCTTACGATACTAGAAGGTATTGCCGTGTAGACAAACTATCTCTCGGAGATAAACAGATGTTAACCGTGACGTTGTTCTTTTACTCTTAACGGAAATAAAATGGGCGCTCTTGGTAAGTCTATCCACTACTACCCAAATCCCCGTATTACCCTTCCTTGACCTCGGCAACCTGTCGACTAAATCCATGGAAACGCTTTCCTATTTCTACTGTGGAACCTCTAAAGGGTGAAGCAAACCACCAGACTTCTTTTGCTCAGCCTTGACTTGCTGGCACACTAAGCATCTAGAAACGAACTCTGCCACATCCTTCTTCATTCTGGCCCAAAAGAAAACTTCTTACTTTTGTTGTGTTCTTTGGGATCTTCATATCTTGGATTGCCACCACTTTTGAGGGATCCACTGCTATCCCCTCCTTAGAGACCACGTGCCCTAAGAACCTTACTCCCTTCCTCCAAAAATGACATTCGGAGAACTTAGCTTTGAGTTGTTGTGCTCGAAGGGTCTCTAAGACTTCCCTAAGATATAGGGCATGCTCTTCCTCGCTTCTAGAGAATATCAAGATATCATCCATAAGGATTACCATGAACTTGTTTAGAAACTCCCTAAACACCCTACTCATCAAGTCTACCAAATATGTGGGTGCATTTGTCAAACCAAAGGCATGACGAGCGACTCGAAGAAACCGTCGGGAGACCAAAAACCAGTTTATCTATACTATTCTCTGCTACTCTCAACTGATGAAAACCTGTAGCTAAGTCCAACTGCGAGTAAACCAAAGCACCACCCAACTGATCAAACAAATCACCTATTCTTGGAAATGGGTGCGTGTCCTTCTTCATGAGCTTATTCAGCTCCCTATAGTCCATGCACAACCTAAGAGAACCATCAGCCATCGTAGCGAAAACAACCGGAGCACCCTATTCCGAAATACTTCTTCTTATGAACCCTTTCTCATGCAACTCTTTCACTTGTTTACTAAGCTCCCTCCTTTCTCTTGGAGCCATGTGGCTCACAGGCAATGCAACTGGCTTTGCATTGTTCACCAAGTATATACGGAAATGTATCTCACGTTTCGGAGGTAATCCCCTAACCTCCTCAAAGACATCATCATACTCATGAACTACTCGAACAGATTACAAATCATCGATGGATGCGTTAAGTGATTCTAGGTAGCTAAGCATCATCAAACACCTAGGGTCACATGAAATATCAATGGTCTTTCCACAACGAGTCAACAGTCTAACTACCCCCCCCCCCTTTCACAGTCTAGGATGGCACCTTATCTGGCTAGCCAATCCATCCCTAGAATCATACCATAGCCTATGAAACCAAATTCGTAGGCGTTGCATGCAAACCCAACTCCCAAGATAGACACTCTTAAATCCCGCCAAATCATAGATAAATGAGTTGAACCACCAATAGGATTTGAGACTACAATGGGGTCCATAACTAAACTAGTATTTAAGTGCAGTGTCTCAACTAACGAAGCAGATATAAACGAATGTGAAGCGCCAGAATCAAACAAAGTTCAAATAGGATGGTCAAAAAGAAAAATCAAACTTTTGACAGAAATGTTTCTACCTCTCTCCTGTCCTGGTGCCATGAGAGCATGAACCTGCCCTCCAGAAGTATGCCTTGTCCTTTGCCCTTTCCCTTGTCCTTGCCTCCTCGGGCAGTCTTTAATCAGATGTCGTGCCTCACCATAATGAAAGCAACCATTCCTATTTTTCTTCCTACAGCCCTCAATTATATGGCCAGTTATACCACAATAAAGACACTTCCTCTTGTCACGGGGTTTATTAAACTCTCCACCCTTCTTAGATTCTACTTTCTTGTTCTGTGATTCTTCCACTTTATTTCCACCTTTACCTTCTTCGTGGATTAAAGCCATATCAACAAGTTTCTAATCCTTGGGTTGTGCTCCTTAGCCTAAACTCCCTCATTCTCATTTTTACCATCCTTGTGTAACATGTTAACAAGTCTCTCGAAAGCTGCCTCCATCGCACGGAAAACCTTACGAAGCTTGAAAGAAGATTAGTCGCAGGTGAAACTGCTGCAGCTACAGGCGGAGGTTAGGCACTTCTTTGCCCTTCGACAGGCATCGTAGTCTAATCATGCCTACGAAACCATGCCGTGATGAGGTTACCTCACAGAAAGCCAGGAGACCCAGAGACTCAGAAAAGAAGGAAACAAGGATTCAAACAGAAAGATCAAAAGATAGTTCATATGGCTTTGGGGAATATGACTTTCAAAACAAACTTTTCTTTTGAAAATACTTCTTTTAAAACCGTTTTGAAACCAGTTTTCAAAATCTTTTATAAGATCTAGTAACAATCAGCTCTGGTACCACGTGTAACACCCCATGTCTGTTAATGTCACTCACAAAGGGAATGCATTAAGTTTCATGGAGAATTATAAGTAAACAGAACAAAATATTACAAGACAGATACATAATACAGTACTTGAAAAATTTATAAATTTATTGCAGTGGAAACAAAAATAAGTTTGGTTACATCTTCAAACCCATCTTACCAAAACCAAGTACACAATATCAGTCTTGTACAAAAGCCATCAGAGTACATAATTTTTGAAACCATAATCCGTAATCCAAAATGCCATATGATAGAGGAACAAAGCTAAACATTGCTTTCAGCACTTCAAGCAGGAAAGTCCGAATCAAGCTTCAACGTGCCCACCCTGAGAACTTGGGGGGAAAAAGAAAAGAAAAGAAAAGAGGCAAATCAAAAAGGGTCAGACATAAAGTCTGGCGAGTCCAGTGAATTTAACAATACGATTAGTAATGCAACATGATAAGAACATAAATTGGATATAAGAGATGACTGTAACATTAGTAGATATGATAAGGTAGCAAGACAGACATGATGCAATATTGATTGCGCTTCTAACCACTATAATATATTCTCTGCATTGAACCTATACTAGTTTCATAATAAAAGATGATCCCTCTTGGCTAAATAGAATAACGACAGTTTCGTGTATTTTTAGCCGTCATCATAGGTAACCTTTGTGCACCTATCACCACGAGATGTACCCACTATCCTCCTTGTTCGATTATATACTCCTAGCTGCTCTCATAGGTGCCCCACTTGATCCCACCACCACCACTAGTTGTACCCTCCCCATTAATCATAATAATAATGATGATGGTAGTTTCGTGTACTCCTAGTTGTTGTCATAGGTGCCGCCTGCTCCTATCTCCACTAGTTGTACCCCCTTACTAAACATAATAATGGTAGTTTCGTGTACTCCTAGCTGCTGTCATAGGTGCCTCCTGCTCCTATCTCCACTAGTTGTACCCACTAACTTCCCCATTCGATCGGCTCACTAACTCGTAGATACCCGTGTTGGTCCCATAGTAGGGTGTATCACTCCCTAAAGTGGCAACCTGATACTACTAAACGGCGCGACTTGTATCTACAGGATGCAACAACATCTTACCTACCAGCCCGGACCCACACATGCACATGACCCCGTAGGACTTGCGTTGCCACCGCTAACTCTTTATTGACCTCTTACAATCAAACCCAGTATGTGTGTCCCGTCCTCGAGCTAGTTCGAGCTCACATAGATACAGAATGGGTTACTGGTTGAAAAGGGTCCACATACTTGACACAAGCTTCCCTCCTAAGCTTTGTCCCCACTAGTAATTCCCACTTAACCCCTCTTTATCCCCGTGTCTAATCACATGTCTCATCTTGATTAAGTGCTTATTATTTATGTTATACATGCCACCCATGCAATACATGTTTCCCAAGTCACCCACTTAACCCTTTTTCTGTTCCCATGTATTCCCACATGTCTTATCTTGGTTAAGTGTTTTTAATTGTGTTTCGTATGCTATCCATTCACCCACTTAACCCCTTTATTATTCCCATGTCTTACTACATGTCTCAGTTTGGTTAAGTGCTTTAATTATGTTTCACATGCTACCCATGTTACCCACTTAACCCTTTATCATCCCCATGTCTAGTCACATGTCTTCTCTTGGTTAAGTGTTCATTAATTTATTATAACTGTAATCTTGCAAGACCCCTCACATTAGATGGTCATTTTGCGGTTGTTGGATATGCCGGGCGGTTCCGGGCAGGCTTATACCGCAAATTGAATCTAACCTCGTGTCTTTGCATTATTACTATCTAATTTCTGCCTTTGACCTCTCACATTAGATTACCAAATTACGGTTGTTGGATGTGTCGGGCGATTCTGGGCAGTCTTATACCGCAATTCGAATCTAACTTCATGTCTTAGGCGTTCATTATCACTTTCTCAATCAATGTTCCCAAATTCAAATCTTGGATTATAATATATGCCCATAATTTTCAATCTAAATTATGTTCCTCGTTTTAATCCAAATTTATGTCCATAATCTCATGTAAACAAATTGTACCAATTCATACCCCAAATCAATTACATGATTTCAAGTCTTTTATGCCCAACTGCATATTATTCAATAATTTCTACAAACTTTTCCCACAACGTTCCCACGTCATTCATACGTATAATAATATGTTAGAATCGCATTTAGCCTAATCTCATAAAAGAGAAAAAGAAGAGAAGAGGGAAAGAGAACCATGACATCAAAACAGGCATAAAAATAAGCATAAGAAGTATGAACTGGCATAGAAAAATAAAATAGATCTAATTAGGATATGGAACAAAAACTGACATAGGACAATAAGATAGATCCAATTTGCATTTGGAACATAAACTTGCATAGAACAATAAGACAGATCCAATAAGCATATGGAACATGAACTTTAGGTATGAATTTAAAAGATAAGAATTCACCAAACATGATATGATTCATCTTACAGGCATGTTCATAAAGTCCAATTCACAAACTTATCACAATTACTTTTAATTAATTATATGTGAAAGTAACTTAGACTCATAGTGGTAGAAGGGAAAATAGATCTGAATTCTGTATTCTGAATTTGATTAGCTAAACCATTGTTGTAGAATTTGATTCTTATCTTCCAATATGAATACTCTATTCCGATTTGCTTTAGTGTAGAAGAAAGACTAGTTTAGGTTATGGCAGCATGGAGGCGTATGAATTAGAGTAATGAAATTAAGGTTAGGTCTAGGTGTGTTTTTATCGGTGTATTAGGTGAATTAGGGCCTTTATATTAGATTAGAGATCATCAGAACCACATAGCTCAGAAGACATGTCATCCAACCAATCCCAGCAAGACACATCATCAAAGAACTCTCCAGAATTTTGTGCAGATTCAGCCTCGGCATGGGCGCACTTCCCAAGTGCGCCAGTGCATTTTTGTTCTGGCGCACTTCACAAGTGCGCCAGTTGTTCTGGCTTATTTTCTGATTTTTCTGCCCAACTTCTTTCGTTCGTAACTTTTTCATACGATATCCGTTTTACGCAAACTCGGACTCTATCTCAAGCAGAATTCTGAACTCGTTTCACCTAATTCTTCTTTTTAAAATTAATTATTCTTTAATTATCTCTTATGTCATGCTTTAAAATTACGGGGTGTTACATTTTCATTACATGAATATATGTGGTAGTCTAATACCTTAATTCATATTTTTTGCTACTGTCCAACTACACTTGTCATATGCAAAGCTTCCAAATTCGTTTGCATGGTATAATCTTTCATTTTGCGTGCATGTAACTTTTAAAGCCTTTTAGCATGTGCATTAGCTCCTAGTTGTACATCATGGTAAGTAGGTGCGTGGGATCCTCCGTGATTCATGGATTTGAATTATTTTCATCTTCGTTCCTTTATATTCTCTAGTGCATGCATATTTTCCATGAAACCCTATTTCATTTTTCTTCGAAATTCCTATAAAAACATTAAAATATTTGAATTACTTTTCTTAAGTTAACATATGCATGACCATTTTGCCCCTAAATGAAGATAAATATATGATGATTCAAAAATAAATGAAATTGTGGTTTAAACATGTTAAAAGACCCCCATATACCAACTTATTTAACTAGAAAAAGATTAATATGTAAGTATAAAAAAATAATTAGGAAATAGGTTGTGTTTCCTAGTATCCATGAGGACTAGGTTTCTCCCCTTTTTCTCTCAGCCTCCAACCCATCGATCTCCTCACTTCATCTAACATCGTTCCCCTTTTTTCGATCTCTTCTCCCTTTCCCTCACCCTCCTCCGTCACCGCCTAGTTTTTCTCATTGCTATTAGGTTGCGCTCCCTCTAAGCCTATTATGTAAACCTACTTTTCCTTTATTCCGTTAGATTTTCCTTTTTCACCTCCCATATTCGCTTATGTCTAGTATTGTGCAACCTCCACCAACTTGAGTTTCCTCGAAACCTTTTGCCTCATCGCCTTTGTCTGCGCTTACTCTGAGTCTCGCCAGTCCCCCGCCTTCCACAAAAGCTGGTCCAACTGCTTTTTGGTGTTGGATTTGGATCGAATATGACGAGCTTAGTCAGATTTGGGTGTTTTGTTGGTGGCTCGCAAGCTCTTCTCTCAATCAGTGCTAGCCTGAGAACTGTTTTAGGAACTTCACAATTGTGTAGAGACTTTGGCTTCTGTTGTGAACTGGGGTGTCTACAATAGTGTTGGATGGATCTTAAGGCCATTCAGACACCAAAGGGATGAAGTGTATTTATGAATTTTACATGATATCTATTCAAATTGAAAATAGAAAAAAAAATAAGTAATAAAATAAAATGCAGTAAAGTAAATAACACCAAGATTTTTATACTGATTCAGATTAACCAATCATACATTCAATCCTGCACTCCACCATGCAGAAATCACAATAATCGCTTGCTTTCCACGGGTGGCAACAACACCTTTACAATCTTGATTTCATGGACCACAAGATACACCTTCTCCTTATCAACAGAAATAAACAATGGAAAGTTGTTGTATCATCAATACAGATTCTTGAAAATTAGATACAATGATCCTTTAAACCTCCGATGACGATATATTTTTAAATCCTTTGAGAAAATAGGATAAATTCAGAGGGATGATGATGTAAATTCAAATACAACTCTCTAATATTGTGTGGCTTGCAAATCAATGAAGAATTAGAGTGAAAGAGAGTGGATGTGTAGTGCAAATGTATAGAAAAGGAGTAGAAGAATATGAGAAAAATTGTTGATAAAATTTGTTTTCAGAAGCCTTTAAATAGTGGTTGAAGAGATGTGTCTTTAGGTGAAAGGATGGTGGGAAATAACTCTTCATTGAAATTTGAAAATTTGAAAATTTGAAAAAATATTATATGTTAGCATACCAAAACCTACATATCAATATATATAAGTGTTGCAAAATATGAACAACGACACTTATAAATGCTCCGAATTTTGTGCACTTCAAATTTCCTTATATCTGTGGATTTTGGTAATTCGATTGAGGTCAATGGTTGATTGTCTTCATGTATAATTACCATGAGATCTTTGACAAGATATACTAAGGTTCAACCAACTCCTCGTCACTTCAAACACCTATACCCTTCAATATTCTTCTCTAATAGATTTAGGACTCCAATTTCTTTGATTATCCTCCATCTGTTATTCTTCCATTGCTCTGATTAAACTTCTTTTATAATTCTTCTTTTGTACTCTTGTTTATCTCTATAAATGTCTTTATGATATATCAAATGTAACTGCATAACTTGAGGATATCCTTGTAGTAATGTTTACATGGTTGTTGTCATCAAAATCAATACCTAGGGTATTAACAGCTTCATACTAGTGGCGCTTGTGAATTGTAGTTGTTTACATGAACTGTTTCGGTCTTCCTTTGGTTGCTTAATAAGCCATGGTATTTTTTTAAGGTTATTTGGATGTTACGTTAGTCAAGTGTTTCATGTCATAAGTTCTTGGGTATTCAGTGGTGAAAAATTCTTATTGCTGGTTTTGTGTTTCATTGAGGTTTTATCGTGCTGCTCGCAGCAACTTATAATTGTCTGTGTTTTGTGATAGTTGGCTTGTATATGCTTTGTACTTTCAGGGAAGTGTTAGTATGAGTTGTTCTCACCTGCAAAGATTCTGGTGTGGTAGGGACTATTTTTGGCAACCTGTGACGTTAAAGTGGTGGTTTGTGTGATATTTTATCAGTTTTTAGGGTCATTTTTGTATTACTTTTAGTTGTGTTGTATTGTCCCACCATCACACCTTGTGGAAATTTGTATTTATATTAGTCGTAGCTAAAACACTGTAAAATATTTGTAGTAGATAGGCAAGTTATCTATTTATTATGTTTCTATGTACTCATTATTTTTGTAATGAAAAGTGGATGGTCCACTATAAAAACCGGCTGGTCTTACCCAAAAAATTTATATGAGTATAAATATGCACTTTAACATGCACATTAGTTTAATATAGGTTGGTCAAAAAAGGAAAGTTTGTATAAACTATAAACCTATTCTTCTAGGTGAAGCAACGATTTTTGTTAATGAAGGGCCAAATGGGAGCTTTAGGAATGGACGTAGGACAGGAATTCGAACTAGCACAAAAACTCTAGTGGAATCATTCCTATTTGTTTACTTATTACTCTATGCCTTGTTGTTTATACAACTAATATCATATTACATATCATACACAAGTTATCATGATCCTAGTGTACATTTGCAATTTTTATTAAAGTAAGTTTCATCAATCACCATAATAACATAGTTGATTTTCTCATAATATGGCAACCACGTTTCAAGAGTGGCAATCTACAGCACGTCCACCTCTTTTCATCGGGACTAGTTATGCTTATAAGTCTACACAAATGCGAATTTTTATGAAAGCTAACGGATTAGAAATTTGGCAAGTGACATAAAACAAAATATGAAGTACCTACGACAAATATAAGCAATTGGACTGATACAAAAAAGAATGCAGCAACAAAAATGCCAAAGCTATGAATGTGTCCTCATTTTGTTCACTTGATAAAAATGAGTTTTCACGAGCCACGTTATGTCAAATGGCCAATGATATTTGATGACACTTTAAGACATACTTAAAGGTACAATCAAAGTTAGGAAAACCGGGATTTCTATACTGCAAAACCAATTTCAAAGTTCAAAATGAATAAATGAGTCAATCACTAAAATATATGCATGATTTCAAACTATCCAAGAGGATCTCATAGCATCTGAAGTCAAAATCACTAAATCTGATTTAGTTATAGGAGTTTTTAAATCTTTGACAATGATTTGAAAATAGAAGCATTACTAATTGAAGAAGTAATGATCTTTCTCAAATCAAAGTTGAACTAAGAAAAAATCTGATGTAACAATTCGCATTTTTGAGTCGTCAAACTTGAATTTAACTATAATAAAATACATATTTTAAATTTTGATAAGATCTTGAGCAATGTATTTTTAATTTAGTTTATAAAAAATTTAACTTAGAAAATAAACAACTTTTCATTTAACGTATTTTACGCCAAATATCGACATTTTCAAAATTCATAAAATAATTTAACTTGCCCAATTTATTACCACTTTGTGATCGTGAAACAATTATGTGCACGTCCGTATTTTTATTTTTGTCCGTCGCGACTCATACACGAACAAAGTTTTATATAACGGGTATTAGAACAATTTTAAAACTAAATTTTACATATACAATCACTACCTTCTGCTGTTTATTGTCAAGCTAAAATACTCTTACCTATGTTTTCATTTAATAATATTGCCAACCATAGTTTCCATAACCATGCCATGACTCGAACTGTGATGACTTAAGATTCACGGATTTGATGGTTCAACCGGTTAAACCGTTAGAACCGTGATTTTTTTTCTAAAATAAAATAATGCCTTTTTGAACAACTTATATGCAGTAATATGGAAATAAAAATGCTAAAATATGAGTTGTAGATGATACTAAATTACTACAACAGAATTTATGTATTGGTATAATGCACAACTACATCAATACAACTACATTGTGTACGAAGTAGAGCAATGCACAATGATAGAAGTTTAATAATGATAAACTTAATAAAATTTATAGTGATATTAGGGAAGCTAGCAGTGATGAAAATTGAAGCGGTTCAATGCATGGTTAAATTTTCGGACGATGATTATTTTTGTAATATAAATTTATTTATTTTTTTCAAATGAATACAAATGATAAGACGAGTGAGAATTGCATGAAGAGAAAGTAACAGAAAAAGAAAATAAAAACCGTGCTCAAATCATCTATAATTGACGGTTGAATCGTTGGTTTTAAGGTCCGATCGAGGTTTGTTACAATTGAAGTTCGTGGACAATTGAGGTTCGATAGAATTTCGGGCCATAGCGATTAATGATTCAAAGTTATTCGAGCTCGGACCGTGATTTGGTAAGGTCATAAAAACATTGTTGCCAACGTTATACACTCATCAAACCGACCGTTAGGGAGGTTTCTCTTCTGTAAGAGGGTCTAAACCAATTTTTTAATGCCAATAGATTTCGGCGTCATTTTCGCGCAGCAGATATTTCCTCCGACTTCTTTTTTCCTCAAAACTATTCAGCTCCGTTTCTTTCTCATCACAAAATTCCTTTCTGCTCATGAAATTCCTCTTCGCGTTTTCATCCATTCATTTCCAGCCAATGAAATCCAATATGCAACCTAAATTTTAATATCCGTTTGCTTGAAGATATATGTCCTACTTTCAGATTCGACCAGAGATATAATTCCTAATTTCGACTGGAGATCTAATTTCAAGACGACATTGTTCTTCCTATCAACTTGATTATTTCAACAGCGGTTCTATTTGTTCATGGTGAAAGCAAAATTATTCCAATTTTTTTATTGCTATGTATTCCTTCACTCTTGAAATTTTTCCTCAGCGGTTCTATTTGTTCATGGTGAAAGCAAGATTATTCCTTTTTTTCCACCAATCAAAAGGCAGTTGTTGATTTAAACTAAACCTAGAGAAGGATCGATATTTACTCGGACTTTGGATTGCATATACGTACCACGAGGCTAAAAGTGATGCTTATGGTTCACAAAATACCAGATTTGACAAGTATTGCAACAAATTATTTCTGCAGCAATACAACTAATTGATGATTAACCGAGGTCAGTCCATTAAACCACATATTTCTTTATAGGTGTATTTTTTGTTAGAATTCCTAAAAATTGAAGTCGTATATCTTTATGGCTTGATGGGTTCCTTTAAAAAGGATGAGGGTGTTTATTTGTTTCACAAGTTATTCTGCAATTTTGATGTGTATACTAATACGTTTTAAAAATATACTCTTGAGAATAGAAATGATTTATTACTGTGAATGAAAGTTGTTTAGAAAGAACTGCTAGCTCTTTAGAGAGTAGTCCTGTTTACCTACCCATACATTATGTATTAGTTTAACATCAAGATCATGTTAGTGCATGTTTTCAAATATTGGAATCATCACAATGTTCTTATCATCCACTTATCACGATATTTGCAAATTTTGTGGCAAAGTATTGTAGTTTGGCATACATTACAACGACGAGGTTGAGGGCTCGACAAGTAACTGAGTGAAGGCTCATATTTTTAATCCAATTATGAAATCGATAATTTAACATAAATCAACACAAAATTTGAAATATGTTATGAATGCAGTTCATTTAATTTGAGTTTTTTCCGAATGATTTCAGTACACTAATCTTGGGCAGTGAATGAAGGGCATTGTTATGAAGAACCTAATGTTAAGTAATGTTCTAAACGAAACAGTGAAAACAAATTGACACTATGAACATAATTTTTCATTCCAGTTATGATCATTTTGAGTGATATTGGGTATATTTTGTAATTTAGGCATGAAATTAAACAGAGGAAAATTTTCATGTATCATATATTGTTAACATTTTCTAATTTAGGCATCACTAAAAAGTGTATATTTTTAAAAACATTGGGTTTGTTTTGTAATTTAGTAATGAAATTATACAAAAAAAAGTTTGTGTATCATATATGGTTAACATTTCTATTATTTAGGCATGAACAAAAAATTAACATTAGCTAATTGATTTCTATATCGAAGA
This sequence comes from Allium sativum, assembly GCA_030737875.1. Taxonomy (NCBI): domain Eukaryota; kingdom Viridiplantae; phylum Streptophyta; class Magnoliopsida; order Asparagales; family Amaryllidaceae; genus Allium; species Allium sativum. Next base: position 1,020,415,704 of record CM060918.1, on the reverse strand, counting down.
ACATATTTTTTTAGAATGTTTAAAACATTGAAAAGAAGTTTGTGTGTATACATGGAAAAACTGCTTTTGCTTGTACTCTGTGGTCTGATTTCGTACATCGCGCACCTGTGGGTTACTTTATATATACACACACACACGCATATATATATATATATATATATATATATATATATGTATATGTATGTATGTATGTATATGTACATATATATCTATACACTTTATCCTTTTGGTAGCATCAATTAAATAATAAAAAAATTCATTAGATAAGATTGGAATCAACTAAGATGACCTGTATAGATCTATTGTGTGTCTATTAAGAGACGAAAATTATCCTTCAAACTACCTTTTTCAATTCATAACCATCCTAGATATTTACTTTATCAAGCTTCATTTTGCTATTCACTTAGTTTGACTTAATTAAGATTTTTTGGAATTTCAATTTGTCTTCATCATCTTTCAACTTGCGCTATACCTTGTATTATGTAGTTGTAATAATTATGTGAAATAATCTTCTTGATCGTCACTTTTCTATGAACTAGAAAAGTGTGAAATTTTAATTAAATTCTGCAAGCGCACAGATCGTATAGTATGCAAGTCGAACACAGGGAGGTAAATTAAATCAAATTATTTATATAATTTCGTAGGCAAGTTAGACAAATCTTGAAGATGGGATAAAATTGAAATTACAATTCAGTTCAGAACAAATCTAATTGAACCGATAACTAAAATTGTAATTTTCAATAAAAACAAGTAGCACTGCAATTGAATTAAATATAGATTTGAATCTATAATAAATTCAATTATTAAAAATAAAACAGAGTGTTGAAAATAAATTTGCAGAACGGAACTAAACTAACAAAAATGTTAAATTAGGATTACCGTTGAATCTAATCAGACACTCAATCACTAATGAGAAGAGTAATTACAATAGCAATTGTGTTTTAGCAAATCTAATTGACTAGACAACACAAATTTTCATGAAATAAAAAAATGCAGAAAAATAAAAGAGAACTTTATTAATGGGGAATATGATACATGAAAAAAATAAATCCTATTTACAATGGATACAAGGTGTATTTATAAGAATGTAGCCCCCTTTCTATGAAAATAATGAGGTCAGGAATGATATAAATTCTTTCCAAAAATAAAGTAATATTCCTTTCATGGTGCTTGATTTGAAAAATTGTAATCAATGTATTCCTTTTTATGTACGGCACGGTCAGCGGGAAGATAAACATATGCTTAATTGGAGATTTGTAATCAAAGCCTTCCCTTCCTCTTTGCATGGAAATTAAATGTGATTGATTGGATTTGAATTCTTGGAGAGGATTGCGCCAAATTAAATGTGAGCTACAACTTCTTTTGCAATTGAGATAGCATTAATATGGAGAAGTGCTTTTTCTTTGAAATTGGCCTTTAATTGAAATGAATGAGACATTTATTGATAACCTATAAAAATACACTAAAAATACCAAAAGTAATATTTATTTATTTACAAAAGATAAAACATAAGAGCATAAAATAAACACATTTCTATGTTAATCACTCCTTATATATCAAATGTTAGAAAACTTAGAAAGATCTTTCTTTGTTCAGATATCCGCATTTTCTTCCTTTCGTAGTGTTGGAATTAGATTATTCCTAATAACTATATATTATAGTTAATAGTACAACTCACGTTATATTTCAATTGACTGTCAATAACTAATATCCAACATATCGTTCATGTAGTTATATTATTGGCCAAAGTATGAGTTGGAAAAATTAATTCAAGACCAAGATACCATGAGAAGCTCCCTTTTAAAATGGTGTTATGCGGGCGGTTTTCAGTTCATGGATGCATTTTTGTGATGCTCGTGTATTTATGGAGAGCATTATCAGATATGGTCTGCCAATTTCATTTCTAGCTGCAGTGTTATCGCCACTGGCGAAAAATTAGAAGAAAGTGTGTAAAATCTTGGATGAGTTTAGTGGAGATTCCAATAGCACGTAGTGGAAATATGACGATGATGTAGGCATTCCTGGTCTGGTAGGAGAAACTGAGACTTACCCTTATGTTTCCTTCACAATCAACATTTTTTAAACGATCTGACTTGAGTTTCAAGTATATAAGTTGTTGCCCGTGGACGTAATGCCTGGAAATTAGTACATCTTAGTGTATATTATAGTTCTGAATTTCTTGGATATGTGCACTAATTGAATGTATTGTTAATATGGCGATTGGAAGTCAAACAATCCCAAACTTTCCTGGATTTTTTTCCTCTCCTCATCAGTATAGGCAATAAGCTGGTACTCTCACACTCTAATCGGCTTGTTGATTTTAGGTGGTACAACCAGTGGTGCTTAAAGAATTTGGAATTCCAGCATCAGGGCCTAGCCTAAATTTTCACTGGTGTACTAGACAGTTTATTTGATTTCTTGTTTAGTCACATCATCCTCTAGCATGACTTTCCCATTATCACTGATCACAAACCTACAGTTCAGATAATGGATATCCAAATCTAGTTCTGGATCTTGAGCGCCTTACTCGATTGTCTGTTAATTGATGCTGCAATGGTATACTAAAATTTTCACTGGTGTCTGTTAATTGATGCTGCAATGGTATACTGAATGATGCTGGGTTCATAAGCATTTACTTTTTTAACCTATGTTGGTTTATCATTAATAGGGACTTTTCCGCTGGTTTGTTGAGGCAAGCTGCATACACAACCGCTCGACTTGGATCATTCAAGTGCACCCTTTTTATGACACCAGCTATTGTTTTTTACTGTACATTTTTACTATCAACTGCTCTTGTGGTTTATTTGCTACCATTTGTAAATGTTAGAAATCACAACTTGTTCATTCTTTTTCTTAACCCTACTATTTGCAGGTGTTTATGGCTCGTTGGATATGATTCACAGTCAGTGATTTTGATCTACCAGGTATGTTACTCCTTTATTTGTGGCATCATTGAATCCTAAGTGTAGTATCATCTTTGGTTCTTTGACCATCCTTTTGTAATACTTAGCTTTGAATATTTTGATTTTAAAGAAGCTTATTCTATCTATTTTCACTAACTAATGAATAAAAAAGCAAATATTATACAAATTGTTGTTGTTTTTCATAAATGAATAAACAAGAAAATGCCAACATACAATGTATCTCTTTTCGATCATCTTACTGGTCACCTTTGTTCATTTATCAGCGTTAATTTCATTATATTGATGTAAAGCTTTTAACTATAATAACACAAATATTAGTCATTCTTTACTTCAATGGATTGTGATGTGCCATCGTCCACAGGCCACTTTGATTTGCTTATCTTTATACCAGAAAATAAAATATCTCGGCTGTTTACCTGCCAATCCCTCAAGTTCCTCATAAGCTTTTGCATTGGTTGATTCTTCCTACTTACTCGATTGTTGATAACTATCCCTTCATACTTGCAGTTCAAAATTTTCATTTATCAGCTCGGTTGAAGTATTTGCATTACTTTGAACATTGGAAATTGGTAGGGAAGAGTTGTCGGGATTACCCATTCCTCTACAAAGAGATACATATTTTAGTATAATTTTTTATAACTGTTCAAAAGATTTTAAACATCATCAATTGCTAGATCACCTAGTCTGCATGTATAAAAATGGATAGTCTATATTTATTGAGCTAATCCTTTTTTATTCAGAGGCACCATGCTTTTTCAAATTGAAACAGAAGGCATATTTGTAATCGGTTGATCTCTATTTAGAGATGTTTTAGTTTTTGCTGCCTCTGCATTTTGGTCCAAAGATTGGGTTAGATCATCAATTCTAGTCTAGTTGATAATCCTAATTAGAGTGCTCGAACCGATTCTGTCTTACATTGGTACTCATCCTCGTCCGTTGAAACAGATTAAGCGTTGCTGTTTGAAATGAAGGATTCAGATGAGAGAATACTTGTGAAGAAATATGTTGCTTCTTAAACTAAATGAGATAGCATCGATGTCTCTATATGTATTGCAAATTTGAATGCAACTGAGGAGGGTTTGCCTCTATTCTAACATAAATGAGAACAAGGAGGAATTCATCTGCACTAGGAGGGTTAGCACTTGATGCAATAAAAGTATTTAGTAGCAAGTTGTAGATATCTTTGCAGCAGTTTAGTATACAAACAAGCTTGTATCTAGGAGCCTTGCACATGTTGATCTTTTAAAGTTCTTTCTGCACAAGCAGCCAGGATGATTCATTTTGAAAGGTTGGCTTAGTATCCAAATTTCCTGGCTATATGAAATTCTGAAATGATATTTTCTCAAGCAGCTCGTCGTCAAGTCTGGCATTTTTCTGTGTTGAGGCAAATGCATATTTCTGTGATGGTGAAGATATATTTCATGCTGGAGGTATTACAATTTTCTTCCCTTCTGTAATTATGTTAATCAACTATTTTCATTCATTATTTCACCATATGGTGCAAGTTTTTTTTCCAACTTTCTGTGTTTTGACCTCCTATCCGAAACCTAATAGTCTGCAGTTTTAAGACTTCCTACCACACTAATTGTAAATTTTTGGATGAAACCGGAAATTTGTCTTCGGTGTTAGATTTACTATGCGTGTTTCTGTCTGTGACTACTGCTCTGGTTATGCTGTGTTGGTGTATAACTGAATTTTCTATTACATATCATGTATTATTTTCATAAGATGGGGTTTACGGTTCGTACGTTGATTTTGTATAAATACATGTACGTTAACGCAAACTATTTCCTTAAATCTAATTAGTCACTGACAATTGTTTACATCTGTTTTTCTTTTTGTGCAAGCTAAGAAGCGGAGACATTAATTAAGAGCATTAAGGTGGAATCTATATTTATAAATGGCTTTCTGTTGTATCTGGTATACTGTTTGCAAGAGTACTATATGTAGATTATGTCAGTCTTTGATTTATGCCCGCTGGTTGCAATGGAATTTTGTGAATAAAGGTTTTCCATTTCTCTCCATCCCATTAAAAGCATTGATTATGATGGACACACAGTTGGGTACCCCTTGTTTGTTTAACTAGTAGCATGTGCGTCTTGCCAAGCTTGGAAAATTTGGAAAATAATTTACCATTAATTTTACTATACAATAAATATTTACCATATTCAGTAATGCTCATGCAGGTCATTGACTCATTACAAGCAATAACATGACAAACTATGGATTGTACACGTTATATTTACTTCTACAAAAGTTGGGTAAATGATTTGTTGTGCACTATTAATGTGATGAGGCAAATTCTGAAATGTTATATAGTTTTGTCATTGGCATTTTCTCTGATCCTCACACCATCACTTTCCCGTTGTCTTCTGTGTTGTTAGCCCAAAGTGGATGAGCCTTAGATGCATTTTTCATATTAGCAAGAAACTCTTATACTGCAAGGCTATCTTTATTCGGACGGGGAGCATTTTTTTGAAAAAGGCACAATGAACAGGTTGCGTTTGGTTTATAATTTTCAATTTTTAGTTTTCGCATATACTACAAAATTACCGACAACGCACACATTTCATGAAAAACGATCGTTTTACAAAACGAAGTTAACACACAAAGCAAAAAACAATTTTTTATTATTTTCCATACTTTTAGAAACAATGGAAAGACGATAACAAATTTATGCATCCACAATCCCGCGGTCCTCTCCATCACTTCCTCCATCTTTGATCCATCACCTCCACTACACTTCAAAGCTTCCCAATTTTATAATTAACGTTGAAAACTAAAAATTCAAATCACAAAATAAATCAAAAACTAACGAAACTTTTGAATGATTTGGAAAAATCAAAGGAAAAAGGATGCTGCATTCGCTTGAAGAAATCGTGCCACATTGGTGAGGCAGTGGATGTGCTCAATGTATCACCACCATCTATTTTCTTATGGACCAGACCCAATCCATCTACATTCCTTTGTTAATATTTGTAACAATCATTGTAGTTGAATATGTAAATTTCATTATTATTTTAATTGTGTTTATTGGAGTAAGAATCATTTTTCCACATCCATTGAATATATAAATGTGTTAATATATCATTTTGTTCACTCCTCGGTATTTGTCTTTGTTGCTTATAATATGAATAATTCTTTTTTGGGCATGTTATCCTTAATGGTGTATTAATATGCATGTGCAAAAATTATAAGTATTATGTGTGCAATTTTTGCATTACTCGTAGTGTCCTAGAAAATTATTATTATTTTCTTCATTTCCATTTTTTCTCAAACAACGCTATTAATTTTTTATCGAACTTATAATTAAAAACAATATAACAGACGTTTTTCTTTGATGCTATGTAATTTAACGGTCGGTTTTCCCCACCGCATACGGTAGTACTAGTTAAAGCAAATGCTTGTACACCATACTTCATATTATGTCGCCCATCTTCACTCATTAAAAGCAGCATGGTCTCATTTAATATATACACTCACGCCATAGTCAAGCGCAAGCAAGGGGGAAGAGATATTCTTCACCTTTTTTTTCTGACAGCAACAAAAAATGCATTCATTCATTTTCCCAGGCTTTCATTAACAAGAAATACATTTTTCACCCAGACAAAACTCACTTCCCTTACTTGTTTGTCTCCTTCCATCAAACATAAGACACATTATTTCTCTCTTCAAACCTAGTCAAGCGTGGAAGCAAATATGGGTGCACGTGTTGAGTGAGTTCTGGGTACTATTGTATGTGTTCATGTGCGAATATCTATGTTTATAGGTGTGCGATGTGGTGTTTACTAGCCATGAAATTAAATGTTGGCAATTTCTATTTGGACCCAAGAATTTGCTGATTAAACCCAGCAAATCTGAAAAAATAAGGTAAACCCAATATTTTGCTGAGTTCACCCATGTATTATTTAAAAAATACATTTTTACCCTCCGTCATAGGACCCCTACGAGATTCTTTACTCTACCTCGTAGATCCCCTACGAGATTCTTTACTTTACCTCGTAGAGTCCCTACGAGGTAAAGTAAAGAATCTCGTAGGGGATCTACGAGGTAGAGTAAAGAATCTCGTAGGGGTCCTACGAGGTATGCTGATAATTAAAGAAAAAAATATTGCAAAGCAGGGGCAGTTTTGTCATCGTTTTTTCTGCGTATACTCAGCAAATTCTTGGATCGAAATAGAATTTGCCTTAAATGTTTGTGCATTATTTCATATATACGCAAATAGCGTGAGTATCCCAATAATCTACCTAACTATATAATAATTCACACTAATCTTACCTTTGGTTCGACCTTGAAATACCGAAATTGCCCCTTACTTTTTAAATATCGCCTAATACTCACTACTTTAGGCTATGTATAATTATTTCCCTAAAACTTTGTATGCATACTTTCATAAATAATTTGACCGTATAAACATTTAATTATCTGATCCTTTCCACATTCCATTTCATTTTACTATTGTGTTCTACCAACAGGTTTTAACCTATGATATTCACACACCTTATTAAATGTTAACTTTTATTGCTTTCTGTGATGTTATATAACATGTAAGACCGTATGAAATGTTGATTTCGAATTATACAAATAGCGTATTAGAAGAATTAAATCATGTAGCTGATTTCGAATTGCTAAAGCTGTGTATTATCAAAATCAATTGACCAATATGCTAATTTATTTGGGTAATTTGGATGAAAAATAATTCTAAGTATATTGTTTGGTATTCTGCTTTTCTGCCATTGAATTTTTTCATAGCAGATTTGTACTTTACTGGATAGGATAATCTAGATTTCTATTCCATCACATATGCATCAAAAAAATAAACTGCCTTTTTATAAACGAACTAAGTATGGATTATTTCTTTTCTATCCATAATAATCTATTTATTTACCATATTAGGTGAATATTTTAATTCTTATTATAGCTACAAATATTAAAATGGAATTGTCTAAGGCATGGTATATGATTTGAATAATATATTTTATTACTAACATAGTTGAAAATTTTCCAAATTCATGATCGAAAAATATATTAAAAACATATCTATTAGTTTGCACGCTTGAAATCTATTTTTGTTATTTTCTTTTTAATTTTTCAATTGTATAATAGACAAGCAAGTTTTTGACCATGTATTCCATAAGAGAATGAATCTTACTTTTTGCAGTGCTATTTTTTTTTAATTTATAGATGTAAGTGTGTCGTGATGAGATTTTAGAAAGAAATTAATCGATTTTGTCTAGGTTACCTTATGATTAACTTTTTTCATAAAGGAAATGCTATTTGCAATATGATTTTTCTAATTGCCTTAGATGTTGCAATGGATTTTTATTAGCTACATCTTAACATATATGTGGATTCGATTTATTCGTAATGTACGCTGATAATTTACTTATTACTGTTGTTTTCATGCGCTTTCTATTTCCGTTTAGTGGTTTTATATTACGTGTTTGGCTTATATGGTATATATGTTATTTTTTTTATATAATAAGAAGCTGCCTTTTAAATTTCTACAATACTAACATTTTTTTATATATATTCATACATATGGCAAGAACGGATTTCTTATAAAAGTTAACTAACAACGTATAATTAACATAATGATTGATTTATTCATAAGAACGTTAAATATATATTGCTTAGGCAATGATTTGGAATTCTTTTACAATTTTGTTTATGTGTCATTTTAATTTTATTTTCTTGTGTTGACATGGTAGGTGATAAATTTTTGAATTACAAATGCAAGAGTTCCAAATTTAGAAGTCAATGACCCTAATATAGCTGGTGATAAAAATATATTTCTATGAAATTAGCACAAATAAGAGAAAATTGTAGGTGACATAATCGATTTGCATTAATATGCCATAGTTAACTGCTATGAAATGACCATTACAAGTGATGTATCTTACACTGGAACAACTGCTAAAATTAACTTCCATAATTTTGCACTGGCTTATCCAGTGTAATTAATTACCAGCCACAATTTTGCACCAATATGGTAGATAATTTATGGCAGATGAACTTTCTATGTAAAATGAATATTTTCCATGTTTAATTTTCACCGAAGAATGTGTACCATAAATAATCAGTGTAACTTTTATTTCGTGCATAGTTTTAATTTCTAAGACATGTATATTTTTAATTTTTATTTCTTAGACCTGCTCATAATAACCATGCATAATTTTATTTCCCCTTTTTCTTTTCTTTCACCAATGCAAAATTATAATTATAAGAATATCCATTTATTTTTGTTTCTAAGTATCCTAAAATTATTTTCCATACTAAAAGCATTTCTTTTTACAAGTTTTATTCATGAAACAGAGAAAAATAGGGTGAGTTTTCAAATATTTTAGTTTTCAACCATGTTATACAATAGCCAATCCACTGAATTTCTATTATCATCGTTGTCGTATTCCTTCATCCATTTTGGAGCACTAAAGAACTTAGTTATCAATTATGCTAATTCCAATTTTTTAAGCAGCAAGTTAGATTGTTGTGCTAAAGATTGATTCCTATAAGCTTCCCAATAAACCATAAGCATTTTTTTACCAGTAATATGATGGTTTTTTGTTTAGGAAAATGGCTACTGTAATATTATTATTTTGGAGTGATTGGAAGAATTTTGACTAAAGAAAAATGATATAAAGTAAATAGCACAAAATGGAATGGTTGTATGAACATAAAGTTAACATTTCTTTTATGCATTAGCTGCTAAAATGATAGATTATATATTGATTCGTATTCCATACTTCATTCTTTTGTAAGTGTTCAATTTATTTTTGGATATATAGGTAATTAAGGTTGGATTAAATGGGGCATGACAATTTATGTGATATTATGGAACCGGTGTATTTCGTAGCACATATAAGAGGTATGCCACCATCAATACTCACTATAATTTTAGTCTCATTTTGTAGATATTATTTTCTATTTTTATCTAATACATAGGATAAACATGTACCTTGCATATATTTTGCTTTACACTCTCATTTTAAAATTGTCAACAAATATAATGGAAAGTAATTATATTATGTTTCAGGCTGGTGCAAGTTAATACCTATAGTTGACGAAGTTGATAAAGTCGGCCAGAATGGAAGCTTATAGTACGTGACAGTTGTAGAAACATTAGCTGGTATATAAATTATGGAACAATCATTGCCTTAAGAGGTAAGAATACAAAAATAATAGAGGATTGCTTTTTTGTTCAAAAGACCGCACAAATGCCTCAAGAAATAGAAGCAAGTACATAGTAGAAGTTGTTAAATGCTTTGATCAAATGTTTTTTTTTCTACAACCTATAATTTCACAATTAATGATCTCAGTTCTGCAAAATTTAATATGGTTTTTTTTCTTAAGTTATCACTTTCTATTATAACCAATGTATTACTTATTTATTCTATATTCATGTAGTGAATACTAACTATAAAATGAGAAAACTACACGTTAATTCAATTTTTATAGAACTTCAAAATTGTATGTATGGGTTACCATAAGAATATATACCACTCACCATTGAAAATAAATTTTTGCGGTTGTAAGTCATAAATAGAAGAGCTATCAAAGTTAGTTCATAAAATATTAACACTTTTATATGCAATAGTACAAAAATATACTAATGATGTACCTAAGCACCAGTTGATCAAGCAACAAGGGTCTAATTTAACACTCATTTGCAATGCACACATATCAATAATAAAATTATTTTTGGATGAACAACAGAACAATTTATTATTGTTGCCGCATAAATTATAATATTTAAAAATATATATATAACTATTTAATATTAATTACAATACTTTATTTTTCTTTTATTTTTGATATTCAATCATTACATTTTTTTTTTAATAACCTAAATTTTAATGCCCAACAAAGCGGGCAAAAAATACTAGTACTTATATATGTGTGCTTGAGTGTACGTAAATGTGTGTGTCTATGGACATGAATATGGGTGAGATTAGTTTCCATTTTAATTTATATTATTTTAGTAGTTTGATTCGTTAGTTAAAATAGTTTAATTTTAAACAAGTTTATCTCACTCATGCGGAATCGTTTTCACCTACATTTTTTGATGTTAGGATCGTACCGATGAACAGAACACTTTAGTATAGCTAATTGACGTGTGTTGTAAAGTATTATTATTGGTTACTGAATTTAATTATGGCTAATATAATTAAATTTATTATATTTTTAGTAGAATCAAATACCGCTCTGTTGTTATAATAACCTAGACATTTGTTTATATGTCAATTGATTAGTATTGACGAACGTTCGATTATTTATTGATCGACGTTTTATCATTAGTTATTATTGTTAGACAAATTGTTTTGATTGTGTTCGACAAGTTTATGAGCAAATATTTATTTCTATTTAGCACTGGGCTGGGTAAAAGATAATTTTAGACTAACATCTTGTGATTAATTTCACGATTTCACTTTAAGGCGTTTAGCGATAATATTCAATCTATTTAATTTGTGAACGTAAATTTAAATGAATGTTTTGAAAGAATGTTTTCATAAATATGAAATGAAATATTGATTTCGAAGAAACAAAAAATGTTTAAAATAAACATTTTGAAGACAATAATTGGTTTATAAAGACGTTTTATAAACGAAGAGAATTTCGATGACTTAAATCCAATGTCTAAAAGATTCTAAAAATGACAACACTATGATTTCTAAATATTTGTGATTATTATTACAAAATGATTTGCTACGTTACCGATGATTCGGAGAATCAGTGACTAAAAATTAGGCATAAGTTTTGTGGGACCCTAGATGGTCTGCTCTAGATTACTCACTACAAGAGGAACATGGAATTACAACGGCTAAGGGCTGTTGGAAAGCCGTTAGAATGTCCGTTGGTATACGGATCAATTGTTTCCAACAACCTCCAATGCCACCAACAGCTTCCAACATTTTAAATTGGTCACATGAATTTCTTGCTCGGTGTGTCGTTGAAATAAAGCTATTGGTAACCATTGAAATACATGGACCTATAAGCCATCAGAAAACGTTGAAAATCCAGTGTCTTTTTTTTTTTTTTTTTTTTTTACAGATTTCAGATTACTCACTTCCAGCCACCCACAATCAAATATTCAACAAAACAGCTCCATTTCGAACATATACATCATAATCACGTGTATATTTCAAACATAATATTATACCAAAATCAAATACACAACATGTAAAACACATAACATAAACCAATATTTATAAAATACATCAACCCAACGTCATCAACATAGCATATATGTACATGCATCCCAACGTCATCAACCCAACATCAAAATAAATAGTCATCCAACACCATGTCAAAACCATCATCACCAAGACACCAACACATCATCAACACAAACAAACCAACAGAATGTATCAATCATACTTCTCATCCGCTCTCAAAGTGTATATGTACATATATATAACGTCAAAAAAAATTAATCTCGACTCAATCTCCCCCGAAACCACCAGATGAAGGACTCATACCGTATTGGGCAATGAACTCCACCAGACACTAGTTAAGCTGCTCCATGTACTCTTTGCGGTGACAATCACATTCATTAAGCTCTGCGATCTGGGCTCGTAGCTGTGCGATATTCTCCTTGTCTTGAGCCCTCTGGTACGACTGCTGAGATGTCCTAACCTATAATAATTTTAGATTTTCAGTATTTCATAATAGCAATTCAAGTAATTTTCAGTTTTTATTATAAATTTTAGTTTCTATTACCGCTTGGTTTCCAAACCATAGCGTTTGTTCCAAGTTGGTGGATCCATGACATTCCCAAAAATCATATCTTCATCCTCGGTAGTCAACTTGGTCCTCCTAGTCCCCTCAAGCATCTGTGTCCTTTGTTGCTGAAATTTATCATGTTAAACAAAATATAATTCAAATTAGATAATACCATTTTAATTAAATTATAACTTTAGGTTAACAATGTTATACTTACATATGCATCACGTGCTTTGGCATTGTGGTCCCAAGAGTAGGAAATTGAGCCTGTATCGTCAATTTGACTCACTATATGTGTATGCTCTAAAACATCCCAGTACGACCCAGGAACACCACGTCGTCTCCCCTGAAATAAGCATATATATATATATATATATATATATATATATATGTATATATATATATGTATATATACTAGAACTTAAAGTTAAATCAACTAACTTTTAACAACTTATAATCTTTAAATGTGAAATTAATATACATACCACGTCCTCGCGATGGTGCTGGAACGACTTGGAACCAATACGTTGTGTAACCGGGTTCTTGCTCTTATTTATCGGATTTTTCGCAGACTCGGCCTATAAATTAAATAAATAAAAAATGTTTTATTCTAATTTATATATTAATTGAGTAGAACAATTTAAATTAAATATGCAGTAAATTTACCTGGAACTCCTCATTATTCCACCAAGTATGAAGATCATCCCACACCTTAGTGCTCATCCAATCCGGCTTTTTTCCAGTTGATTTTATGTGATTTAGTGTTTCTTTGTAATTTTTAACCACTTTAATGTTACAGTGGCACCGGACGAGTGAAATATCTGTCTCTTGAGATCCACTACTGCCTACATTTTTTAAAAATAGCAGAAATATGAACTGATCAAATAGGTGCACGACTACTTAATGTAATAAATGATACATACCAGAAAACTCTGCCTAATAGTCTCCTTGACATTGCCTGGTATCAATGTCCAGTTGGGCCAACAAGAAGTCATGCGAGCCATATAAGTGTGTTCTGAAATCGTCAAGACTATATTAGAGGGCTCTAACTCGAAACTACCGTGTTAAACGAAAAAATAACATTTAATATTTCATGGCTACTGTATATATATTTATAATATATTGTACAGGAAAAAAATTAATACTTACCATCGATTGACTTTTGGCTTAAGCCACATCGCAGGACGTGCCAGCTCCGGCGATAGACCACCGCCACCGCCACCTACTGGAGGATGAGAAGCAGAAGGAGATCCAGAAGTTGTACGTCTGTGTAACGTCATACCTGTTACAGACAACAATATAACATAACATAAAAGGACTATGTAAAACAACAATATGACATAACAAAAGAAGTTTATGCGATAAAAATAATATGACATGACATAACATAAAATTATAACATGATAACAAACAGTACGACAAACGGTATGACATAACATAAAATTATCTTTTTAAAATGAGGATAATTGATTAGTCCTCGTCATTTTCGGATTCTGGCACTATTTCATCCTCTACATATGGTTCATCTATAGTCTCAAATGCTTCAAGTAATGCATTCGATTCATCATTTAGAGGTTCAAAATCTGTTTGATCATCAGTTATTATTGTTCCTTTATTTTCCTCGACATCTTCCTATTAAGCTTGTTCATCGGGAATATTCTGTCCGTCGAATGTAAATCTTGCCTTTGTTTTAAAAACAGCCGGTTAATTTATCGTGTATCTTCTTAGAGATGGATAAGGAGCGTAATATACTTGAAGAGCTTGTTTGGAAAGTACAAAATGATCGTACTTATAATAATGTGAAGTATGTTTTATATCTATAAGATTATATTTTGGGTGTACGTTAATTCCAGAACCTAAAACGTTGCTGAACCAATTGCATTTAAACAAAAATACTTCTTCCAAGGGTTGTGTGAAATATATCAATTGCAAAATCTGGGTTAGTACGTCATAAAAATCGTTTACATGGTTATTTATATCATCACTTCCCATAACAAATACATCGATATTTTTCATTAATTTTTCAGCATCGTACCGACAAAGAATATTGGATATATCTTGACTTTCATTTATGGTCCCACGGCTAAATGTTTCAATCCTTCAGATACAACAATTTGGTGTATCGAAAATGTAATTAGTAAACCAAGTAGAGAACTCTTTGCTGATATCGCCGCTTGGATGTTGTGATTTGTAAATTCTGCATTATAGGGCAAATGTTGCATTATGATTAAATATACACATTTATTGATGATATAAGTTCATTACCTAACGAATGGTACAAGTTCAGTGCAACTGAGAATAATATATGTGTGCGCTGCATAATTATTTTAATCATCCAACCATGCTCCCACTAATTTACCAGAAGGCTGACCATGTTTTTAAAAAATAGATAAAGTCGCTTGACAATCATCTTGATTATTACCTTCACCATTACGCGTAGTACTTTCAAATGATATGTTCACAAGATCTCTAAGCTTCTTTTTCGATGTATGATTTGCAAATTGAACCTTCAACTCGAGCTTTCTATCTCACTTTTTTTTTAACTGATTTAAATACCTATTCAGAATTATTGTAAATTAATTTTTTATATATTTCATTAACCAATATTTAACTAACTGAATATTAACATACCATTCAAATGGATACATCCATCCTATTTGCACAGGACCTTGAAGACGTGCTTCTAATGCAAGATGAATAGGTAAATGTTCCATAACATTACACTACTAGAGAACATGTAAAATAGCTATGAAAATTTTCGATACCATTCCGACGTATAGAAGGCGGGGAGTCAGATTGGCATCGGAAAGTTGTAAAATAGAACCAGTGCCGGCCCTAGGGCAAGGCCTATCAGGCTGGCGCCTCGGGCAACCCCCCTTGAGGTGGGCAACAAGGAGGAGGTAGATGGCACTGGTACTGAGAACGATATGTTATATAAGGTTATATGCCTTTAGTTTTAGCAAAGAGTGCATAGTGCAGTTGGTTTGCTGTGTAATATGATGCTCTGAGATCAAGAGTTCAACACGTGGTGGCAACAATTTTGCATTTTAGTTTCCTTTTTTTGCCTGTTTGCCTCGGGCATCCCAACTTATAGGACCGGCACTGAATAGAACTTAGGCGTCAGAATGACGTCAAAAAATACCGATGTTATTCCAAAGTCATGCTTTTGGCAATCCATGTGAAATTTGAAATTAAACCTGAAACGTTGATTAAATCCATCACAGTAAACTCTTTATTTTTTCTTGCCCACATGCTGCCTCCCAATGGTGTCCACTATTCACTTGCTCATGGAAAAAACTCACGAAAAAATACCTACCACAGAAAATCAGATCCCCAAATTAAAAGAAATACTAATACCAAAATCAATTTCGTATTAAGCTCTCTTATCTATGATCTTTGTTTCCCTTCCTTTTCATTTTCTGTCAATGCCTTGTCATAACTACAATCAAAGTATTATGCGTGATGAATAGGCGAGCGGATCTGAATTTCGATTTGATGAATAGGCATACAATCGAAAATAGGCTTACGATGAAGTATTAGGCGGATCTGAACAGGCATACAATTGATGTATTAGGCATGAAGAATAGGCGATATCGCGTGATGAATAGGTGTTGCGATTTGATGGCACACTGATATGAAGTGCGGTGGCTCCGGCAATTTGAATGGTCGAAATCGAAGTTCGACGTCGATTCCAAGGCAGAGGAAGGAGATGGAGAAGTTGAGGCCACCAGGAACAACCAAGTTATTACTGTCGAATGATAGCGAGCAAATTTTTGAAGGAAGCATCACAAATTTCTTTGTTGTTTGTCAGAAGGTAGCATGTTATTTACACTTCTTCAAAAGCTATCGATTAACCTATTTTGATTTCTCAGTGTCTGTTTTGCAACATGTAGTAAGATGGTTCTTATGAAGTACAAACTGCGCCTATACATGCGAAGGTGCTTCCAGGAATTATACGTCAAGTTGTTATAGAGTGGGTTTATTCTATTGGTTCTTATCTGTGTATTATTGATTCTGGTAAAAGTTCAGCTTAACAAATAAAAATTAGTTTCAACGTGGGTTATCTAAAGTAAGTGCTTGTTGAGCGTCATTTCATTTGTTTCTTAAATGGATAAAACTATATTATAGGCATTTCATTTAACTAATATTACTTTCTTTATATTATATTTGTGCGAACTATGTAATTCCAGTATATTGTGAAATTTAAAATAAGTTATTTTTATTTCTTCTGTTAATCCCAGTATAAAAAGTGTTATTTACATCA